>CM035849.1:98831645-100031645 GCA_020510985.1 Pholidichthys leucotaenia
TAATTGACTTTCGATTAATTGTCGATAAGAATTTAGTCAACAAAATTAAATTAGTTGTCAATTAATTGATAACTCAGCAGTCCTTTTCAATGGGAGTTTATTCTATGAAATGTCGTGGCTTTGCCATCCAGGCGGGGGCGTATGCGATTACCCACTGCCACATTTCAGTTGAAAAAGCAGAAGATGCTAAGCTCCCAGAGTCCATGTGCACTGTGCAGAGCCAAAAAACTCGCCCTTCCGGGGTACATCCAAGAGCCAGGACAAGTTCCAATGGCACGTTCCAATGTCCACCTGTCAATCAACCGGGCGGAGAAACGGGACGGCAGCAGGCTACACGAGTGCAAAAACCTATCCCCACTGCCTCCCTTCAACCTGCCGCTAGACAGGAAAGCAGACTGGACTCAAGTCATCGTCGGCCTCCGTCGGTCTATGATGACCATGGAAGAGAATCCTAAATGTCTACTCTGCTGGAACAGCACCGCCTGTGGCTGAACAGGCTGATGCGCACCGGTGTTCTACCTTCCAGCGTTGGGCGTTGGTGGGATTCAAGCCTGGGCAGGAAGATATGGAGGACAAGATGTTACCCATGCAGCATGTCCCCCCTCTCCACGTCACTGATGAATCCAAAGGAACAGCAGGGCTGCTATAGTTTGGCACCAACGCCGTCGCAGGAGCTGCCAGAATGATGTTGAGCACAACAGAGAACTGCCTTAGGGGCTCCGACTCCGGATTTTTCCTCAGGGTTGACTCCCGAAGCCTTTCCCGTGACCGGGTGTGCCGCAAGGCAGCGGAGGTTTGAAATCAGGGTTTACCTTCCCCTAGATGGGCTACCTTCCCAGGTTGACGAGCCACTATCTACCCGAAGCATCTGGTTTTAAGGCTCCAGAGATCCGCCCTCGCCCCTTCTCCTATTAATAAAAGCAGTTCCGCTGGGCTTAGAGACTAAACCACACGGGCAGGCTAGGAGTCTGACTTAGTTGTCAGAGGCTTTTCGAGACGCACGCCGTAAGGAGCATTTTATGAGCACTGGGAGCTTAACCCCAGTACCGCTCCTGGCTATGACAACCTTGGAACCAAACCTTGGACTCAAGTCACCACTGAGGTAACAGACAACAGAGGGAGCCCAGATCATACTATGTTTGCCTGGATTTCCCAGGTACTGTGATAATGTTTAACATGCAACAGATGAAGCAGCTCACAATTTATTTTCACGTTAACAGTCTACCAGTGCATCTCAGTAAATTAGAATGTGAAAGTTTTTTTAATATAACTAAAAAGATGAATTTTATGATATTAATAGTAGTTTTTTAAAAATAAATAAGAAATCATAACATTGGTATTTTACTGAGATGTACCAGCACATATTACACACTATACAGTGCTATTATTAAACTTCAAAAATGCTATTGTCTGGAGTAAAAAAAAAATGCAAATGGTACAATAAATTATTGAGGAATATAATGTTCATGTTTTATTCAGTATATGAAAAAACAGCAACTTCTTATATGTTAAAGGTAGAGCGTATTGTACTGAGGGAAATTCAGATTCTCGGGAAAAATGCTGCTTATCAATTAATCGTTAATCAGTTGATAAGGTGAATCAATTATCAATTAATGAATTATTGATAACTTACATCCCTATTTTAAATATGCATTTTTCTCAAGTTTTCAAATGTATAATGAAAAAGTAGCAAATTTGTGAAAAAAAAACTTGTGAAGTTACAAGAAAAATGTCACAAATCTATGAGAATGTTGCAAATTTACAAGAAAAAGGTTGCAAATTTACAGAAAAATGTTATGTTTATGAGAAAGAAGTTAGAAATTTATGAGAAACAAAAAGCAAATTTACAAAAAAAAAACCCAGAAATTTATGAGAAAAAAGTTTCAAATTTACAAGAAAAAAGTAGCAAGTTTAAAGGGGTCATTGACTAAACTTTTTCTATATTTTGTCAGCTCCCACAGGTCTTAATAAAGTGTTTGTGACACATTTTGTTGACATTTCCTTTAATTATTTTATTATTGCAGCATCATGCAGGTTAGGTTAATTGGAGACTCTCAAGTGGCCGTCGGTGTGAATGTGTGTGTGAATGGTTAAGGGATAGCGCCGTATCGTGGCTGCTTCATCCATCCAGGTGGTGGATGACCCTCAAGTTCCCCTCTGGGGATCAATAAAGTATGCTAAATCTAAAAAAAAAAAAAAAAAAATTATGAATCATCTTTTGCAGCCTTACTCAGAAGAGCTCGTTTCAGTGCATGTCTCTTTAAATGCCCAAGAACCACTGTTAACTCCACCCTCCCTCTTACCTCACTATTGCTAATCTTAGCTGGCTAGCTCCTAGCTTAGATAGTGAGCCTGAGCCAACTAATGTAAATTTGTCTTAAAGAATGAATGCAATAAAGCATCATTGGTGGGCAGGGGTGTGTGGTTTCAGTGATTGATAGGATATGACCGGTACCTGCAGTGCAGTAAGCACAGGAACATTTGTGAATGAGTGAATGGTCCCCCAAGGTGCTTAGCTGATGTTAGCTGCTAGCGACCGCCTAGCAAATCTCGTCGTTGTCGTCGTCGGCCTCCGTCGGTCTATGATGACCATGGAAGAGAATCCTAAACGTCTACTCTGCTGGAACAGCACCACCTGTGGCTGAGCAGACCGATGCGTGAATGGCAGTCCCTGTCACACAGGTCGCACTTGTGGGTGGTCTCCGTGCTGCTGGGTCTGTGGCGGTTCTTCCTGCGGGTCCTTTTTTCATCTGCTGCAGCAGTCAGTCTCTCTACACCCGCCTTGAGCTGTCTGGTCAGGGTGCCTCTCCATTTGGAGCGGTCCATTGCAAGGTCCTCCCAGCGCTCTGTGTTGATCTCCAGGGCCTTCATGTCTCTCTTGCACAGACGTCTCTAAAGCACAGCTGTGGGCGGCCAACGTCTCTCCTGCCAGTCACCAGTTCTCCATAGAGGATGTCTTTGGGGATTCTGCCATCCTCCATACGGTGAACGTGGCCTAGCCAGCGGAGCCTGCGCTGCCTGAGTAGAGCGAACATGGAGGGAAGGCCAGCGCGGGACAGAACTTCTGTGTTGGGCACTTTGTCCTGCCAGGATATGTCCAGGATGTGGCGAATGCAGCGCAAGTGGAAGGAGTTCAGTCTCTTTTCCTGCCGGGCGTATGTTGTCCACGTCTCACTCCCATAGAGCAGTGTGCTGATGACGCAGGCGTTGTACACTGCCATCTTCGTCTTGACAGAGAGTTTGGGATTCTCCCACACTCGTGTGGTGAGGCGAGCGAGTGTGAAGGCTGATTTTCCAATCCTCTTGTCGATCTCTGTATCAAGGGAGAGGTTGTTGCTGATCGTGGACCCCAGGTACGTGAACTGATTCACGACCTCCAGCTCGTAGTCGTCGATGGTGATGGTTGGTGGTGCTTCCGTGCCTTGCGCCAAGACGTTAGTCTTCTTCAGGCTGATGGTAAGCCCGAAGTCCTTGCATGCCTGGGAGAAGCGGTCCATCAGGGTCTGAAGCTCCTGCTGTGTGTGGGTTGCGATTGCAGCGTCGTCTGCGAACAGCATGTCTCTGATTAGAGCCTTGCGTACTTTGGTTCTGGCTTTCAGGCGGGCGAGGTTGAAAAGCCTGCCATCAGATCTTGTGTGCAGGTAGATTCCCTCTGTTGCTGTGCTGAAGGCATGCCTCAGGAGCATAGCAAAGAAAATCCCAAAGAGGGTTGGCGCAAGTACACAGCCCTGTTTCACTCCGCTGCGTATGTTGAATGGCTCTGAGACGTTGCCGTCGTGCTGCACTATCCCCTGCATGTTGGTGTGAAACGATTCGATGAGGCTTTGCAACTTTGGTGGGCATCCTATCTTTGGCAGGATCTTGAAAAGGCCCTCTCTGCTGACCAGATCGAACGCTTTGGTGAGGTCGATGAAGGCGACGTACAGGGGCATGTTCTGTTCTCTGCATTTCTCCTGGAGTTGGAGAATATCATGTCTACCGTTGATCGCTCAGCGCGGAAGCCACACTGAGACTCGGGGTAGACACGTTCGGCAAGCTTCTGTAGACGAACGAGAACAACTCGTGCATAGACTTTGCCAACAGTGCTGATGAGGGAGATGCCCCTGTAGTTGTTGCAATCGCTTCTCTCCCCTTTGTTTTTGTAGAGGGTGATGATCTTGGCGTCCCTCATGTTCTGTGGTACGGCACCTTCCTTCCAGCACTGGCAGAGGATGTCATGCAATGGCAGCAGTAGGGCGGTCTTGCAGTGCTTGATCAGGTCAGGGGGTATACCGTCATTGCCGGGTGCCTTGCCAGCGGCCAAGCTATCAATGGCCTTGCTGAGTTCGTCGATGGTTGGCTCGGCGTCAAGTTCGTCCATGGATGGCAGGCAGTTGATGGCATCAAGGGCTGACGGTGTCACGGTGTTCTGTCTGGAGCAGAGGTCGGAGTAGTGTTCCACCCATCTCTCCATCTGCTTGTTCTTTTCTGTGATCATCTCCCCAGTGGAGGATTTGAGGGGGGCCGTCTTGCTCTGAGCCGGACCAAGTGCTTTCTTGATGCCATCGTACGTATCACGGATGTTCCCTGTTATGACAGCGGTTTGAATGTCTTGGCTGAGCTGAATCCAGTACTCGTTGGCACAGCGCCGAGCACTCTGCTAAACTTTGCTTCTCGCAGCCCTGAGAATCTGGAGATTCTTCTCATTTGGGTACTTCTTGTACTCAGCAAGTGCTGAGCACTTGGCTTCAATGACAGGGGTCATCTCGGTCAACTTGGCATCAAACCAGTCCTGTGACTTCGAGGTCTTCCTCCCAACGGTAGCCAAGGCTGTGCGGTGGATGGTGTTTCGCAGCTCTTCCCACTTCTGCTTTGCAGGTTCTCCTTCTTGTGGTACACCAAGTTCCTTCTCAAAGGTGGAGGCAAACTGCTCAACAAGTTCTGGTTGGGCCATCTTGCTGGTGTCAATCCGTGCCTTTCCAGGCTGTCTAGCATGATGGAATTTCTTCAGCTGCAGCTTGACCTTGCAACACACCAATGAATGGTCTGTGTCGCAATCTGCACTCTGGAACGAACGGGTGATTAGCACGTTCTTCAGTGAGGTGCGCCTGGTCAAGATCAAGTCCAGCTGGTGCCAGTGCTTTGAGCGCGGATGTCGCCAGGAAACCTTGTGTTGGGGCTTGGTCTTGAAGAACGAGTTTGTGATGCACAGATCGTGATATGTGCAGAACTTGAGCAGCCGCTGTCCGTTGTCGTTCATTCTGCCCACGCCAAATGGTCCAAGACAGGAGGGCCAGGAGTCGTGGTCAGCACCCACTCTGGCATTGAAGTCTCCAAGCAGAATGAGTTGTTCATTGTTGGGGATGATCCTGACAGTTGTTGCGAGATTCTCGTAGAACTCGTCTTTTGCCTCTGGTGTGGCTGTCAGTGTTGGGGCATACACACTGACGAGGGTGACTGGGCCTTGAGTGGTGTTGAGGCGGAGGGTGAGGAGTCGTGCAGAGCCATTGCTGCCCGGTTCTACCATCTTCAGCAAGGTGTTCTTCACTGCGAAGCCCACGGAGTGGTGCACGCTGCGTGCCTGCGTCAGCCAAGCGTGTTTCCTGGAGAGTGGCGATATCCACTCCCAGTCTCTTCAGCTCATTATTGATGATGGCAGTCTTCCTGGTGTCATTGATGTCCTTGAGGTTAGCAGCGAGTCCTGCCATCATAGTGCGGATGTTCCAAGTTCCCAGTTTTAGAGTTGGTCTCTTTTGTTTTTTTGTCTTGCCTGGTGTGAAGGTTCTCAGCCTGCCGTTTGGACTTCTCCTCATCCCCATGCACCCAATGAGGAAAGCAAGCTGTGGCGGGACAACACCTTATTGGCTGGGGGCTGCCCAGCTTGAGGTTGGCGGTAGCTGTCCAGTGAGATCCGATGATCCCTCCCACCGTCGGGAACAACCCCTGGCGCCGCGCTCTACGCCAATTGAGCGGTGGCTTATAACTGGTAACTGTCATTCCCCGTGTTTTGTCTATGCCAAAGGCGAAGCTGGAGTGTCCTCTCCAGTGATCCGGTGTTCTACCTTCCAGCGTTGGGCATTGGTAGGATTCAAGCCTGGGCAGGAAGATATGGAGGACAAGATGTTGCCCATGCAGCATGTCCCCCCTCTCCACGTCACTGATGAATCCAAATGAACAGCAGGGCTGCTACAGTTTGGCACCAGCGCCGTTGCAGGAGCTGCCAGAATGATGTTGAGCACAACAGAGAACTGCCTTAGGGGCTCCGACTTCGGATTTTTCCTCAGGGTTGACTCCCGAAGCCTTTCCCGTGACCGGGTGTGCCGCAAGGCAGCGGAGGTTTGAAATCAGGGTTTACCTTCCCCTAGATGGGCTACCTTCCCAGGTTGACGAGCCACCATCTACCCGAAGCATCTGGTTTTAAGGTGCCAGAGATCCGCCCTCGCCCCTTCTCCTATTAGTAAAAGCAGTTCCGCTGGGCTTAGAGACTAAACCACACGGGCAGGCTAGGAGTTGGACTTAGTTGTCAGAGGCTTTTCGAGACGCACGCCATAAGGAGCATTTTATGAGCACTGGGAGCTTAACCCCAGTGCCGCTCCTGGCTATGACAACCTTGCAACCAGCAAATCTAATGCTCACAGATCAATGTAGTCTCATGGCAAAAATTTAACAATATAAGCCAGAATGACGCAAGCTGTGTTATCGACTGTGCTTTTGTTGGCTTCACCAGCAGTCCTCCATGACAGCTGTGCTTGTTTGGTGCTGGGGCGACTGACATTGGGATGCTGTTTGTGGGGGAGGTGGTGACATTTTCCCATTTGGATAGTGTTGTGGGCTCAGGCATGGCAGTGTTTTGGGGGGATTTCTGTGGATTTCTGGGGTTTCTGAAAGTAGACAATTTCCCACGGGACCTTGAACATTCTCTCATGGAACCTCCAGGATTGGAACCCCGGTTGAAAAACAAGGCCGTAGTGGCTGAGGGGGGTTTGTTGCATTTGCACAGAAACTGCTATAATATGGAACATTTGAAAAAAAAAATTAGTTTTTTAGTGACATATTTTGATCTACCGGCTTGTTCTCTCCATTCACTGCTGAGCAGACCCAGAGCATCGATAGTAAACAGCAGTAGTGAATTGCAATTCTCTTAGCAGCCTGAAGGTGTCGCTAAACCCCAAGTTTTAAAAGTTCCATATAGGACCTTTGATAATGAAATGTAAACTTCATCCTGTTGAGGCCATGCAGCACAGTCCTCACCACCTCAGAGACATGCACAATTGTTGTTAACTCAGTCTGTTTTTCTCAACCATTTTTATTTTTATTTTAGAGATACCACAATCAAATGCAGACACAGAGAGACACAGACACACACATGGTTTTGGTTGTCTGTCCCACTGAATGCAGACAATTATTAAGTTTGAGTGGAGCTGCTGGCTGCAGTGGTCCTCACAGCTCGAGTGGAGATGGGCCGTAATTGCAGCCGCTGACAAACAGCCACCATGTCAGCAGTCATAAAGAGGACAAACACATTTACACCTCATACTGCACTTTGTCATGAATGTCTCTTCTGCTTGCCAGGAACCTACATGGGTTCCTAATTTTTCTCTATATATTATCTTAAAGAAAGGCATAAAAGAAGTATCTGCTGGGAAGTGTAGAACTTGAACCTTGGTTCATTAATGTCCTTACATTTAAATGATTGTATGTATATAGCACAGCCCTTACTTTTTTGCCTCATTAGTGCATTTACATTTGGTGAGATGAATTGTTTTGGTTTGTGGGATCAGCATTTACTTGTGCATAATAAATCCATTGTATGACAGTTTGTTATTGCAAAACAAAGTGGTAAATTGTAGATTGCCTTAACTGATATATCTAATGTTTATTAGGCCCTAGCATTTTATCCATTCACATTTTCACTAATAACAGAGCTCCAGTATATTGTGAGGTATTTTGGCCAGGAATATTTTGTCGACTTAAGATTAGTGCTGCAATGATTAGTTGACTAATCGACTAGTCGATCATCAGAAAATTAATCAACAACTAATTTGATAGTCAACTAATCGCCTGTGTACCCTTTTCCAGGAAAAAATTCTAAAAAATATGAATATTTCAGGTTGTAAAACATGAAAAGTTGTCACTTTTCTTGCTTGTGCATTATGAGTTAAATAAATTACGGTTTTGTAATATGTGGCTGTTGTGTTGCTATAAACATTCCTGATTAAGCTGTCAAGTTCATGTTTCAATCTCATTATTTTTTTTATTTGGTTATTGGGACCTTTTATAAAACATTATTTTAAAGGAAGAGACTGAAAACAAGGTGATATTCTCAGGTGTGCAGACTTAACGCCTTGGCATTCCAGCCAAATTTAGCATACGCAAAGAAAATCAAATTCTCACTGGAATTTTAAGAGGTTAAATTGGCCACTTTTTTCCTCCTCAGTTTGCTGGGGGGTTTTTTCTTTTAAATTTGCAACTTTTTCTCAAAAATTTTGAAGTTTTTCTTGTGATTTTTTTTACCCTTTTCTCCAACATTTTCACCTTTTTCCTTTAAATTTGCAACCTCTTTCTCAAACATTTGCAACTTTTTTGTCCTTAATTTGCATTTTTTTTCTTGCAAATTTGCAACTTTTTTCCTCAAAAATTTGCAACTTTATTCCTGTAATTTTTAAAACTTTTTCTCTAATATTTGCAACTTTTTCCTATAAATGTGCAGCTTTTTCCTTGTGTATTTGAAACTCTTCTTTTAATCCTTTAGCATTCCAGCAAATTTCCCTTTAGCATATACAAAGAAAATCGCATTCTTTCTTCACTGAGTGACAGTAGGAAATTTGAAATGTCCCGCGGGTTCAACACTGGAATTATAAGAGGTTAAACAGGCGAGGTAGAACATGACCTAGAGCCCTGAACAGGAGCCGTGCCAACAGGAAGCAGAGATGGTGGACATGACAGAAATAATTGGGATTAGTCAACTAATCAAAAAAATAGTCGTTAGATTAGTCGACTACCAAAATAATCGTTAGTTGCAGCCCAACTTAAGATGCTGAATATTGAACCACAAATGCCTCAGCTTAGGTAATAAACTGCTAGTGGTCATTTATATCGTTTGGATTTTTGTTATTACCAGAGATTGGAAAATCAGACAGTGAATGATAGAAGCAAACAGCTTCTCTAAAACTAGATTTGAAACTATAATACTTCGTATATTTTGTTGACCACACTGCAAAAAATGAAATCTTGGTAAGATGAAATATATTAAATAATTGCTACTGTATATATGCTTGTTTTCTTGTCTCACAATATATTTCTTCTTCATGTGTAGTTTTCTGTAAGAACATTTTACTTCCTTGAAGATAATTTACACTTTTTTTTAAGCAAATTGTTCTTTTTCCCAGCAGACATTTTTTCTTATTTTAAGTAAAATTATCTGCCAAGAACAACAAAATTTGGCTTATCAAATTGCTTAAAGCAAGTAAAAACTATCTTAAAGGAAGTAAAGTTTTCTCACAGAAAACTGCATGGCAAGAAAAAAATCTTGTCAGATGAAAAACAAGCATATATAGTCTTTATTTAAGACATTTCATTTTACTTAGATTTCACTTTCACTCAAAGCTTTAAACAATCAGGCCCCTTTTATTTAAAAGATCTGATATTACCCTATTATCCTAACAGAGCACTACGCTCCCAAAATGCAGGATTACTTGTAATACCTAAAATCTCCAAAAGTACAATGGGAGGCAGAGCCTTCAGTTATCAAGCTCCTCTCCTGTGGAACCAGCTGTCAATCTGGATTCGGGAGTCAGACTCGATCTCTGTTTTTAAGAATACGGTTAAAACCTTCCTTTTTGATATAGCCTACAATTAGGGAGGGATCATGTGTCTCTGAACCCTCCCTTAGTTATGCTGCTAATAGGTTTAGTCAGCCGGGGGACCGCCAATAATGCACTGGGCTTCACTCCTTTTTTCACTCTCAATGAAATATTTTTTTTTGCTGGCCATTAACATCTGTTTGTTCTCTCCCATAGATTGAGTCCCCATCGTGCTGTTTGCGCTTTACATGTCTGTTCTTTTCATCTTCTCTGTCCCCTCACCCTCCAGCCAGTTGCAGCAGATGACTTCCCCTCCCTGAGCCTGGTTCTGCTGGAGGTTTCTTCCTGTTAAAAGGGAGTTTTTCCTCTCCACCGTCGCCAAGTGCTTACTCACAGGGGATCGCCTGATTGCTGGGGTCTTTCTGCAGTTGTGGGGGTTTCCCCTACAGTTGAAAGTGCTATGAGATGACTGTTGTTGTGAAATGGTGTTATATAAATAAAGTTAAATTGAATTGAACTTTCTGCAGTGCAGGTTTGCATCTGTTGTGCAAAAACTTCTGTCCATCTATCAATTTTCTACTGCATTTCTGGGGATCCAGGTGGCAGAGTCAGTAGTCTAAGCAGAGAAGCCCAGACTTAATTCTCCCCAGTGACCTCCTCAAGCTCTTTAGAGGGGACACCAGGGTGTTGCCTTGCCAGCTGGGAAACATAATCGCTCCAGCGTGTCTTGGGTCTGCCCTGGGGTCTCCTCCCAGTGGGACGTGCCTGAAACACCTCAAGTGGGAGGCGTCTAGGAGGCATCCTGATCAGATGCCCAGACCATCTCAACTGGCTCCTTTTGATGTGGAGGAGCAGCGGCTCTACTCTGAGCCTCTCCTGGATAACTGGGCTCCTCACCCTATCTCTAAGGGCCCCTTTACACAGCACAGAGATTCTTTAGCAATTGGGCCAAACTATGATCTTTGGGATCGTTTGGGAGATCCTTGTGTGTTATGGACTGAGTCAAAACTTTGAGGAGACCGTGGCAACTGTGGAGATCACTGAAGATCATTGATGGATCAAAAATTGTGCAGATCTCTCAACGATTTCTCAATGATCTCTACCCCTGTGTTAAGAGGGTGTTAGGGTGAGTCCAGCAACCCTATGGAGGTAGCATATTTCAGCTGCTTGTATCCGCAGTCTCATTTTTTTGGTCATTACCCAAAGTTCATGACCATAGCTGAGGATAGAGATGTAGATTGATTTGTAAATCGACAGCTTTACCTTAGAGCTCAGCTCCCTCTTCATCACAATAGACCAGTACAACATCCATATCACTGCAGATCCCGCTCTAATTTTTCTGTCAATCTTGTGAATAAGACCTCAAGATACTTAAACTCCTTCACTTGGGCTGGGACCTTGTCCCCAACCTGGGAGGACAAGCCACCCTCTTGGGACTCGGACTTGGAGGTTCTGACTCTCATCTTGGCCACTTCACACTCAGTAGAAAACCGTCTCAATAAGACCTGTAGATCATTGCTCGATGAAGCGAACAGGACAACATCATCTGCAAACAGCAGAGATGAGATCCTGTGGTCACCAACCATGACACCCTCCATTCCTTGGCTGCACCTAGATATCTTGTCCATAAATATTATGAACAGAATCGGTGACAAAGGGCAGCCCTGGCAGAGTCCAACTCTCACCGGGAACGAGCTCAACTGATTGTTGGCAATATGAACCAAACTCTCGCAACATTTGTATTGAGATGGGACAGCTTGTAGCAGCGAGCCCAGTACCCCATACTCCCAAAGCACCCCCCACAAGAAACCGTGAGGGACGTGGTTGAATGCTTTCTCCAAGTCCACAAAACACATGTGGACTGGTTGGACAAACTCCCCAAAACCCTCAAGGATCCTTGCGAGGGTGAAGAGTTGGTCCGATGGGCCAGGACCAGGATGAAAACCACATTATTCTTCCTGAATCTGAGGTTCGACCAACGGCCGGACTCTACTGTCCAGTACCTTGGCATAGACAAAAATAGTATTATTCAGTATTTGTAATCACACAAATATCCAGCTTTTAAAAAGTCTGTTTCAACTGAGAACACTCTAATTCCAGTTTAAAGTCACTGACACAGATTAGTATATGGCAGTTATGTCACTGATGTTGTGTTGTCTGTGTGGTGATTTTGTCATACAGTAGCACATATTACATAGTTGTGGCCAGAAATAGTGGCAGCCCTGTTTATCTGCCGGATAACGCACCACTTCTCTGAGAAAATTGTTGCAATTGAAAATGCTTTGTCCTTCTCATGTTTCTCTTCAGTTTACATTAAGTCATTCATTCATTCATTCATCTTCTTCCGCTTAATCCTTTTCGGGTCACGGGGGGGCTGGAGCCTATCCCAGCATCTTTGGGCAAGAGGCAGGGTACACCCTGGACAAATCGCCAGTCCATCGCAGGGCCAACACAGAGAGACAGACAACCATTCACTCTCAGTCATACCTAAGGACAATTTAGAATCCCCAGTTTTGATGCCAATTAACCTAACTTGCATGCTTTTTTTGCCATGTGGGAGGAAACTGGAGAAATCCCGGAGTAAACCCACACAGACACGGGGAGAACATGCAAACTCCACACAGATCACTGTTGGTCGGGGGCTGGGATTGAACCCAGGATCCCCAGGCCAAGGGTGAGTTGCTGTGCTGCCGCAGTGCTAACCACTCTTCCACCGCGCCGCCCTACATTAAGTCAAAACTTAATGTAGGGCAGCGCCCTACTTTTTTTTTTTTTTTTTAACATTAAGTCAAAACAAACAAACAAAAAAAACTAAAAATCAAAGAATAAAGCCAAATGTGAGACATCCCACACAGAGTTCCAAAAACGGACCAGACACAATTATTGGCACCCTAAACTTAATATTTGATAGTCCTGCCTTTGAGAGAAATAAATGAAATCAGTCTCTTCCTGTAACAATCACTGAGTTTTCTTCTCCTCTTTGCTAGAATTTAGAAACACTTTTCTTTTGCCAACTTCTCGAGGTCGGTCAGATTTGAAGGGTTCCTTCTTCTAACTGCTACTGGACATCTCTCCACAGTTATTCTGTGGGATTTAGATCTGGAACCCATGCTTGCAGCCTCAGTATTGTACAGTACTTTGTCCTAGCCCTTTATGGACCTCTTGCACAATGGAGAGTAACATACATCCGCATTCCAGTCTGCCCACATTTCTGGTTCCGCTTCCATTATAGTTTCCCATTCCCTGGCACTTTCTCATCAATAAATCAATTTGATCACTTTCACTTATCATTATACATATTGGAAATGGTGTGTAGGCAGGTTGTTTTTTTTTGATAAAGTTTGTGTTTCACATTTTGATCATTTTTGTAACCATACTCAGCCCTTTAATAGTTCCCCCAGTTAGCTTAGCAGCTAGTAGCTATCGTGCTTGTCTATGTCTGTGCCATTCCAAATACCACTGCATGGGCTGTAATAGACCTGTGTAATAGACATGTATTGTGCAAAGTTTTTACATGAGCTCATTCATATTCATTTGAGTCCATGCAGTGTTACTAGGAGTGAGTCAAAGTTTATTACAATAATAAATAACAGACTAGCAACTGGAAGCTAACTAAGCTAATATCAGTAACAGTAATGGTAACATCAGTAACCGAAAGACTCTGCATACACAGAGTAATATTAAAAGAAGTCAGGTCACAACTGGGAGTCGGACATGTTTCAGTGAGTTTCACAGGTCTATTACAGTCCATGCAGTGGTATTTGGAATGGCACAGACATGAACAAACACAATAGCTGTTAGCTGCTAAGCAAACTGGGTAAATGGCTCAGTATGGTTATAAAAATGATCAAAATGTGAAACACAATCTTTATAAAGAAAAAATGATCTGCCCGCACACTATTTTCAGTATGTACAATGATAAGTGAACGTGATCAAATTGATTTATTGATGAGAAAGCATCAAATAGGTGTTTTGGGGTTTTTTTGCATTTGTTGCACTACATTGGAACAATATGGACTTGATATTAGCAGCTTCAGCATGCATTAATTTTTAAGCAAGCATTAATTTTTAAATTATCACAAAATATAGATTAATAAAATTTTGAACAATTGTCAGAAAAAGGTCTGTACGTGTTAAGTTAAATAACAAACATTCACAGCATGACGGCAGCATGAGCATTTTAATTTTGGGGTAAAACAAACAGCTGCAGCTGTCTGTATTTACCCCGACATTAAAGCACCCAAGCACGGTGTTGTGGTTCTTTGTGGCTCTGACTAGATTCTACGTCTGCTCTGAGGTAAAGCCTTTTATGTCCAACATATTTAAACAAAATGCAACCGACTTTATTGCGGTGGAAACACTGATATATCTCAGAGCTTTTATTTGTTTACAACGTTAGCATTTTAGCAGCAGAGCTAACTAACGGAGCTACTGTCTGCCAGGCCACTTTTTAAGGTCATCTTCCCATCCCTTCATAGTTGTGGGAAGTGGTATGATTATATTACTGTTTTTGAGGTGCAAAAGGCCGTGTTCCTGCATTTTTGATGCTGAAGACATTGTTTTTTAACAAGGAAAAGTGTCCCGTTTCTGTGACAACTCCCCTTTCTAAACTAGTACCAGAAGTTGCATCCATAATTCACGCAAGGCATCATGGGGGCTTGGAATAAGGTGGATGCTTGAAAATTCAAAATTTCACACCTAGATCAGTATTGGCAGATGTTATCAGATTGTTTCAATTAGGGATGGGCATTCGGTGAAATTTTCTTCACCGATCATCGGGAGAATTAATGATTAATAATCGGTTAATCATTAACATTTTTAGGTACGTAACAAGGCAGGTAGACTACATTAGAACATCAGGTGCACGGACAGCCGCACAACTCAAATCCACCTCTCTCTCTGTTCGCTGTTGTCATGTTGGCTCGGCTCGGGAATCTCGCAAGCTGATTGGCCGAGACGTTTCACCCCGCAAGCTGATTGGCCGAGACGTTTTACCCAGCTTCTGTCCCTGCCGAGCGGCCACCCAACAAACGAAGACCGCATTCATTGCTCTATCGCTCGTGTTACTTAGTCTAGCCGCGCGGAACTTTTTGCTGTTCTCTTGTGCCATTTTGTGCGAAATAGTCTTCCCGTCGAGCCACGACGCCGCCTCCTGCAGCTTCCCTCGACGATCCTGCGCCTCTAGCACCTGAGGAGCAGTAAAGCTCTCATTAACCTGTGCAGTAAATCATTTTCATCTTGAGTTACGTATCTTGTTATAAGAATAAAAGAGTTCTAAAAACATATTTATGTACACTTTATTTACATCTACGTATGTATGTACACTTACACGTGTGTGTGTGTGTCTTCTACCGAATCTTCATGACCTTCTCAATAAAGTTTCTGAAAAAAAAAAAAAAAGAATCTTCACCGACCGCCATTACTCAGCGCGCAACCACTGTTGGCGGTTTCTTCGCGTAATAAGGGTGTTCCATGGACCCTGTCGATGAGGTATATTTGTATGCTGCATTGCAGTGATTGCAGTACACCTGGTCATTTTTTAAATTGAAATGGTCCCACGCAACACTTCGCCGTAATCGCTTCATGATTTGGCGATTGCCCTACGGAAGCGCGCATGTATCAACTGAGGCACGCCAGGGTACGGCGATGGTGTAATGTTGCCCCCTGGTGCCCAAATTTTGCCATTGCATTGTTTGAGGACGGCCGTGCACTAATAACCTCGGATTGTTTAAAAAAAAAAAACGGTTTGTCGACGAAAATGAACTTCCTCGGTGAAATTCTTAATGATCAATTATCGGTTAATTGGTAAATTATGCCCATCCCTAGTTTCAATGATTACCTCCGCCAGGCCGCAGGCCAGGAGGAGGTTATGTTTTTGCCAGCGTTTGTCTGTTTGTCTGTCTGTTGGTTAGCAAGATAACTCAAAAGTTTTTGGATGGATTTCGATAAAACTTTCAGGCGTTGTTGGAAATGGTACAAGGAAGAACTGATTAAATTTTGGGGATGATCCAGATCACCGTCTGGATACAGGAATTTTTTAAAGGATTCTTTAACATTGTGAGATACGCCCATTTTTAACATGTGTGCAGGCCCAATGGAGGGCGCTGCTCGTCGTGTCTGACGAACACAAACTCCGCGTTCTTCAAAGTTTTAGCCACAAAAGCATGCGGAAAACAGTGGTGGGCAGGGCCCGGCAGCGTGCTTATTTTTGCGCTACGCTGCAAAAGCTGAGATGGGCAGCTGTCCGGCGCCGGATTATTTGGCAGAAATTCCCCGGGCAGCCACAGTGGCTGCGCAAAAACAAGCTCTCTGCCGGGGAAGCTTCCAAATCCTCTTTTGCCGCGGAGCGCAAACCCAATATAAAACCCACGGCAACCTGTCTACCCAATTTGCATCCGTCAGTGAAGCCCTCAGTGCTGCTTTCAGTGATCTATGAAAACGCTTGCATAACCCATTGGCCTGTGGGTTGTACGCGGTTGTGCGATGAATTGCAACGCCCGCAGCCTGGGACTTTGCAGATGGAGGAGATGGACACAACACCAACACTTAAGTTTTGGACGGATTTCGATGAAACTTTCAGGCATTGTTGGAAATGGTACAAGGAAGAACTGATTAAATTTTGGTGGTGATCCGGATCACCGCCCAGAAGAAAACCGCCATTACGGAAAATGCCATTTTCGTGAATAACTACTGAACCACTAATCCTATCATTGTCAATCCAATTGCTTGTCATATGTTTTCATGGTCAAGGAATCTGAAAACGTACACACAAACACTGTATGGGGGGAACTGTGGCCGCCATTACAGAAAATGCCATTTTCCTGAATAACTACTGAGCCACTAATCCTATCATTGTCAATCCGATTGCTAGTCATATGTTTTCGTAGTCAAGGAATCTGAAAACGTACACACAAACACTGTATGGGGGGAACTGTGGCCGCCATTACGGAAAATGTCATTTTCGTGAATAACTACTGAACCACTAATCATATCATTGTCAATCCAATTGCTAGTCATATGTTTTCATGGTCAAGGAATCTGAAAACGTACACACAAACACTGTATGGGGGGAACTGTGGCGCTTGGCGGAGGTCTGCGCTCTCCGAGTGCTTTTCTAGTTATTATTATTATAGTATTACAATATATTATGCCTCCTGAAGTTACCAAATATGGTTCTCCACCCAATAAAGGGTTAAACCATTCTTGTCATAAGTGACCCTTTGGGGTGGAATGAAGGATTCACCTGCAGGGCAACCTTTTAACATAATTTATTGACTGAAACAATATAAACTACTGACAAACCCTGCCGTGGAGAGTGCAATACATGACGAGCACGCCATACTGAGTGTATGGCGTAACACTATACATAGAGGGAAGAAATAATCAACAAATCTGGTACAGCCGTGAATCATTACAACACAAAGCACCAATAAACGGAGGAGCAAAAATGAAGTGAGAGGGCCATCACCATGTAAACACAGTATGCAAAGCAAGACAGGATCATGGCGATAATAAAGGATAACATAGGATAATGAGCAGGGCAAGAATAATGATAATAATGGTGATGATAATGATCAGTCCAACAAAGGACATAAAGCATGGACAGGGTCTGACCCTGTCCAGACCACTACAATTCTAGGTGTTTTTTGAAATGAAATGTGATCTGGGTCATTGTCCTGGTGTAAGACCCATGACTTCTGATGGGGGCCCAGTTTTCTGACACTAATTGTGCCCTAAAATTCTTGGGTAATCTTCAGATTTTATGTCCATATTTGTAATTGAAACAGTATTCTGGGAGAAGTGGTGTGTTATCTGACAAATGCCGTTACTTCTGGTCATGACTGCAATATTTCCCCTGCAGTTACTGTCCCATAGAGTTGTATGAAGAGATGGAAGTTTGTGTCACCAGAGAGAGTCTGCGGCAGTTTTGGATTCATGTGTTTGGGCCTGTCTGTCATCCAGAGTTCAGCAGATTGTGACAGCTGGTCTGCAACTTGTTAGCGATGCAAAAAAGGGACAGAAAGACGAGAACAGTGTTGCAGTAGAAATTTGGAAGCACTTGTAGCGGGTTTCAGGAGGTCCCTCCTCACCAAAAGGCTTGAACATTGGCTGCTGCTTGTTACAATCTTTTTTTTTTCTCCACTGGATTTATTCTTACTGAAGGAATTTGAATAAAGACGAATGTTGAATTCACCACTTTTCAACAAATTGGTTTAGTAAGGCAGAGCAGATTTTAAAACTCCTCTGCCAAGTTAACAAATTAAAGTCTGTGAAAAGCTTCTTGACCAAACAACAAGCTCCTGATGCAGATCCGGATGAGCGGCTCAGCAGATGGACTGGCCCATTCTGCCTGTCGAGCCAATTATCAAGACAAAAGAAGCTCCTGAAGTTTTCTGCCAGCTTTTTGCTGTATTTCTTCTCAGGCTTTTCTTTTCTTTATTTTTTTGTGTGAAGACCACAACTCCATAGCATTTGGCAACATCAGCACTCATGAGCATATTTAATGTAGTGAAGGGGTGTTCTGTGTGGCTTCATAATAAGGATTTCCTTTCAGCCGTGTGGTCAGTGTGACCTCTAAGCTTGGTCAAGTTCAGCAGTTTCCCTCTGGGAGCTCATCAGACCAATTTTCATTTGAAAAAGTGTAATGACGGGCGATTAATGAAGACTTCTAGGCTGGGCTTTATTCCCTCATGCCCGCCTCTGAATTTTATTACTCTTTTAGAACCGTTCCTCTTTTTCTGCCCTTTCACTCACATTTATTTCTAGACTCTGCCTGTACAAGTTAGTCTCTCAGCTCTTCTTCCTTATCTGCAGGACATTTACGAGCTGATTGCGTGATAAAAACCACACAATGGAAGCCTATCGCTCTTGATCATTTATAGCCTCCACCTACAGCAGATTTAATGTCCGGTAATTGACTGACGGATCACACAGAGATCTTAACCCAGCAACACATGTACAGATGTATTTCAGAAGGAGTTTCTTTTCCAACCTGCTTGATTGAAAACTAGCCTCAGGGTTCTGAGCATTAAAAATGTTAATGAGAAATGAAATAATGGTCATACAATATATGGTGGATTTCCATCCATACATGCATATATTCTGACAAAAGGTGACATCTTTATTTGCTTTACATGGACTGTTTACTTGCACGCAGCTAGTGGTGCATTTACGCCAAATCCAAAGAGAATTTTTCGTGCGGTGGGAACACGTTAACTCAATGTAAACATGTGGATACATGTGAATTCGTGCATTCGTGTCTGAGGGATTTGGGAGCGATGGTGAGTAATCAGCCTTGAGATTCCACCATCACTGGAGTAAAAGTATCAGCACTGGAGAGTGAACTAGTTTGAAAATGAGACTGCCACTCACCTGCAGACAGATGGACTGGGAGTTCTGGAGTAGAAAGGGAGTGTCTGTGCTTTTTCCACCCACGCACTCCTGCTGTGGATGTGCCAAAGAGGGCTAGCAGTGTTAATAACCATCATCCAGGTGCCGTTGTTGGAGGAAGCAGTGACATTTACCCAGGCGGGAGCCCCTCTGGATAACGTTGCAAATCTCAACATGACAGCATTGTGGGGATTTCCACAGCAGATAGAAAGCAGCTGCAGAAGTTATGAAGGCAACCCCGCCCCTCTGCAACTTGCTCAGACTTGAATTCGCATCTATTCGCATGGTTACAGTGAGTTAACATGTAATCGCACTGCCTGAAAAATTTGCACTTACGCGTAGGGGTGTGCCATATCGTATCGTTCACGATAATACCGGTATAAATTTTGATACTGGCGTAAAAATGAATATCGTGATATTTGGGGTCTGCTGCGTGACGTCGTCACACCGCATAGAAACGGCAAAACAAACATGGCGGGAAGCTGTCACTCCGAAATCAGACCGTCTCCAGTTGAGTGGAAATATTTAAGTTTCACTTTCTGTTTCAAACTGCTGTCATGTTTAAAAAAACAAACAAAAAAAATGGTGCAGCAGTGTGGATAATCTGCCTGCAGTTTTTCCACACGTCCACAACATCCCTGGAGCGGTATTAACCCCTTGCACTCTGGTCAATTTCCCTAAAAACGCCTAAAAATAACGTACCCAAAGTAAATCAAAAGCTGTTCTTCAACCCTTTGCAGCATCTTCATGGGGTTGGTCTCATTTAAAAGAAAACACTTTGAATTTTTTGGCAAAACAGTCATAATCTCTCTAAGTGCTCCTGCCACTGAGTAACAGTCATCTAAACATACTGAACTTGAAGAAAATAAATTTTGCCTAGGTGTTTTTTTTGGATACAAATGCTTGCAAATAACACACAGCTGTCAGATCCGGGCTGGAAAATGCAATAGAAATGTAGAACCAAGTGTTATCCAGTTGAGGTCAAAATTTTGTAACAATACCACAAAAAATGAATATATTACACAGCTTTTTTGTCAGGTTGTTCCCAGGCGTTTTTGAACTGTGCCAAATTGTGCCAAATGGCACAGTTTGGAAAAACGTCTGTAACTTTTGAATGATTCAATATAGAAGCTTGATCTTGGGCTCTGATGAAAGGTGACACTCAGGGCTGTGTGTGTGTGTGGGGGGGGTTGTTTATTCATTCATGAATGAATGAATGAACAAACAAGCCCCCCCCACACAAAGAAGCATGCCACGTAAAAAATGTGTGGCTTTTTTTGTTTACAAGAAAAAATAACCTACAGTGCACTAAAAATTATACTAAAATATCTGTAATGGAGAGGATAACAACTCCCACCCCCCCGCTACAGAGGACGGACATAGTCCATCGCTAAATGACGGACAGCGGGGACGGTGTGCCGCGGTCTACTACGCACAGTTGTACTAAAATATCTGCAATATATCTGCAATCCGCTACAGAAGAGTAGTGGGGGGGGGCGTTCACGGTCCGGACGCGGTGCACGGACCGGTCCGTCATGTAGCGATGACGCACAGTTGTAATTTACCGATCGGTCAAAAGTCATTTTGATTACAATTTTCAGGGATAAAGAATAATTTAGCTTATAACACTTACCTGTCCACAACAGCAGTGTCGCTGGCGAACATCTCTTCCTCATTGTCAGACGAACATGAGGCTGCTCCGCTTGTTACGACTCGTGGTTCTGGTCACGCGACCCGGTCAAACCATGATTCCATTATTGCGGTTTTGCGCTTCCATGATTGTGGTTTTGGCGAACGATTTTTCAATACAAATAAGAACAGTAGTAAGAAAAAAAAGACTGGCGAACGCGTGTGTGTCACCCAGCGGCTTACACAAAACAGATTTTACGCACGGGACGCACGCTTTCGAACTTCTCTGCTTCAATTGGCTTGCTGTATTCGCAGCCATTGGAGGTGGGTCCTTCTTGCTAGGTTTTCAGTCATTGGTTCTTCAAGGTTTCAGAAACCCAATTCAAGGCTCTTATTAGTCGAATGAGAGGTCAATCAAATCTAAACCAATCAAAGCACCCCTTTGGCTTTCTGTTCGCGGCTGTGTCTGTAGTGGAAGAACGGAAATGCAGCTTTTTTTTTTCAGTGCGCCCTAGGACGCACAGTAGGGCGCATGAGGGCGCACTAGGACGCAGAGATGTGACCGCCCGCGGTATCCCGGAGTGCAAGAGGTTAATGTTGAACAATGTGCAGCTCGAAGTGGCTGTCACTTTTTACTTTCATTTTGGCCGCTTTATCTTGATTTTATTCAACCACCCAAAGAGAGAGGAAAAAACCCCAAACATCTGTTCAGGGAGCCAAAAGCCCCAGGGACAGGTCCATGCAATGGTCGGGAGTAACGCAGGTAAAGCGATTCAGCATAAAACCTGACCTCTGTGTACAGTTAGGATGTAACAGTTTATATTCTTGTAATAGTTGATACAGAACTAAACAAATATTTTAAACTAAATCTGAGCTGCTGTTTATAAAATGGAGAAATAGAGTTTTTGTTTCGTTTTTCCTGAATATGTTGAAGGTAAATAATGCTGGCCTGTGAAACTCTCCTTTTTGCATAAATTTAAAAGAAGAAAAAAACTGTATTCTGTAATATCATGAAAAATATCGTTATCGTGAAAATTCACAGAAATATCGTGATATAATTTTTAGACGATATTGCCCACCCCTACTTTCGCGTTTAGTCTGAATGCACCTTGAGACCTATATATTAATTGTGCAGCATTATTTACAGAGGCTGACTCCCCGTGAGTCACGCTGCTAAGCTAACTACAGCAATGGCACAATTTCCTGGGCCATATTGGCCAAAAAATTACAAAGTATGCCAAAACAACATGAGATATATTATATCTACTGTGACTTAATGAACCAGTGGGGAACAAGAATGTTAGTAGGGTGACTAGGCTTTTCGTAGAAGAGTCGAGTTGGGCTGCTAAGCTAACTCTGTAGAAGCAAAGAGGGGTACTCCCACTGTCTTGTGCAAGCCAGCTTCCTGAAAAATATCACTAATCAAATAAACCAGTAACTAGGACATCCTAGTTGCAAGTCTAGTAAGAAAAGTTGTTTAGTTTATTTTTAATAGAATTACAATGGAATACGTACATCTCATTGATAATAACTCGTCATTGCTACATTGTTGATAAGTCAGAAAACATAAAAAGCATACCATTGTCCCATAGAGTCAGCCAAGTCAAATCAACAAACCATCCAAGTCAAAGACTTTCATTTTGAAAAATGTAACCATGATTCATACCAGTAAGGGAGGGCCACATTACACAGCATGGAGATCGTTGGGTGACCATTTAGAGTTTAAGAATTGGCCCAGTCACTCAATGATCTCCTAAAGCCTGGACAAAGCTGTTTCTATGTAAATACTTGGGAGATCCAAAATTCAATTTTTGACAAATTTCTATATCTATAGAGGTCTTTGAAAGATCTTTAAGAGATCATTGGGTGACCAGGAGAGATCACTGAGAGATCATTAAAAGTTTCTTTCAATTCAATTCAATTCAACTTTATTTATATAGCGCCATATCACAACAACAGTCATTTCATAGCACTTTCAAATGTAGGGGAAACCCCACAATTCTTTCTTGGGCGAACAAGGAGGCTCCTGAGCATTTGAGAGGTTTCTAGTGCTTCTCTACCCCCTATACACAGGGGTGGAGATCACTGAGAGATTGTTGAATGATTTAAAAAAAATGGCCAGATCTCTCAATGATCTTTCAATGATTTCTCATTGATCTTTTTGTGATCCCCATGGTTGCCACGGTCTCCTTTTTTAACCTTTATTTATACAGGGTAGTTCCATTGAGAGACAACCTCTCTTTTTCAAGGGCGCCCTGTTCATACTCACACATTCACACCTGGAAGCTGCCTAGTATGACCACAGACTCACCTGTGTCCACTGAGCAGCTCCACTGGAGCAGTTGGGGTTAAAGGCCTTGCTCAAGGGCACCACAGTGGAGTTAAGGAGGGTGGGGCAAATGCTGCTGAGTCATCTGTTTTACCCAGATCTGGTCCTGCCGGTCCTGGGATTGAACCAGCGACCTTCCGCTCACCAATCCACATCCCTAACCATTAGGCCACTACTACCTCCTCAAAGTTTTGGCTCCATCCAAAAGACTCTCTCAACAATCGCCAAAAGAAAGCAATCTCTCAGTGAATTGTCAGTGATCTCTCAGCGATCTCCAATGTGGTCTTTCACTGAACTCTATTGGTCTTTCATCAAATGCTCAGTGATCCCTCACTGATCTCTCAGCCATCTCTACCTTTGGAGTGGAAAAATTTAGAGTTCATTGAACGCTCACTGAAAGATAATTGGGAGATTGATGAGATTGTTTTTTATTTTTTTTTTTTTCCGGTTCCGGTTCCGCCGGACCGGCGGCGCCACACGAGTCGGCTGCCTGTTGCAACAGCCTTTTTTTTTATCTTCCTTCTTCTTTCTACACCTTTCACTCTGTATATATATCACGGACGCACGGATCACCCCGGGGGTCTCCCGGGTCGGCGGACGGAGCCACGGTTTGCAGCGGGAGACGTTACAGCGGGGAGGAGCTAGTGCTAGCTAGCACTTGGCCGCCGCCCGGTGCTAATGGGAAACTCGACATACCGGGAGCTGTAGCGAAAATGACGCGGGTGCCGGGCTGGAGTTTAGGCAGCGTGAAAGAAATATAAGACAGAATAATAAAGAGCGATGGCAAGAACCAAGCAGACCGCCCGTAAAATCTACTGGAGGAAGAAGCCCCCCCCCCCCCCCCCCCCGCAGGAGACAGCTAGCCACCAGGGCTGCTCGGAGAGGCGCTCCGGCCACCGGCAGAGTGAAGAGGCCTCGCCGTCACAGGCCCGTGGCTCTGAGAGAGATCTGTCGCTACCAGAAATCCACGGAGCTGCTCATCCGTAAGCTGCCCGTCCAGCGCCTGGTGAGGGAGATCGCTCAGGACTTCAAGACCGTCCTGCGTTTCCTGAGCTTCGCCGTCATGGCTCTGCAGGAGACCAACGAGGCCCACCTGGTGGTCTCTTCTTCGCTAAGGGGGTCACCATCATGCCCAAAGACTTCGAGCTGGCCCGCTGCATCCGCGGAGAGAGAGCTTAGACTTTCTGCTGCACATTCACCAGCCATAATGCCCTGCACTGTGTGTCTATATATATATACATTTATAGTAATATGGACATATGTTTACTAGATGTTGTTTTTTCTTGCCTTCTGATTGTTGCTCTGAGTGTTGCTATCCCTATGCTGTTGCAATCCTGGAATTTCCCCATTGTGGGACTAATAAAGGCTTATCTTATCTTATCTTATCTTGTTGAACGCTCCTTGAGCACTCCTAGAGAGATCATTGAGAGATTGCATCCCTTTACTGATCGATGCCAGATTGTTTTGGACTGAGTCAAAACTTTGAGGAGACCGTGGAGATCACTGAAGATCACTGAGAGAGCTATAAGAGATCTCAGTGATCGCTGAGAGATCACTGAAAGACTGCTGAGTGATCTGGCTATTTTTACATCACTCAGCAATCTCGCAAAGATCTCCACCCTTGTGTAAAGGGGGTATAAACAAATGATTGCAGCTCCACATGATCAGAAAACCTGCTTTCTTGCCCTGCTTGTCCACTAATGTCAGTTGAATAAAGCTGACGTGGCCTGTGTTGGACTGTGAGTGTTGTTTATCCGAGTATGTCATGGTGTCAAGCTGCAGCGCCTCAAGCTGCAGAAATGCTGTCAGCCTAGATGTCCTGCAGAGAAGCTGAAGTGTGCACATCTCCTCAGCGAACCCTCTCTATCCTGATTTCAAAATTGTGTCTGTTTATAGCCTGAAGTGGCCCCCAGCATGTCTGTTGATCATTCCAATGAAGCCTCTTCAGTGTTAATAGAAACATTTACATGTAATAATGTGTGACGCACCACGGTGGCAGAGTGATTGGATAACGTGCACATGCAGGCCTGTAATTTCACGTCTCGGATCAAGAAAGTGTGAAATCTTCTGGGTGTCACTGGGATAGGCTGAAGTAATGAGCTGCGTTTTTCTGTTGTGGCTTGTACTGCTTTTTTTTTCCCCCCCCGTTGAACGTCAAGGCCGTGTAAGCAAAGAGCCATTACTGTGTACGGGGAAGATGAGACGGCAGAGTGTGAGTGGAGGGGCTGTGCTGCTGTTTCTAAAGCATGCTGTCAGGGATGTTTCGATGCGTTGTGACAGCCTCATCAAATGGCATGTGCATGGTATGGGAGATGCGCAGAGACACGCAGGAAAGGAAATGATTTAATAATTTTGAAGACACTTTTGTCCATTCATCAAAACCAGTTCCACCAGTTCCAGTGTCAAACGACTTTTCAAGTTTGTGTTTGATCTTGTAACCATTTGGATTTCATTTCTAATTTCATACTGAATCTTATTTAAGATGCATTTTGAATGCGTGAAAATTGCCCTCAGTCATGTTAGGTAGCACTTTGTTGTTAAGAGATTTGAGACCCCTACAATAGGCAGTAAATATAAGAGATACATTTTCCATCAGGACATTTAAAATGAATAGTTTTGTGGATTTTCAGCAGCACCAGCAGTGTTTGTTTTGTTGAACCTGAAACATAACCAGATTCTCCTGCAGTGGATAAAAAAGTGGACACATCCCAGTTAAAAGGCCAGGTTTTTGGCATGGATGCACAATTTCGTTGTACTGTACTACTGTACAATGTCAATAAAGCCTATTCTGTGTCAAAAAAAACCACAACAAAATAAGACCACAATAAATCATTGCTAAACTTCTCCCACCTTTAAGGTAATCTATAACCTGTGTAATTCCATAGGACAACAAAGCTGTCAGGGGGGAAAAAAATAAAGAAAAGGCATATATTAAGCTGGTTGCATAAGTGAGCACACCCATAAACTAACAGTTTGTTGAAGCTCCTTCTGATTTAATTACAGCATTGTTAGTCTTCTGATTCTTCCTCCAGCACTAGATCATCATTTTTAATTCTGATTGAATGGTCATGATATTAGATTAAAATAACTGTCAAATAATGTAAACAACACCATCCTGAGCTGCATATACTGCAGTCCTGATGATGTCAATGTTGGAGCCATAGACTAGAAATGTCAAACATTTAGGGAGAATACCCATTAGAGTTCAAACCCTGTGTATAGAAATTCAGAGTAAAATATAAAAGAAATTATGCTTTTTTAGAGGATGGTTGGATGATCTCCCCTATTTGAACAGCATCTCCCACCCCTGTCCAGTTTTGATGTTTCTCCCAGGAAATTCCTGTAACTTTATGGCCCTCAAACTTTTCTATCCATCATAAGGTTTGATGTTACCACAGTTGCCAGATCATTGAAACACAATCTACACACACAGCCCACGCACCACTAATCTCCCCACAAACCTGGCAACCCACAACCCTGGCAAGCCACAAACGGAGGTGTGCAGTTGCTCTCTGCGCTGGCGAGGTGCTGTGGACATTTCTGGACAGGACAGTGTTGGAAAAAATACTAAACAGTTGCCACAAGAGTCGTTACAGCTGTCTTCAACAGATTAATCATGCAGTATGAAACCGGGATCCATCACTATGATCCAGAGATGAATGCCCAGTCAAACCAATGGACGCATTATGACTCACCACCTCCAAAGAAGGCACGTGTCCAACCCTCAGTGGGCGAGGTCATGCTTTTGGAACCAGCATGGAGTATTGATGATGGATTTCCTGTTAAAGGGTACCACAACTACCGGGACTTACCAGGCTTCACTGCTGCAGAAATTGCAGAAGGCCATCAAAACCGAGAGGCATGGCATGCTGACCAGAGGTGTCTGCCTCCTGCAAGGCAACGCCCCGGTTCTCAACATACATGCTGCTTAGTCCTGTGGCTATGAAATCCTTCCTCACTATGCTTACTCTCCTAAATTTGCACCATCTGACTTCCACCTCTTTCCAACCATGAAGTAATTTTTGAAGGGCAAGAACTTCCAAGATGATGAAACGCTGATTTCTGAAGTCAAGTCGTGGCTTTGGACACAACCTGCAGACTTCTACAGCCGAGGTCTCCATAGCTGCGTAAAGCAGTGGGAGAAATGTGTGATCCTTGGTGGAACCTACAGTATGTAGAGAAAGACTAATAACTGTGCCAAGTTTGGTTCCTCTCAGTCCACAGGAAATGAGTCAGGGGAAATCTGTAATGATATTGCATATCTTATTGCAATATCTTATTGCATATCTTATCTGATATTATCATATCTTACATATTCAGCCAAGCAGCTACCTTAGCTGAAAACGCTTTATTTGGCCTAAACAAATATTAATAATTGGTATCTTCAGTGGGAATAATATCTTATAACATCACAATTATATTTTTAAATATTTTGATATTTCAAAAGTATTAATTTTTTAAAGATTTTTTTCTATTTTCTATTTTTTTTTCTAACAGTGTTTCCCCTAAGTTTACAGCTTTTTTTTGTGTGTGTGGGGCTGTTTATGATATCTACATATTTGACAGAACATTCTAGAGCTGGGCCCTATGACAGTTCATATCTCATCATAATTATTCACTATCTTGATACGTGTGTGTGTGTGTGTGTGTGTGTGTGTGTGAGAGAGCGAGAGAATGTTTACATGCCGTTGTGTAAATAAGATAAATAACAGAGCTATTGTAGTTTAATAAAGGAACAAAGTGAAGACCGGTTCAATAGGAAAGGTAACCTTAAATTCTGTTGTGATCTGGCATGACATAGAAAATAAAGTTAACTTTCAAGGGAGCGGGGGCTGCCCCCTTGGAAGGTTGTCCCCATAGTTGCCAAGTCCGCTTATTATAAGTGACTTTGGGCTTGTTTTTGACATTGACATTGATTTTTATTTGAACATTCTTAAAAAAAACCAGTTGCTGTAAACAGTCTTTACAGTTGCTTGCAAATCTCGTCAGTTGTGGGTTGCGGGTATTTGGGCTAGTTTTTTTAACGTGTAGTTGCTTATTTGGGCTTGCTTTGCTGTCTGTGTGACAGCTCTCCCAGCTCAGTTGTGCAAGATTATAAGCTGTGTCTCCATACCAAGAAGTTCAAAATCTGTTAATTTTTGGGGAAGTTGTTGAGGTTAAAGTGGCCCGCCAGGGGCTTCACTTCTGGCGGCCAGTGATTCATCCAGTTTTTCTATTGAGATCAGTGGCCCACTGACTCCACTCAACTCTGTACTTGCTAATGGGGCGTGAGCTATCCAGGTTTTTTTAAACAGATCAGTGCATATGGGATCTTAAAAGTGCAATCCATTACTTTTCGACCTCCTAGCCAGAAGGTGTCGCACTCACTGTGGCCTCATGATAACATTGCACGTGTTACCATGTAGAAACACAAACGGCGCTGGAAACAAGCATTCACAGGCAGCAGCAGACTGTATGGAAATCAGTTTCTTTGTGATTACGAGCCAGTGAAATCATTTCAAGCGACAAATCTTTTGTGGTATAGTGCCCAGTGATTTTAACCAAGTCTTTTTGATGTTTATCGCCGTTCAACAATTTTTATAAAATTACTATTGTAGAAGAGCTTGGAAATGAAGAGGCGATTTGATTTTTAAACCAAGTTTAATAATCAGCATAATCAGCTCTTCTAACAAGTCTCATCTGGTGCAGAGAGTGGCAGAAGGGAAAAGAGACAGAATGTCTCCAGCTCCTGACTTTATACTGGCACACAATAAAAGACATGCATAACAAAGGCTGACATCCCTCATTATCTTAATCCCCCCCATTGTCTTGGTATTTCCTCTCCTCGCCTTGGGGGGTGAGGGTGGCTCCTCCGGTTTCCTTCGCTGCGTCCGGGAACGTCTTTGTTCTTCACTCGGCGGGTGAGAGCCCTTTGTCCTTTCAGAGGTGTGAAGTCCTTTACATATGTATTACCAAACATTTCCACATGCTTCAACATATGTAGGTTATGGAATATATGGTTAATATAGACCACAGGCCCCCCAAACAACTAAGAAAGGACAACAGAAAGGTTCACAGTCTAAGATAGTTATTATGACATACTAAGTGTTACATCTGTTGCCACGGAAGAAACTTTCCAGCAGCCATGCTCCTAAGAGAGTTCAGTGGTAAACATAACAGCATAGTAAAATCATAAGTCAGTCCTAAACTGTTGCAGCACAATTAGTGAATAATTGTGGAGTGGTTTGTATCAGTCCCTGTGCTGTCTGGGTTTTAATCTTCTCCCAAAGCTGCTGTAGGTTGGTTTAGGCGTCCTGCTGGGATCTTCTTGTGAGGAATCTGCAGTGTGGGAAGGAGAGAGGTTAACTGTTCCCTGCTGGGGGGCTGAGTCTTTTCTCTTGGGGGGTCTACCCCGCCGAGGTGCTCTCGCCAACTGTGCAGGCTCGTCTTTCAACAAGAAGGCAGATTAAGTCTGTCAATGCTGACTGTTTCTTTTCTATCCCCAAAATCAAGCACAAAGTGTTTATCACCATGTTCCAGCACTCTGAATGGCCCATCGTATGCTGGGCGGAAAGTTGGTTTTAAAGCTTCATGCTTAACAAAAACGAACTCAGCGTTTTTTAAAGCTTGAGGGACAAAAACCCGTGGGAAGGAGTGATGAGCTGGACCGGGGAGAGAGTCCGGTCCGTTGCTGCATAAAAACCTTGGGACTGGAAGGTGCCCTGGCTCTGGGTTCTCTGGTAAAAATTCACCTGGAAGCCTGAGAGGTTGTGCAAAGACTAATTCTGCGGGAGAGGCGTCTAGATCCTCTTTAGGTGCTGCACGCAACCCCAATAAAACCCAGGGAAGTTTATTTACCCAATTTGTGTCCGTTAGTGAGGCTCTGAGGGCAGCCTTTAAAGACCTGTGAAAACGCTCGCATAACCCATTAGCCTGAGGGTGATAAGCGGTGGTGCGATGAATTGTTGCCCCTAAGCTGTTGGACATGGCTGACCAGAGCTCTGAGACAAATTGAGGCCCCCTATCGGACGTGATGTCCGATGGGACGCTGAAACGTGCCACCCAGTTTGTCAAAAAAACGTGAGCGACTTCCTCCGCTGTGGTTGCCGCTAGAGGGACTGCCTCTGGCCAGCGTGTGGTGCGGTCTATCATTGTTAACAGGTGTGTGAAACCTTGGGAGGAAGGTAGTGGCCCCACGAGGTACACATGAATGTGGTCGAACCTTCTAGCAGGGATTGGAAAAGGCTCCAGAGGGGCTTTTGTGTGTCTGTGTATTTTGGCGCGTTGACAAGAAATGCAAGTTTTTGCCCATTCTTTTACGTTTTTGCGCAGGCCTGGCCACACAAACTTTTCGGCGACCATTTTAACCGAGGCGCGCACACCTGGGTGCGCGAGGGAGTGAATTGCGTCGAAAATACGGCGGCGCCATGTAGCTGGTACTAACGGGCGAGGTCGGCCGGTTGAAACATCGCATATTAGGGGGGGCACGCTGTCGCGTAAACCCTTTTTCTCCAGCCTTAACCCTGTTGGTCCAGACAGGAGTGCCCGCACGTCCGCGTCACTGCTTTGTTCCTCCGCCATGGCTGCATAATCTATCCCTGCATGGATAGGTGCTGCGTATGTGTCTGCGTTAGTGAAGAGTTCTGCTGCTGAGGCAGTATAATCTGTCTCTCTGCGCTCTGGTGGTGTCACAGCGTGAGAGAGACAGTCTGCTACTACGTTAAGTTTGCCTGCCACGTGTCGAATGTCTGTGGTGAACTCTGAAATCACAGCTAGCTGTCTTTGTTGCCTGCCTGACCATGGTTCTGAAATTTTAGCCATAGCAAAGGTGAGCAGTTTATGGTCTACAAAAGCCGTGAAACTCCGCCCTTCTAACCAGAACTGGAAGTGGCGGATGGATAAATGAAGCGCCAGCAGCTCTCTGTCAAAAGTGCTGTATTTACGCTCAGTTTGGTTTAGCGATTTGCTAAAGAATGCTAAAGGTTGCCAGACCCCGCTGACAAGTTGTTCTACAACTGCCCCTATAGCTAGGTCTGAAGCGTCTGTGGTTAGCGCAATGCGGGCCAAGGGATCTGGGTGAACTAACAATGTGGCGTTAGCTAGGGCGCTTTTTACTTCCGCGAAAGCGCGTTCGCGCTCCGGGGTCCATTCGACCGCGTTGGAAGCCTTCTTTTTTCTGAGCGCGTCATATAGGGGCTGCATGAGCTGAGCTGCGTGGGGGAGGAAGCGGTTGTAAAAATTAACCATCCCTAAAAATTCCTGTAGCGATTTGACCGTTTGTGGCCGTGGGAAACTTTCTATCGCGTGAACTTTGTCTGGAAATGGAACTGCCCCCTTCGGAGAGACTTTGTGTCCTAAAAAATCAATTTGTGACACGCCGAATTTGCATTTGGCTGGATTGATTATTCGCCCGTGCTCTTCTAGCCTCTGAAAAACTGTAGTGAGGTGCTGCTCGTGTTCTTCCTCAGACGAGCTGGCTACCAGCATGTCGTCGAGGTAGACGGAGACAAAAGGAAGGTCGCGTAGGACCGCGTCCATCATTCGTTGAAAAGTTTGAGCAGCGCCTTTGAGGCCGAAAGGCATTCGCAGGAATTCAAAAAGGCCGAAAGGGGTTATTACCGCTGTTTTAGGAATGTCTTCTGCTCGGACTGGGACTTGGTGATAACCGCGGACTAAGTCTATTTTTGAAAAAATGCGCGCTCCCGCCAGATGTAGTGAAAAATCTTGAATGTGAGGGATTGGATAACGGTCATGCGCTGTAGTGTTGTTTAATCTGCGGTAATCTCCGCACGGTCTCCAAGAACCGTCGGATTTCGGAACCATGTGAAGTGGTGAGGCCCAGGGGCTCTTCGAGCGTCTAACAATGCCCAATTTTTCAAGAGTTGTAAACTCGTCCCGTGCTATGTTGAGCTTGGCCGCGTCTAAGCGGCGAGCTTTGGCAAAAACGGGAGGTCCCGTTGTAGGAATGAAGTGTTCAACCCCGTGTTTAGCCACAGTGGCTGAGAATTTGGGAATTGTGAGTGCTGGAAATTGGGTGAGGAGTTGCTCAAACTTACCTCCTGCTGTGGTGACGTTGGCCTGCACAGGTGGTGGAGAAACTCGGGCTGAGCAGGGAATAGAAGCAAAGGACAGTGCATTAACCAGGCGCCTATTTGCTAGATCCACTAATAACCCATGTGCACCCAAAAATATGCGCCTAATAAGTTAAAACTCACCGCCGCTACAACAAATGTCCATCTGTAGCTGCGGCCGTGGATGAGGAGGTGCAGGCTCTTTTCGCCGAACGTGTCGATGCTAGAGCCGTTGGCTGCCACGGCTCCGTTGCCCCGGGTGCCCGTGGCTCGATCTGCGTGGGAGGGCATGACGAAACTCAGCTGGGCTCCTGTGTCAATGAGGAACTGCTTGCCTGTGTGTCCATCCGTCACGTACAACAGCTTATTCTTCTTGCCGAGAACCGCTGCCGTTAACGGCTCTCGGCTTGGGCATTTTCCCGAAATCGCAAATTTGCAGGGGGGAACGCATTTGTGGGCCTTCTCGGCGAAGCGGTGGTGATAATAACAGGCGTCACTCTGTCTGCTAAGTTTGGGCCGTGTCGCTGTCACCGTGGGCTGGGTCTGCTCAGTGGGTTGTGGCTCCTCGTGGCTCGGGGCGTCAGCTTTGAGGTCTGCGGATGCTGCTGTGGGTGTCAGCTCCTTGCAGGCGTTGACGAGCCGATGAGCTTCGTTGGCCAGTGCGCGGAAGTCTTGGTGGTTGTTGCATTTCATGCTGGCGAGTGTCCCTCTCATGTGTGGCGGCAGCGTGCTGAGGAATATAAACTGGAAGAGGAAGTTGTCATTGTCCTCTTCTTTGAGCTGTAGCAAATCCTCCATGAGGGCCTTCGGTTTGCACCCTCTGTGGCCGTAGACTGTCAGGATCTTCTCGGCTCTCTCTTCCGCTAATGGGACGTAGTTCGCCACGATGGTTGCTTTGAGCGTCTCATATTTGTCCCGGGCCGGTGGCCGCCGGATCATGCTCCGCACACACTTCGAAGTGGCGGCGTCGAGTTTGGAGACGATATGGTAAAATTTGGTATCGTCAGCCGTGATGCCCGCCAGTGCAAACTGTGCTTCAGCCTGCTGAAACCAAGAGGCGGGGTCTTCTTGCCAGAAGTCTGGCAGCTGGACAGCGACGGCTTTCGTGCATACCATCACTGCTGAGAGTGCCTTGCCTCGGCTCTCACGGCGGTGCTGGTGCTCGGTTGAGCCCTCTCAATCTCTTCTGCCGGGGGGAACAGTTGTCCATCTGTTCCCTCGTCTGCGTGGGTCGCCACGGATGAGTCGATTGCGGGGGTATGCCTCAGGACCATACTCGCGTCAGGGGTCACCAGTGTAGAAGAGCTTGGAAATGAAGAGGCGATTTGATTTTTAAACCAAGTTTAAAGTAGAACTGAACTGAACGGCATTGAATGGCACTGGGTGATAGTACATACAATTATAAAGATAATTTATCATTGGCACCCCCTCCACAAATCCCCGAATCTTGGAGAAAATCGCGATTTTGAATTTCCCGCCCTGAAAAATCAGACAAATCCGCCGAAGTGCAGCCGGAGTTCCGCGTGACGTCACGAGTGTGACCCAGTCCTCATGTTTACCATTGCGAGCACGTCGACACTGGTTGTTTTTGGTGCATTTTGTCGTGATAGTCGACTACAAAACACTTCCAACACCTGGGAAGATCTGTTCAGTGGCCAAGGAAAGCTGTCATGGCGACGAAAGAAAAGAAAGGGGGAGGAAAAGCGACCGGGAAGCGATGCGTTTCTAGATATACAGTGATCTCTCACTTATCGCGTTTAATGGGGACCAGAACCGACCGCGAAAAGTGAAAAACCGCGAAGTAGCGTCACCGCCCCCCCCCCGCCAAGGGCGTCACAAGTTTGCACAAAAAGGCACAAGAGAACAGCGAAAAGTGCCACTAAGCAACACGAGCGATAAAGAACAATGAATGCGGTCTTCCTTCGCTGGGTAAAACGTGTCAGCCAATCAGCTTGCGAGATTCCTGAGCGGTGAAGAGGTGGGCGGAGAGGAGTGGAGCGGTGGTCAGAGAGGTAGATTTTCAGTTGTGCGGGCTCTCCGTGTTGATACGGTGAACACGGAGAGCCCGCACAACTGAAAATCTACCTCTCTGACCACCGCTCCACTCCTCAACGCCCACCTCTTCACCGCTCGGGAATCTCGCAAGCTGATTGGCCGAGACGTTTTACCTCGCAAGCTGATTGGCCGAGACGTTTTACCCAGCTTCGCTCCCTGCCGAGCGCCTATAATTTCCCTGCTGAAAATTCTGGCTCTAATCTGTACGGTTCGATGCCTCCCTCGCTCTCTTCCTGTTCACTTGACACTCCTGCATCCTCCTCTGTCCTCCTCTGTCTTGTCACCGATCCTGAATGCCACTTCACTCTGAAAACTCTGGTGTTCTTGACTGCTGGAACTGCTATCATCTGCCATTGTTGTTTTGATAAGGGTCACACTTGTGACGTCGTCTGCACTACTTCCGGTTTGTTTGGCACTGCCAGCCAGAGGCAAAAGTTTATCGGCTTATAGCTTGGCCATCGCACGGCCTAAAAATTTCTTTTATGTGTTGAAAAATACAGTAGGTAATAAGGAATTAATCTGCTATTCTACTTTTTTGGCAAAAAGGTGAGTTCAGTTCTACTTTAATAATCAGCATAATCAGCTCTTCTAACAAGTCTCATCTGGCGCAGAGAGTGGCAGAAGGGAAAAGAGGCAGAATGTCTCCAGCTCCTGACTTTATACTGGCACACAATAAAAGACATGCATAACAAAGGCTGACATCCCTCATTATCTTAATCCCCCCATTGTCTTGGTATTTCCTCTCCTCGCCTTGGGGGGTGAGGGTGGCTCCTCCGGTCTCCTCCGCCGCGTCCGGGAACGTCTTTGTTCTTCACTCGGCGGGTGAGAGCCCTTTGTCCTTTCAGAGGTGTGAAGTCCTTTACATATGTATTACCAAATATTTCCACATGCTTCAACATATGTAGGTTATGGAATATATGGTTAATATAGACCACACTATCATATAATTATTAATAATTTATAGTAATGCTAACGTTTCACAGACGTGATTGAACCTGATAATTACATAATTTTGATAATGTAATCATGGCAAAACTATAGCTGACTTTAAGGACTTTGCTGTTGGCAGAGTGTTTTTGGCAGATATGCTGTAACACACTCTTGTTCTTTGTTTATGTTCAGCATTTTAGTTAAGAATGCTGTTCTAAAACAAGCTGTTGCTATGGCTAATCCATTGCCTTGGTCATCCCCAGTCACTGTGTGTGGGTAATCAGGGACCGTTACCCTGATCCCAACGGACAATACACTGGGTTTGTTCCAGGTGGCTAGCTCATGCTCCTGGTCTGTGGCAGGTCCACATGTAAATTAAATTAAATTAAATCACCCTTATTGTCATTCAACCGTACAACCAATCATGTACAGCAGAACGAGATTGTGCTTTACCTATCTACAGTGTAAATCACACACACCCCAAGTGCAGAATCAGAGGGCTCCTGCCATGCAAGGCGCCGCCACAGAGTTCCCTCCTCCATTCCATTTATTGCTGAGCACCAAGCTGGACGGCAGGAAGTTCCACTTTTATATGGTCTTCGGCATGACCCGGCTGGGATTTGAACCCCTGCCTCCCGGGTGTGGGGCGGATGCTCTACCAACTGAGCCACCACTCCGGTGTACATCCATGGTACAAGGTGCATCATCAGGGCATCAAAAACCAGGAGGTGGTAATTAATTTTTGGGTTCTGTCTCATTTTCTGTTCATTTAAATTTTATTTTTGTATTATTTTTATTTTGTTGTAACAATTTGGTGATTAATAATTATGATCAGGTATAAAAATTATTTAATTTGTATTAATGTATTGGAACCAGAGATGAATTCTCGGTTCTTACACACAGGAAAAATTAATATACACTCGTGGGGCACCAGCTTCTCTCTCTAAGGAGCAGTTTTAATCTTTAACTTGACTTTATACCTGTTTAATCACTCAATAAATTAATTAATAATCAGTCTCAAAATTTTAGTGAATTCGATACTGGGGACTTTGATGCCAGACTCAGAATGAAATAATATTCCCAACAACTTCTCTCATTTTCACATATTTATTAAATGAAATGATGATTAAAAGGCATTGCAATGATTTCATTAACCATGAAATTAAACTTGTAAATGATAGATTAACAATGTAAACATTTGCAGAACCAGGGTTAGACTGTAAAATGAATTTAGATCAGTTTGAGTTAACAGATTATGGAAAACATAACACAAATTTATGGGGAAAATTTAACTAATTATATGAAAATTCTGGATTACTCTTAAGAAAATAAAATGTAATTTTAATGAAAAGAGGAGTTATGTTAAATGAAAAGAGGAGTTATGTTAAATGCTCTTTAATTTGCATCTGATTAGATACTCAATTATTATCAAACCTCAGACGATTAACTCAGCAGATGAATCAGAATATGGCTCATGTGACTCCTGGCATGATGGTCGGTTTCCTCTCGGCGGCGTTCTCAGCTCAAGATTTCGTGGATGTTAAGGGGAAATATCTGCCCGCAGATATTTCAGGGTCCACAGTTCGACTTTTATAGTCCAGTGGTCATCAAGGCTGGGTTTTGACTGTATGACTCACAGTTGGAGTTTAGGTCGAACAAAGATGGCGATGATGGGTTCTTCTCGGCGGGTAACGAGGCTGCGTCTTCTTTCTTCTCCGTTGGCAGGCTCTTCCCAGGGACTTCGAGAATAATTTGCAATATCTAATCAGATATCAAATTAACAGAGTTTTGAACTTTAGATAAAAGAACTTCTGGTGTGGGCATGGTCAATAAAAATTTATGAAAATAAAGTCAAGATTAAGACTTAAATTAAAATTAAAACGGTGGTTTTACAGAAAGTTTAACAGGTGAAAAATTATAGAAATAGAGACGTCTAGGATTGGAGTTTTTAACTCCTAATTAGAATTGAGCTCAAGAAAGAAAGAATCAATTTCCAGGCGTTTAAAGGAAAAAAAAATGTTATAGTACATAAAGTTTATAGAGCGCAAAGTTACAAGTTATCGGCTCTGTGATCGTAGAAAAAACACGTGGGAGAAGGCTTCTTTGTTCTCCCAAAAGTTCTCTGCTGTGTAGACTAAGTGAACAGGACAATAAGAAAAAGGAGAAAGAGCTTAAAGAGAGTGAAAGAGGGTGTCGTTTCCTTTTTATCTGGGGAAACTTTCGCGGGCCTCCGTGATTGACAGGAGCTCAGACCAATAGCCTTCCTTCGTGTGCGGGCTTTAAGAACTTTAGTCCAATAAACAAACAGTCTTTTGTCTGAACCTTGAGAGAGCTGTTGTCAAGCAGAGATTGGCTGCTGGCGGGCACATGGTTTGAGATAAGATAAGATAAGATAAGCCTTTATTAGTCCCACAATGGGGAAATTCCAGGATTGCAACGGCACAGGGATAGCAACACTCAGAGCAACAATCAGAAGACAAGAAAAAACAAGAGCAGCAAGTATACATATGTACATATAAATATATAAACACACAGTGCGGAGCATTGTAGCTAGATGGAATAAATATATAAATATATAAACACACACAGTGCAGAGCATTGTAGCTAGATGGAATAAATATATAAATTTATAAACACATAGTGCGGAGCATTGTCGCTAGATGGAATGAATATATAAATATATAAACACACACAGTGCAGAGCATTGTAGTTAGATGGAATGAACAGCATAACCGTCTACTTAGATATCCTACATGGTATGATTATGTACCCATACATATTGTCACCCTCCGTAGCGACCGGTATTTTCCTAGTTGTACACCGGAGGGGACCATTGTGTAAGTCTATTGTGTCTTTTGCATTCAATACTATTAGGTTGTCACGTTTTTTTGCTATCTCTGCGAGCAGCCCTGTTTAGGTTATACAGTCTGACAGCCGTAGGTAGGAAGGACCTGCGAAACCTCTTGGTTGTGCACCTAGGATGATGTAGTCTGCTGCTAAATGAGCTCCTCAGTGCATTCAGTATGTCCTGCATAGGGTGGGACTCGGACTCCAGCAGAGATGACAGTTTAGCCACCATCCTTCTCTCTCCCATCTCCTCCACTGGGTCAAGGCGTTGCCCCAGCAGACCACTCCAAAAGTGATGGCTGATGCCACCACCATGTCGTAGAATGTATTCAGCAGCGCCCCTTGTACACCAAAAGACCTGAGTCTCCTCAGTAGGAACAGCCTGCACTGCCCCTTCTTGTAGAGTGCGTCAGTATTGTGTGACCAGTCTAGTTTATTGTTCAGATGAACACCCAGGTACTTGTAGGATGTCACCATCTCGATGTCAGTTCTCTGTATATTTACTGGTGCTGTGAGGGGTTGTCCTTGCCTGCGGCAGTCCACCACCAGCTCCTTAGTTTTCCTCGCGTTGATCTGGAGGCAGTTCCGATGGCACCAGTCCACGAAGTCCTGGGTAAGTCCTCTGTACTCAGCTTCATCTCCGTTGGAGATGAGGCCAACGATCGCAGAGTCATCAGAGAACTTCTGTAGATGCTTTTACAAATTCTGATACACAAGTTTTAATACTGGACTATTCCTCTGGACCTTGTATATAACATTAAGCTAACCTTAGTGATTCATGCAACTTACAATCAGTGCTGCTAAATTAACATGCAGGAATAAACATTCATTTAAACATTTTAACATGCACATATCTAAAATCAAGGATTATTCATTCATTCATCTTCTTCCGCTTAATCCTTTTCGGGTCGTGGGGAGCCTGGAGCCTATCCCAGCATCTTTGGGCGGGAGGCAGGGTACACCCTGGACAGATCGCCAGTCCATAAAATCAAGGATTAATATATTTCAAGCCCATTATTGATTTTCCAGATCAAAACATCAAGAGTCCATTTGCTTTTCATGGTGTCCTGAAAAAGAAGAGAGATGTTGAGAAGTGAGTCTTAACAAAGATGATTAAAAAGATTCACTGGTTAAATCCAGCATGTCCCGGAGTTGCCAGTAGAGGGCAATGTTGAGCTGTGGATCTTTGTAGGCCATGAGGTACTCCAGGGGTCTGTTCTATGTCTCCAAGTTTATTGGGCCCTAAAAGTTCAAGAGGAAGTGCATTAAACAGGATTCCGGAGTCTGGTTTAACAAAGGAATGTGAGTTCAGCTGTGGCCTGGGGATGGAAGAGCAGTTTCCTGACTGTCCTTTTCCTGAGTGAAACAGTGTCTGTCTGTAGCTGAAGAATAATTTTATTGGTGAGCCCAAGTGAGATGGTGCTACATTGTTTTATATTATTGTTATATATTATTATAATAAATTATTGTAAAATGGATGCTTGATATTGTTTGTGCCTTTTCTAATTTATATGTAAAGGGTGTTGTTGATTCATTGTTAGATTTACCAAGTGATGGCTTACCTATCCTCAATGCACAACTGAAATCCTGTCAACCTTTGTATAACCTTGTAAAATTACTGAGAACTTCAGTTATACATACCTGATCAGACATATGCAGAGCATTCTCTTCAATAAGCTCACTTTCTGAAATTATTTGTAGTGTAGTAATAGTCCAGTTGTTCCCATATGGCTACTCCAGGGGCTGGCAACCCGCGGCTCCGGAGCCGCATGCGGCTCTTTCATCCCTCTGCTGCGGCTCCCTGTGGCTTTGGAAAATAAATGAGTATTTAATTAAAATGTATTTTATTTTAGTTCATTAGTTTTTAAAATGTAATTCTAAATTTGAAGATTATGGTGATCTTGTAAAATCTAAAAAAAAAACGTGTTAAAGTTTAATCACCGTCAGCGAAAATCAACACGATTACATAAGCGCTCGGCGCTTCCCCGGAAGTCGTCTCCTGCGATAACCCGGATGCGTTGTGCTCAAGCTACTGCTGTATTGCAGTAGCTTGACAGCCCTGCGATTGGATAGTTGCAAACGATTGGACCAATCAAATGGCTCATTGTATGCTTTTTCAAAGATTCATGGCGGCGTGTTCTCAGGGATGTGATTTTCTGCTAATTCGCCGAATTCTGCTTTATTTTGTCTTCCAGGAAGATAAAGTACGTTAAGTACGTTAGCGGCTTGTGGTCCACGAACGCAGTGAAGCTGCGCCCTTTCAGGCAGGACTGGAAGTGGCGTATGGCCACTTCCGGTAATCGGTATGGCCAGGTGGAGAGTCATTAACTCTCTGTTCCTGGTGCCGTACAACGGCTGTATGAGCTGGGCTGGCGCGAGGGAGGAAACGGTAATAAAAGTTAACCATCCCCTTTTATGATTCCAAACAGTTTGAAATTGACAGTGCACAGTGGACATTGACTCATTACTTTTGAATATTTCTAAGACTTGGCTACATCAGTGATTGTGCAAAATGAACTGCTCAAGTCTCAATGGAGATTGAAACTGGTGATCTGAAATGAATGCTGAAATTATAAAAAGTAATGTTATGTTGGAATTTTATTTCTATTATGGAACAGATAAAATTAACTGATTTTGATTTGATCAAGTGTTAAAGCATGTGATGGATAATGCTTGTTGGAATATTTTAGGAATGCTATCTTCTTGGAACATAAGTCAATATTATACATTAATAAGTGGCATTCAACTGTTTGTTTTATGTCGTTTAAGCACAGTTCTGGTACTTAAAAATCATAAAAACCCAGGAGCTTCGGGGGGCTTTGCCCCCCTTGCCCCCCCCCCAACCAGGGCTCTGCCCCGGACCCCGCTGGGGGACTATGTCCCCCAGACCCCCTGCTGAATTTTCAGATAATTTCCCCAACCCCAAATCACATCGCTGGTTCGTGTTGGAATTCTGAGCTTTCGGTATTGTTTTCAGCGGAATTGAGATTTTTATCGAAGGATCAGGAGTCATCAGTGCTAGAAATAGCACTCTCATTTCAACCCAGTGTCAGCCTTCAACCCAATGTCTTTTTTTTTTTTCGAAGTTCAAAATGTTTTTGTTGCATGCAGAAATGTAATTTTGTTTTCTCTGCAGGAGTTCCCTGATTTCATAAATGCAACACATTATAGTTTGTTTATACATAGCATAAAGGGAAAAAAAGTTATATGCAGTGTTATTTCATTTTAAGTGTCAAAAGGGTTTTTGTGGCTCCCAGTGTTTTCTTTTCTGTGGGAAGCGGGTCCAAATGGCTCTTTGAGTGGTAAAGGTTGCTGACCCCTGGGCTACTCAGTGTAAAAAATTCAGTGCATTTCAGAAAATAAGCACATCAGTAATCCAATCTGACAAAATCACTAGTCATAGTCTTCATAATATCTATAAAAAAGTATTATTTAAATATTTACATTTATTTTGGATTACTGAAGTTTTGTTAGTATTTTATAAAAGTTAAATTCTCAGCAATAAAACATTTTCTGACAGTGTACTAATATAATGTTATAAAGCAAATCAACATCAACTAAAGTTGTCTTTGAAAAAAGGGCTTTTTTAAAATACAACTTTATTATATTGCACCAATTCACAGCAACAGTCAGTTCATAGAACTTTGAGGTATTGGACAAAGACCCCAAAATTACAGAAAGACCTCAACAATCAGGTGATCCCCTGTGAGGATCACTTAGCCACAGTGCAGAGCAAAAACTCCATTTTAACAATAGCCAGCCTCCATCAGAAGTGGTTTTGGCATCTGATCAGGTCACCTCCAAATTCAGGTGTTTGGAAGACGTCCCCTGAGGATGAGACCACGGGGCAGGCTATGACTCCCAGCTGTCATGGAACACCTTGGTGTCCCCTCTGAAGAGCTGTAGAAGGTGGCTGGAGAGAGGGAAGTCTGGGCTGCTCTACTTGGACTGCTGCCTACATGACCCGGATCCCCAGAAAAGCTGTTGAGGACGGACAGATGGATGGACAGATGGATGGGCAAAAGAAAATTTTGACAGTATTCTCAAAAGTAGAACTAGTCTGTCTCTCGAATATCAGAATTTGACAACAAAGTCAGATGTAGGCATCTTCCCCCTGTGTGACGGTTGAGTGAACTGGATCAGCGTGGTCCATGGAGCTGACCTGGGAGAGCAATACAGAAAAATAATATAAGAAATTGGACACAAGCTTCAAATCCTTCATTGTCTCTTTAGTTTGTGTTGCCCTAGCTTCTTACAGTAAGGTACAAAATACCAATGTCCAAAACAAAAAACAAAAACAGTCTAAAGAAAAAAACTGCATGAAAATATGACATAATCTGAACTTGTCGATATTTTTTTAAACATGCAAAATATGCTACAATGAGTGTGCTTGATTTACTAATGCAAAATATACTGTTGGTGGCAGAAAGAGTGGGTAGAGAAATGGAATTGGATTTTACTTGTGTGCCGTGTGCTGTGTTCACTCCTGCTGCAGCATTGGACCTGACTCAAGAACAGGAAAAAGATTTTTAGTTCCACATCCTTGGAACACCAAGTGTACCGCCTCCTTGTATTTTCATTAACAATGAAAAGTTTATGACATTTTAGCATCCCCATTTGTAAGATGTCCTTGATCAGACAGTTAAAAAAATCTCTATCTACAGGTACATCTCAAAAAATTAGAATATCATGAAAAAGTTCAATATTTTTTGTCACTCATTTCAGAAAGTGAAACCCATATAATATATAGATTCATTACACAGAGAGTGATATATTACAAGTATTTATTTTAATTTTTTTCAAGTTCCTAAACTCTTTGTTGATGTATTATTTTTTTTTAATTTAAGTTTTTGTAAAGGGTATACATGTCATTATAGCATTGCATTGTTTACATTTTCATCACATGTTCCCTTTTTTTTTGACAACATTGGAAAAATAATTATTACAACACCCTTTTTTTTAAAAAAAAGAAGTCTTTGTTTTCATAAAATTGTTATGAATTTCACCTTTAAATTGGAAAAAAATTCTCCATTGAAATAAATGGCAAGAGCAAAATTATCTTTGATCCCGTTCAAATTTTGCCACGAGTTACACATGTGTTGTTTGTCAATTTAAAAGGTAATTTTCCATGTAATTAAAGTTGTTGGCTTTTTTGTAGCGGGCAACAACTCTCATCATCTCACATCACTAAACTGTAATGGTGTTTAGTGCTGTTACTTATGCAGAATGTACATGTCTTTTCTTTTGATCAGAGTTTAAAAATTTAATTTATTCAAAGTTTTTATGTCAGCGGTGTTTACTACAAATTTGCTGTTGCTTATGCTAAATGCATATGTATTTTCCTTTAATTAGAGTTTATAAAATTACGTTATTCAGTGCTGTGTTTACAGTCAATCCACTGCAAACAAAAATAAATCTATATATCGATATATGTTATCAAGCAGACTCTTTTACAATGTGGTAGGTTGCCTGTTGGGCTTGTTTTGGGCTTGTTTCCATAGAGCTGGTTGCTTGTTTCTCTCGTGAAACCTGGCAACACTGGTTGCCCCTTTTCAGTCTCCCCTTTGGTCCGCACGCTTCTTCCATTGCCATTGTAGCGCTTGGATCCCTGCGGTTGAAAAATAAGCCACATTTGGTCAAATTAACCACTGTGAACCCCCTCCCCCCTTCCCCCCCGTATAATATAATGGAACTGGAAACACTGCTATACATATATTTCGGCCTGCACATATCTCATGTTTTTGTGATCACAGTTAGGGCTTTTTTATTTGTAATTAATCAGTGTTTTCCAAAAATTGCGGAGTTTTTTGTTTTTTTTTACCCTCAATCCTTCTCAAACAAAAAAGCAATCCCTAAAATCTCCCCAAACTCTCTTCTGTCAGTGTGAGATATCGGCATTAGCCCCGGGTCTCAATTTCCTCCCATTCAAATAAACTCTGCAGCGCCATAAAGCACGAGCCTACACAAAATGGCTCAAGTGTATTTATATCAGTGGCGTTCTAATCCAGATGTAATTGACTTTCTGGGAGAATGAGTGCAGATACATTGCTCATTGTTGTTGCTGTTAATCTTTTTAACCTCAAAGGCGATGCTGGGCCCAGAGGCCAGAAAGAGTCTGTGTGTTGCCGGTCCGGATCCACAGTTTGCCACCAGAATCTCAATTCAGTCCAATCCCCTCACAAAGTGGAGAAAGTTTGGCGGGGAAGTAGACAAGGGTGAGCAGCGGCTTCATCAAATCATCTCAGAGATTGCCAGCAGCATCTCAACAAGTCCTGCGTGCGTGTGTGAGTGTGTGCTTTACTCCAAAACACGTGGAACAGAACGAAAGAAAGGCAGGAATTGTGCTGGTGACTAAAATTGTCTGAAAAAGTTGTTGACGGAGTTAAACTTTGCAGACACCTGGGGCAGATAGAGAGTCTGCAGGGTTTTATGCTGAAATATTTTAAGCAAACAAATGTCCTCTGAATATGTTATCTATTTTAAACTCTGAAACACCCTTGCATTGCTGAGGCAGATGCTCATTGCTTTGCCTTCGAGTCGTTCTGTATCTGAGCGTGGTCCTAACCAGTTGTTAATGACTTGCTTGCCAAAGTGTACGCTCACATTTGACGACAAGGTGAAGTGATGCGAGCTGGTAATGAGGAGACCTGAAGCAAAGTTGTTGTTTACCTCCGCCGAGCTTTATTTAGCCTCCGCTGACCTCTTGTCTGCGCTAAACGAGACACAACTTGCTCCCAGTCATGAGGGCGTCTGAGGGAGGAAAACCCAGTGTCATTTACTGCCCCCGGAGACGGTTCGGTGGAGACGCCGTGCCCCTCAGCTGAGGTCGAGCTGAGCTGACATTTTGTATCGGGATGCAGAGGACAACGTGGGTCATCATTACGAATATTTACCAGCATATTTTGCATCTTTCATGCGCTTTGTTCCCTTGGAGCCATTTGGCTCAGCTGCAGACAGTCGGCTCTGGTTACTACCACAAGGACAGAACTGACGTGCGTTCATGGGATTTACATGGAGACGTTGTTCAAAAACATGAATAATAGGAGGTTCATGTAAAAAAAAGTATTTGAAAAGAAAATGAATTTCCTGATGAAAATGAGAGCAGCAGGTTTTATGATTCTAAGGCAAATTGCATATACACACGTGGACAAAATTGTTGGTACCCCTCTGTTAATGAAAGAAAAACCCACAATGGTCACAGAAATAACTTGAATCTGACAAAAGTGGTAATAAATAAAAATTCTATGAAAATTAACCAATGAAAATCAGACAATGCTTTTGAATTGTGGTTCAACAGAATTATTTTAAAAAACAAACTCATGAAACAGGCCTGGACAAAAATGATGGTACCCTTAACTTAATATTTTGTTGCACAACCTTTTGAAGCAATCACTGCAATCAAACAATTTCTGTAACTGTCAATGAGACGTGCACCTCTCAGCAGGTATTTTGGCCCACTCCTCATGAGCAAACTGCTCCAGTTGTCTCAGGTTTGAAAGGTGCCTTCTCCAGACGACATGTTTCAGCTCCTTCTACAGATGTTCAATAGGATTTACTGTAGATCAGGGCTCATAGAAGGCCACTTTAGAATAGTCCAATGTTTCACTCTTAGCCATTCTTGGATGTTTTTAGCTGTGTGTTTTGGATCATTATCCTGTTGCAAGACCCATGACCTGTGACTGAGACCAAGCTGTCTGACACTGGGCAGCACATTTCTCTCTAGAATACCTTGATAGTCTTGAGATTTCATTGTACCCTGCACAGATTCAAGACACCCTGTGCCAGATGCAGCAAAGCAGCCCCAGAACATAACAGAACCTCCTCCATGTTTCACAGTAGGGACAGTGTTCTTTTCTTGGTATGCTTCATTTTTGTGTCTGTAAACATAGAGCTGATGTGCCTTGCCAAAAAGTTCCAGTTTTGTCTCGTCTGTTCATAGGACATTCTCTCAGAAGCTTTGTGGCTTGTCAACATGCAGTTTGGCAAATTCCACTCTGGCTTTTTTATGATTTGTTTTCAACAATGGTGTCCTCCTTGGTCGTCTCCCATGAAGTCCACTTTGGCTCAAACGACGACGGATGGTGCGATCTGACACTGATGTACCTTGACCTTGGAGTTCACCATGAATGTGTTTAGAGGTTGTTCTGGGCTCTTTTGTTACCATTCACATTATCCGTCTCCTCCTGTGGCCACGTCCAGGGAGGTTGGCTACAGTCCCGTGGATCTTAAATTTCTGAATAATACAGTATGTGCAACTGTAGTCACAGGAACATCAAGCTGCTTGGAGATGGTCTTATAGCCTTTTCCTTTAACATGCTTGTCTATAGTTTTCTTTCTAATCTCCTGAGACAGCTCTCTCCTTTGCTTCCTCTGGTCCATGTTTAGTGTGGTACACACCATATCACCAAACAGCACAGTGACTACTTGTCACCCTTTAAATAGGCCGACTGACTGATTACAAGTTTGTAGACACCTGTGATGTTAATTAGAGGACACATCTTGGTTGAACATGTCCCTATGGTCACATTATTTTCAATCTTTTCTAGGGGTACCATCATTTTTGTCCAGGCCTGTTTCATGAGTTTGTTTTTTAAAGTAATTCTATTGAACCACAATTCAAAAGCATTGTCTGATTTTCATTGGTTAATTTTCATAGAATTTTTATTTATTACCACTTTTGTCAGATTCAAGTTATTTCTGTGATCATTGTGGGTTTTTCTTTCATTAACAGAGGGATACCAACAATTTTGTCCATGGCTGTACAGTATTGAATTTTAATTAAGTTGTTCTAAGGTCCAAAGAGCATTTGTGCTTTCAGCTGTTCAGGTTTTATTCCCCCAGCCTTTTACCGCTCATCTATAAGCTGCAAGAGGAGATGCTACAGCTTAATTATTATCATTACATTTATCAAGTCAAGTTTAAAATCATCCTTTCTTTTAGCTGAGAATTGATGTGTTGTTTAGCATACTCTTCATAGGAAAACATTGCCAGCAGCCATATAGGGGTGTGCTTTTTGGAATTAAAATGTTCTATATTGCAGAGTTTGAAGAGCGCATGAACACCCCCCCCCCCCACCCCGTAATAACCTTCAGAATATAGACAAGAAACACTCTTTATGGCTATTTAATATAAAATTCAGTACATTTTAATAGAAAGATTCATCCACTGTGAAATATTCTGAGTTATTTAATTTTAAAAACATACAATTTTTTGGATTACAAGTTTTCACAAACTTGAATTTTTAACAAAGTGAGTCAGATTCCATCCATCCATCTTCTACTGCTTATCCGGGCGTCCAGGTCCCGGTTCACATAGCACCATGATCCCCACGATGCCTCCTGCTGGTGGAGCGCAGACCCATGCGGTTCCTTTGGGTACACTGGATCCTTGCTATCACTTTTTTTTCTCATGGTTACTGGACCGCTCTTGCTCTGGCCCTTCACCCAGGACCAATTTGTCTTGGGGGACCCAACCAGGGGCAAGTTGCCCCTGCAACATAGCTCCTGGGATGATGATGACACACAAACCCCTCCACCATAATAAGGTGGGGATCCACGGAGAGGGTGAGTCAGCTCATTGACCTGAAAGTACAGTACAGGGAACACGGTGAATTTGAGGCAAACTTTTCTGTCACTTTGTACACCTTTTAGTCCGCACCTGCTCTGACTGAACAGCTGGATATTTTTTAAGGTTTGGTAGAAGAAGGAACTCCGTTAAAATCCCCTGGTGTGCAGCTGGAGCCTTTCTGAAGAGTTGAATGTGCCTGTCTAGGTTTCCGCCTGGTTTCCATCCAGAAACATTCTTGTTAGGCTGATCTGTGATTCCAAACTTGTTGTAAGTCTCTGCACTTTTTATTGAATAAAACTCGGGGTGTTTCCGGTATATTAGCCAGAAATTGCCCTGAAGTAAAATTAGCATTACCTTGTCATTAATTGCTTATGTATATCTAAATAAGAATAGCAACAAAATAAATGACCTGAATAGTTACTTGATTAGTTCAATTCAATTCAATTCAATTCAACTTTATTTATATAGCGCCATTTCACAACAACAGTCATCTCATAGCACTATCAACTGTAGGGAGGACCCCCACAGTTGCAGAAAGACCCCAGCAATCAGGCGATCCCCTGTGAGCAAGCACTTGGCGACGGTGGAGAGGAAAAACTCCCTTTTAACAGGAAGAAACCTCCAGCAGAACCAGGCTCAGGGAGGGGCAGTCATCTGCTGCGACTGGCTGGGGGGTGAGTAATGATGTTGCTCTCACCAATTTGTGAGGGTTTTTTTCTTACATTTGTGACTCTTTTCTCATAAATTTGCAGTTTTAGCTCATTCAGGTGAAACTGAAAGGAACTAATGCAATGACGCCGTCTGTCTGTCCGTCCATCCACATTTCGTAGGAATTGCTACTCCTCCTCCTAGGCTTTTGCCCCGATGGCCACCAAACTCACTCATGATGATCCTCAGATTTGTCTGCATCCAGGTTGAGCTCGTGGTCAAGGTTCATTGTCAAAGGTTAGGAGATCTGGGCATTTATGGTTTGGGGAATCATCACTCCTCCAGGGCATTTTCCCCAGTGTTCGTCAAACTCATGCACCGTGATCCTCGAGTGGGTGATTTCAGCAGGGAGAATGAGCCACTCTGTCACCGACGGCCTGGTTTTCTGATAAACGTGACTTTTCTCACAAATGTTAGTGTCTGTGACACAATGTAGGAACTGTGGATCAATATTCAGTATAAATTTATCTTCAGTCATCCACATAGTTGGTTCTGTTGACTTTGGACGCTAAATAAGTGGAAAAATATCTCTAAGTGAATTCAAATTTAGCGCCGTGTTGCACTAACACGATATCCTGAGACGCGCCTCGTTTCAGGATTTGATGTCATGGGGAGAGTTTCCTCTCGGCTGATCCGTGTGCTGTCAATGTAAACAAGCTGTTTAGCTTCTATATCAGCGAAGAAATGCCGAAACATTGCGTGGCGGCTGGGTGTTCTAATCGCTCCAGTGAATGTATAAGCCTGTTCTCATTCCCCAAAGATCCAGATGTTCTTAAAAAATGGGCAAAGCAAGTACAGAGAACAAGGGACAAATGGCAGCCAACACCATCTTCTGTACTCTGTAGCGATCATTTCACTGCAGACAGTTTTGAGGAGGCGCCTGCTATACAGGAATCTTTAGGCTTGAAAGTTCGTTACAAACGGGTTCTAAAACTGACTGCCATACCTACGGTTTTCAAACGAAAACCCACAGCTCAAGACGATATCAACATATCAAAACAGCACAGAGAAGCAACATTGTCAAAACTCGCCTGGAAAAGAGTTTGTGTAATTGATTTTTTTTTTCCACATAAGGCGATCGTTATTTTATTATATTTTTTCTGCTGAAAGTAAAATCCTCACCTATGAATTTTGAAGCCGAGTGTTGACTTTACTCCAAATGGAACGACTTTGTGTTAAAAAACGTTATATTACTTTTTTCAGTTTTCATTTTTATAAATCTGATTGCCTACCGAAATTGAATATCTGAGCTTTTTTTTTTTTTTTAAATTTCCCCGACCACCCAATCGGGGAAATTTAGATCTATCTGTATATTACAATTCAGTGTTTTGGAGGTGACAGATGTCCATCTCTAACCCTTCACCTTCGGACCCTTCATCCTCTGAAATGTGCGAGTCATTGTCGCTTCCTGAACGATATGGTTCAAATAAATAGGGTTGCAGTCCTTCGTTAAAACCAACTCGCTCTTCTTCATCACTCAATCATGCTTCTTTCTCAAAAACTATCGACAAATTGCACAAATCTTTGCTGAAATCGCTCACAACTTCCTCCGCTTCAGTGTACTCAGCCATGCTTGTTTACATCTTTGGTTCACCTCATTACGTCACAAAATGGTGGCGGCGTTTGACCCAATTTCGACAAACGAACATTGCAATCGTCTGCATCACAATGTAATTTATGGTAGCATATGGAAACAAAATTTTATTGAATTTGTTTGTCTACACAGAATAAAAACACAGTAGTTCTTCTTTCTAATGATGTCTTGGTTGAATTATGTCATGGACTCTTCAACATTTTTAAATAAATTTTTACTTTCTCATGTAAATTTACAGCTTTTTGTTAAAAAAAAAATTGCAACTTTTTTTCTCCATAAATTGCATTTTTTTTTCCACAATATCTTTATTGAACCTTTTTTTTTTTTAACAAACATGATACAAACAATCAAACACTAACACTAAAGTACTACAAAAAAAAAAAAATACCCTAAAAACACCAACAACCACCAACAGAATCAAGTCTTCAACAATGCTCCTCTGTTTAGTCTAGACAATCCAATACATTAGTATACATATTATGTTCACCAGTTTGGAATTTACAAGGTCCACACACATCATTCACCTTCTTCTTCAAGAGTTATGTTTAAATTTTTTACATAATCAATAAAAGGTCTCCATATATTCTCAAACACAATTTCCTTTGATTTCAGTATATATGTTATTCTTTCTAATGGAAGGTTTGTTAACATCTGTCTTAACCACTGAGTCACATCTGGTCTATGAGTCTTTTTCCATAATAGTGCAATACATTTTTTGGCATTAAGCAAACTGAGGTCTATGAATGTTCTTTCACTTTTATTGAAATTATGCTTTTCTGGGTACAGACCCAACAAAAACAGTTTAGGATTCAATATGATTTGTTTTGAGATTATTTTTTCAATTGTTACCCTCACCTCCTCCCAAAACATTCTTATTAATCTACATTCCCATAAACAATGAAATAGGGTTCCTTTACTTTCCATGCATTTTGTGCATGTATCTGGTATATTTTTGTTATATCTATTTAACTCCTCCGGTGTAACATACATCCGCATTAACCATTTGAAATGTATCAATTTAAGGCGTGCATTTATTGATTTGGTTTGAGCTTCTGTACAAGCCAATTCCCATTGTTCCTCTGAAATTTCAATTTGCAGATCTTCTTTCCAGTAGTTTAATCTTTTCAGTGAATTTTCACTTGAAGATAGTGTCAATGAGTTATAAAACTCTGAAATAATACCCTTTCTTTTACTATCTTTCATCATCATTTTTTCCAAGGATGAATAAATAGGTCGAGTGAGAGCTTTATTTTGATTTGATCGAATAAAGTTTCTAAGTTGAAGATATTTAAAAAAATGTGTTCTATTGATATTAAATTTGATCCTCAGCTCTTCAAAAGACATTATGTTGTCTGCACATGGCAAATATAAATCCTGAATCTTTTGTATCCCTTTTAAATTCCATACTTTAAATACAGCGTCCGCTCTCCCTGGTTTAAAATATTGATTACCCCATATTGGACTAAATTGTGACAATAACTGTGGTTCTTTTAAATAGTTTTTAGCTTCACACCATATTTTGATCATATGCTTTACAAATGGATTTTTAACTTGTTTTTGTAATTTTTTTGCCGAATCTGAGTATATGAATATGGGAAGAGGTAAAGGTAAATTGTATGATTCCATTTCAGTCCAGTGAGGGAGATCATTTGATGAAAAATAATATGTCATAGACCTCAGTTGTGCCGACCAATAATACAACATAAAATTTGGACATTTCAGACCTCCACGATCAAATGGTAAATATAATAAAGACAAACGTAATCTAGCCCTCCTGTTGTTCCATATAAATTCCACTAACTTTTTTTTTATTCTTGAGAATAGATCTAAAGGTGGTGATAAGGGAATGTATTGAAATAAATAAAGTATTTTAGGTAAAATATTACTTTTAAGTATATTGATTCTCCCGATCATCGACATTGGTAGTGACATCCATCTCTGAGTTAACTCATTGATATCTGACATTAAGGCTTCATAGTTGACACTGGCGACTGATTCTAGCTTAGGCATAATTTGGATTCCTAAATATTTAAACTGATTTACAACATTGAATTGATTTACCTCAGGGGCTGGGTAATTTCTCTGGGTCTCATTTAGCATTAATATTGAAGATTTAGTTTTATTTATTTTATATCCTGATATTTCCCCAAAATTCTTTATTAAATTCAACAAGGTTGGAATTGATTTTTTTAGATTCGACATAAACAAAATTATATCATCAGCGTACAGGGAGATTTTATGTTCTGTTGGTCCAACTTTAATTCCATATATTTGTGAATGTAAACGTATCGCTATCGCTAAAGGTTCAATTGCCATAGTAAACAGTAAAGGTGAAAGTGGACAGCCTTGTCGACATCCTCTATTGATTTTTATTGGTTTTGAAATATTGTTATTTGTTAGGATTTCTGCTGTAGCATTATTGTATATTATTTGAACCCATTTTATGAAATTATTTCCAAGTCCAAACCTTTGTAGGACTTCAAAAAGAAAGGGCCATTCAACTCTATCAAAGGCCTTTTCGGCGTCCAATGATAGGAGAGCTGTATCCGGTGCTTCTTTATTAAAATAAATAATATTAAATAGTCTTCTTACATTATGGAAGCCTTGTCTACCCTTTATAAAGCCATTCTGATCTCGATTAATAATATTTGGTAAAATTTCTTGTATTCGTCTTGCTAAAATTTTACAGATTATCTTAAGGTCGGCGTTTAATAGGCTTATTGGTCTCATATTTTCACATTTATTAGAGGGCTTACCTGGTTTTGGCAACAGTATAATTAAGGCATTATTTATGTATGGTGGTAAATTATTATTTTGAAATGCTTCTAAAACCATTTCCAAAAAAGGTTTTATTAATTTATTCTTAAATTTTTTATAAAGGTCAACTGGAAGACCATCTGGTCCTGCACTTTTTCCTGATTTCATATTATCAATGGCTAGCCCAACTTCTTCTTGCCTAATTTTAGACTCCAATATCTCCCTGTTTTCATTTGGTATACACGGTATAGATAGTTCGTTCAAAAACCCATTTAGTTTTGTTAAATCAGGTTCATTTTTGGTATCATATAATTTTTCATAGTAATCTCTAAAGGCTCTATTAATTTCTAAAGGATCTATAACTACCTGTCCGTTACTTATAATACTGGTAATTGGTGTTTTAATTTCCAATTGTTTAATCTGCCATGCTAATAATTTTCCTGATTTTTCACCTTGTTCATAAAAAGATTGTTTCAATCTTAGAAGACTCGAGGCAGCTCTATTCGCTGATTTTTTGTCGTATTCAGCTCTCAAAATCAGTAATTCATTCTCCAACCTTGGGTCACTTCCTGCATACACTTTTTCCTGAAGACTTTTTATTTTATGTTCCAATTTAGCTCTCTCCTCTCGAGTCTTCTTAGATTTTGATCCTGTATAACTAATAATATGTCCCCTAATAAAAGCTTTGAAAGCCTCCCACTTTACACCTGCTGATGTTTGTGTAGTATTTTTGTCAAAGAACTCGTCTATCTGTTTTTCTATATACTTGACAAATTCCTCATCCTGAAGCCATTTATGCTGAAATTGCCATCTACCTGATTCCTTTGTCAATTTTTTATCTACATATATTAGACAACAGGGTGCATGATCAGAAATCACGATGTTATCATAAAAGCAGTTTTGAATCTTGGACCTTAATTCTGTGGAAATCAAAAAATAATCAATACGTGAGAATGTCTTGTAGGTACTGGAATAACAAGAATAGGCTTTAACTTGTGGTTTCATTTCTCTCCATATATCTAACAATCTCAATTCTTTCATAAAATGATTAATAGTCATCCTACATCCAATGTGCGTACAATCCAGTCCTGTTGATCTATCCACACCTGGATTCAATGTACAATTAAAATCCCCTGCTATTATATGTTGCCCTGTAAGTGATGATAAGATGAGAAATAAATTAGCAAAGAACTTCTGATCATCTATATTGGGACCATATAAGTTCACAAGATTTATATTTTCTAATAGCAAAGAACCTTGAATGATTACATATCTTCCAAATTTGTCTCCAATTACATTTTTCACCTGAAAAGGAACTGATTTATGTATGAGAGTCATAACTCCCCTGGCTCGGGATGAAAATGAAGAGGTGAATACACTTCCCTGCCATCTACTCCTAATTCTTTTAACATCCTCCTCTATCAGATGAGTTTCTTGTAAAAACACAATTCTTGAACCCATGTCCTTTATTTTATTCATAACTTGTTTAAGTTTTTTTAAATTTTGTAGACCTCTGCAATTCCATGAAGTTAAATTAAGATTAACACTTTGGTCCATGATCAATAGAGAGTTTGGGATTACCTTGCAGTGTAAACATGCGCATACAGAGAAGCAAAAACATGAGTGGTTGAACATTCATCCTACAAACTACACACAAACAAATTTCCCCTTCCCACACTTGTGGCAAACCCCCCAAAATCAAAAGAAAAATTCTGTCTCCCGATATAGCCATCGACTGTTCCACACCCACGGGGAACAGCCTAAGCCACTCCTTCTTCATCCTCCCAATCACCCTAACTCTACTGCTTTTAATGACGTAACATTAACTCTCCTCTGTAGTTTTCCAACTTAACTCCAAAATTTTTAACAACTTTGTACATCATAGTTTTTTTGTTTGTTTGTTTTGTTTTTGTTTTGTTTTTTTAATATATAATACAATCTATATTTTGTAAACTTACTATTTACTTCAAGTCAGTCAGATGCCTGTGCAAATGCTTAATTATTCTACCTTATATTTTGTTCATGCTTAGCTCCCACCAGTCTCTTCTTCTTCTTTGATCTTCTTGATGAACTCCTGCGCCTCCTCTGGGGTCTTGAAGATGTGGGTTCTGCCCTCATACGTGGTCAGCAGTCTCGCAGGATAGATTACACCATGACGAATCCCAAGGTTGCGCAGCTCCTTACGTACGGGATCAAACTGCTTCCTCAATTGCTGGATTCCTGTGGCCAAATCTGGGTAGAACCGCACCTGCTGGTCCTGGTGTTTAATCTCTCCTTTAGCACGTGCAGCGTTGAAGATCTTCATCCTGTCTCTGTTGCTAAGAAACTTCATAATTAAGGTCCTCGGCGGTCCCTTATCTCTCCGTGGGCCAATACGATGTGCTTTTTCCAGAACCACTGCTGATTGCAACTCCTCGCTGCCCAGCACCTCCGGAATCCACTTTTCCAGAAAGGAACATACGTCCCGACCTTCTGATTCCTCTGGAAGACCCACCAGCCTCAAATTATTCTGTCTCGACCGAGATTCCAAATCCAAAATATTATCTTCCAGAGATTTATTTTTTTTTCCAAAGTGCGCACCTTTAATTGAAGACGGGTGACGTCATCTTCAGCACTAGCGAGACGGAGCTCCATCTGCGCCGCTCGTTCCACACAGTCACCCAATTCCTTTCTTATTCCTTCCAACGCTGTCATAATCCCATCAAATCTAGAGGAAAAGTCCGCTCTCATTGAACTCATGGCAGCCATCAGCGCATCTGCGCCATTCCCCGCAAACATCGCACCGCCGCCAGCTTCCTCCGCCATATATGGAGTTTTGTTTGCTGCGTCACAGACCTGAAAGTCCGTTAATTTGGACTGTTTCGGCGGCTCGCTTTTTCCTTTTCCTGGTTTTCCAGCCTTAGGCTTCGCCGACATATCCTCGCCCAAATGCTGGGATACGTTCTGTCCCAAATGAGAGAGTTATTTGCCGATTTTTTTTCTCCAGGAGCAGAGCAGAGCGAGACACGTCCGTCCTACGTGGCAGCCATAACCGGAAGTGATAAATTGCATTTTTACTTGTTAATTTGTGACTTTTCCTTATACGTTTGAGACTATTTTGTGTTGAATTCTGATTTTTCTATGTTTAACTTGTGACTTTTTCCACATAAATAATCCCTCGTAAATCTGCAACATTACTATCACAGGTTTGAGTTTTTTTCTTCTGAAAAATAAAACAAACTATTCATATGCACCCTTTCAATGGAATCCAAATTATATCATATGAAGAAACATTCTATTCATTCATTCACCTTCTTAACTGCTTGATCCTTTTCTGGTCACATGCTATCCCGCCATCATTGGGTGAGAGCCTAGCTACACCCTGGACAGATCACCAGTCCGTTGGCGGGCCAACACAGAGCGACAGAGATACCTAAGGACAATTTATCCCCAGTTGATGCCAGTTAACCTAATGTGTACTGTATGTGCTTGGTCACGTGGGAAGAAACCATTATCATCATCATCATCATCATCCTAGCAGTCTGTCGTGGGCAACAATGGCTGTTTCATTTAGGTCTGATCAGATTCCTCCATGCAGCTCTGTCCTTAATGTTCCGCTGCCAGGAACTCCTGTCTATATCCAACTTCTTCAAGTTTCTTTTTACAGTGTCTTATAAATCTGAGCCTTGGTCTAACCTGATTGCGTTTCCCCTCGCATAACTGTGAGTAGAGTAACTGCCGAGGGAGACGCTGGTGGTCCATCCTCTCAACATGTCCGAGCCATCTCAGGTTCGTCTGTATTAGCATGTCCTCCACTGATGGTAGACCAGCTCGTTTCAACACTTCTGTGTTGGTTATCTTGTCTTTCCATGAGATGTTCATTATGGCTCGAAGGTGTCTCATCATGTACGCATGTACTTTCTTCATCTGCACTCTGTAGACAGTCCAAGTTTCAGCACTGTACAATAAAGTAGCCAGTACTGTCGCTCTGTACACTTTGCATTTCACACGGATAGACACGTCGATTGTTCCACAGTCTCTCCCTCAAGTTTCCAAACACAGCGCTCGCTCTTCCCATTCTGAGAGATAGTTCATCCTCCAGCCTAGCATTCTCTGAAACAGTACTCTGTAGATACTTGAAAGTCTTGCACTTGACTAGTGGCTGTATACCAATGCTGATCTCTTTTGGTAGTGATGCTGATAATTGGAACTTTGATGGTTGATAAAGGCACTCTGTCTTCTTGATGTTGATTTTGAGGCTGAATTGGCTAACTGCTCTTGCAAATTTCTCCACTAAAGATTGCATATCTTCCACACTGTGTGCAACTAGAGCACTGTCGTCGGCAAAGAGCATTTCTCTTACTACCTTTATCGATGTCTTACTCTTGGCTTTAAACTGTGCCACATTGAACAAGTCTGCTTCTTTCCTTGTTTGAATGTATACTCCTTCTGAAGTGTCTTTGAAGGCCACCTCAAGCATGGCTGCCAGATATAGCGAGAAGAGTGTAGGTGCCAACACACACCCTTGTTTCACCCCGTTGCTTACTGAAAAGTCTTTAGATACTGAACCACTCATTGCCATGTTTGCTTGCATACCTGTATGGAGTGCCTCGATCAAGCTGACAAACTTCTCTGTACAACCATATTTCTTGAGTACCTGCCAAAGTCCTTGTCGTGAAACAGTATCGAAGGCTTTACTGAAGTCTATGAAGACTACATAAAGCGGCATGTTCTGTTCAATACACTTTTCTTGAACCTGTTTCAAACAGAAAATCATGTCCATTGTGCTTCTCCCACTTCTAAAGCCGCACTGGGTTTCCGGTAGTACATTCTGCAAAATGTGTTCATTGAGTCTGTTCAGTAGTACACGTGAGAGAATCTTACCAACAGTGGCTAGCAGTGATATACCTCGGTAATTTCCACAATCTTTCCTGTCACCTTTCTTGAACAAAGGCACAATACTTGCATCCTTCCAGTCTTGAGGTACTTTCTGGGCATCCCATATCTCTTGGATGAGCTTGTGCAAATTTCTACACTTCTGCTGGAATTCCATCACTTCCTGGAGCTTTACCATCCTGTGTTGTCCTGATAACTTCCATTAGTTTATCAAAATTTGGTGGTTCATCCAGACTTGATACAGCTGGTCACTGCACTAGAGCCGCTTTAGCCTCTTCAGTGAGATCTCCAGGGTTGTTTAGTAGTTGGTCAAAGTGGTCTGCAAATCTGTCTAGGATCTTGTCTTTCTCCTGCAAAACCGTTTCACCATCCATAGCCTTTAGTTGGATCAATCCTCTTGGTTTAGGGCTGTAGATTTCTCTCAAACCTGTGAAGAATGTTTTCATGTCCTTCCTGTCTGCTGCAGTTTGAAGTTCCTCTGCTTTTTCATCCCACCAGTTGGACTTCATCTCTCTGGTGTACTTCTGTAGCTCACTCTGAGCCTTTGAGTATTTCTTCTTCTTCGACCTTATGTTATACTGTAGGTTTTCCTGCCTATCTGTATTCCTCGCTTCTAGTAGTTTCTTCAGGTGTTCATCATGCTCATCAAATCAATCTTGATGTTTCTTCTCAGGGTGGCCTAATACATCACTCGCAGTCTGATACACCGTATCCTTCAGTGTTGTCCATTTCTTTTCTATGTCATTCTGAGTTGTTGCTGTCCCAGTCTTTCAAGTTTTCATCTATTTCCTGTGTAAGGTCTTCCTGCTTCTTTTGGCCTTTCAGTGCACTAGTGTTTAGCTTCCTTGGTGGCTTCGCACCCGTCCTGCAGTGCTGTTTTTGTCACCAAATCCTTAATCTAGATCTCAGCATAACATGATCAGTACCACAGTCCACTCCTCTCATTGCTCTGGTGTCCAATAAGATAAGATAAGATAAGATAAGCCTTTATTAGTCCCACAACGGGGAAATTCCAGGATTGCAACAGCACAGGGATAGCAACACTCAGAGCAACAATCAGAAGGCAAGAAAAAAAAAAAAAAAACAAGCAAGCAAGAGCAGCTAATATACATACAATACATGTACATACAATACATCCCTTATGTCTCTCTGCCTGACTATGATGTAGTCTAACAAGTGCCAGTGCTTGGAGCTTGGATGCATCCATGTCTTCTTGTGTGTGTCCTTGTGCTTAAATAGAGTGTTGGCTATCACAAGGTTGTACTCTGAACATAGTGCAAGTAGAAGTTCTCCTTTAGCATTGCACTTGACTACTCCATGACTGCCTAGCACTCCTTTCCAGTTCTCAGTGCCCGAACCAACTCTGGCATTAAAATCTCCAACGAGTATCAGCCTGTCATCAGTTGGTACACGCCTGATAGTCCCACGTAAATCACTGTAGAACTCTTCCTTCACCTCCTCTGTGTTGGTCATTGTTGGGGCATATACACTGATGAGTGTGGCATGCATCTTTTACTGTAGTGGGAGTCTCATAGTCATTATCCTGTCGTTGATTGGCACCGGTTCCTCATCAAGCATTGCCGCTATCTCCTTTCTAACTGCAAAGCCCACTCCTGCTTCTCTCCTTTCTTGAGTTGATCTCCCACTCCGAAAGATGATGTACCCATGGTCTTCCAAGCTGTCAATTCCAGGCAATCTTGTTTCACTAAGTGCAGCTATGTCTACATTGTACTTGTTCATTTCCAGGGCCACAAGCGCTGTCTGTCTTTCTGGGCGCTGTGATGTTGTTCTGTCCAACAGAGTGTGTACATTCCGTTCTGCTACACACAAGGCTGCTGTTTTCCTCTTCTTTTGTCTTCCTGGAAGAAACCATAGTAGCTGGGAAAAACGTCACACAGACACAGGGAGAAACATGCAAACACAAAAACATCATTGCTGGAAACTTTTGGGCTTAAACCCACAATCTTCTTGCTGTGAGGCGACAGTGCTTATAGAGCCATTTATAGTCAGAACAGGTTATTACCTATAACATACTGTAGATAACATTTGACATATATTACATATGTAAGATAAAAAAAAAGACTTTTAAAAAAATCCTTTAGGCAGTCTCTTGGCAAAAAAGTTAGGGTAGTAAAGTTATGCTGCAAATGTTTGAAACAGATGAGCTAATTAACTGATAAAGTACCTCGTCCACATAGCGTGACCCTAAACAGCACAGGCGCCTTTAGACAAATTGATGGAACATGAATACAGCGGAGCATTAGCCAGCTCAAGTGCCTCCTTTTTCTTGTTGGCAGTGTGGGAGCAAACAGCCCCCAGTGCTGCGGAGGGAAAGAAAAAAAAAAGGATGTGTCTCAGTCAGCGAGGCCAAATACAGTGGGAGGTACCTGATGAGAGACGGAGGCAGAAGGTTACACACGGAGTCAGGAGGAACCAAGGTGGACTGCAGCGGGGTGAATAATAACAGAAGAAGAGTGAGAGTGCAGCAAAGTCCCACGAGACCAGAGCGCTATCATAGAGGACTGGGGGGGTGGTCTGTGCACACAGTGTTGCTCACAACTCAGTATATGAAGAGAGAGCTTTAGCAGAATGAAGTGAGCTCAGAAAGTAGGCAGATGCAGTGAGACAAATATTCTCCGATGGTGCACTGATGGGCTGTGTTGTAATTCAGCTATAATTTATCACCCTGGCAGTGTTTGATTAATTATTCAGCAGGCTGTTGATTTACAAGTTAATGCATTTAGTGGAGATGCTTTATGATGTGAGTGTTTTCCCTCTTTTGTTTGCATGTGCTTGTTCACTGACGTTCAAGGAGAGGTTAGATGCAGACTAATTGCTGGGTTTAGAAATTGTTATTGGAGAAATAAAAAATAAAATGCAAATTACAATATAGACTTTTCAGCTTTTGTGCTTGGAGCACCCCCCCCCCCCAAGCTGTGATTTATTGGACTGAAATATGATAAGATTTTTGCTGTGGATAACCCCCAGTTTGCAGAAGTGCATTATGGGAATCTAACCACTGCTGTCAGTTAAAATTAGTTTTGAAAAAACCACTTTTCAATTCAATTATCTCAATAAAAAGGCTTCAGTGATAAAAGAAATTCTCCAATGTTGTGATTGTTTCAGTGAAAATTAAAGGGCCTATATCATGCAAAATCGACTTTTTTGAGCTTTTAAGCATGTTATAATGTTAATTCCTCACCAGAAACACCCCCAAAGTGGTATTTTGCTCCATTCACGCATCTCTGAGTATTCCTTCTCAACCCTGCTCTCTGAGCTGCTGCTCCGCCCTGTCCCTGATAATGATTGGGTCCCCACGTTCATATGTATGAACGTGGGTGAGCCGCCCACTCCAGGAAGTGCCTGTGCTGCCAGCACCGCCCCCAGGCTAACGCACACACCCACTTTCTCCGCACCGCAAACAGAGCGGTGATCGGCAAAACTCTTTCACTTTAGCATTGACGCCGTGAGGAAGTAGTTCCTCTTGCACCTAATCTGCTCAGTGACAACAACTGTTTGCTTTTTTACGTAAGACAATGTCTTCTAAGTGGCGTAAATGTGTCTTTGGCTGTGAGAGATTTAGGAGTTTGTTCAGCCTTCCTAAAGAAGAGCCTACTCGTCAGAAATGGTCAAAATAGACCAGAATGCAGAGGCTAAAATCAATATTAAACGTGATTAACCATACACTACATAACAATAATATTATAGGCTAAAATAATAACAGGAGGCTAAAGAGTTCAACATGTTCATCCATCTTTTCTAAAGTTTACTGTAGATGTTTTTTTCGTGGGCAGAACCCAGCGACATGCTGCAGCAGCCGGCTCAGGGGTTACGTCATGAAATGGGCGGCAGCCCCAAGAAGGAGAGGCAGAGCCTCAGAGATCGAGGCATCTTACTTCCGGGCTCGCGAAAATAACTCATATTTCATAAGAAATTCATTCTCCAGTGTACCAAAGGTAATATACTATCATATACATGCATATAGTTTACTCTGAAAGGCTTAAAATAGCATGATATAGGCCCTTTAAAATAAACTACACACTTGAGGCCTCATGAGTCCATTTTTGATCACTTTAATCATTTATTTGTGTCATTAGGATGGCTTCAATGAACCAGAGTCATCGTCTTCTTCAGGCTGCTGCTTTTAGGGGTCACCACAACGGATGATCTGTCTCCATCTCACCCTATCCGTTGCATCTTCCTCTGTAACACCAACCCTCTCCATGTCCTCCTTCACTACATCCATGAATTTTCTCTGTGATCTTCCTCTTTTCCTCCTGCCTGGCAGCTCCATTTTCAACATCCTTTGTCCAATATATCCACTATCCCTCCTCTGCACACGTGCAAACCATCTCAGCCTTGCCTCTCTTACTTTGTCTCCAAACTGCACAACCTGATCTGTCCCTCTGATATGCTCATTTCTAATCTTGTCCCTCCAAGTCACTCCTAATGAAAATCTTAGCATTTTCAACTCTGCCACCTCCAGCTCCACCTCCTGTCTTTTGTCAGCGACACAGTCTCCAAACCACACATCATAGCAGGTCTCACAACCGTCTTGTAAATCTTCCCTTTCACTCTTGTTGCTACCTTTCTGTCACAAATCACCCCTGACACTTGTCTCCATTCACACCACCCTGCCTGCATTCTCTTCTTCACCTCTCTGGTACCAAGTATTGGTATTTGGTATATTACGAGTATTGGTATATTACCAAGCATTTGGTGCACATGCCAGTGTACTCCCAGTGCCTGTCCCAAGCCTGGGTAAATGAGGAGGGTTGTGTCAGGAAGGGCATCTGACGTAAAACCTTTGTCAAATCAAACATGTAGATCATGATGAATGAGACTTTCATACCGGATCTGTCGAGGCCCGGGTTAATGACGACCACCACCGGTGCATTTAACCGACAAGGTGCTGGTGGAAATTGGGCCACTGTTTGTTGAAGATCAAGGAGGAGGAGAGGGGGGAAGGCATGTTAGGAGGGAGAGAGAGAAAAGGAAAGGTAGAAGTGTGGAGGTGGAAGTAGGGATGTTAGATGTAGGGACTATGACTAGTAAAGGCAGAGAGTTGGCTGATATGATGGTAGAAGAAAGGCAGATACACTGTGTGTTCAAGAAACCAAATGGAAGGGAAGCAAGGCTAGGAGCATTGGAGGTGGATTTAAGCTGTTCTACCATGGTGTAGATAGGAAGAGAAATGGAGTAGGAGTAATCTTGAAGGAAGAGTATGTAAAGAATGTTCAGGAGGTAAAAAGGGAGTCAAACAGAATTATGACTTTGAAGCTAGAAGTCAAAGGAGTGATGCTGAATGTTGTCAGTGCGTATGCCCCACAAGTTGGATGTCAGGTAGGAGAGAGAGAGGAATTCTGGAGTAAGTTGGATGAAGTGGTAGAGTGTGTTCCCAGGGGGGAGAAAGTGGTGATTGGAGCAGACTTTAATGGACATGTAGGTGAAGGGAACAGAGGTGATGAGGAGGTCCTGGGTAGGTGTGGTCTTAAGGAGAGAAATGTGGAAGGACAGATTGTTGTGGATTTTGTTAAAAGGATGGAAAAGGCTGTGGTGAACACATACTTTAAGAAGAGAGAGGAACATAGGGTGACTTACAAGAGTGGAGGAAGGTGCACACAGATGGGCTACATCTTATGCAGGAGAAATCTGAAAGAGATAGGAGACTGCAAGGTGATGGCAGGGGAGAATGTAGCTAGACAACATTGGATGGTAGTCTGTAGGATGACTTTGGAAAGCAAGAAGAGGAAAACAGTGAAAGCAGAGCCAAAGATTAAGTGGGGGAAGTTACAGAAGAAAGAAGGTCGCACAGAGTTCAGGAAGAAGTTGATACAGGCTCTGGGTGATAGGGAAGAATTACCAGATGACTGGGAAAGTACAGCAAAAGTATTGAGGGAAACGGGTAGAAAGGTATATGGTGTATCCAGTGAAAGCAGAGCCAAAGATTAAGTGGGGGAAGTTACAGAAGAAAGAAGGTCGCACAGAGTTCAGGAAGAAGTTGATACAGGCTCTGGGTGGTAGGGAAGAATTACCAGATGACTGGGAAAGTACAGCAAAAGTATTGAGGGAAACGGGTAGAAAGGTATATGGTGTATTCAGTGGACAAAGGAAGGAAGACAAGGAGAATTGATGGTGGAATGAGGAGGTACAGAAAAGTATTCAACGGAAGAGGATAGCAAAGAAAAAGTGGGACAGTCAGGAGGTGAAAAAAGTAGACAGGAGTATTTGGAATCGAGGCGCATGGCAAAGAGAGAGGTGGCAAAGGAAAAGGCATATAGTGAGTTTTATGAGAGGCTGGACACTAAGGAATGAGAAAAGGACTTGTATCAATTGGCCAGACAGAGAGATCGAGCTGGAAAGGATGTGCAGCAGGTTAGGCTAATTAAGGACAGAAATGGTATTGTACTAACAAATGATGAGTGTGTTGAGAAGATGGAAGGAGTACTTTGAAGAGCTGATGAATAAAGAAAATGAGAGAGAGAGGAGGATGGATGAAGGAAAGATGGTGGACAAGGAAGTCCCAAGGATTAGCAAGGCTGAAGTGAAGGCAGCTTTGAAGAGGATGAAGAATGGAAAGGCGGTTGGTCCAGATGACATACCTGGGGAGGTATGGAGATGTTTAGGAGAGATGCCAGTGGACTTTTTAACCAGATTGTTTAACACAATCTTGGAGAGTGAGAGAATCCCTGAGGAGTGGAGAAGAAGTCTTTTGGTACCAATTTTCAAGAACAAGGGTGATGCTTAGAGTTGTAGTAACTACATAGGCATAAAGTAGATCAGCCACACTATGAAGATATGGGAAAGAGTTGTTGAAGCCAGGTTAAGAGGAGAGGTGGCAATGAGCAGCAGTACGATTTCATACCAAGAAAGAGTACTACAGATGTAATGTTTGCTCCAAGAGTGCTGATGGAGAAGTATAGAGAAGGTCAGAAGGAGTTGCACTGTCTCTTTGTGGATCTAGAGAAAACATATGATAGGGTGCCAAGAGAGGAAGTGTGGCACTGTATGAGAAAGTCAGGCGTGCCAGAGAAGTATGTGAGGGTGGTGCATGAAGACAAACAGCAAGACGGTGGTGAGGTGTGCTGTAGGAGTGACAGATGGGTTCAAGATGGGAGTGGGATTACATGAGGGATCGGCTCTGAGCCCCTTCTTGTTTGTCATGGTGATGAACAGGCTGACAGATGAGGTCAGGCAGGAGTCTCCGTGATCCATGATGTTTGCAGACAATTTTGTCTTGACAATCTTGTCCTTTCTTCTTCCGGCTATCAGAGAGAGCAGATGCATTTCTTCTCCTCTCCCTTCTCCTCCTCCCTTACTGATCCCAGCTTGCTGTGTCCTGTCTGTGTCTCGCTCTTCTTCTGCTGCATCTCGACCCAAACGGAAATTATGGAATTGAGCTGGGCTTTAAATGCAATTGACACCACTTTTTTTTAAAGAAAATCGGGCCAGGGGGAGCCCAAGTGGAGAGACTCATGGAACAATTGGAACTCATGTGTCTGTGTGATGCGATTGAAGATGTGGAAGACATCTACCCGTTTGGCTTATGATCACAGGATTTCTGTTGTTTGGCTTTGGAGTTTTCCTGGTGTATCGGAAATTAAAGAAGTTGGAAGAGCTGGTCAAAATGCGGACCCGGCGAAGCTCCTTCAACAATTCGACCAGCTGGGGAGCACTGATGGTGAACTGAATAAGAATGGGTAACATCTCTGAGTCACTGGGTGCTCTCCAGGAAATGATTTTAAAGCCTGGAAATGTATATGGAAATGTACATGCAAATTGTGATGCACAGAATCGCATGAGAGGTGAAATTTCTATGCTCTAAGTGAACTGTGCCTATCAGGCCTTGATTCGGCATCCCTGAGAATCATTCCTCCAGGAGAAAAGATAAGGCAGAAGGGAGTTTTGGCTTGGCTTCTCTCTAACCCAAACAATTGCTGATGTGCAACAATCTGAACTCTCCAAGGACAGCCATGTGACTAACATGGAATTTTACCATCTGGCATGAACTGAAGAGAGATGAACTCTGTGGACATGTTATCTATGTTTTAGGACACTAAGGACATAACATCTAGCCGTTGCCTAAAAGAGGATTTTTGTTTTTCACCAGTAACTGATACTTCACACACTGCATTCACACTGATATCACATGACTGACATACACACACTGGTCTCTCTCTTGCTCTTGCTTTGTTAATGTGTGGATCTGTATTGTCTGCTAAGTGTGCTTAGAGGGTTTTTTTCTATGTGATCACAATCTTGCTCACTCAAGCCATATTTTGATAACTATGTTTTTTCTCTCTGCCCAATGTGTCACCCCCTTCCCCCCTCCCCCTCTTTACCCCCCCACTGAATGAGGCGCCTGTATGGCTGCCGCGTCATTAGGGAGCGCTTAACATGAGCGCACCTTAGTGATAAGTAAAATTCCTTGTATGTGTTGCATACTTGGCAATAAAGTTGATTCTGATTTTGTGATCTGTAGTGAGAGTAGGGAGCAGGTGGAAAAGAACCTGGACAGGTGGAGATATGCTTTGGAGAGAAGAGGAATGAAAGTCAGTAGAAGCAAGACAGAATGCATGCATGTGAATGAGAGGGAGGGAGATGTAACATGAAGATGGAAGGAGTAGAAGTAGTGAAAGTAAATGAGTTTAAACACCTGGGGTCAGCCATCCAAAACAATGGAAAATGCACAAGAGAGGTGAAGAAGAGAGTGCAACAGGGTCAAGTAGGTGGAGACGAATGCCAGAAGTGATTTGGGACAGAAGGGTAGCAGCTAGAGTCAAAGGGAAGATTTGCGAGACGGTAATGAGACCTGCTATGATGCATGGCTTGGAGACAGTGGCACTGACAAATTAACAGGAGGGAATAGCTGGAGGTGGCAGAGTTGAAGATGCAGATTTTCATTGGGAGTGACTAGGAGGGATGGGATTTGAAATGAGTTTATGAGAGGTACAGCTCAAGTTGAGCAGTTTGGAAACAAAGTAAGAGAGGCAAGGCTGAGATGGTTTGGACATGTGCAAAGGAGGGATAGTGAAAATACTGAACAAAAGATGTTGAAGATGGAGTTGCCAGGCAGGAGGAAAAGAGGAAGACCACAGAGAAGATTCATGGTTGTAGTGAAGGAGGACATGGAGAGGGTTGGTGTTCCAGAGGAAGATGCAAGGGATAGGGTGAGATGGACACAGATGATCCGCTGTAGTGACCCCTAAAGGGAGCAGCCAAAGGAAGATTTGCAACTTTTCCCTGTAAATTTGCAACTTTTTTCTTGTTAACTTGTAACTTTTCTCCTGTTGATTCTAACACACACCTTACGGTGCTGCCTAGACACATCATGATGTAATCTGCAGCCGTCGGGTGTTTTGGGTCATTATACATCATAACACCCTCTCACAGGCGACCCAGCCAGGGTTGTTCAAACCCCGACTTGTATGTAGGTGGTTCGAGACGTCCACGGATCACTCCTTCTGATCCACAGCCATTGTGATGCTCTTTCAGCAGAATCAGTGATGTTCTTGATGGCTTTCTTGTTGAGTCTCCCTCTGATTCCCAACTGCTTGACGGCCCTGCAGAGTGACAGACCGGCAAAACCTCAACAGCCAACCTCTATGGGGTAGAGCCAGGTCTTCCATCCCCTACTATGGCAATCACCAACAAGCTCCCCATACTTGGCCCTCTTCCTTTCAAAGGCCTCTTCCATCCGGTCTTCCCAGTGCACAGTCAGTTCCAAGATCACCTGCTTGCAAGATTCTGACACAAGAACCATGTCTGGTCTAAGTGTGGTCATTATGATGTTATCAGGGAATCTCAGCTGTCTTCCCAGGTCAACCTTCAGTTGCCAGTCTCGTGCTGTTGCCAGAAGCCCCCCCCCCCCCAGTGGGTTTGTGCAATGCTGTGGCTTCTCACCAGTTTTGATGAAGGGTATGGCATGCTTTGCTGGGTGTTGCTACCTGCTGAAAGAGATCCCTGCACTGATTGACTCTGCTACAGCCTTCAGTACCTGGTCATGCCTCCACCGATAGCGCCACTCACTGAGGGCTCTCGGGCAGCTACTTAGGATGTGTTCCAGGGAACCTCTTTGCTGGCATAGAGAGCATGAAGGGGCTTCTATCAGGCCCCAAGTGAAGAGGTTGGTTGGGCTTGGAAGAACATCGTACATTGACTGGATCAAGAATTTGATCTGGTGTGACTCCGCTCTCCAGAGCTCTGACCAGGAGACTTTACGTTCCATTGCCTCCTCCCACCTGGTCCATGCCCCCTGCTGGCACATTCCAACTGTCCTGCTGGTTCGTGTTTCCTCCAGTCCCACTCGGATTTCATCCTGAACCAACTGACGTCTTTCCTTTCCCTGGACCTTGCTGTACTGAGGTCTTGGGTTGCTCCCAAGGCCTGCCCACCCTGCTGCAACTGTCCCCACCAGCTCTTTAAACTGCAGCCGTGCCTCAGCCTGTTCAACGACTTCATGGGCTTTAAATTTTCAACTTTTTTTTTTCTCAAAAATTCCAAGTTTTTCCCCATAAATGTAAGACATTTTGCAAAATTGCAACTTTTTTCTCATAAACTTGCAACTTTTTACTGATAAATTTGTGATTTTTCTCTTGTAAATTTTGTTTCTTGTAAATGGCAAGGCTTTTTTTTCTTGTACTTTTGCAACGTTTTTTTTGTAAATTTACAAGTCAATTCTCATACAATTGCAATTTTTTTTGCATACATTTCATTCTTTCACATAAATTTACAACTTTTTTCTTGTAAATGTCCAGTTTTTTCCTCAAAAAAAAAATTGCAACTTTTTCCCATAAATTTGCAATTTTTTGAAAAAATTGCACTATTTTTGTCATAAATTTCTAATTTTTCTCTTGTAAATTTGCATCTTTTTTCCTGTAAAATTTCAACTTTTTTCTTGTAAATTTGCAGTGTTCATCTGGATGCTTGTTAAATTTTTTTGCAGTGTAATTAAATTATAATTTGTGACTTTTTTATTAATTTTTAAATTGGCAGCTGTTGGCATATTTTTGCATCTTTATTCTTGCAAAACTGTACCTAATTTATGTTTATACATTTTTACCTTATGCTAAATTTGTGACTACCTTCTACCCCCTTTGTTAAAAAAAAAAAATCACCCACTGGCAAAGTGTGTACAAAGTTTTCATTCTTAACTTTCAGGCTGACCTAAATATTGAACATGTGTGCTCATCTGTGAGGTCTTTTGTCCCCCACCGGGCAAACATTCAAGAGCTCCCTTCCCATCAACGAAGGCTGTTTAGTATGCTCCAGAGGGTAGCGGTCATTAACGCTAATGTCGTGGAGTCCTTTCATGGCTTGGACACTGATCAAGATTATAATCACTGGACAATAAGTCCAAAAAAATAAAGAAAAGTAGACGTAGCTTTCTGTCCTGAAAGTATCTGGGTGGAGAGGAGCAGTCTTTCAGCAGCTATGCTACACTGAAAGAACTTAGACAAGCAGGGCCCTTACAGAATTTCTCTGTTAATTAGCAATGTTAAGTTAAATCCCTGCCAGTAAGTGTGAATCACCCACTCTGGTAGTAGAGGCAATCATGTGCTCAATTTTAATCCTTGGCTTGTTGGGTCATTTTTTTCTGTCACATCAGTGTGATTTGGCTCCGAGATGTTTGAGTCACACTAAACCTGGATGGTGGCAGCGCCGACACTCATTTGTCTAGTGACAGCGATGCCTTTTTATTAGCAGTAAATTATTACATTAGTGTCTGAAAAGGACACACCACTGGGCAGCAGTCTAGGCAGCTCCTTGGCACATAGTGGCGCAGCAGCCATGCCAATCAGGCTCGAATCCTGAGCAAATCTGCGCTGAGCACGCCAGCAATTTTGGCCACCACTGTTGAATCTTACACCCCTCAAATATCATAGTGAATGCTGCACTGTACTGTGAAGGAGAACACCTATCTGCGATTGCACAATTAGAACATTCTGAATAACTAAAACACTGCTTTTTTTTGAGAATGTGCTCTTCAAATACTGTTATGATTTAAATGGTCTCCCACCATCTTCCAAAACTCGTGACGATGCACAAATATCAAATTATCTACCTTAGTAGGGTGGTAATGGTCATCTGAACGTCCCTCTGAACCTCCTGGGCTTGTTACTGCTTCTGTGGTATTAATGTTGGCAGTTGTGGTGAGTTTGCATCAGCAGGTTGGAGGGCGGCTTGTAACGCAACCCAAATATGAATGAATGTTTAAGCAATGTTACACAAGAAGGAGTGCAGTATCAATGAATATAATAACTGCAGTGATTTTGAGTTGGGCCGAAGACATCCCTGCAGTTACTATATTCATGATACCGCACGACCTGGAGTGTAATGTTGCTTTTATACAACAGTTCCACAAGCATAGTTTATTAAATGACAGCCATACAAGACAAAATATTATGATTTGTTTAACCAGTTATTTTGCTCCACTGAGAAAAATAGTCCCATCTAAATGTACCCTATTAACTGTTACTAAGCACCTCAATGACCATAAAATAAAAAGAATAGGCCTATTGTCATTTCACACACATGTGAACAAATTAAATATTGTCCAGTGAAGAAGTTAGTGTTTATAGTACATACCTGTCACCTGTTGAGTAGGGTTTGTGGTCACTGTGACATCGGCCGATTGCTAGCAATGATGACAGCAATTTGACTTCAGCACACTTTGCTCACTTTTTTCTTGGCATTTTCAAATGAAATAGAGTTCATCACCACAAAAGTATTGTGGTTTGCTAATTGAGACAATAAATCCAACTCAAGCTTGTCTGTTTTTTTAACAGACATAAAATATCTTGCTGATGTTTACAAGGGTAGACCTTCCAGGTCATAGTGGTATGATTTCTTTTCAAAAGCACCTCACTGTGGAAATTAAGGTATAAGATAAGATAAGATAAGATAAGCCTTTATTAGTCCCACAACGGGGAAATTCCAGGATTGCAGCAGCACAGGGATAGCAACACTCAGAGCAACAATCAGAAGGCAAGAAAAAACAAGCAAGCAAGAGCAGCTAATATACATATGTACATATTACTATAAAATATATATATACACACACACACACACAGACACACAGTGCAGAGCATTGTAGCTGGATGGAATAAATATATGAATATATGAACACACAGTGCAGAGCATTGTAGCTAGATGGAATAAATATGTAAATATATAAACACCCACAGTATGGAGCATTGCAGCTAGGTGGAATAAATATGCAAGTATATAAACACACACAGTGCGGAGCAATGTAGCTAGATGGAATAATATGTAGATATATAAAAACACAGTGTGGAGCATTGTAGCTAGATGGAATAAATATATAGATATATAAATATAAACACACCCAGTGCAGAGCATTGTAGCTAGATGGAATAAATATGTAAATATATAAACACACACAGTGCAGAGCATTGTTGCTAGGTGGGATGAAACAGCATAACCGTCTATTTAGTTATCCTACATGGTATGATTATGTGCCCATACATATTCTCACCCTCCATAGCGACCGGTATGTTCCTAGTTGTATGCCGGAGAGGACCATTGTGTAAGTCTATTGCATCTTTTGCATTCAAAAAAAAAAAAAAAAAAAAAAAAAAAAAAAACTATTAGTTTGTTACGTCTTTTTGCTATCTCTGCGAGCAGCCCTGCTTAGGTTGTACAGTCTGACAGCCGTTGGTAGGAAGGACCTACGAAACCTCTCGGTTGTGCACCTGGGATGATGTAGTCTGCTGCTAAATGAGCTCCTCAGTGCATCCAGTATGTCCTGCATAGGGTGGAACTCGGACTCCAGCAGAGATGACAGTTTAGCCACCGTCCTTCTCTCTCCTATCTCCTCCATCGGATCAAGGCGTTGCCCCAGGACAGAGCTAGCTTTCTTAATCAGTTTGTTCAGTCTCTTCCTATCGGCTGCAGTAATGCCACTGCCCCAGCAGACCACTCCAAAAGTGATGGCTGATGCCACCACCGTGTCATAGAATGACTTCAGCAGCGCCCCTTGTACACCAAAAGACCTGAGTCTCCTCAGCAGGAACAGCCTGCGCTGTCCCTTCTTGTAGAGTGCGTCAGTATTGTGTGACCAGTCTAGTTTATTGTTCAGATGAATACCCAGGTACTTGTAGGATGTCACCATCTCGATGTCTGTTCCCTGTATATTTACTGGTGCTGTGAGGGGCTGCCCATGCCTGCGGCAGTCCACCACCAGCTCCTTAGTTTTCCTCGCGTTGATCTGAAGGCAGTTCCGATGGCACCAGTCCACAAAGTCCTGGATAAGCCCTCTGTACTCAGCTTCATCTCCGCTGGAGATGAGACCAACGATCGCAGAGTCATCAGAGAACTTCTGTAGATGGCAATGTGTTGTGTTGTGTGAGAAGTCCGCAGTATAAAGAGTGAACAAGAAGGGAGCCAGCACCGCTCCCGGGGGGCCCCCGTGCTACTGATGATCGTGTCGGAAACACAGTCCCGGGTTCTCACAAACTGAGGCCGGTTCGTGAGGTAGTCCAGGATCCATGATGACAGGTGCTGGTCCACCCCTGCGCGCAGCAGCTTGTCCTTCAGGATCATCGGTTGGATGGTGTTGAAAGCACTGGAGAAGTCAAAGAACATGATCCTCACCATATTCCCGGGCTTCTCCAGGTGGGACAGAGAACGGTGAAGGAGGAAGATCACCGCATCCTCCACCCCAATGCCATGCTGGTAGGCGAACTGGAGTGGATCCATCGCTGGTTCCACCAGGGGGCGGAGATGAGCAAGGAGCAGTCTCTCCAGGGTCTTCATCAAGTGGGACGTCAAGGCCACCGGTCTGAAGCTGTTCAGGTCTTTGGGGTGGGAAGTTTTTGGTACAGGTACCACACAAGATGTTTTCCACAGCTGTGGTACCCTCCCCAGTTTCAGGCTCATGTTGAAGATATACGTCACAATCCCACACAGCTGGTCTGCACAGGACTTGAGGAGCTTTGCGCTGATGCCGTCCGGTCCCGACGCCTTCCTCGCCTTGATCTTCCTCAGCTCCGTCCTCACCTGGGTCTTGGTCAGGGTCAGGATGGGGGGCTGTGTGTTGGGAGTGGGGGGGGTGTCGGTGGAGTGGGGAGTGGGTAGCAGGACTTGATTTCTTAGAGGCAGCAGTGGTTGTTGTGCAGACAGGGGGGAGGGCGGTTGGTCAAATCTATTGAAAAACAGATTCAGGTTGTTCGCCCACTCCCTGCCCCCCGTGGCCTGGGGGGAGGTATTCTGGAGCCCCGAGATGGTTTTGAGGTTTCTCCAGACCCCGCTGATGTCGCTCTGTTGCAGCTTGTCCTCCATCTTCTTCCTGAAGCTGTCCTTGCCTTCTCTGATCTTTCTCCTCAGCTCCCTCTGTACGGACTTCAGCATCTCCCTGTTCCCCGACCTGAAGATCCTCTTCTTCTCTCTCAGAAGTGTTTTTATCTCAGGGTTGATCCAGGGTTTGTTGTTTGAGTGACGCCGTATGGTCTTGGTGGGAACGGATTTGTCCACACAGAAGCTGAGGTAGCCCGTGAAGGTGTGAATGAGGCCATCGATGTCCTCACCATGTGGATCGCAGAGCTGCTTCCAGGCAGTGGCTTCAAAACAGTCCTTTAGAGTGTCCATTGTCTCCTCAGACCATAACTCCACAGTGTGCATGGCCGGAGGTTGTCTGTGCACTAGGGGTTTGTACACCGGTCGGAGATGAACCAAGTTGTGATCCGATCTCCCAAGTGGGGGGAGTTGTGATGAGGTGTACGCCTCCTTAGTGTTTGCGTAGAACAAATCCAGTGTTTTATTGTCTCTAGTGTGGCATGTGACATACTGGGTGAAAGTGGGCAGAATGGGAGACAGTGAAACGTGGTTGAAATCGCCTGAGATGAGGAGAAGAGCATCTGGGTGTTCTGTCTGCAGCCTGCTGGTTACTGAATGGATGACGTCACGCGCTGTCCCAGCGCTGTATCCAACACATCCCACAACATCCCAGTACTGTATCCAACACAGTATTACTATTGTCACATATTTGTGAAAAGCTACTGACAGAGTTGACAGTAAATAATGGTTAGTAATTAACGGTTACTAGAACAGCTTTGAAGCAGAGTGATACACATCCAGTGAAACATTGGAGTGTGATTATCTGGGAATACAGTAACTCCTGGAATCCCTGTTTTCCAATCAAATTACATAATCAGGATTTTGCTGTAGTGATCAAAAGGCTAAAAGATGAGATCAGGCAGGATTCTCCATGGACCATGATGTTTGCAGACGACATTGTGATCTGTAGTGAGAGTAGGGAGCAGGTGGAAGAGAACCTGGGGAGGCGGCGGTATGCTCTGGAGAGAAGAGGAATGAAAATCAGTAGACGCAAGATGGAACATGTATGAATAGTAAATGAGAGGAATGCAGGTGTAACCATAAAGATGCCAGGAGAAGACTTGGTGAAGGTAGTTGAGTTTAAATACCAGGGGTCAACCATCCAAAGATGAGAGAGCACAAGAGGGGTGAAGAAGACCGCTTCAGGCAGGGTGGAGTGGGTGGAGGCGAGTGTCAGGGATGAGTTGTGACAGAAGCGTAGCAGTTAGAGTGACGGTAGGTGACAGTATAGCGAGACCTATCTTGGAGACGGCACTGATGAAAAGACAAGAGGTGGAGTTGGAGGTGGCAGAGTTGAAGATGCTAAGATTCTCATTGGGAGTGACTAAGAGAGATAAGATTTAAAATGATTATATCAGAGGAACCACTCAGGATGAGCAATTTAGAGACAAAGTAAGAGAGGCAAGACTGAGATGGTTTGGACATGTGCAGAGGAGGGACAGTGGATATATGACAAAGGATGTTGAAGATGGAGCTGCCAGGCAGGACGAGAAGAGGTAGACCACAGAGAAGATTTATGGATGTAGTGAAAGAGGACATGGAGAAGGTTGATGTGAGAGAAAAGGATGCAAGGGATAGGGTGAGATGGAGGCAAATGAGCCGCTGTGGCAGCCCTAAGGGAGCAGCCGAATGAAGAAGAAGAAGATGCTTAAGATAGGGAGTTTTATAAGGTCTAAATTTGTTATTTTTGTCTTGGTGGCAGTAGGAAAACCTGTGCCTTAACCCTGTTGTCTCCAATCTTGTTGTCAGTTTGAACACCATCAAGTGTGACAAGGAGAACAACAAAAAAGTAAAAACAAGTGTTATCCCCTTTACCACATTTCTTTGTCAGTGCTTGGGAGGGCCGACATGCTTGCTGTACCGTGTGTTAATGTGCCTCCAGGAACAGCAGCACAATTAAATAGAATCAGTGTTGTTGCTTTTAGAGTTTCAGTGCAGAATTATTTCTGTTGGAGTGGATGTGTTTTTAAAAAAAAAATGTGTTGTCTGTTCTGTTTTGTTCCCTGTGCACGCATTAAGGTAAAGACAGTAAATGGTGTTTTAGTTAGTTAATATTGTCAGGAAATGTCTATTTAGAACGCTAAACCTATGGCACAATATATTGAACAGGATAATGTCAAAGTAACAGAATGAAGGTGAATCCCTAACTAAACCCTGCTAACATTCAACTATTAATTTTGAATTGTTTATTCTTTTATAAGTTCCAGTTTTGAAAAAAAAATGGTATTTTCCAATTTAATTAGCTCTACATTAGAAATTACTTTTTAAAATATTTTCTTCCCAAGTTTGGTCAATATCTGTTATATTTGTGCAACAAATATAACAGATTATATTATTATGGCTGCACAAATATTTTTTGTGCAGCCATAAAAGCTTTGAAATGTTAATAAATGTTTGTCTTAAGAAGGAATGAACTTTGAATATTGAATAGAAGCAATGCAGTTTACTTTTAATTTTTAAAATGAAAATGTTGAGTTTGTCAAAGGCCTTTAAAGGATTTATTTGCTGTGAAAAGATTGAAGCTGTGGTAGATTTTTTTTTTTCAAAATTGGACAATATAATTGCAAACAACATTATCAAATCAAATCAAATCAAACTTTATTGTCATATTGCTGTACATACAACTGTAGTGCAGGCAAGATGAAATTGCGTTTCTCTCGGCATCCATATAAAAAGCAGCATGATTTAAGACACATTCCCACATAGCTCCCCCCCACCCACCCCCATCCATTCACACATCCCTGAGACATACTTGGGGAAAAAGAAGAATAACTAACTATAATATACAAAATGACCGTAGGTGCAGTAGTGTGTATGAGAGATTCCGGGTCAACTGTTCAGCATCCTGACAGCTTGTGGAAGGAAGCTGTTGATCAGTCTGGTGGTTCTGCCTCTGATGCTCCGGAATCGTTTACCAGATGGAAGAAGTTCAAAGTGTTTATGCAGAGGGTGAGAACGGTCCTTGACAATGTTTAGTGCCCTGCTCCTACAACGGTTCTGAAAAAGTTCTTGGACAGAGGGGAGGGAGACTCCAATTACCCTCTCCGCCCCCTTGACTATCCTCTGCAGGGCTTTTTTGTCTGACATACTGCAGCTGGAGTACCATGTAGCAATGCAGTACGTCAGAACACTCTCCACCACACCTCTGTAGAAGGTCCTGAGGATGCAGATGGGGAGAGAGGCCTGTTTGAGTTTCCTCAAGAAGTGTAGTCTCTGCTGAGCCCGCTTCCTGATCTCCAAGGAATTCTTGCTCCAGATCAGGTCCTGTGAGATCTGCACTCCGAGAAACTTGATGTTCTCTACTCTCTCCACTAAACGGCCGCCGATGCTGAGGGGGACGTGCTCAGGCTGCAACCGCCGGAAGTCGATAATCGTCTCCTTCGTTTTGTCCACGTTGCGCACCAGATTGTTCTCCCTGCACCAGCCCTCCAGGTCTCTCACTTCTTCTCTGTACATTGATTCCTCATCCCTCTGGATAAGTCCCACCACCGTGGTGTCATCTGCAAACTTAATAATCTGGTAATTAAATAATTAAATAATCTGGTAATCAAACTTAATAATCATTATATCCTAATGTAACAGAAGGGAGGATTTTCACTGCACAAAAAGAATTGAGGAAGATTTTGTTCTTTTTATTTATTAATTAATTTATTGAATAAAATGTATGAGCCATGAGTTTGGGAGAAAATGACCATACAAAACATTTTCTTTTACCAGAAGGAATTATATCTTATGGAGAGCCTAACGGCCTTATCATAGTCCCTCTGACGGGAAAACGTTTGCGTTCTATAGACTGCGTTTGCGTGCATGGCAACATTCAGAGTGGTTTTTGAGCCACCGCAGTGACCGCTCAGCAGCTGTGTTTCGCGCATGCGCAGTAAAAATAATCTACAGTTCACATGCTCGTACTGTCGGTGGCAACCAAGAGCCACGAAACATTTGAAGAGCTGCAATCCAAACACAAAAGAAAAGCATGGTGGTGGACATTTTTTTTTTGAAAATGGCGGAGGTGATGGAAGTAGATGAATATTATGATGATAAGAAAAAGAAAAAAGAAAAAGTCTAATCAGAGATTTCTAACTCCTTGATTCAACACAGAAACTCGTAGCTTAAAACAGAAGACTCATCAGTTAGAACGAAAATGGCGCTCCACTACATTAGATGAAATCTACTATATTTAGCTTGAAGAAATCATCTTCTAATTTATAAAAAAAAAATCTCTTAGGAAAGCTAGAACAAGTTATTATTTTGCATTAATAGAAGAAAACAAGAATAATCCCAGGTTTCTTTTCAGCACTGTAGCCAGGCTGACAAAGAGTCAGGACTCTGTCAATCCTAACATTCCCTTAGAGCTTACTAGTCAGGACTTTATGAACTTTTTCAATAATAAAATTTCATCTATCAGAGATGAAATCAGTCAGATTCTTCCCACCGTGAACTTAAATACAGTAACTACTACAACACCTTCAACTGATATCTGTTTGTATGAGTTTACTCCAATTGACTTTTTAGAGTTAGATAAAGTAATTTCCTCATCCAAGCCTTCAACTTGTCTTTTAGACCCTATTCCTACCAGGTTGTTTAAAGAAGTCTTCCCATTTATTGGTAGCTTTATTCTTCAAATAATCAATTCTTCATTAGCATTAGGCCATGTACCACAGGCTTTTAAAACTGCTGTATTTAAACCCTTACTTAAAAAGCCAACACTGGATCCAGGAGTTTTAGCTAACTATAACTATTAACACTAGGGGCGCCACACGAGTCGGCTGCCTTTTGCAACAGCGGCTCGATTCCGAGTCTTTTTCCCTTCCTCTCTCTTTTGATCCGTCTTTTTTTTTCACCCCACTTATATCACGGACACACAGATCGTCCTAAATGTCTCCTGAGCCGGTGGACGGAGCCACTGTCTATAGCAGGATACGATACAGCAGAGAACAGCTGCTAGCATTCAACCGCCACCCGGTCCCATTGGAAATACTCGACATACCGAGAGAACTGAGGCGAAAACGCCGCGGCTGCCGGGCTGGAGTAAGGCGGAGGACAAAAAATATAAGGTACAGACCCTCCCTTCCATCTGTTGTCATGGGAAATGTACGGTCGATACTGGGAAAGTTAGATGAGCTAGCGGCTATCTCCCGTTATGATAGCACATACCGGGAGTGCTCTCTCCTTTTGTTTACTGAGACGTGGCTAACTGAACTAGCAGCAGATGCTAACATTGAGCTGGAGGGTTTTCACATGATACGAGCTGACCGAACACCAGACAGTGGCAAGGCTAGGGGCGGTGGAGTGATCATGTATGTTAACAACAACTGGTGCAGACCGGGACATATCACTGTTAAACAACGACACTGCAGCAAAGACATTGAGTTGCTAGCTGTTAGCATGAGGCCTACATATCTCCCGAGAGAACACTCACACGTGATCTGCATTGTTGTTTATGCAAATCCGACGGCGAACGCTGGGACAGCACGTGACGTCATCCATTCAGTAACCAGCAGGCTGCAGACAGAACACCCAGATGCTCTTCTCCTCATCTCAGGCGATTTCAACCATGTTTCACTGTCTCCCATTCTACCCACGTTCACCCAGTATGTCACATGCCACACTAGAGACAATAAAACACTGGATTTATTCTACGCAAACACTAAGGAGGCGTACACCTCATCACAACTACCCCCACTCGGGAGATCGGATCACAACTTGGTTCATCTCCGGCCGGTGTACAAACCCCTAGTGCACAGACAACCTCCGGCCATGCACACTGTGGAGTTATGGTCTGAGGAGACAATGGACACCCTAAAGGGCTGTTTTGAAGCCACCGCCTGGAAGCAGCTCTGCGATCCACATGGTGAGGACATCGATGGCCTCATTCACACCTTCACGGGCTACCTCAGCTTCTGTGTGGACAAATCCGTTCCCACCAAGACCATACGGCGTCACTCAAACAACAAACCCTGGATCAACCCTGAGATTAAAACACTTCTGAGAGAGAAGAAGAGGATCTTCAGGTCAGGGAACAGGGAGATGCTGAAGTCCGTACAGAGGGAGCTGAGGAGAAAGATCAGAGAAGGCAAGGACAGCTTCAGGAAGAAGATGGAGGACAAGCTGCAACAGAGCGACATCGGCGGGGTCTGGAGAAACCTCAAAACCATCTCGGGGCTCCAGAATACCTCCCCCCAGGCCACAGGGGGCAGGGAGTGGGCGAACAACCTGAATCTGTTTTTCAATAGATTTGACCAACCGCCCTCCCCCCTGACTGCACAACAACCACTGCTGCCTCTAAAGAAATCAAGTCCTGCTGCCCACTCCCCACTCTACCAACACCCCCCCACTCCCAACACACAGCCCCCCATCCTGACCCTGACCAGGACCCAGGTGAGGACGGAGCTGAGGAAGATCAAGGCGAGGAAGGCGCCGGGACCGGACGGCATCAGCGCAAAGCTCCTCAAGTCCTGTGCAGACCAGCTGTGTGGGATTGTGACGTATATCTTCAACATGAGCCTGAAACTGGGGAGGGTACCACAGCTGTGGAAAACATCTTGTGTGGTACCTGTACCAAAAACTTCCCACCCCAAAGACCTGAACAGCTACAGACCGGTGGCCTTGACGTCCCACTTGATGAAGACCCTGGAGAGACTGCTCCTTGCTCACCTCCGCCCCCTGGTGGAACCAGCGATGGATCCACTCCAGTTCGCCTACCAGCATGGCATTGGGGTGGAGGATGCGGTGATCTTCCTCCTTCACCGTTCTCTGTCCCACCTGGAGAAGCCCGGGAATATGGTGAGGATCATGTTCTTTGACTTCTCCAGTGCTTTCAACACCATCCAACCGATGATCCTGAAGGACAAGCTGCTGCGCGCAGGGGTGGACCAGCACCTGTCATCATGGATCCTGGACTACCTCACGAACCGGCCTCAGTTTGTGAGAACCCGGGACTGTGTGTCCGACACGATCATCAGTAGCACGGGGGCCCCCCAGGGAACGGTGCTGGCTCCCTTCCTGTTCACTCTTTATACTGCGGACTTCTCACACAACACAACACACTGCCATCTACAGAAGTTCTCTGATGACTCTGCGATCGTTGGCCTCATCTCCAATGGAGATGAAGCTGAGTACAGAGGGCTTATCCAGGACTTCGTGGACTGGTGCCATCGGAACTGCCTCCAGATCAACGCGAGGAAAACTAAGGAGCTGGTGGTGGACTGCCGCAGGCATGGGCAGCCCCTCACAGTACCAGTAAATATACAGGGAACAGACATCGAGATGGTGACATCCTATAAGTACCTGGGTATTCATCTGAACAATAAACTAGACTGGTCACACAATACTGATGCACTCTACAAGAAGGGACAGCGCAGGCTGTTCCTGCTGAGGAGACTCAGGTCTTTTGGTGTACAAGGGGCGCTGCTGAAGTCATTCTATGACACGGTGGTGGCATCAGCCATCACTTTTGGAGTGGTCTGCTGGGGCAGTGGCATTACTGCAGCCGATAGGAAGAGACTGAACAAACTGATTAAGAAAGCTAGCTCTGTCCTGGGGCAGCGCCTTGATCCGATGGAGGAGATAGGAGAGAGAAGGACGGTGGCTAAACTGTCATCTCTGCTGGAGTCCGAGTTCCACCCTATGCAGGACATACTGAATGCACTGAGGAGCTCATTTAGCAGCAGACTACATCATCCCAGGTGCACAACCGAGAGGTTTCGTAGGTCCTTCCTACCAACGGCTGTCAGACTGTACAACCTAAGCAGGGCTGCTCGCAGAGATAGCAAAAAAGACGTAACAAACTAATAGTTTTTTGAATGCAGAAGATGCAATAGACTTACACAGTGGTCCTCTCCGGCATACAACTAGGAGCATGCCGGTCGCTATGGAGGGTGAGAGTGTGTATGGGCACATAATCATACCATGCAGGATAGCTGGGTAGACGGTTATGCTGTTTCATTCCATCTAGCGGCAATGCTCTGCACTGTGTGTGTTTATATATTTGCATATTTGTTCCGTCTAGCTGCAATGCTCCGTACTGTGGGTGTTTATATATTTATATATCTACATGTTATTCCATCTAGCTACATTGGCTGCACGGTGGCGCAGTGGTTTAGCACTGTGGCAGCACAGTTTTACCCTCGGCCGGGGGATCGCGGGGATCATGAGATCGTGGGTTCGATCCCAGCCCCCGACCAACAGTGAGCTGTGTGGAGTTTGCATGTTCTCCCCGTGTTGCGCGGGTTTACTCCGGGATTTCTCCGGTTTCCTCCCGCATACCAAAAACATGTAGGTTTAGGGCGCTCGCGCACGCAGCGACCAGCAGCCAGTGGCTTGTCACCAGACTGCAAACCAAGTCTACCTACGGGTACAAATAAGTAACAAAAAAAAAAAAAAAAAAAAAAAAAAAAAAAAAAAAAAAAAATTGCTCCGCACTGTGTGTGTTTATATACTTGCATATTTATTCCACCTAGCTGCAATGCTCCGTACTGTGGGTGTTTATATATTTACATATTTATTCCATCTAGCTACAATGCTCTGCACTGTGTGTTCATATATTCATATATTATTCCATCCAGCTACAATGCTCTGCACTGTGTGTCTGTGTGTGTGTGTATATATATATATTTTATAGTAATACGTACATATGTTTATTAGCTGCTCTTGCTTGCTTGTTTTTTTTTTTTTCTTGCCTTCTGATTGTTGCTCTGAGTGTTGCTATCCCTGTGCTGTTGCAATCCTGGAATTTCCCCCTTGTGGGACTAATAAAGGCTTATCTTATCTTATCTTATCTATAGACCAATTTCTAATCTGCCTTTCATTTCAGGTCCCTTTTTATTTAAAAGATCTGATACTACCCTATTATCCTAACAGAACATTATGCTCCCAAAATGCTGGATTACTTGTAATACCTAGAATCTCCAAAAGTACAATGGGAGGCAGAGCCTTCAGTTATCAAGCTCCTCTCCTGTGGAACCAGCTGCCAATCTGGATTCGGGAGTCAGACTCAATCTCTGTTTTTAAGAATAGGGTTAAAACCTTCCTTTTTGATATAGCCTATAGTTAGGGAGGGATCATGTGCCCCTGAACCCTCCCTTAGTTGTGCTGCTAATAGATTTAGACAGCTGGGGGACCTCCACAACAGTGCTCTGGGCTTCACTCCTTTCTTCACTCTCAATGACATTTTTTTGCTGGTCATTAACATCTGTTTGTTCTCTCCCATAGATTTGAGTCCCTGTCGTGCTGTTTGCACTCTACATGTCTGTTCTTTTCATTTTTTTCTCTATGCCCCCCCCCCCCCCCCCCGCCAGTGGCAGCAGATGACTGCCTCTCCTTGAGCCTGGTTCTGCTGAAGGTTTCTTCCTGTTAAAAAGGAGTTTTTCCTCACCACCATCACCAAGTGCTTGCTCACAGGGGATCCCCTGATTGCTGGGGTCTTTCTGCAGTTGTGGGGGTTTCCCCTACAGTTGAAAGTGCTATGAGATGACTGTTGTTGTGAAATGGCGCTGTATAAATAAAGTTGAATTGAATTGAAATTGAATTGAATAATGAGGATGATCTTTTGTTGTTGTTATTGTTAGTGGCAGAGGAAGAAAACAGCCAGGCAAAGAGACAGTGTGGTGGGCCAAGATGGCGGGCGTTACCTGGCACATGCGCAGTTCTCTGCGACCATTGCGTTCTTGTATGTGCGTTCACTTTTTTGGGGCTGCATGTGCTCAGTCAGCACTCATTCTCTGCCGCAGTGTTGCTAACTCCTCAATAAGGAAAGTAGCTATTGGCTGTCCTAAAAGTCGCTAGAAGTCACTAAATGACATCATCACCTAATTTGCATAATTGGCCCTGTGTATGTAATTGTAATGGATGCTGTAGGAGAAAGGAATAACATTGTTGGAAAGACAAAAAGTGAGTAAAAACACCCTAAATATGTTTAGAACTACAAATGAACTTCTGTCGATTCTTGTTTTTTTTATTGTCACAATTCCAACCATCCTCCTTTATCCATTCTTAGGACTGGCAAACGTGACCAAAAAGAGGTACTCTGGTGGAGTTACTTCGATTTTTTTAAAGAAAATTTTACAACATTCATGATCAGCTAATGGTGGCTTTGAGCATGTGCCATTGATTTGCAGTCTGGCTGCAGATGGGTGTACACCTCCTGCTCTAACTGCAGCTGAGAGGCACTGCTGCTTGAAGACTGGGCGAACTGTGAGTGCTTTGGGACAGGGGAGGGGCCCACAGTAGCACTCACTGCTCGTTAAGAAGAGTAAGAACGATATGAACTGTCACGTCAGTCTCCAAAAGTCTCCAATTGCATTAGAAAAAGTTGCTATATTTGTCGCTGGTCAGTTTTTGGGAAAAAAAAGTTGCTAGCGAGGTCTGAATACTCACTAAATATAGCAGCAAATTTGCTAAATTGGCAACACTGGTTATTTTATCGTTCATACATGGTTAAGTACCTGTAGCAGTAAAATGAGGCTGAGTCCCCAGGATGGGGAGAGACTCATGGTAGCACCCGCTGTTTGTTTAGGACAGATTGCAATCGTGCTTTCACGTCAGAGTCTCCAAAACATCAGAAAAGTCTCCAATAACACCAGAAAAAGTCGCTAGATTTGTCGCTTTTGACAAAAAAAAGTCACCAAGAGAATTTGAAAAGTCGCCAGACTTGGCAAGAAAGTCGCCGAATTGGCAAAACAGTCACCAAGTTGGCAACACTGCCTCTGCATAGGATTTGCGCACAAATGTGTCCACTGTGCTCGCTCACATACTAGTGCGTTTTTGCCATCATGAATTGGGCTTAAGTCCCGCCCCCTCTACTTCCACAGGTTACGTAACTTTGGAAAAAATCTGTGCTGGAGTAAATGGCAATAGTTCTTTATCTGATTGAATTTTGCTATAAATTGCACATATGATGTTTAACAATTTAAGGGATAATTTTCGTCATTAAAAATGCCGTAAAAAGTACAAGGTTGTTAAAATGCATAAATTGAAAGACTACAAACCCAAAGTTGCGCAAGTTACATCATTGTTTTCAAAGAGAGCCCAGAAGGAACCAACTAACATATGGGTAGTCCATCGGTTTCGACGATGACTTCTATGTGCTGGGGTGGACTCGCATGTGACTGTGGAGTCCAAGTCGAGAACAGCAGAGACGTCCACAATGGATGCAGGGAAACTGGCCTGGTGGATTGGGTGCCTCTGGTAGGGTCTTCTTTCTTGCACGGGCCTCATTGACGCTGTTGCGTTTACTCTCTTCAAAGCTCATTTGTACTTTGTGAGTCAGAGTATGCCATCTGGATCTGTCTGCTGCACACTTCTCCAGCTGTTTAGGAGCTATTCCAGCATGGGCAATGTTGGCTTTGATAGTCTTTAAGCTGTTTTAGGGGTCTGCCCTGCTTTCTCCTGCATCTGCTGAGCTTGCCGTATAGGAGTTGTTTTGGAATTCTGCTTTCTTTCATCCTGATGACGTGACCTGCACATCTGACCTGCGCTTTCAGGATCATGGCTTCACTGCTGGTGGTCTCCACATGGTCCAGGACCGCAAGGTTTGTGATCCTGTCCTGCCATCTGATGCCAAGGATTGAGCACAAATTCTGCATGAGAAAATGCTCCAGCAGCTTAATGTGCCTTCTATACAAAGTCCAGGTCTCATGCCCATATAGGAGACTGCTGAGAACGACTCTCTTGTACACCTTGAGCTTGGTCGACTGCTGGATGTTATGTTGGTTCAGCACATGGGCTCGTAGTCTGCCCAAGGCTTGGCTTGCTTTACAGGTCCTTGTGTTGATCTCTTTGTCAAGAGAAGCATCGCTGGATATAATGCTGCCAAGATACTTAAATTCCTCTACCATCTTCAGTTTTGTTCCCTTGATTGAAATGGATGGACGCTGGCCTGCTATGTTGAAATAGCACTTCTGTCTTCCCTAAACTGATGGAAAGACCGAATAGATGGGATGCTTCAGCGAACTTGTTGACGAGTTGGAGAGCAGACTCTGTGTGTGCCATGAAAGCACAGTCATCAGCAAAGAGAGCCTCTCGGATAATCCTTTTAGTTGTCTTGGTTTTTGCACTAAGCCGTCAGAGGTCAAAGAGAGACCCATCCAGTCTATACTTGAGGTACACACCATCCTCAATGTTTCTGACAGCATGGCTGAGAACACAAGTGAAGGAAAGGTTGAATAGCACTGAGGCTAGAACACACCCTTGCTTCACACCATTTCCAATCTCAAAAGGGTCAAACGCTTCTCCTCCGGAGAGAACCATACCTGTCATGTTATCATGGAACAGACGGATGAGGGTCACAAACTTTGAGGGGCAACCAAGTTTCTGGAGAATAATCCATAAGGCCTCTCTGTTGACAGTATCAAATGCCTTAGTCAGCGCTATGAAGACAGCATACAGATCAAGATTCTGTTCTCTGCATTTCTCCTGCACTTGATGAACAGCAAATATCATATCAATTGTACTTCTGCTTGGGCGGAAGCCACACTGGCAGGTTCTCCTCAGAGACACTGGAGACTATGTGATTAAGAATGACTTGTGCTAGAATCTTGCCGGCAGTAGACAAGAGGGATATGCCTCGGTAATTGCCACAGTCTGATTTGCTCCCCTTGTTCTTATACAGTCTTATACAGGGAGACAATGATGACATCCCTGAACTCCTGGGGTACATTTTCTTCCTCCCAAATGCTACAGAGCAACCCGTGGAAAGTGCCCAAGACTATTGGTCATGCATTCTTGAAGAGTTCAGCTGGGATCCCTTCCTTTTTAGGAGCTTTTCCAGAACTGGTCTGGTTGATGGCTTTCTGGACCTCTTCCAGACTAGGGGGGAGGTCAAGGCTTTCTTTTATGGGCCTCTGAGGGATCTGTTCCAAGGCTTCATTGCTGACAGAGGAGGGTCTGTTGAGGAGAATGCTGAAATGTTCCCTCCATCTCTTGTTAATGGCACTCTTCTCCTTCAGTAGCATGCCATTTGTTGACAGGAGAGGGGTATTAGTGGGTCTGTATGGTCCATATACTGCCTATGCTGTATACATAATGCCATATACAGCTGCCATATACAGCATTAAAGAACATCTTTGAGTTCTTGGTGTCGGCATACAGCTGGACCTCCTCTGCCTTTTGGTTCCATCACTTGTCCTGCATTCTGTGAAGGGCATTTTGAGAACGGGTCTGGAGGTGCTTGAAGCGGTCGTGTGTGGAGGTGGAGGAAATTTCACTTTGCCAGGCTACAAATGCTTTATGCTTCTCGTCCAGGAGCTGAGTGATAGCTTCATCATTCTCGCCAAACCAATCCTGGTGTACTCTCTTTTTTGGGCCAAGTGGTGACTGGGCTGTCTTCTTCACAACCATTTTGAACTGGTCCCGCTGCTGGGTTGGATTTCCAGTGAGAGGCCCAAGAGAGGCCAGCTTGTCACCCAGGCACCTCAAAAGTGGTTTTGGTGTCCTGGGTGCTTCAGTTTGGCGATATTGAAAGATGGCCGGACGAATCTGGATTTCTCCTGACGAGTGGGGATGATGTGCAGCTTGAGTACTGATCTGAGAAGATGGTGGCCAGTCCAGCATTCTGCTCCCCACATGGTTCTGGTGATCCTAAAGTCTTGAACATCATGCCTATGGCAAATAACGTAATCATTCAGGTGCCATTGTTTTGACCTAGGGTGCATCCAAGTTTTTGTTTTTTTCCACAATATTTTTTATTGAACCTTTTTTAACAAACATGACACAAACAATCAAACACTAACACTAAAGTAATTTAAAAATAAAAGAAAAAAAATGTACTAAAAACACCAACAACCATTAACAAAAGCAAGTCATCAACAATGCTCCTCTGTTTAGCCTAGGTAATCCATTACATAAGTATACATATTATACATTCACCAATTTGGAATTTACAAGGTCCACACACATCATTCACCTTCTTCTTCAGAAGTTATGTTTAATTTCTTTACATAATCAATGAAAGGTCTCCATATATTATTATATACGGTCGCTATGGAGGGTGAGAATATGTATGGGCACATAATCATACCATGTAGGATAACTAAGTAGACGGTTATGCTGTTTCATCCCATCTAGCAACAATGCTCTGCACTGTGTGTGTTTATATATTTACATATTTATTCCATCTAGCTACAATGCTCAGCACTGGGTGTGTTTATATTTATATATCTATATATTTATTCCATCTAGCTACAATGCTCCGCACTGTGTTTTTATATATCTACATATTATTCCATCTAGCTACATTGCTCCGCACTGTGTGTGTTTATATACTTGCATATTTATTCCACCTAGCTGCAATGCTCCGTACTGTGGGTGTTTATATATTTACATATTTATTCCATCTAGCTACAATGCTCTGCACTGTGTGTTCATATATTCATATATTTATTCCATCCAGCTACAATGCTCTGCACTGTGTGTCTGTGTGTGTGTGTGTGTGTATATATATATTTTATAGTAATATGTACATATGTATATTAGCTGCTCTTGCTTGCTTGTTTTTTTTTCTTGCCTTCTGATTGTTGCTCTGAGTGTTGCTATCCCTGTGCTGTTGCAATCCTGGAATTTCCCCGTTGTGGGACTAATAAAGGCTTATCTTATCTTATCTTATATTCTCAAACACATTTTCCTTTGATTTCAGTATGTATGTTATTCTTTCTTGTGGAAGGTTTGTTAACATCTGTCTTAACCACTGAGTCACATCTGGTCTATGAGTCTTTTTCCACAGTAGTGCAATACATTTTTTGGCATTAAGCAAACTGAGGTCTATGAATGTTCTTTCACTCTTATTAAAGTTATGCTTTTCTGGATACAGACCCAACAAAAACAGTTTAGAGTTCAATATGAATTGTTTTGAAATTTTTTTTCTATTGTTACCCTCACCTCTTCCCAAAACATTCTAATTTTTTTACATTCCCAAAAACAATGAAATAGGGTTCCTTTACTTTCCATACATTTTGTGCACGTATCTGGTATGTTTTTGTTATATCTATTTAACTCCACCGGTGTAACACACATCCGCATTAACCATTTAACCCCTTGCACTCCGGTCAATTTCCCTAAAAACGCCAAAAAATAATGTGCCCAAAGTAAATCGAAAGCTGTTCTTCAGCCCTTTGCAGCATCTTCATGGGGTTGGTCTCATTTAAAAGAAAACACTTTGAATTTTTTGGCAAAACAGTCATAATCTCTCTAAGTGCTCCGGCCACTGAGTTACAGTCATCTAAACATACTGAACTTGAAGAAAATAAATTTTGCCTGGGTGTTTTTTTTGGATACAAATGCTTGCAAATAACACACAGCTTCAGATCCGGGCTGGAAAATGCAACAGAAATGTAGAACCAAGTGTTATCCAGCTGAGGTCCAAATTTTGTAACAATACCACAAAAAATGAATATATTACACAGCTTTTTCTTCAGGCTGTTCCCAGGCATTTTGGAACTGTGCCAAATTGTGCCAAATGGCACAGTTTGGAAAAACGTCTGTAACTTTTGAATGCTTCAATGTAGAAGCTTCATTTTGGGCTCTAATGAAAGGTCACATTCAGGGCTGTGTCTCTCTGTGTGTGTGTGTGGGGGGGGGGGGGTTGTCCCCCCCCTCACTACAGAGGACGGAGATCGGCAATCGCTACACGACGGATTAGCCTCATGTGGGATGTGGGACAGCAGCTCAGTCACCGCGGCTCCCCCCCCCCCCCCCCTCGCTACAGAAGAATAGTCAGGAATAAAGAATAATTTAGCTTATAACACCTTACCTCTTCACAGCAGCGTCCTGGCGAACTTCTCTTCCCCATTGTCAGACGAACGCGACGCTGGTCCGCTCGTGGTTCTGGTCTCGTGGCCCGATCAAAACATAATTCCATTATTGCGGTTTTGTGCTTCCATGATTGCGGTTTGTGGCGATCGATTTTTCAAAACAAATAACAGTAGTAATTAAAAAAAAGACTGGCGAAGGCGTGTGTGTCACTCAGCCTTCGTCGTCAGCCTCCGTCGGTCTATGACCATGGAAGAAATCATAACGTCTCATAACGTCTAATCCTTTTTTGATCCGCTCCAGCAGTCAGTCTTCACCCAGCCTTAAAAAAAACAGCTTGTGAACTTCTCTGCTTCAAGTGGCTCACTGCATTCACAGCCTTGGTAGGCGGGTCCTTCTGGCTAGGTTTTCAGTCATTGGTTCTTCAAGGTTTCAGAAACCCAATTCAAGGCTCTTATTAGTCGAATGAGAGGTCAATCAGATGAACTAATCTGTTTGCGGCTGTGTCTGCAGCTTTTATTTTCAGTGCGCGCTTGGACGCCACTACATCACCATCACCACCTACATCACCATCTACACCATGCATCCTAGAGCGCACGAGAGCGCCCTCGTGCGCTCTAGGATGCAGAGACTTGCCCGTCCGCAGTACAATGGAGCGCAAGAGGTTAAAATGTATCAATTTAAGACGTACATTTATTGATTTGGTTTGAGCTTCTGTGCAAGCCAATTCCCATTGTTCCTCTGAAATTTCAGTTTGCAGGTCTTCTCTCCAATAATTCATTCTTTTCTGTGAGTTTTCACTTGAGGATAGTGTCAATGAGTTATAAAACTCTGAAATAATACCCTTTCTCTTACTATCTTTCGTCAAAATTTTTTCTAAGGATGACTCTGCTACTCTGCTACAAGGATGAATCTGCTACTGACTCTGCTACTTTTAATGACATGACAATAACTCTCTTCTGTAGTTTTTCCAACTTAACTCCAAAATTTTATAGCAACTTTGTACATCATAGCTTTTTTTTAATATATATATATAATACAATCTATATTTTGTAGACATGCTATATGTTTCAGATTAGTCAGATACTTGTACACATGCTTAAATATTCTACCTTTATATCTTGTTCTTGCTTCATGCTTAGCTCCCACCAGTCTCTCCTTGGATCTGCTTAATGAGCTCCTGTGCCTCCTGAGGGGTCTTGAAGACATGGGTTCTCCCTTTATATGACGAATCACTCCGTGACGAATCCCGAGGTTGCGCAGCTCTTTATGGGCGGGGTCAAACTGTTTCCTTAATTGTTGGATTCCTGTGGCCAAATCTGGGTAGAACTGCACCTGTTGATCCTGGTATTTGATTTCTCCTTTAGTACGCGCTGCGTTGGTGACCGTCATCTTGTCTCTGTAGCTGAGGAACTTCATAATCAGCGTCCTCGGTGGTGTCTTATTATCTCTCGGTGGGCCGATTCGGTGAGCGCTCTCCAAGACGACCGATGACTGCAGATCCGCGTTGTTCAGCGCCTCTGGAATCCACTTTTCCAAAAAGGAACATGTATCCCGTCCCTCCGTACCCTCCGGGAGGCCCACCAGCCTTAAATTATTCCGTCGCGACCGGGATTCTAAGTCCAGGACGTTATCTTCCAGACGTTTATTTTTTAATTCCAATGTTTGGACCTTTAATTGTAGGCTGGTGACGTCATCTTCAGTGTTGGAGATTCGGAGCTCTGCCTGCGATACTCGTTCCATACAGTCGCTTATTTCTTTTCTCATGCCTTCTATCGCTGCTATAATCCCATCAAACTTAGACGAAAAGTCTGCTCTCATAGAGCTGATAGCAGCAAGTACCGCATTCGTTCCCTCCTCGGCAGTCACCGCTCCGCCGCTAGCTCCCTCCTCCGCCATAGTCTCTGGAGTTTTTTCTGCTTCATCACGAGTGTGGAAGTCTGTTAACTTGGATTGTCTCGACGAATCAGTTTTTCCTCAGCCTGATTTCACAGCCTTGGTTTTTACCATATCCGCGCCTAAACGCTAGGATAGGTTTTTGTTCCAATTGAGAGAGTTTTAGCCTACTTTTTATTATTAGGAGCAGAGCAGAGTGAAACACGTCTTCCTACGTGGCCGCCATAATCGGAAGTCCCAGGGTGCATCCAGTTGTTTTGTACTTGTCTGCTTGTCTAAACAGAGTGTTGGTGATTGTCAGGTTATTCTCTGTACAGAGACCGAGGAGCAGCAGGCCATTGGAATTCATGTTTCCTGTACCGTGGGGCCCAATCACGCCTTTCTAGTTTGTGTGATCGGTACCAACTCTCACGTCGAAGTCACCCATTAGTATGAGCTTGTCTTCAGGGGGTGTGGCCTTCACAAGGTTGTTGAGATCCTCGTAGAATATTTCTTTTGCTTCATTGCTGTTGGTTAGAGTTGGAGCATATGCACTAATGACTGTGACGTGACAGGAAGGATTCAGTGGGAAACGGAGCTTCATCAGACGCTCATTGATAAAGGTAGGGAGGTTTGGAAGCTGCTTGAGGAGCAGTGTTTTGATGGCCAGACCTACTCCATGGATTCTGTCTTCATCACAAGCCTTCCCTTTCCAGAAGAAGGTGTAGCCACCTTTTATTTCTTCAACGGATCCTTCATCTGCCAGTCTAGTTTCACTAAGCTTGGCAATGTCAGTGCTGTAGCGTGACAGTTCCTTTGCGATGAGGGCTGTTCTTCTCTCCGGTTGTGGTGAAGTTTTCCCCGTCCATTAGCGTACTGACGTTCCATGCCCCAAAAATCATCTTTTCCTTCTTAACCCTTTGAGTGTGAGAATTTGCATGCTCCTAGTGGCAGAGTGCGGCACTGCGCCTGCCTTCTCTGTCAAAAGTAAGTGAGAAATTTCTGGGTTTTTTTTAAATGTACTGATTTCTTGTTCATGTGCTTTGAAGATAAGATGATGAGGTACCTCTGTACAAAAAATGGTGTGAAAAGACTGAACCATTTTTTGTGTAAATACGTCCAAAGTCCAGTTTTGACTGAGTTATGGAATTTAAAGAGGTGCTGTGACATTATGCAAATTAGATGAGTAAATTTATTCCTGTCTGAAACTTTGAATCATATTTTGCATCTTTCTAATTGACAGTAAGCCATTATCTCTTACCACTTTCAAGTTATAGCCTTGGAAATCTGAACTATTTTATTGACCAAAAAAATTTACCACTCTTGACCACTAGGGGTTATGCCACAGTTTGGCAACATACACACTCATAGGGTTAATCTTTTTCTTTCGACTGCAAAGAGGGTAATACTGCCAGCCGTGGTAAACTGGCCAGTGGATCTGAGGACAAGCAATGTTTGAGACACCTTTTCTAGTGTCCTCCCTCATGCAAGGGTGAGCAGTGCTATCCTAAACAGGACTGCTCAGTCACCTGATGAAACACTGAACTCCTCTGTTGTCCAAGGTTCAGAAAGAGAGCAGCTCTTGCATCTAGGTCACCTACGTGCAGGGTTGGGACTACAACTCCCAGTGGGTACCTCCACCCGTTGCTTTGCCCCTTCCCCATTGCCGCAGGGCTTTGAGAGGTGAAAGATGAAAAAGGTAAAAGGTTGCACATAGAGATCTGTGTGGGAATTTGTTTAAAGTTGGAGGGTCAGTGACTCGGACGAACCCACTCTCTCGGCCTTGGAAGTCCGTTTCCAGTGGTACAAGGATTCATCACAACTGGAGACTTCTTCAGCTGTAGTGGATGACCATGACATCTTATGTGTCCTGCCGTGCTCTAGGCGCTCCATGATGCCTGCTGTCGCCGCTTTTGTGACTGTTTGATCAACTGATCTCATTCGCTCGGCCCGCCGGGCCCAGTCTTCATATGTGTGGGTAGACATACTCTAGCTCACTGAGGGTCAGTGACCTGTCGGCTACCCTCACCAGGATTCGCCGGCCTGCCAAAGCCGTTGCCCGGAGTGTGGCCGCTGTCGCATGCTAACAGCTACAAAGAGCCACTGGTGAGAGCTGGGTTCTATGGGGGAACCAATAGAGGACAAGCTATCCTAAAAGGACAGGGCAAGCTCTTCCACTAGAAGTACTATCCCTCCATAGACACCCCATACACCCCAGCCCAACTGACTAAGAGCCTCTGGATTAACTGCAGCTCTCAGAAAACAATGCAGTACATCTGTATTGTTTTTCTCCTCTTCAGATGTTTCTTTCCTCAGTCAGAAAGAAAGGGGGTGAGTTTTGAGAAGGCAATCACTATAACCGTGTTTAGGGATGCAGTATGTAGTCCATGACAAGTAGATCGTTTAGTAAGTGAGTTCACAAAAACTAAATATTCCTCTTTTATTATACAACAACCTACAACTTTATTTACATGGAAAAATATATTTAACATTGATAAACATCATGGCCGTCATTTATCAAACATGCGTAAGACAGAAAAGTGGTCATACGATCATTTCAAGGTAAAGCTCGGTGTTTATCAATCTGAATGTGATCTTACGGTACACTCAAATCCCACGTCAGCTCTGAGATCGCGTACGCATATTTTGAAATCGCTCTAGACTTGCAAGTGCAGCAGAGAAACCTGGCTTTGTGGTAGAATTAATTGATCATATCAAATTATAATGAGCAAGGAAACCTTTCAGGTGATACGTTTGCCTGATGTAGATGAGAGTTTTGAAGATGTACTTTAAAGACTAAAGAGTCTGCTTTTAGTAATTATAAACATGTTTTCCATATTTATGTCACTAAAATAGCAGAAAAATTTTAAAACCGTAGTTATTTTATGGAATGAGGAAACAGCTTTTTAGTTGAGAATGGTTTTTTTTTTACGGTTGCAATTGAGCTTAGATTTTTTTCAGTTGTCCTTTAATGACTGTATTTATATTTGTAGTGTAGGGAGTCTCTTGTGTGAGCACGGTGTTAAAAATAATATTCAGTAAAGTATTTCTTTGACTAAATTTTGTGTTATGTTGTATCTGATAATATCCTTCACAAATTATCTGTTAACGCACCGGTAAAACACAACAGAGTTTTATGCACGGGAGCTCATGGCTGAGACGATGCCCTGCATCGGGCTAAAAAAAAAAAATGCTCAAGATTACCAAGAGAAATTCTGCTGTACACGTCACAGAAGGTATGAGGAAATTATTTTATTTTTCCCTGTGCGTTTTTGCAAATATTGCTGGAGTTGCGCCTGTGGCCGAGCTGAGCGCACAGCTGTGCTGGAGCCGAGACTTTTTTTTCTTCACTTCTACATATAATGTAAGCAATAAATTCTTGTGTTTGACAAGTGTGCTTTAAAATGACCAGGCGAACTACATTTAGTCAGAAACTTTAGTCACTTATTCCCATTTTTGTCTGTAACCGATGAAGGCAGACTCAGTCTTCTGCGTTAAGTCCGACCACTTTTTTCACTTCAATATGAATAGTTGTGATTATATAGGCGATATTGTGGAGGATGGAATCGGATGAGACATGGGCTGATGACACAGAACTTGATTCACCTCCAACAAACAGAACAGACTAAATCTGGGTGCCAAAGCGAACTCCTTTATACCGCTTTATTCCCGCCTTTGGCACCTAGGGTGAACACATTGACACATGCGTCAGAGAGCATGTACACACATCCATATACACGTCACAGAGCATGGCTTAACACAATACTTTAACGCCCCGGAGTCCTCCAATGTGAAAAGCATCTTACCTCTCCACAATACATCCCACACCAAAGGGGGCGAAGGCGCATCTTTTTTCAGTTTAATACCCCCTAGCGCTCTGGTGCCTGTCTCACTTCTACCCCCATTACCATCTCCCCTTTTCCTTCCCCCACTACCCCAAAGTCCTGGGTGGAGTGCCATCTCTTATTGTATCACCACAATATAACCCTAATACACAAATAAATCATGTCTGAACAGATTTAAATAAGAAGCCTCAGCTGTAGATCAGGTGGTCAAACCAATGGTGTTACGCAGCCCTGATCTCCTCCAAAACGTGGCTCTGTTGCATTCAGTGAGACACACAACACTAGTCATTTATTTTTTTCTTCTGTTATGATCTTCTGGTCGTCGTTACAGATCACTGAAGGTCAAAACCACCCGTCACAGGAACAGTTTCTTTCCTCAAGCCATCACTCTGATGAACTCCTAACATTCACCTAGTCCTACCTGTTGCTGTACTCATGACTTTTCATCCATTATTACATTGCACACAGCTCTCACACTGCTTTTTACTTCATTCACATTATATCACTGAATCTGAGTTCACATTGAAATACTGTGTGACTGTATATTTTTTCATATATTTCTGCAAAGTGTGGTTAGTCTGAGTAAATAACTGCATATATTCCTGTATGTATTTGCATCCTTTTATAGAAACGTGGACAGACTGTAATTTACTGTACATACTCTGTTGTCATTGAATCCTTATTTAAATCCTCCACCTGAACAACGAGAGCAAGTTTTTAGCCAAAGTCAAATTCCTTGTATGTGTTGTGCATACTTGGCCAATAAAGCTGATTCTGATTCTGATAATGTCAATTTCTACGATGTAGAAGTTTCTCTTTTTGCTGTTTTTCATTCCACTGTGTCATAAATTCTGGGAGCGAGACATGAGCGTGGAATTCAAATGACGCTCTGATCCATCCGTCAGATTTAAACACCACGTAGACATTTTCATATGATCATATTCACACCAAAATGTGCACCGATTTCAACACACTTTTGATAAATGAGGACCCGTATGTGTAATTCATGACAAAATTCAAGAGATGGAGAAAGGATTTCTGCCTTCCCATAGAGTCCAATACAGAATTTTTCCAACGTCATCTCCCATGTGGAAGTAGAGGGAGTGGGACTGAAGCTTTCTATTGCTTTGTCTGACCTCTAATGATTGTGAGAATTACTACATGAAGTGAGTTGGTGAAGTGTGAGAGTTTTAATGTGTGACAGGTTTATCCGTCCGCCTTCCACAACCCTTAACTCTAATCTTTTCTCTTTTTATTGTCTTTAGTTTCAACCCGTATGACTTCAGTCTAAAGCATGTGTAAAAAAATACTGAATATGTATATGAAAGTGAAAGTGAAAGGTCTGAAGCTGGACTGAAACTGCAGTCATCTGCAATTAAACACTGTATTTAGTCTCCCATCCCCAGAGTTTCTACTGATTACAGTCTTTTGAAACACATTACATATTTTTTTCCCCCCCATTGGATCAGAAAAAAGGAACTTTGGATGACAGTAAGTTTATTATTTGGTGGGATTGTTGGAAGTTTGATAGTGAGTGTTCTTTAAAATGCAAAGCAAAAAGTCAGTATTAACTACATTTTTTTTTTTTACAAATAAAAATAAATTTATAAATGTTTTTCTAGACTTAGGCCACAGCAGCTTTAATTACATCAAATGGAACCTAAATAATGGATAGAATAAATAACAATCACTGAAATACAAAGGGGTTATAATGTTGGTATCATCAATAGATCTTAATAGCCAGTATAAACATGTGCTGGTGAAATATTACTTGTGTTAAGGTCTATTTTTATATCTTGTTTACAACGTGAAGAGTAAATTGATTTATATCTGTTGAGTCTTCCTTTATAGTGTGTTCTCAGAGCCTTAGGGTTTGCGTTTTAGCTCATTTAATGGAGAGACAATTTTGAACTGTTGCCCCATTTACACTAAAACTTGCTTCTCAGTAGTATTTCCTGAAAAATGCATCACCATCCAAGCAGCGAAATCAACAAGCTTTTGATAGTAAAGCTGAGTAAAAATGGTGACTACAGGCTTTTTTTTTTTCTCCCAAAAAACATAATTTTACTTTTATATACTGTATATATTTTTGAATGGAAGCCTCCCAAGTGATTTATTGAGCCTGTGTTGTTGAGTCTGATTGGCAAAACCTTTGTCAGTGTTACTTGTCCTTTCTCACTGTACCTTCTGCCTGTCCTGCTAAGAGCCACAATCACTGGCGATAAATAGACACTCCATTCCTAATCACTGCCATTGTAGGGCTATTACTGAATGGGCCACTCGTTTCAAGGCTGGCAAGACATCCCGGCTCGGCCGCCCAGCCAGAGGCAAAGGTGCTTTGTCTAAGAAGTGTCAAGAATATGCTGACTCCACAGATGGAGCAGGCACCTTAGCCGCTGCTATTAGATAAATTGTGCAGACTAACAAACAAAAGGGAGGAGCAATGCACTGGAGACTGAATAAGTGAATAAAACAGGGTGTGATACTTTGTCGACTTCCCTGTCAGGATCTGCATGGAGCCGCCTTCATGCGTGTGCAGCAAATATGACGCTTAAGCCAGCGCCTTGTTAGCTTATCTTTAAATAAACACAGAACACAGCTCTACCAGCTTTGCTTAAAGATGACAAAATCTGTCAAAGAGCTTTAAAACTGCAAAAACTGAAGTCGGCATAAAAACAATGACTAAGTTCTGGATGCCGCTGCATGTTTGCTGTAAAAATGTCACACTGATCTCCTCATCAAACATGGCGGGTGAAGGCAGCAATCAAGTTCTCCTTTCAAGATTTCTGATAATTAAAATGTGTTGTCAGGGTAGTAGCATATACAAGTCTTAATGGTGATGTCTTGTTGGCAGCATCAAACAAGTTGCTTAATGGGAAACCCACATTTCAGGCTTATCAATGCCAATTATTGATTTACGTCAGGTGTGTGGATATAAAGTGGGATCAAGTGTATAGATGTTTCAAAGAGAAGATGTATACATGGATAGAGATGAAAGCACTGATTGAGCAAATGCCAGCGACTCCTTGTCTCGGTCTTTTAGAGGAGCAAATTGCCCTTTTTGGCACCAAATGGCAGTTTCCTTATCATCCACACTTGAGCTTGCAATTTCCTTCTCAATGGGCCTTCAGAGTCTCTGAGTATCATCACGACTCAACCTTCAGTTCGCACAAGAGAAGCACTAATTATGGTCCCATTTTGAGGCTGGTGATGCGCTGCCTCCTATGACAAATGTCCATTAGAAAAGAAATCCGCCATGTCAAAAAAAAAAAAAAAATCTAATGACTGTTCAAGGTGTTTTGCTGGTGATGCATTCGGGCGTATCCACATCCACAGAGAAACGTAAAACCACTTTTAGTGAAAACTAGTTTCATCCGCCAAGAGGAGGAGGTAATGTTTTCGCCAGCGTTGGTTTGTTGGTTTGTCTGTTAGCAACATTACTCAAAAAGTTATGAGCAGATTTTGATGAAATTTTCAGGAAAGGTATGTATTGTCACGGGGAACAGATGATTAGATTTTGGTGATGCTCTGAGAGTGCATACCTTCACCAAGGGCTTTGTTTGTATTTGTGCAGCAGGATTACACAAAAACTACTGGATGGATTTGGATGAAATTTTCACCAAAGGTGCCTTTTGAGCTAGAGACAAACCCATTACATTTTGGTGATGATCCGAGAATGCATACCTCCACCAAGGCTCTTATCCTTTCACAGAGTGTTAGCAACAATACTCCAAAACTGATGCACAGACTTTGATGCAATTTTCACCAGAATTGCTCTAGGCCCACATACAAACCGATTACATATTGGAGGTGATCCATGAGAGATGGAGGGAGCCTTGGTGGAGGTATGCGCTCTCTGAGGGCTTTTCTAGTTGAAAATGACTCCATGGTACACTGAGATTCACTGAATAGAAACTTGTGTTTTCTTTTTTTTATTATTCCTCTTATTTGGTTTCAGGACTTAAAATAGAGCAGTGCAGCCGAGAGTTTATTCTTTCACATAATGAGAACCGTTTCAAGGCTTTTCCATGATAAAAGCTTAGAAAAAAATCAGCAAAGGCATGAAAGTGCATACATCTAACAGTATAAATCATCACACTATACGTTTCCTACAGTTTAATCTGGATAATAACAGAGGTAAGTCAGACCCCCCCAATCTGCAGCTCTGAGTTTCCCTCTCTTTTAGCAGAAAAAAACCCAACAGATTTTATTCACCAAATATTTCAACACGCCTCCTCTTTCATATTCTCGCAAGCAATTAAATCTCAATTAAATCTTAATGCTCTGAGCTGTGGTACTCCCAGAAATTGAAATCGATATAAATGACAGACACCAGCTGAAAATGTTCAGTATGATGGTGCGTCCCCTCTGCAGTCGCTGGTCTGAAACCAGACATCAAAATGACACCACGTCGAAGTCAGCCACTTTCCAGTGTAACAAGACGGAAAACCCTGACTCTAGTGTTAGCCGCTTTTAGCAAAGCCAGATGAAAACAAAAGGAGCATGTGGTCATGTGTGTATGTACTCTGTGTATGATTGATGTCGCCATCTTGAATTCTCATGTTGGCCATGTACTGTAAAGGCTCACCCTGTCCCGATATCACAGCCAGGATTACTTTTAGGGGGCGCCCCTAAAACTGGCCTGTGGGTGTAGAAGGAACAAATCATCAGCCATCATCACAATAACCTCTGACCAAAATCAAACAAGAAAAAAATCACCTTTACATAGTTAGGGCAGGGCTGTTCAACTACAAAATCAGTTGGGCCACAATTTGAAATCAAGACATGTAACTGTGCTACACATTTTCAGCAATCTGTTGAATATGACACATTTCAAACCAACACAGATTAATATGACAAAAAATATGCACTTTTTATTCATTGTCTTGGTTTTAAATGTGCGCTTGGCACATGACAAAGGCACATCAAAAGTGCATAAAAACACAATAACAGTGCTGGGGTTGAGCAGAACGTGAAGTAGAAATATTTTTCCTCTTGAACAACAATTAAATAAATAGAATGGAAAAAATAAAACTCTGTAAATAACCGTTTTGGTCACATCTTATCAGGCATATCTCAAAGTGCATAAAAACTCAGTGTGTACCGTTAGTAGCATTAACATTTGTTTCCCTTTTGAAATCAGATATACTACGTCCTGGTCATATCAGGAGCTCATTGCTCATGCAGGAAGGTCTGCATCCAAGTCAAGGTCAAAGGTCATGAGATCTGGGCACTTACATAATTTCAGAAAAATCATTCCTCCTCCTAGGCAATTGCCTTGATTCTCACGAAACTCACTCACAATGACCCTCAGGTAGGTCTGCATCCAGGTTGAGGTCAAGGTAATTGTCAAAGCTCCGAAGAGCTGGGCATTTATGATTTCACAAAAATGTTATTCCTCCTAGGCATTGACCTTGACTTTAAACACATCCTAGCTAGGTTTATATCTAGCTAAGCTTAAGGTTGAGGTCGTCAGGAGCTCTGAGCTCGTCTGGCTGGAATGAGCTACTCCGTCATTGACAGTTTAGTTTAGGGCCCTTTTACACCACACCAAGATTGTTGAGAGACTAAGGCAGTTTTTGATCTATGGAGTCATTTGGGAGATCCCTGTGTGTGCTTGGACTGAGTCAAAACTTTGAGGAGACCTTGGTGACTGTAGAGATCACTGAAGATCATTGATAGAATTGGGCAGATCTCTCAACGATCTCTCAATGGTCTCCACCCTTGTGTAAGGGGGTATTAGTAAATGTTTGGCACTGGGACTCAGTTTTTTACCCCTCAGGCTCTAAAAGTAACCCTGCTAGGTGGATGGGTTTCAGCGGTGTCAAATTCTACCTTGTAAATGTGATAACTACCGAAAGAAATTACGTAGGCTTTTCAAATTGATACCGTAAGCCAATTTTCCACTAGCACCTACTCAACTCGACTCGCGCCGACTCTACTGGGCCTGACACGGTTTAGGTTGTTTTCCATTACAACCGAGTACCACCTCAAGGTGGGTAGATTCATTACAGGAAGGCAGCCCGTTATCCTGTTATGTTGTTGACATGCTGACGATTTGCTGTCAGAAGCAAATACTTATTACAGCAAACGCAAAATGCACGCAAAGCATGGAGTTAGCATTGATGGCTAGTTAGCTCATTGTCTGCCTACAGGAAACAACGGCGATATCCTTGTTTGTTCAAAGTGAGCTTGCCACCAATGGGATAAATATGTAAAAGATGCTTAAAATCACAAAACACTCACCATCTTCCCCGTGAGCAGCCATCAGCTCAGAGACCTCCAGATATTTCATTTCGGGTCGCTTCGCCGGCAACGGGGCGAAAAGTTCAAAGTGGTCAAATTTGACCAAATGTCATTTATTTTTCAAGTGCAGGGATCCAAGAGCTGCAACACCGATGGAAGAAGTGTGTGGACCGAAGGGGAGACTGTTGAAAAATAACTGTATTTGGTCAAATTTGACCACTATATGAACTTTTCAGCCCCGTAGCTCCCTCTGGATTCTCTCGTCAGCCACCAGCACAGAAGAGTCCACACCTCGTTGTTGGACCACGTTGTTGTTTTGTGTGTAGCCATTTATCTTGTTGATTATTACAGAAATAATAAAAACTCACGGCTGAATTTACAAATGGCGGTTCTGAATCTTGTGGAGACGTCGCTCTCATCCACTGACGTTACACCCTGGCCAATCAGTGGCCTGCAATCTGTTGGCGTCACATTTTCAGCTTGACTCAGCATGGTTAGAAACCGACTGGAGCAGGTACCAAAATAGTACCTATTATAGTAGGTACTAGTTTGAATTTGGGCGACCTTGACCTCAAGGTCAGAGGTTACATTTTCCCTAACTCTTGTAAACATCATACACACAACAAACATCTTGATTTATTTATTTAACCTTTATTTATACAGGAAATGCTTATCAGATGTTTTTGGGTCAGTAGCGGGTATACAGGGAAGGTCCAGTGAGAGGGAGCCTCTCTTTTTCAAGGATGCCATGTTCACACTGACACAGATGCACATTCACACCTGGAAGCTGCCCAGCACAACCACAGACTGACTCGTGGCACCTGAGCAGCTCCACTGGAGCAGTTTGGGTTAAGTACCTTGTTCAAGGGCACTGCAGTGGGGTTAAGGAGGGTGGGGCAAATACCGCTTTGTTATCTGTCCCACCCAGATCTGATCCTGCTGGTCCGGGGATTGAACCAGTGACCCTCCTGTCACCAGTCCACATCTTCATCAGAGTCTTGTAAACACGATAACTCAAGAAGGAAATGAGGGAGGCTTATTATTATTAATGTTGGTAGCATAGTTGTATGTATGAGAAATCTTGGACAAGTTTGAATTTGGGTAACCTTAAACTCAAGGTCAAGGGTACAGGTTAATTTTTCCAAAAACATTGTAAACATGATATCTCAGAAAGGGAATAACGTACATGTTTCATATTGATACCATAGTTCTATCTTTGAAAAATCTGGGATGACTTCAGATTTCGGCGACCTTAACCTTACTTCAAGGTCAGAAGTCAACTCTCAAAAAAACTGGTAAATGTGATGACTCCTGAATGAAATGACATAGGCTTTTCATATTGATCCCATAGTTACATCTATGAAAAATCTGGGATGTTTACAATTTCAGGGGACTTTGCACAGAAATTCAGCCAGCCAGTGCTTTTAATGCCGGCAGGCTGAGGGGTACCTCTGGCAGGCACCAGTATTTTTAGTCTTTGCCCTCACTTTGAGTTTGATACCCCTGACATGTTTTCTCATTTTAAAGTAACAACTAAATAAAGAGAGCTAAAGATATTTAAAAAATACACCAGGAAGCGCAAATAAGATTTGAACTGAACCAGTAAATTTTCTCTCCATTAATCAATGCCACCCTGCAATAGTAAGGGACTCTCACACAAAAGAGGGAACTAAACACCGAGCAGCATGATTTTTTTTTCTTCTTGGCTAGTTGTTTTTTTTTTCCCCTTTGAAGAGAAAATAAAAGTGATGACGGTCGTTGTGGAACTAGACTGCAGAGACGTCCTCATGAGCAGCTCTCTCGTCCCATTCCCACAATGACTAATGAGTCAAACAACCTGTCCCCTTCAATTAGCATTCAAATGAAGTGTGCAGATATTGATGCTTTAAAATGAACACCCCGATGCTAAACTTGAAGCAGTTTAGTGACTTTTTAATAGCATTTTAATAGTGTTTTTTGAAACCATATTATGAATGCTACAGAATTCCCTAATGAGGAATAACAAGGTTAATCAATCAGTCTGTTTGTAGATTTGTCACATCGTCTCAGTGCAGTCACATTTGCTGTTGCCATGGAGATTTACTGTAAAACTGCCTTTGTGCTGTTATAAAACCTCTCAGTTGTGTAAAATATGAGAATGAATGTCTTTAAGATTGTATTAAAATGTCAAAATAAATAAAAGATTTGGTTATTCAAGGACTTCAGATCTTAGACTGTAGGCAGTGATGCAAAAACATAACAAATACAAGGAAATCATTTTTTTTCTAATAAGTTAATAGGTAATAATGCACCTTATGTGCTTTACAAGAAAGGGCAGCGCATGCTGTTCCTTCTGAGAAGACTCAGGTCTTTCGGAGTGCAGGGGGAACTCCTGAAGCCCTTCTACGACTCTGTGGTGGTATAAGCCATCATGCATGGAGTGGTCTGCTGGGGCAGCAGCATCACAGCTGCCGACAGGAAGAGACTGAACAGGTTGATTAAGAAGACCTGCATTGTTCTGGGTTGCCGCCTCGACCCAGTGGAGGTGATAGGAAAGAGGAGGATGGTCACTAAGCTGTCATCTCTGCGGGAGTCAGAGTCACACCCCATGTTGGACACACTAAGTGCACTAAGGAGCTCGTTCAGCGGCAGGCTGCTCCATCCAAGGTGCACAAAGGAGAGGTTTTGCAGGTCCTTCCTACCTGCTGCTGTCAGACTCTACAATCTGTGCTGCTCAGAGACTGCACATAACACTACTACTTTGCAGAATAAGGAACAGTTGTTTCCAAAACACTGTTAACATAATTATTATTGAGCTGCAACAACACTGTACTCATGCAACTGTGAAATATACTGTTTATATATAAATATATGTATGTATGTATATATGTGTGTGTCTGTGTAAGTATGTATGTAAAAATGTATGTATGTAAAAAAAATAGTATTCAGAACACTGCAGTTAAAATTATATCAGAATAATTTAAATGCAGTGGTGCTGTGAATACAATTTTACATATTTTTTAACTCTAAAAACTATTTTACTTTTTTCTTGCACTGTGCATATACCGTTTTTGCACTAATTTATTATTTAAAACAGATTTTTATTCTCGGGCTTTTGACCCAGTTTGAGACATTGATTTTATTTGTTTTTATTGCCTCTATTGTATGACTGTTTTATTTGTGCTGTTTTTGTCATGATACGGAGCACGGTTGGGGAACCGTGCTCATGCTTCTTTGTTAGTTTGATTATTTCCTGTAAATTCCCCACTTTCGTTTAGTATTTATCTGGTTGATTGGATGTATTATGTTATTACAGTCTGCCTTGGCAAAGACCAGAGACATAGACGTGTGGACAGAGGATTCAGTGCACTGCCTCCAGGAATGCTTTAAAGGGCCTATATCATGCTATTTTAAGCCTTTCAGAGTAAACTATATGCATGTATGTGATAGTATATTACCTTTGGTACACTGGAGAATGAATTTCTTATGAAATATGAGTTATTTTTGCGAGCTACTTTTCCAACACGGAAGTAAGATGCCTCGATCTCTGAGGCTCTGCCTCTCCTTCTTGTGGCTGCCGCCCATTTCATGACGATAATAAACTCCAACCATTTCTGACGAGTAGGCTCTTCTTTAGGAAGGCTGAACAAACTCCTAAATCTCCCACAGCCAAAGACACATTTACACCACTTAGAAGACATTGTCTTACATAAAAAAGCAAACAGTTGTTGTCACAGAGCAGATTAGGTGCGAGAGGAACTACTTCTTCACAGCGTCAATGCTAAAGTGAAAGAGTTTTGCCGATCACCGCTCTGTTAGCTGCGCAGAGAAAGTGGGTGTGTGCGTTAGCCTGGGGGCGGTGCTGGCAGCACAGGCACTTCCTGGAGTGGGCGGCTCACCCACGTTCATACGTATGAATGTGGGGACCCAATCATTATCAGGGACAGGGCGGAGCAGCAGCTCAGAGAGCAGGGTTGAGGAGGAATACTCAGAGATGCGTGAATGAAGCAAAATACCACTTTGGGGGTGTTTTTGGTGAGGAATTAACATTATAACATGCTTAAAAGCTCAAAAAAGTCGATTTTGCATGATATAGGCCCTTTAACTGTACGGACTGGGAGGTTTTCACACTGGCCTGCGGAGAAGATTTGGACTCTTTGGTGGACGTCACATGCTCATACATGGCTTTATGTAGAGACATGCTCGTTCCACGTAAACGTGTCAAAATATATCCCAACAACAAGCCATGGGTTACAAAATCAGTTAAATCCTGCTTACAGAGGAAAGCACTTGCCTTTAAACAGGGGGATGTTTCTAAGCTACACGTTGCCACAAAAGAGCTGAAGGCCGAAATTTTAAGAGCAAAACAGAATTATAAATCAGAATTGGAAAGCAAGATGGCAACAAAGAAGCTTGGTTCAGCTTGGGCCAGTATGAAAACTATTGCAGGCCTTCAGAGCACAGAGTGCAGTAATCATGTGTTTTTAGATGGTTTTAATTCAGACACAGAGCTGGCTAATGCTCTTAATTGTTTTTATGGTCATTTTGATTCCTTTGATTTTAGCACAGAAACCCAAGATTTGAAACACAAACTCAAAGACAATCAGCACTTTAATATTGAGGTGCAGGATATTAAAAGGGCATTCTGTGCTGTAAAAGTGAACAAAAGTCAGGGCCCTGATAATATATGTGGGCGCTTGGTAAAGTCCTGTGCACATGAATTGAGTCCTGTATTTCACTACATTTTCAATAAGTCCTTACAGACACAACATGTGCCTAAGATCTGGAAAGATGCTGTTCCAAAATCCAGCTGTCCTAAAACGGTAAATGATTTTAGACCAGTTGCTTTGACTTCAATTTTAATGAAAATTTTTGAAAAACTGGTCAGATTGGAGGTCCTAAAGCAGACTGAGCATGCATTGGATCCTCTGCAGTTTGCCTATAGGCCTCACAGAGGAGTGGAGGATGCCACTGTCACTCCATCAGAAGAGGTTCTCTTAAACATGTTAAGAAGGTAGTAGTAGTAGTAGATTAGTTTATTTGACAGGGACAGTGCAATAAACATAGACAATTAATCAAAGACAATCAATCTGATGTGTTGCACATAGAGTGTATAGCTATTAGCTAATTTGCAACTCTTGTCCCTGGATGGGCTTTAGAAAAAAGAATCAAGATAAAAATATACACAATAACCACATACATCAATGCAGAAAAATTATAAATACACAATTATAAATATTATAAATATTATAAATACACAAATATAACAGCCTGACTCACCTTTAACATAAATATTATAAATACACAAATATAACAGCCTGACTCACATTTAACACATATAACATAACTCACATTTGCCTATTTCAGGCCTTCCTCCCTCCGTCACTCACTATAAACAAACACATTTATTCCTTCCCTTCATTCACTCTCACTTTGCAGACAAATAATTCATACATGAGTACATTCTTGTTTATTTTTCAGCCAGTTTTTAACATTTTTAGTGAATGTTTTAAAGTCCGTTATTATTTTAATTTCATTTGGCATTGTGTTCCAGATGTGACTGCCCTTTATAGAGAAAGCTGTTTGTCCAAATGTGGTTCTGCGGTGGAATATTTTACAGTTATTGTTAACAGAACTCCTGGTGGCTCTGCTGCTGTCCTGTCTTTGGACGAAACCAGCAAGTGGCTCGGGTGCTGATTTATGGAAACATTTGAACGTTAATTTCAGAAGACAGAGGTCAATGAAGCTCTCAAAACTCAATAGGTTGTATTTTTTTAAAACATTACAGTGATGCCACCTAATGGGCTTTTTGTCCAAGATTTTTAGGGTTTGATTATATAATGAACCTATATGTCTTATTGTGGAAGGGGCTGCTTGAGCCCAGACTGTCAAACAGTATGATATATGAGAAAAAACCATAGAATGCATATACAGTGCAGCTGCTTCGTAAGGTATGTAATATCTAATTAATTTAAAGCAGTTCAGATTTTTTTTTACTGTTTTTGAAATTTTCTTTATATGAAGCTTAAATTTGAGTTGAGGATCTAGTACAATGCCAAGGTATTTGAATTCTGTAGCTAAACTGATGTCATGATCATGTATATTAACTTTAAAATGTTGCAGGTTACATTTTTTGATTGAAAAGCACATTGAGACTGTTTTCTGAAGGTTCAGCAATAGATGGTTCTTGAGGAGCCACTCTTGGACATCAACCATACTTGTAGACAGTACATCTGCAGCCTGTGCTGGAGTCTTGGCAGCTGTGTAAATAACTGCATCATCTGCATAAAGTTGGCATGTTGCAGCTGAGCAGTGTAACGGCAAGTCATTAATAAAAATGCTGAAAAGTGAAGGACCAAGAATGGACCCTTGTGGGATACCCATGCGGTTGTTTAAAAATGAGGATTTATCCTGGTGAACTTTTACACACTGTTCTCTATTCTGGAGATAAGATGCAAACCATTCTAATGTATTTGGGGAGAAGTTAAAAGATACCATTTTGGATAAAAGCAAACTGTGGTTTACAGTATCGAAAGCCTTTTTGAGATCTAGAAAAACAGCTCCTACCACATTACCCCTGTCCAAGGACTGTTTGACGTTTTCAATAAGGCAACAATTTGCTGTTTCTGTTGAGTATCCTGGTCTAAAACCAAATTGATGTGGATGAAGAAGTTGACTGTCTTGTAAGTAGTCTATCAGCTGTGTAGCTACAACTTTTTCAAGAATCTTAGATAGGACTGGTAAGATAGAGATTGGGCGGTAATTGCATATATCGTCTTTACTGCCTGATTTATGAACTGGTATGACGACAGCTTTTTTCCAGCCAGATGGAAATGTACTAGACCTAATGGAGAGATTAATGAGATGAGTCAGTGGTTTGATTAATATTAATAGGTAAATATTAATTAATATTAATTAATATTAATAGGTAAAGACATCTCCTTTCTATTCTTGTCTTTAATAAGAACAAAAGATAAATAAATGCTTTTTGAACATCTGGATTTTAATGGGACACACGCCAGGCTTTTATTTGTGGACTTTTCTTCCGCCTTTAATACAATCCAACCTCATATTTTAGTTGAAAGTCTCCTGCAACAATTTGATTTGAGTAATAATCTGGTGGGGTGGATTCTGGATTTTTTTAACCAACAGGACGCAGAGAGTAAGGGTCAATGGTACATTGTCTGACCTAAAGTGCTCTTCTACTGGCTCTCCTCAGGGGTGTGTGTTGTCACCACTACTCTTCATCCTGTACACAAACATGTGTCGGAGCAGACATGACAACAGACACATTATAAAGTATGCTGATGACTCAGTTATTGTCAGTCTCCTCCAGGATGGTGAGAGTGTCCACGGCCCAGTAGTTGATGATTTTGTTCACTGGTGTGAGGATTCCTACCTGCAGCTGAATACGACAAAAACTAAAGATATGATTATTGACTTTAGGAGGAAAACTCCCAGGCACGAAGTCACTGTACTAAAAGGCCAGACCACTGAATGTGTAAAATCCTTCAAATATCTTGGGACGATTATTGATAGTAGTTTAAACTTTGAAGAGAACTGTGAAAGGGTGTGCAAAAAGGGTCAGCAACATTTGCATTGTTTAAGGAAACTTGCACGCTTCCAAATTGACCGAACCATAATGACAGTGTTTTATTGGGCTTTTATTACCTCCGCCAGGCCGAAAAGGCCAGGAGGAGGTTATGTTTTTGCCGGGGTTTGTCTGTGTGTTTGTCTGTGTGTTTGTCTGTTTGTCTGTCTGTCTGTCTGTCTGTCTGTTGGTTAGCAAGATAACTCAAAAAGTCTTGGACGGATTTCCATGAAACTTTCAGGCGTTGTTGGAAATGGTACAAGGAAGAACTGATTAAATTTTGGGGGTGATCCGGTTCACCGTCTGGATACAGGAATTTTTTAAAGCATTTTTCAACACTGTGACATACAGCCATATTCAACATGTGCGCAGGCGCAATGGAGGGCGCCGGTCGTCGTGTCTGATGAACACAAACTCCGCCTTCTTCAAAGTTTTAGGCACAAAAGCACGCAGAAAACTGTGGTGGGCAGGGCTCGCCAGAGTGCCTGTGTTTGCACTACGCTGCAAAAGCTGACACGGGCAGCTGTCCGGCGCCGGATTATTTGGCAGAAATTCCCCGGCCAGCCATAGGGGCTGCGCAAAAACCAGCTCTCTGCCGGGGGAGGCTTCCAAATCCTCTTTTTTCCGCGGAGCGCAAACCCAATAAAACCCATGGCAACCATTATCGCACCTTCTTTTGTCCTGCGGCTCCGGAACAGAGAGGAATCCCGGCGCCAGTAATGCTGCGCCTGATATGTGTCACTCTAATGCTAAAAGTGACTGCATCAGGGATTTACCACCTCAAGTCGCACTTTGCTACACAGCGCCACAAAAACTGTGTAGCCAAATTCGATCGATGGATGAACACTTTCAGCCAGTGACAGAACCGACGCCTTCCAAATCCAATGCATCACTAGCAGAAGTGATGTTTTGTCATTTTGTGGCAGAGCACAATCTACCCCCATTGGTGGCAGATCACTTCAGTGATTTGGTGCCAACATTGTTTCCTGACAGCAACAGCACTCCATTTTTTGGTGCTACTTGGCTTATTATTTTCACAATACCAAAAAGTTATGGCTCAACATTGTGTCCATATAAGTGTACATTTGAATAAATATGTTGGAAATAGTTCATGTTGCAGTTGCTGTTTGCTTAGTTTTTGTTTGTTAGTTTGTTTTTGCTACAGTTTTCTTTCATCTGCCGATAAATACAGTTTTTAAGTACTCAGTACAGGTGTGAAAGCTCCTCCCCCCAATAAGGGAGGCATGAGGTATGCCTTGACAGGTCGCAACCTGGCACTTTGCACATGGAGGAGATGGACACAACAGCAACACTTCAGTTTATTACCTCCGCCAAGGAGGTAATGCTTTTACTACAGAACCGCTAACCCTATCATTGTGAATCCAATTGCTAGTCATATGTTTTCATGGTCAAGGAATCTGAAAACCTACACACAAACACTGTATGGGTGGGAACTGTGGCGCTTGGCGGAGGTCTGCGCTCTCCGAGTGCTTTTCTAGTTGAATCTGTTTTATCCTTTTCTTCAGTGTCATGGTTTGGTCAGATAAAACTGAAACAGAGGAAATCCTTGGACCAGGTTGTTAGATGGTCCAGTCATTTGCTTGATGAGTCACAGCTGAGCCTGACATCCCTGTACACCAGACAGGTACAGAGGATTGCTACCTCCATTTTAAATGATGACTCCCACCCTTTGCACTGCCACTTTCAGCTTCTTCCCTCCAGACGGAGGTTTGCTGTCCCAAAAAGTAAAACCCAGCGCTACAAAAACAGCTTTGTTCCTGCTGCTGTCAAAGAGTTGAACAAGTTGTAACAATATATTGCACATAATTTAGTTACCTTTTTATTAATTTCATTTTATATTTACTTATTTTTGTAGGTTTTTTATTTGGGTTCTAAATCTTTTATTGGGTTTTAGACTTTAGAGTTTTTAACCTCTTTGACTAGTCTTTAACTTTTTAATATGACCCTTCTCTCTTCTCTCTTTGTTTTTTCTCTTATCTCTTTGTCTTATGTCCTGATTGATGGGGCCTTGAGTACTTCTATCATGTTTATAGTCAGCTTCATGTGTGCCTGTGTTTGTGTTTATGTTGAACGTAATTGTGGTTTGTAAATATGGATGTCACCTGACTGCAAAACAAATCTACCTACGGGTACAAATAAAGTAACCTGAACCTTTTGTTTCTGTTTATGAAAGTTTCTGTTCATAGTTTATTTATTATTTTCGTGTCTTTGATTTTATGTGTCCGTAGCCATCCTATTTTGTATCATGAATATCATCTGCCTTTTAGACATGAGCCTACCCTTGCCTTCAGTCCTCCTTCTGCAGTATTGATATTAGTATTTCAGTTTTTGCATCTCTTGGTTTCGTATTTGTCTTGTCCTCGCCCTTATGGGTCATTTCCCCATGTCTGTATTATCTGTTATGTTCTCATTTTGTAATTACTTTATATTTATAGTCAGTTAATTTTTCGCCATATCCTGCTGTGCTTTCATTTTGACAGCGTGTTTTGTTTACTTCCTCTGTAGCTCAAGTTCGCGGGCTGTCACAACTGTCAGTAGTTTGGTCTAATCATCCTCGCTCCTGTTACCCACACCTGTGTATCATTTGTTTAATTTCTCTTGTCTTATTTAAGGGCGGCTGCATTGCAGTTTGTTGCAGCATCCTTATCTGAAATCCAGACGTTAGGTCTACGTCTTGTTATCCTCTCAGTGTTCAGACGTGAGTCCCACGTCTTATTCTCATTCTGTATCCTGGGTGTTCCCCATGCTTTTGTTACTTGGTCACTCCGGCATTTCCATACGCCTTAGCCATTGAGACTATTCAACCTCCCGTGTATCCTGCCTTGTAAGTTTTTTGCTCCTCTGTTATATTTTGTGTTTTAAATAAACATTAGCAACTCACAGCTCCAGCATTTGGGTCTTCCTTCCGTCCCTGCTGGGACAGTTTATGACAGTTTTGGACTTTTTTAGCTGTATTTTATTGTTTTTATGTTTTTATATTTTATTTATCGTTGATGTACAGCACTTTGTATCAGCCGTCATTGTTTTTAAAGTACTTTATAAATAAAGTTGGACGGGATTGGATTATTATTGCTCTGAGTGCTGCTATCCCTTTGCTGCTGCAGTACTGTAAATTTCCCCCTTCTGGGACTAATAAAGGATTGTTTTTTTCTACCTATTAGTCATTATTGTGGCTTTTAACATATTGTACTTAGTATACATCATCTGCTACTTAGCATAATAATAAGTTCAATACCATTTGTAATACTATCGTGAATGTTTTTTCTTTTGAATTTCCTGTATTCTCGCAGAATTTTAATTTCAACTTCTATTGGCATATAGTGTCATAAGTGTATTTAAATAACTCACACCTTCTTTATCACCTTCTTTTGAGAGGTTTTCTGTACATTAATCATCAAACATTAAACCACACTTGTCAAATGCAAATTACAGCCACAGTTTTCACAGATGCAAAGTGAAAAATATCATTTTAACTTCAGTCACAATACCAACAGTGAATCTATTAATGTTCGTTCTCTCCACAGATGTATTCTCAGGTGTAATTTATCGTTAGCACCTTTTGCTCCTCTGAAAATGCATCTGAAAAAGACCAGACCACACATGGGAGGAAGTTTGCCTCTGGGGGATTTCTGCAGAGAAAGTCGAGCTGTGTGGTTATTTTGTAAAAGGATCTATTGAACATAATTTTTTTTAATTCCCAAAATATAATTAAACTTGTGGCTTAAACTGATTCACAGTTAATTCTCATGGACTTTTGGTTTCAGAAAGGACTCAAACTCCTGAATCTTGGGTTAAAGTCCTGTGTTTAGTCTTGATGAATCATAAATCTGTTGCACCACACTTCTTAGATTTGAGAATGAATTGCTCTACTGTGACGAATCATCTTTAATGAAGGTCCTGGAGCAATATTAACCGGAGATTTTAGAAACACCGTCATTGTGTTATCAGATACAGCACTCAGTGTAGACATCTCTTAACCCACCTTCTATTAAAATCAGTTAAACAAATATGTAACACAAACAGGCACGTGCAAAAACACCTTTCTTTGATAACCAGGCACCCCATGGGCTTCAGTTTACAGTTTGTAAAATATTTATCAATGTTGGGCTATGGTTTGCCCAGAAGATGTCTCAAAGGGAAATTAATCCAGCTGATATCTCATCTTTTCCCAAAAAGACAAATCAAAACATGAGAGGAGTAAGAAATAATTCATGATGTGTACAGTGTTTTTTCCCTTCATAAATACTCTGCTTGATCCTTGATGAAGGCCTTAGCTTAATATGACATTTGACAATTTGATCTCTCCCTTGGTTCAACAGAATGGTGAGGCATCGCTCTTTGAGGTGAACATCCGTTACGTCGGCGGGTTGCTTTCGGCGTACTACCTGACAGGAGAGGAGGTAAGATTAATAGATGTCTGTTATCCCCCCACTTTGGTGAGATCCGCTGCTTCCTTTATCTCCAACCAGCCCTGCAGTTTGACTGATGAACAGGCTGCCTCTGAGGGTGACGGTGCTTGTGCTCGTCAGTGCATTTGGATGAATTCATGCGTCATCAACGTGCCGGCATAAAATTATCCAAAACAGTAGTGTTTGCTCTATTCTCACTGCTTTGGATTTGTAAATTTTGACCAAGCTTGTTTTTAATTCCAACAACCAACACTGGTGTGAGCATTAAAGAAGACATACAGTATTATGCACCATTTTCCACACAGATGAAATGCCCTTCCTCAAAACGACCTCTTTCAGTTCATTCTACTGATTCTACTGATCCCCACTTCACCTCACCCTTCCTCCTTCATCCCTGCTGAGATTGATGGTTGATGGCATGCTAATGTTAGCGGTTAGCTTCAGCCAGTGTAGGCTAACTAAAAGCCCAAATAAACCATTATAGGATACTGGTTGCTAATGGCAACTAACCGCTACTGGTCCAGGAGTCATCCTAGTCAGATGTGTACATATGATATATATAATGTCTAGCAGGGTGGATAGAATATAAAGGAAATGACCATAAAAGCCTACCATGATCCCCCAGCTAAGCTAACATTAGCAACCCCATCTACTGGACTGTCCCTGCCAAAATAGAATATGTGACATACGGTATACATATATAGATATTAGCTATGGACAAATAAACCAGCTGGAAGCATGGGTGTCTAGTGGTGTGAGTAGAAGTGACCAAAAATAAAACTGCAGTTGTGCTGGCTCATTCCACTGGCTAACAGTGCTAACGGCCCAATTTCCCCAGCCATCCTGTGTAAAAAATAAATGAATGGATAAAATAAGAAAAAGTGACATGAGATATATCATGAATTGTGGATTAATGAACCAGCTGGGGAAAAGGATGCCTAGTGGGGTTAGTAGAGAAGAGCTAGAAAAATGTGGTCACTAAGCTAACTCCATAGTAGCATTGTCAGTGTGAAACATCATTATAATAGTTAGGGATGAGACTGGACATGTAGCAACATTCCAGTGAGCTCCAGTTCTCACATCCCAATTAGAGCCAGATCTAAACCAATGATTTAATTAATGAGAGGTACTGGGACAATGGGTGACCCCATCAAAGTGACGGGATGGTGTTTTTTCAGAATTTTTCCTTTGCTAGTCACTGATACCCAAATATCTGAAATATCATGTGCCCCCTTTAATTTTTTTATTTAGCATTTTGCCTTAATTTGACAGTTACAAAATAGAATGTAGATTTCCTCATGTAGAATATGAGGGAAAATGTGGTTTTTGGGATATGCACTTGATGGTCTTTGGGGCCAGGACATGGTGGTCTAGCTCTGTTTTCCTTCAGTTATATTTCCCTCTGTATTTTCTGTCAGTACATACCAAAATGTCTACTACACTTTACTTTAGAGGCGTTTACAGTAACTGTGATAGTGTAAAATGTGATACTGGTATTGCATTAATATGTGATAATATTATAATAATTATGTGTAAGCAGTCCAGCACATAGCTAAGTATTTCTGTTTCTTGTTCTTGCTTTGTCACAAAGTGATAAAGGTGGGACTGTGTTTTAGTGCTTGTTGGTACTTGCTTAAGACCCAACTAACTAGCTATTGTGCTGCTGTGCTATTGATCCAACTCAGGCGGTAGAGACAAACTTTTCCTGCACCCCAAAAAGTTAGCTCGCCAGTGTGGGAGCTTTGTTATTTTTGAGAAAGTGATAGGCCCCAGTCTGCAAGAAATGGAGAGCATCAGTCTGTGCAACGCGTTCACCCACCTTCACATCCATCATCCTGCAAACTTCAAAACAATGGAGTGACTAAGCTGCAGTTAGTTTGCTATAGCTGAAAAGGAAGTGTTACATTAAGGCTAAGCAAAATTATAGTGTTGCACTTGACTGTATTTTGACAGCATTTCCTGGTTATTTGTCAAGGAGCATCAAAGAGATGTTTGTATTCCTGGAACCAGTGTTGCATCTGAAAGAGCCTTCAGCTCTTCAGGGAACATTCAGACAATGTTTCACTTCAGCTTGACAAACTAAACATGCTTGACTGGCTTCATAAAAATCTGGCATTGACAGAAGATATGTTGTTGTTACAGCCAAGTAAATATCATCGCACAGACCAACCATGTTTTGCACTTTTTTGCATGATTTGTTTTCTATCTATAAATGAAAACTGTGAAATCAACGACTCCTATGTAGCTACAGAGTGTCTAATAATTAGGGTTCAGTGTATGGTGTTACAGTTTAATGAAGTCTTCACATCAGTTTCCTCTGTTCATTCTGTCTGGTCTATTACATGGTTGATTCAGAGATTGGAGGTTTTGAGGTTTACTGACAATTTTTTTTTCCACAATATTTTTATTGAGCCTTTTTTAACAAACATGACATGAACAATCAAACACTAACACTAAAGTAATTTAAAAATAAAATTTAAAAAAATATACTAAAAACACCAACAACCATTAACAAAAGCAAGTCAAACAATGCTCCTCTGTTTAGTCTAGGTAATCCATTACATAGGTATACATATTATACATTCACCAATTTGGAATTTACAAGGTCCACACACATCATTCACCTTCCTCTTCAGAAGTTATGTTTAATTTCTTTACATAATCAATGAAAGGTCTCCATATATTCTCAAACACATTTTCCTTTGATTTCAGTATGTTGTGGAGCGTGTAAAAAATGAGGCTGATTTGGTTCAAGCGGTTTATTACACGTCTCACACGAAGAGCATAGACAGAATGGCATACAAGTAGGAGCTCTTCCCTTAAATAACATGACATCCTTCTAGACTCTTCTCACACACAAAAGATAATCTCCCCCGACTGCAGTCAGTCCATTCATCCTTGACACCTCCCTGTTATCTTACTTGGGCATCTAGAAACTTCTCACACACAAAAGGTTAACTTCATGTCCTTTGTTCCTGTCTAAGGTGGTAAACCATTATGCACTCCCCAGGTTGCCACACCACCACCCCCAGCAATTTAGATAGGACAAAAGGGTAACAGTCCACATGCTGTGATAGAACCATTAACATCAGTCCACATGCTGTAGAACAATCAACATCAGTCCGCATGCTGCTTGGGCTTCAGTCTTCTGCTGTATCTGCTGTAGCCAGGATTCGCTGCCTCCGTGGCGCTGCCATGCTGGGGGGCTGATGTCTGGGGGTGAAAACTTTTTGACTGTCCGTGTGGGTGCTCTGGAGAATCTTTTCTCTGGGAAGCGCCCCGTGGGGGTCTTCCACGCCGAGGGGCCCTCGCCAACAGCACTTGCTCGTCAGCCACAACAAAAGCAGGTTTGAGTCTGTCGATTATTAAACCGTGCTCTTCCAACCTACGGAAAACCGTCGTGACGTGGGTTTCATGTTCGTCTTCGGATGCGCTGGCTACCAAGATATCGTCCAGGTAGACGAACACGAAAGGGAGATCGCGCAGCACTGCATCCATCATGCGTTGGAACGTCTGTGCTGCCCCTTTAAGCCCAAACGGCATGCGCAAGAACTCAAATAAACCAAACGGAGTTATTACCGCTGTTTTGGGTATGTCCTCAGCGCGCACTGGGACTTGGTGGTAACCACGGACCAAATCTATCTTAGAAAAAATGTGCGCTCCTGCAAGGTGAGCGGAAAAATCCTGAATGTGGGGAATTGGGTAGCGGTCATGCGCTGTAGCGTTGTTTAACCTGCGGAAATCACCGCAAGGTCGCCACGAACCTTCAGCTTTAGGGACCATGTGTAGCGGGGAAGCCCATGGGCTGTTTGAGCACCTGATGATGCCTAACCTCTCTAGGTTAGCGAACTCCTCGCGCACTATGGCCAGTTTAGCTGCGTCCAAGCGCCGAGGTCTTGCAAAAACGGGCGCCCCGGCAGTGGTGATAAAATGCTCCACCCCATGTTTAGCGATAGCTGCTGAAAACGTCGGGACTGTGAGTGCTGGGAACTGAGTGAGCAGTGTGTGGAACTTACCGCATGCTGCTGTGACGTTGGCTTGTGCTGTTGGCCGGGTCACTCGAGCTATACAGGGGAGAGAGTCAAAAGACTAGTTAGCGACATCTACCAACAACCCATGTGCACATAGAAAATCAGCCCCCAGTATATGGTAATCCAATGCTGCTACAACAAAAGTCCATTCAAATGTACGACCGTGTAGAGACAAGAGCAGAGTCCTCTCACCAAAGGTCTTAATGTCTGAGCCGTTTGCTGCTGCCATCTCGGGGCCGCTGGTTCCTGCCAGCCGGTCAGCGCAGGTCGGTCGGATGAAACTCCTCTGTGCGCCGGTGTCCACGAGGAAATGCCTCCCCGAGCGTGTGTCCGTCAAATAGAGCAGCTTGTTCTCCTCCCCGAGGGTCGCGGCTGCTACCGACCCCCGGTCTTGGCATTTCCTGAGCGCTTGAACTGGCACGGTGGTATACATTTGCATGCCCTCTCTGCAAAGTGGCGATGGTAGAAGCAAAGCGTGTCACCTCCACGTTCCTTGGCCCCCGCTGCTGCTACCGTCGGTGGTTCTGCTGCTGCTGTCCACGGCTCCTCGCCTCCTCGTGTCGACGTGCCGGGCTCCGTTGCTGCCGCAATGGTCACGAAAGCCTTGGTGGCGACGATGATCCGGTCTGCCTCTCGGGCTAGCGCACGATAGTCCCGTTTGGCCAGCAACGACGAATTGGCCAGGGCTGCTCTCGCCGCTGTCGGAAGGTTCCTGAGGAAAATGTGGGTGAAGATGAAGTGGTCGTCGTCCATGCCCTTTAACCTCAGCATCTTCTCCATCATGTCCACGGCCGAACCGTCTCCCAACTCGGTCCGCGTCAGAAGCCTCTCTGCTCTCTCACCATCCGAGAGCGTGTAGTGCTGGATGAGGGCAGCCTTCAGCGCGTCATATTTGCCGTCGGCTGGTGGCTGATCGAGCAGGCTCTCGATGTGCTGAGCCGTGCTGGCATCGAGCACTGCGGCCACATAGTAGAATTTCGTATCATCCGCCGATATCCCTCGGAGGGCGAACTGCGCCTCGGTTAGGTGGAACCAGGAGTGCGGGTTGTGCTGCCAAAAATCAGGTAGTTTGATCGCTACAGCGCACGCGAAGCTGGGGGTTCCAGTCGAGGTTGGCTCCGGGGATCTTCCGTCGTATATCCATGATTCGTCTTGTGTCACCAGTGTGGAGCGTGTAAAAAATTAGGCTGATTTGGTTCAAGCGGTTTATTACACGACTCACACGAAGAGCATAGACAGAATGGCATACAAGTAGGAACTCTTCCCTTAAATAACATGACATCCTTCTAGACTCTTCTCACACACAAAAGATAATCTCCCCCGACTGCAGTCAGTCCATTCATCCTTGACACCTCCCTGTTATCTTACTTGGGCATCTAGAAACTTCTCACACGCAAAAGGTTAACTTCACATCCTTTGTTCCTGTCTAAGGTGGTAAACCATTATGCACTCCCCAGGTTGCCACAATGTATGTTATTCTTTCTAGTGGAAGGTTTAACATCTGTCTTAACCACTGAGTCACATCTGGTCTATGAGTCTTTTTCCACAATAGTGCAATACATTTTTTGGCATTAAGCAAACTGAGGTCTATGAATGTTCTTTCACTCTTATTAAAATTATGCTTTTCTGGATACAGACCCAACAAAAACAGTTTAGAGTTCAATATGAATTGTTTTGAAATTATTTTTTCAATTGTTACCCTCACCTCTTCCCAAAACATTCTAATTTTTCTACATTCCCATAAACAATGAAATAGGGTTCCTTTACTTTCCATACATTTTGTGCACGTATCTGGTATGTTTTTGTTATATCTATTTAACTCCACCGGTGTAACATACATCCGCATTAACCATTTAATATACCATACTGTGGGTGTTTATATATTTACATATTTATTCCATCTAGCTACAATGCTCTGCACTGTGTTCATATATTCATATATTTATTCCATCCAGCTACAATGCTCTGCACTGTGTGTCTGTGTGTGTGTGTGTGTGTATATATATATTTTATAGTAATATGTACATATGTATATTAGCTGCTCTTGCTTGCTTGTTTTTTCTTGCCTTCTGATTGTTGCTCTGAGTGTTGCTATCCCTGTGCTGTTGCAATCCTGGAATTTCCCCGTTGTGGGACTAATAAAGGCTTATCTTATCTTATCTTATCTTATCTTAAAATGTATCAATTTAAAACGTACATTTATTGATTTGGTTTGAGCTTCTGTGCAAGCCAATTCCCATTGTTCCTCTGAAATTTCAATTTGCAGGTCTTCTTTCCAATAATTCATTCTTTTCTGTGAGTTTTCACTTGAGGATAGTGTCAATGAGTTATAAAACTCTGAAATAATACCCTTTCTCTTACTGGTTTACTGACAATTAACTCCAAAAAATGGACCATCTTGTAACTCATTGTGTTGTTAATAGCCATCAAATACCTTCACAATATGTGTTGGTTGCTTGTTAAACTTTGTCTATTCTTGGTTTTTTACACATGTTAAAAACTGGAGATGTGACATGGGGGTGTTATTTGCTTTTAAGCTATTAAAGGCTCCGTTTAATAGCCACAGCACGTCATCTGCCTCCATCTCACCCTATCCCTTGCATTCTCTCATCTGACACCAACCCTCTCCATGTCCTCCTTCACTACATCCATGTACATACGCTGTGGTCTTCCTCTTTTCCTCCTGCCTGGAAGCTCCATCTTCAACATCCTTTGTCCAATATATCCACTATCCCTCCTCTGCACATGTCCAAAAGATCTCAGCCTTGTCTCTCTTACTTTGTCTCCAAACTGCTCAACCTGAGTTGTCCCTTTTCTGATATACTCATTCCTAATCTTGTCCCTCCTAGTCACTCCCAATAAGAATCTTAGCATCTTCAACTCTGCCACCTCCAGTTTTTCCTCCTGTCTTTTTGTCAGGGCCACTGTCTCCAAGCCATGCATCATAGCAGGTCTCACGACTGTCTCGTAAATCTTCCTTTGACTCTAGCTGCTAGCCTTCTGTCACAAATCACTCCTGACACTCGTCTCCACTTACTTGACCCTGCCTGCACTCTCTTCTTCACCCCTCTTGTGCACTGTCCATTGCTTTTGGATGGTTGACCCCAGGTATTTAAACTCATCTACCTTCACTACCTCTACTCCTTGCATCTTTACCATCACACTTGCCTCCTTCCCACTCATGCATATGTATTCTGTCTTGGTTTTACTGACTTTCATTCCTCTTGTCTCCAGTGCATACCGCTGCCTTTGCAGGTTCTCTTCCACCTGCTCCCTATTCTCACTATACAGTATATCTCAATATCGTTGACAAGCATCATAGTCCATAGAGGCTCCTGCCTGACCTTGTCTGTTAGCCTGTCCATCACCATAGCAAAGAAGAAGGGGCTCAGAGCCAATACCTGATGTAGTCCCACCCCCACCTTGAATCCATCTGTCACTCCTACAACGCACCTCACTCCCATCTCGCTGTCTGCACAGCATCCAGGTTTATTACATTTGCTGTAGAAGAGATGCTGTAAGTTAACAGGACTGGCTTATTAAATGTTGTTCATATGAGCTTCATTCCTAAAATGGTAAATGGTTTGATTTGAAAAGAGAGGGGCAAAAAATCCATGTTAGTTGAAACTATTCTGTTACTGTTGTGTGTATTGAGGATTTGGTTGGAGGTTAGAGAAGCTGGCTTAATTATTTGGATAAATTTAGTCGGCATAGTGAAAGGCAATTATTTTCCTGTGCTGAAGAGCTACCACAGCTGTGTCCTTGCAGAAGCCACAGCTGTTCTCGTGAAATCGCTCAGCTGCTCAGTATAAAGGCCTGTGGTTACGATGGACAGCATCCAGGTGTGAGGCTGTGAAAGTGTGAGTGTGATGCTAAGGCCTTGTCAGAAAAGAAGTGTAAACTCTCCACAAACCTTGGAGGGATAAATAAAGGCTTAAAAATAGCCCGTGACGACCACACGGCACAAATGGTCCTGTTCATTACCGGTATACTGTGAGGTCACTGAAGGTAAAGGTGTCAACATAATGAGCATCTGCCTGTAGCAGCCCTCTGGAGCGTGCCAGCAGCGTACACTGCAGTTACACTTTGTACTTTTGAGCGGCAATCGGTGGAAGAGGCTGAAATGTGCAGAAGCAGAATTAATGTACGAGGGTCCAGTGACATATGAACGTGCCGCCGCTTTAATCGACATTGATTTGCAGGCCAAGCGAGTTGAGGGAAGAGCAGCATAAAATTTTCCGGCACTGCTGGATGAGTGAAATATGAATACCTTACTGAAGCAGAATATATTGTTGAATCCATTATTCCACATTTGCTTGCCATTAATGCCATGCAGAAAACATTCTTCTGCTTTATTTACTGGTGCATGGAAATTTCTACATGTGGCCTGGAGAATGACATTTTGTAATTTGAGTGTGCAGAGAAAGGGCACAGTGTGTTGTATGTGATGTTTGCTTCTGTCGCACCTATTGTTGACAGCAGACATAAGAACATTTGATGAAGAGACACTTTAGTACCACCTTTACACAATTTTATAGAGAGCCTAAGTCACGCTCCCTCTACTACCTTAAATTGGAAAAAAACAAATCTCCCTTGAAGTGTATGGCAAGAGAGAAATTATCTTTTGATGCTGATCGAATTTGGCCGTGAGTTACACATATCATATTTGTCAATGTAAAATATCATTTCAGACGTAAATAATGGTGTAGGTTGTTGTCTAATTGTTAAATTATAAGGTTGTGAAAATACGTAAATTGAAAGATACAAACACAGACTCAAGTAACTCACATCATCGTTTTCAAAGCGCACCCAGGAGGAAGTAACCAACAGTCCTCTGGGTCAGTTGCATCTCTCAAAATACAAAACAGTACATTTGTGTTGTTTTTCTCCTCTTTGGATGCTTTTTCATCCGTCAGGAAACAGGAAGTGGGCTTTGTGAGGAAAACATATTCGGTGACGTCTAGACATGAGCCGATACCACTTTTTCAAGTCCAATACCGATACTGTGGCCTTGAGCATCGACCGATACCGATCCAAAACAGATACCATCTCTCTTAAGTACAGAACATACTTTGGTAATGACTGGCAGCATTTTGCACACATAAAAACATACAGTCGTGAAAAAATTTGGACACCCCTTTAAATATTCAATTCTTTATTAAGAAATGTTCACATATCTATGTCTGATCTTGACTTTTATTTGCATTTTTAGGAATGAAGGTGGGGGTGTCATAATAAAGATGGGGGGTACCCTAATTTATTATCACTATTTGTTTAGAATTACATTTTACAGAAATTTTGAAAAAAGTATTTAATTCATTTTTAATTGTTTAGTTACATTATGTGAATCTCTCAGTATTTTTAATATTGATATTAAATATCCATATGTCTAAATCCACCTTATTCCTAGGCCCCATGATGCCTTGCGTGAATTGTGGTAACAACTTCCGGTACTAGTTTAGAACATATGGTTGTCATTGAAATGGGACACTTTTCCTTGTTAAAAAACAATGACTTTGGCATCAGAAATGCGGGAACACGGCCTCTTGCACCTCAAAACAGTAACATAATCATACCACTTCCCATGATTATCGAAGGATGGAAAGATGATCTTAAAAAGTGGCCTCGTACACCGTAGTTCCGTTAGTTCGCGCCGCTGCTAAGATGCTAACGATGTAAACAATATTTTAGCTAGGTTGAAAACTCGCGTTCGATCGGTCGGGAGTTATGTCTTCTGCAGAAACATAGGTATTTTTAGAAAGTACAATTTCTAAGCTTTAAAATGATACCAGACACTCTGGGGTTTCCTGGGACTTTGCTGCTAGCAACTGGCTGGTCATCAAGCACAATAAATTCATCAGTTTTATCTGTTGTCATCTTTGCGTTTTTGCTCTCAGGAGGTAGCTTGTCACATTTCCAGAAAGAGTCCAGCAGTGTCTGTTGCAGTGCAGGATTTCTCTTCCTTGTGCTTGGTGCTTGGCTTGGCAGAATTCGGCATATTCCTTACCATGATGCGTCCCTAAGTGTTCTATCAAGTTTGTAGTGTTAAAATTGGAAATGCTGGTACCGCCCCAGGAAATCTGCATTACACAAAGTTGTATTCTGCAGTCCTGCTTTTTCCCTCCTTCACTCTGAAGTAATTCCACACTGCAGACATGTTGACATGTTCAGGCAAGTCCCACCCACCGTGACGCAGTGACACTGTTTGCTTCTGTTCATGGAAAGCCACGCGCGGCGTGGTTGAGAATGGTTACCGCACTTTCATTTTAATATCATTATTAATGCATCAGATCGGTAAATGACTGTTATTCTTTACTGATCCAGGTAAAATGGCTGGATCGAACCCGATACCGACACCTCAGATCGGATCGGCTCATCTCTAGACGAGACAAGCAAATGTAGTCCACTAAGCAGTTTCACAAAAACTAAATATTACTCTCTTTTTAGATGACGACCTACATCTTTATGTGGAAAATTGTCTTTTAAATTGACAAACATCATGTGTGTAACTCATGGCAAAATTCGGTTGGAATCAACCTCTCTCTCTTGCCATTCACGTCAATGGAGATTTTTTTCCCGACTTAAGGTCCCATATGTGGAAGCAGAGGGGACGTGACTTAGGCTCTCTGTTTCCTTTGACCTCCATCTTTATTAGTGGTGTCATCATCCATCTTTGTCGTGTATTTAGTATTTCAAACCTCTGGAGTTCATTTCCAACCCTTTGCAGTAAACTATCATTCTTAGGAGAGGAAGCACACCACCTCTGTTCCCTGACAGATGTGGTGTATCAAGACCCTGGCTTCAGATATCCATCACATGCTGCACATGAGTGTTTTTTCTGCAAAGATTTGCTGAGAGCAAGATTAACAGCTTCCTGACCGCCCCCTCCCTTTGATTCCACCATCATGGGACCTGTCCAAGGAGTCTGCTGCTCCATTCGAATGATAAAACCAACACATTGAAGGTCTGTCACTGCTGCAGAGACTAAAATCAGCTCAGGTACAGTGTTGGGGGACTATTACAAGATTGTGGATCCAGTTTGACTGGAGGACATTGGGCAGCTGGTGCTGCTGTAAATGATTGCTGAGGAGAGGGTGACGATTATGGCTCCTTGCGGGACACAGGTTGTAGAAGTGCTTGGAGCAGAACCGAGAAAGGCCTGATCATTAATAACCTCCTGTTGTTGTGACCTAGCAGGATGTGCTGTTTATATGTGTGTTTTCTTATATTCCTAGAAGGCTTATGATTGCTCTTTTATAGAAACAGTCCCCACAGTAAACATCTTTTTTAAACTGGGTCTGGCTTCTGCTGCTTCACTCCCTCACACTAGTTAGTCCAATTGGCTCTTACTGCCATTACTAACTTTCTTTTGTCATTTTGCACTGGTTATTTCATTTGTGGCTTATATAAGTTGGAAAAACAGAGTTAGAAATCAGCCGCTTTTTTTAAATTAAATTAAATCACCCTTTATTGTCATTCAACTGTGCAACCAATCATGTACAGTAGAACGAGATTGTGTTTTACCTATCTACTGTGCTAATCACACACACCCCAAGTGTAGAATCAGAGGGCCACTGCCATGCAAAGCGCCGCCACAAATTTCCCTCCTCCATTCCATTATTGCTGAGCACCAAACTGGGCGGCAGGAAGTTCCACTTTTATATGGTCTTCGGCATGACCCGGCCGGAATTTGAACCCCTGCCTCCCGGGTGTGGGGCGGATGCTCTACCAACTGAGCCACCACACCGGTTCCACTTTGTTCTCCCATTCGTTATTGCCATTACATTTTACAGTATAGTTGGGAGTGAACAATTCAATTCAATTCAACATTATTTATATAGCGCCATTTCACAACAACAGTCATCTCATAGCACAGCAAAGAAAATTTTGTGATGATGATGATTTTGCACACTAAGGCACAGATTTACTAAAACAGTGCAAATTAGCGAGTGCACAATTTAGACAGAGCACCTAAAGAAGTGGCCAATTTATTTGAGTGATCTATTAACAACACTCAAGTTGTGAACATAGACACAGTCACTTCATTTCAATAATGACCACCCATCCACCAAGAGAAGCACAAACTTGCACACAGGCACAGCTGATGAGGAAGCGGGTCAACAACACAAGCACAGCCAGTTCAGAGGGGCATATTATAGGAGGTTTTTTTAAAGCTTTTGTTTAAGCACAAAACCCACTAAAATAGTTTATTTTCATTCGTCATATTTCAGGATTTTGATTTTTCATGGCAGACTCTTTTGTTTAATATAAGTATTTGTATCTACTTTAAAAAGAACTGCTCATGAATAAATTGATTATTTGACCAACATGTTTATTTTATTAACATCAGAACCATCAAGATGGTCTAACAGACCTTTGGGGTTTTATTACATGAACAACTTTGTTTTAACAAAATCTACAGGTCTCCCAGTCCATGACTTCTTATAAATATGTGCGTTTTTTGTTTTCTGAACACTGGAATGTAATAAAATTAAACGCACGTCTTCACTTATTCCATCGACAGCTACAGCAGAGACTGCTGTCAGTCGATCACAGCAGGTCACGGTTATAGCCATATAAGGAATTATGGCCATGTATGGAGTTGGTACAGTAACTGGATCACATGACCATAGCTGGTCACGTGACCACAGCTGGTCACAGGTATAGCCAAATAAGGAATTATACCCATAAACACAGTTTATGGGAACTGAATTACCATTTTAGGCACATACAGCAAAAAAAAGAAACAAATATAGAAATATGGATAGAGAAGAAGAGGTTTTGGTACTTTTCCAAGACCTGTTCTGAGGATGGAGAGGAGAGGACAACTCAAGACTCTGAGTCTGAACCCCCGCAGAAAAGAGAAAAAAAAAAGTCATTGTCCACTGACACATCTGTATATCTAATCCAGGTAGGACGGACTACACAGACATTAGACCTATTTTATGGATACAAATTCATTTAGTAGGCTATATGTAAACAAATGAAATTAAAAAACTTCTGCCAGCTGATGTCCAGTTCAGCACAACACCGATCACTGTGAGATCGTTTATATTTGTATAACCTGTTTTTTTGTCATGCCAAATCAAGTAACACTCAGAGAGAAGAGTCTCTCTCCTACCACGCGCCCTCTGTTCTTGGCAGTGTCTCCTCCTGGCCCCAACTGTCGCTGCCATGTCAGGTGCAAATGAGTTAAGACATGCTTTTTGGGGGGTGTTAAATCCTGGCACAAATAGCAGGAAATCAACAGCCACAAACTTTAGTAAATCACCTTGCACCAGTCATTTGCAGTGGTGTGAAAAAGTGTTTGCCCCTTTCTGATTTCCCCTTTTTTTGTATGTTTGTCGCACTTAAATGTTTCAGATCATCTTACAAATTTAAATATTAGACAAAGATGACACAAGTAAACACAAAATGCAGTTTTTAAATGAAGGTGTTTATTTTTAAGGGGAAAAAAAAATCCAAACCTACATGGCCCTGTGTGAAAAAGTGATTGCCCCCTAAACCTAATAAGTGGTTGGGCCACCTTTAGCAGCAACAACTGCAATCAAGCGTTTGCGATAACTGGCAATGAGTCTTTTACAGCCCTGTGGAGGAATTTTGGCCCACTCATCTTTGCAGAATTGTTGTAATTCAGCCACATCGGAGGGTTTTCGAGCATGAACCGCCTTTTTTAAGGTCATGTCACAGCATCTCAATTGGATTCAGGTCAGGACTTTGACGAGGCCACTCCAGAGTCTTCATTTTGTTTTTCTGAAGCCATTCAGAGGTGGACTTGCTGATGTGTTTTGGATCATTGTCCTGCTGCAGAACCCAAGTGCGTCTTCAGCTGATGTCCACGAACAGATGGCCGACAGTCTCCTTCAGACTTTTTGATAGACAGCAGAATTCATGGTTCCATTTACACTACAGCAAGTCTTCCAGGTCCTAAGCAGCAATAACAGCCCCATCCATCACGCTACCACCACCATATTTTACTGTTGGTATGATGTTCCTTTTCTGAAATGCTGTGTAACTTTTACACTGGATGTAATGGGACACATACCTTCCAAAAAGTTCAACTTTTGTCTCGTCAGTCCACAGAGTATTTTCCCAAAAGTCTTGGCGATCATCAAGATGTTTTCTGGCAAAACTGAGACAAGCCTTTATGTTCTTTTTGCTCAGCAGGGGTTTTCGTCTTGGGAACTCTGCCATGCAGGCCATTTTTGCCTATTCATTTTTCTTATGGTGGAGTCATGAACACTGACCTTTACTGAGGCAAGTGAGGCCTGCAGTTGTTTGGATGTTGTTGTGGGGTCTTTTGTGACCTCTTGAATGGAGTTGTCGCTGCGCTCTGGGGTAATTTAGGTCGGCTGCCACTCCTGGGAAGGTTCACCACTGTTCCATTGTGGATAATGGCTCTCACTGTGGTTCACTGGAGTCCCAAAGCTTTAGAAATGGCTTTATAACCTTTTATAGACTGATAGATCTCAATTACTGTGTTTCTCATTTGTTACCAAATTTCCCTTTGGATCACAGCATGATGTCTAGCTATATGAGATCTTGTTAGGTCTACTTCACTTTGTCAAGCCGGTCCTATTTAAGTGATTTCTTGATTGAGAACAGGTGTGGCAGTAATCAGGCCTGGGTGTGGCTAGAGAAATTGAACTCAGCTCCAAAGATGTGATAAAACCACAGTTATTTTCTGTTTTTAACAGGGTGGCAATCATCACTTTTTTCACACAGGGCCAGGTAGTTTTGGATTATTTTTTTTTTACCCTTAATAATAAACACCTTCAGTTAAAAACTGCATTTTGTGTTTAATTGTTTTATCTTTGTCTAATATTTAAATTTGTTTGATGATCTGAAACAGTTAAGTGTGACAAACATACAAAAAAAAAGAGAAATCAGGAAGGGGGCAAACACTTTTTCACACCACTGTTAATACTCCCTCAAATTTGCACTTTGACATGACAACTCCTACAAATACATATGCAACTAGAAAAGCACTCGGAGAGCGCAGACCTCCGCCAAGCGCCACAGTTCCCCCCCATACAGTGTTTGTGTGTACGTTTTCAGATTCCATGACCATGAAAACATATGACTAGCAATTGGATTCACAATGATAGGATTAGTGGTTCAGTAGTAAAAGCATTACCTCCTTGACGGAGGTAATAAACTGAAGTGTTGCTGTTGTGTCCATCTCCAAACTCCCAGGCTGCGGGCGTTGCAATTCATCGCACAACCACGTACAACCCACAGGCCAATGGGTTATGCAAGCGTTTTCATAGATCACTGAAAGCAGCACTCAGGGCTTCACTGACGGACGCAAATTGGGTAGACAGGTTGCCGTGGGTTTTATATTGGGGTTGCGCTCCGCGGCAAAAGAGGATTTGGAAGCTTCCCCGGCAGAGAGCTTGTTTTTGCGCAGCCACTATGGCTGCCCGGGGAATTTCTGCCAAATAATCCCACGCCGGACAGCTGCCCGTCTCAGCTTTTGCAGCGTAGCGCAAACACAGGCACCCTGCCGGGCCCGGCCCACCACTGTTTTCCGCGTGCTTTTGTGCCTAAAACTTTGAAGAACGCGGAGTTTGTGTTCGTCAGACACGACGACCAGCGCCGTCCATTGCGCCTGCACACATGTTGAAAATGGCCGTATCTCACAATGTTAAAGAATCCTTTAAAAAATTCCTGTATCCAGATGGTGATCCGGATCATCCCCAAAATTTAATCAGTTCTTCCTTGTACCATTTCCAACAACGCCTGAAAGTTTCATCGAAATCCGTCCAAAACTTTTTGAGTTATCTTGCTAACCAACAGACAAACAGACAGACAAACAGACAAACGCTGGCAAAAACATTACCTCCTGCGGCCTACGGCCTGGCGGAGGTAATGAGGCCAGGTGCAAAATTAACATTGTCCATGCCTTTTCGGTGCTAACTTTGCGCTGCACCCTTTAGTAAATCTCAACAGTAGTTTTTCAATGCCAAAAGAAGTTTTTGCGCTGATGCGGCGTGTTAGTAAATCTGGTTCTAAATGACTAAGGGGCAGATTTGCACTGGGTGCCAAGAGAAGAAGTGTGGTACTCTATGAGAAAGTCAGGAGCGGTAGAGAAGTATGTGAGGGTGGTGCAGGACATATATGAGGACAGTGAGATGGTGGTGATGTGTGCTGTAGGAGTAACAGATTTATTCAAGGTGGGGGTGGGGTTACATCGGGGATCGGCTCTGAGCCCCTTGTTGTTTGCCATGATGTTGGACAGGCTGACAGATGAGGTCAGGCAGGAGTCTACATGTACCATGATGTTTGCAGATGACATTGTGATCTGTAGTGAGAGTAGGGAGCAGGTGGAAGAGAACCTGGAGAGGTGGCGGTATGCTCTGGAGAGAAGAGGACTAAAAGTCAGTAGAAACAAGACAGAATACATGAGTGTGGATGAGAGGGAGGCAGGTGTAATGGTGAAGATGGAAGGAGTAGAGGTAGTGAAAGTAGATGAGTTTAAATACCTGGGGTCAACCATCCAAAGCAATGGAAAATGCACAAGAAATGTGAAGAAGGGAGGTGGACACGAGTGTCAGGGGTGATTTGTGACAGAAAGGTAGCAGCAAGAGTGAAATACATATGCAGTGAGGCCAGGCACAAAATTAACATAGTCTACGCCTTCCCACCAGCTAATTTTGCCCTGTGGCCTTTAGTAAATCTCCACAGTAGTTTTTTAATGTCAAAACAGGGTTTTGTGATGGCGCAGCACGTTAGTAAATCTGCCCCCTAAATCTCTTGCTTAATCAAATCAACACAAAACCTGATCACAACTTTCAGGAATAAAATCCTTAAATTTCAGCAGTTGAATACCGCACTTTCGTTTGTTGCCGTATCACTTTTTAAATAATTATTAAAACAGCCTTCAGGCTTTTTAGCTGGTAATAAACAACAAAAATACCTCCCAAATCCATCATGTCCATGCTTCAAAATAATTTTCTGTTTACTGAATCTGACCCAATTTGCATAAAAGAAAAGCCTCTGTACACATATGATCTACATCTTGTGCCAGAATTGGGCAGACCCCATCTGAGGATCATTGTGTATGAGTGTTGTGAGCATCCGGTCAGTTGCTAAGGAGGAGTATGGATTTTAGTGAAATCACATAAGCACCCAGATATCCTCCTGACCTTTGATCGCAAGTATCGTCTGAATCCAGATCCCCCTGATTATCACTGTGTGTGTGTTTATTGAGCATCCGGGCAATTGAATAAGAGAAATGGAGGATTCTTGTGAATTATTCATTCATTCAACCTTTATTTACAAATCTCAAGGAGTCTTTGACGACAAGCCCTCGTTTTTCAATGATGTCGAGAGCACAGGAAAACACAGAGCACAAACAGTTAAAAAAACAAAATCATTAGCGATCATACTTGTGAACTGACCTTCAGAAAATATTGTGTTGAGTTTCAGTGTTCCAGGTTGACGCAGCAGAGATCCTAAAAGCCGACTTTCCAAATTCAGTGTTTGTCTGAGGAATATTAATCATTACCCAATTGAAGGGATAGAATGAGTCCTATTTGACCAGTTAAGTAAAGTGGTAAGGTATATGCAGACATATGTAGTCTTTCAAGATTTTATAATTGAAAAGGAACCAGTGCATCAAGATAAAGGTGACTGATGATGGAAATTGATGGGCAGCTGCATGGGATTCGTTCATTTCTCCTTCACTGGAATTAGTTAAAAATAGTCAGCAGAGTGCTCAGCAGTTGGAGCGTTGCATGCTGTGATGTCAGTATTGATCAAATTATTTTACAGTTTTTACAGTTATTTTAATCAAGTTTTATATTAATATGTACCATTGTAACAACATATTTATAACAGAAAATAAAGCGCGCATATTGGGTTCACTCTGTAAGTCATGATAGGAAAAGCTCACTTTTGCTCTATTTTTATGAATAGTTCTGTGTTCTTCCTGCACTCACATACGGTATTCATTTGCATTCATGACTCCACTGGTGCTTCTACATCCACCGCACACCTTTATATAAGGACTTGCATGCTTGCATGTCAATCGGGCATCAGATTCTCCACTGCCTCCGTCCATGCCATGCGTACACACTCATTTCTGTGCAGTGAGTGCTTCATTTGTCTGTGTCCATTTATATGCAACAATATACGTGTGGTGATGAGACCTTGTTGCCTCATCCCTTTTCCCTTAGCAAGAACGGAGCACAGCGAGGAGGGGAAAAGAAACCAAACTAGAGTGTGGGAATGAATTCAGTCAGCCTTGTGTGGAAATTGCCCGTGGGCTGAGCTGAAACAGCAGGAAGAGAGCAAGGCAGCAGTCAGCAGTGAAGAAGAGATGTGTGTTCATATGCTCATCAGCCAGAGGAGACCAGGAAAGAGAGCAGGGGTGATCGGGAGAGGTGAGGAAGACGAAATGTGCGTTTGTATGCAGTTGAGCAAATCTGAGTGTATGCAAAGGTCGTATGTGGAGTCAGAGAGGAGGAGAGAGTTTGAGTGTAATGTACAAAAAAATGAGAGGTGTTATAGGTGTTATTCATAGACAGCTGGTCCGTGAGGTTGAATCCTTTTCAGTGTTCAAAGCAAACACTTGAATACCGAGTGTGTTTTTCCATTAAAGACACATAATTAAGCCATCAGAAGTCTTGTATTTTCTTTGGATTACACAGTTAAAATGGGCGTGCAAAGTTTTGGTCAAACATACTGTAATACAGCTTGTATTGATATCAGATAATCTGAGTTTAAAAAGTGTTTTCTGATGTAGATACAAATTTGAATTCCATGACAGCTTAAGTGTTTCCATGCATTTCTCTGATAAGGAGGTTGTGCTTTCTCCTGCGTTCCTGTGTGTTTTTTAACAATATAACTCAAAAAGTTATTTATGGATTTTGTTGAAATGATCAGAAAAGGTTGGAAATGGTCCAAGAACCAGAGTCACTATCAGCCTTCAATATAGTTTTGAAATCTTCCTAAGGGGGGAATGAATGCAGTGTCTTGGGATGTTCTATGGCCAGTTAGCTGTCTGCTAACAGCTAACTGGCTGTTGTGAGAAACTGAATTGAGAGGAAACTTGCCTGCTTGGCTCCCCGAGTGCTTTCTAGACACATATTTGTAGCGCAGTCATAAGTTTGATCATTGGTATTGTTTGTTGTGGTCAAACAATAAATTTACATCAAAAAGAAACATTTCCACAAGCCTGTTATATAATATATTCAGTGTTAACTTCTCATGTCAATATTTAGGTCTTTAAATAAACACCAAGTCTTCAAATCACTGATTATTAATAAAGTTTGTTTTAAATAAAGGTGGATTGTAAAGCTAATCATTCTGAAAAGGAAGGAAAATGAAGACACTCCTTGAATTTGTAACCAACTTTGTCAAAAATGTTGAAGCTTTTCTGGCTGTTGGTTGTCTGGCTGTCGACGCTTCAGTGTGCCGTACATTTCTGAGCATTTTCCTTAAATTTTGTGGAGTACACCACTACAGCTCTCCTGTTGTTTGGAGACTTAGGGACCTTCAGCCGCTGTTGACAGACAGCTGTCAGTTCCTTCGTACATGACAGACAAGTGCATGAATGCACATTCAGGTTTTTTTCTTACCCCCATATATAAACAGCCTGACACTGTCTGAGCTCAAAATGCTTCCAGTACAGTGATATGCGGTGAGGTTCACGGCTGGTGAGGCGCTGATGCGTTCACAGTTACAAATATATGAATGCAAAAGAGCAAGCTGAAATTCAGCATACAGTTGAAAGCTTGCATGGTTTTATAATCTGCTAATCTTACATTTTAAAAATCTGATGTTTTGATAAAATTATTGATAAAATATGTAAGGGTATTTATTGAATTACCTCTTAATGGAACACACAGAAAAGGCAGTAATAAAGGTCCATGTTTTCATTTTATAACTCTCCTTGAGTGTAGACGACATGCAAAGAGCCTCGGTTACACAAGCATGATGCATTAAGTTATTTTACAGACAAGTTTATTTGGGCACAAAATTCATTCTACTTTGTTTTTGGCCAAGGAAGAATATTAATTATAGTGGCTCAGAGAGCTGCATATCTGTGTGTTGTAGCTTCACAATTTGCACTCATTTATTACAAATTCAAGTATTTACAACAACTATGCATGCGTGGTCTTACATTTACTTGTACATGAAGTAATTTTGCCTATCCTTCAGGACAAAAATTGTTGTGACTTTGTTAAAAATTGTCCTTGTCTTGTTTTAGTTTTAAAAAATCCTGTGCTTACAGTGCTCAGGCATGCATTGGAGCAGCGGTACTACAGTCTCTTATGGTGATTTTTAACTAAAGTTTTATGTCAGATTAGGAAGATTAAAAATGTTATAAACACACGTGAAGGACATTTTCTAGACTATGGAAGGTGAGGACAGACAGTTGAAGTGGCTACAAACGGTATTGTGTTGACATACAGAGAGATGGCAGCACATGTTGCATCTTGTCCATACTGCACGAGCCCAGTCCAGTCATCTGAAGCTGTGTTTGCTGCTGCATCCCTTTGCCTCTCTGCCTTGAAATTGAACAGAAAATACACAGATTCAGCGATTTTCATACTACATAAATATTAATGAAGTGATTAGAATCATTCAGAAATTAGGTTTAGAACTACAAGACAGATCAGTGAACAAATGGCATTTATCTATTATTATTTTCCATGACAGGTGCCTCACCTGCCTGCCCTGACTGCACATTACTGTTACAGTGTTCAATTGAAGGATTTATGAGCAAGGATCCCACTTAAATATTAAAAAAAAAAGATTTTGAGCAGGATGCTATTGAAAAAGGTACACAAACACCCAAAATCTGCCTTGATTGATAGACTTTTTGTTTTAAAAAACAGATTCATAGAAACAGTTGTGAATATGTTTTTAGGAATATAAAAGCAATAAATGGGCAAAGTGAACAGTGGCGAAGAGAAAAAGCTTAAGTTTTAGTTCCTAGATTTTGTTTTTATCTGTAGCCTGGTTAGCATTAGAACTTGGAATCAGTGAATGCAGCCACATTATGATGTGTTTTATTCTGCAGAATCTTGTGGTGCCAGCAACAAAGGTCAAGCTCATTTATTCTATGAATAAACTTTCTGCAGCAACAGATAAGAAAGCATGGGTTTTCTGAGAATTGCAATTCTATCGTTTGTTGTACTAAATAAATACTTGTCTTGTTACCCGCTAATACGTATATTTCTCTGGATCAATCACATTCCTGTGTGTGAGCTTAGTTACGGCTTTTAGGGGATTTCAAGAACATTGTGTGAATTTGTAGAGAAAAATCCAGGCGTAACCTTTTCTACTGTGGAGCATCAGAGCTGAACGCTGGGTTAGTGTGACACTTCAGGCTTCCCATTTTTCTTCTAGTGAAGTTCATAAACTTTGGTGTTTGTTTATGGCCTTTAGGACTCCTTTTGAAACCACCATGGCATCTTCAAAATACATTTTTTTTTTTTTGTGGGTTGATGAGGGGTGTAGCGTCTGCTCCAGTGCACGCTTTTCTTCTAATTTGGGTGACCCACTTCTGTCGTCAAATATGGTTGTATTTTGGGTCATAGCACAGGAGAGCACTCAGACACAGACAATCTAAATATCACATCACACTGAGTGAAAAAAACAGTGTTTTCTGTTCTGTCAGCAATGACAGTTTCATTGCGTTTCTTCTATGTCGTCTCTGTGTCTGAGACTCTTTAAGGATCTAGGACAACTCACTTGTCATTTTAGTCTTCAGCGGACCACATCTGGGTCTTGAACTGAATGATGCGACCCCACTTCGCCTCTTGAGAGCATCACGCAGCCTGAAAAGATATTCATGACATACCTACAGTAATCTTGACTGGCGTTTCCTTAAACTCAGTCAACACTTGCATGCAGAAAGAATATGAAGAGGATATCCCCTGAATGTCTTTTTCTCCCTGTGACTCATCTTTACAGCAACTACAAAAAAATTAAATAACATTCCAACTCCCGAGATGGTTTTTTCTCCAGGTATGCAGCAGAATTTCAATATCTTGCATTGAGATTTCTCTTCTTTCAGTTTTTGAATAATTGTGCTTTTTCATAAAAGAAGGCATTTTGCAACTTTTGTCAAACTGATATATATTGATATTTTGAATAAATATTCAGGCTTATGTGCAGCAAATCTGTTTTTGTGCATTAATGTGTTTCATTAGGCACGCCCAAGTGTTTTTTTTCTCCTGCGCAGACCTGTAAGGTTGACTCCACCGAGGTGGGAGGTGTGGCACAGCGGAGGAACCTGCACTGGATGTTTGTTGTGGATTACTGGGATTTGTGAACATGCTTCCTCCCGTAAACTTAACCAGCAGTGTTTTTATGCTATGCAAGGACTCACAAGCTGTTAGTTCAGGTTTTTGTTAGCAGTCTGTCTCGGCATATGTGTCTCACGTAAAGTTACATTGTTGAGCTGGGAATTACAGGCTGCAGGCATGCGGCATGACGGTGGTGTGCAGTCTTCACTGCTGAAGGTGCATGCTTCGCAACCGCTGTCTAAGGCTAAATCCAATATAAATAGGGTTGCGGGGGAGATTGCACTGAGATTGTATTTGATGTAGTGGCCCCGCAAACCTTTGATTCGACACTCACATGTGTATATAATAGATGGCGGGGGGGGCTGGGAAAAGTGGAGCAATGCAAATCTGGTTAAAGTCAGAGTGCCATTGTGCATTTTTTTGGGCTGTCCTACGGCAACGATAGCCAGGATAATAAAAAGTGTGATATTTCTGGTTGTGGTACAGTGTGTCTGAATTAAGGCTGGCCATCTCATGATGCAACTGTTGCTATGACCTCTGGCCCCCCCCACCAGCCACCAAGAATGCAGCATCAAGCGATAGATGTGGGCCTATTATAGGGGGGGGGAAATCATTCAAAGAAAATAAAGGATAATAGGTTTTTTGATTTAATGGGAGTATTAGAGTTATGAGAAACTTCTTATTACACCTCACACAGCACAGTTGCATAGGGTATAATGTTTTTGACCTGTCCGTCCGTTCATCCGTGATATACTGGTGGCATTTTCTGTTGTTGCCAGTTTAGCTTCTACATTTCTGATTGGATTGACTTCAAATTTATGCAGAAGCTTTAAGGACTTGAATGTGAACTTTTTTTTCTATTGGAAAAGACACTAATTCCTTTGGCTACGTGCCACATTTATATTCACATCAGATGAGGGCATGAACTACATTGTTCAGTGAGAACTCTGACATGGGGATGCTTGCTCACTCTTTCATTCTGTGTAATTTGCCCTGCGGCTGTTATCATGACCATATCAGAAGGAGCATATCCTGCCATGCTGTCTGAGAACTAATCATGTTAAAGTCTAAACAGAATTAGACATGATGTCCAGGCTGCACAGTGTTCAGCATCCTTAACCGTTACTGTTCAGGTCAAATTTGACCCGTTTTGACATTTGGCAGCAGTAAAAATACCCTAAACGTCATTCTTTTTATCCTGAAAGTTGAGGACTTTTCCTAAAGTGACCCGAAATGCACAAAAATGAAAATATTTTAAAATGGTGTGCTTTTGTACAGGTGCTAGACATTTTTGTACGCTGAGGCTGTGATGGATTTTAGATCTACCAGTTTGGATCAAATTAAGGCAGATGGTGGTCTTGAGGGAATCTTGAAACTGTGAAATTGTACAAGCCATTTTTGTGTGCATTTTTTTATGGGACAGTGGCGACAGAGTTCAAGGGGGACCTTGACACTGTCGCGAGAACTGTCTGTGTTCCTGCCACGTTTGCCCAGGTTCCAGCAGAGACGGGCACCTGCTGGTCTTTGAATAGGCAGGGGAGAATCTGGAAATGGTGAAATAGTCAAACAGCATAGGAGTGATCATATAGGGTGCACATGAGAAAAAGAAGTCAGAGCGTGCCTTGACACAGACACAAGATCAGCACCTGCAAACAAGCACCTGCAATGTAAGAAAACTGGATGTGGTTCTTTTTGGAGGAGCTTGGAAAGGTCCTTGTGACTCCCTCCGTGCAAAAGCAACACCACCTTCCCCACACAGCAGCTTCAGCAGCAATGGTCAGGGCAGTGCAGTAATCTGAGGGATACAGACCTGTACTTATAAAGTACTTTTTCTGGTCACAAAGCGTTTCACTAGTAGCTACGCCAACCCTTTATTCTGAAGGCCTGTCAGATACCTAGAGACAGTTTAGAATCGCTAATTACCAATTAACCTAACATGCATGGCATCAGGGGAAACCAGAGGCCCCAAAGTAAAGCCTCAAAGCACAGGTAGAACATGCAAACTTGACACAGAAAGGTTCCCACCCCTTCCAGCCCGGGGGTCGGAACCTGCAGCCTTCTAGCTGTGAAGCAACAGTGCTAAACACTGTAACACCGTGCTGCTCAAAGTGAACCTGGAACGATCAAAAAGTCACACAAGAAAGCGAACACTAGGGACAGGAGAGAAGAGATGCAACTTCTGCCCTGTAAAGAAGGACTGCAAAACAAGGCAAATTTGCTGCGAGTGTGGGGAACATGTGTGCAAGTTCCCACACACACAGTTTCCTATCACTGCTTTGAATGCAGAGACTAGTTTGAAATAAGCATTTTATTTTAATGTTTTGTGTTCTAAGTGGTAAACGTTGAATTAATATTGATAATTATGATTTCTTATGATATAGCAGTGGGGATAGTGTTTAATTGTTGCAGTGGTTAAACATGGTTATATTATAAATTCCATCAGTTCCAGAATGTTTTTTTCCATTTTCAAACTCAATAAAATATTTTAAAATAATTATAGCTTTTATGTTTTTATGTCTTATATAAAATAGGACATGATACTGTGATAGCAGATGTTTTTCTCCAAAAACAAGTGTTATAAAACTTAAAAAGAAATACACTCTCCCTCTCTATGAAACATTTAGTAAGGATTAATCATACATTTATAATGTGAGATAGGCTACTTAGACATTTTTTATTATTATTAAGCAAGAAAACTTTACATTTAAATCTCAAAAACTCACATTACAAGCCGGGGACTTATACAGGCAGCACAAGCAGTAGCAGCATAACAAAAAAAAAATGTAATATAATGAACACAAAAATCTTGAAATAACATCTTGCATGGGGATTCTCTTCCCCAAGTTATAAAGACACAAGTGAGTAAATCGAAGTCTAAACAAACATGTCAGTTTATTGCAAAATTTGACATGTTTTTATAGCTTCTTGTTTCTCAAGCCAATAATAGTTTTAATATAAGTTTTAAAATCTATGTAAACATTTTAAATAAAGTTTTTTTATTGTAAAATCTACATTTATGAATAAAAAATTTACCATAAAAAGGAGTAAAATCAGATATAGAAAATAATCTCTCTGTACTGTATACCATATTGTCTGTATAACCATATAAAACATTTTCAAAACATAAGTTATAATCTATAAATTATTTGTGTTGTCTACATACTGGCACAGATCTGACCAGAAAGGCTTTGAAATGAACACATTCCAAAAGAATGGCATCAGCCTCGTGGATATAGACCACAAAATGAACATATAATATAAAAATCAGAATGAAATCGTGTTAAATATATTTTGGTCGGGTAGGATCATATGAATTATTTTATATTGTTTTTCTTTGAACTTTTTTTTCTTAAAATAAATTTATTAAGTAAACCCAGATTTGGTGTCCATCTTAAGCCTATATGGATAGATCTGCAGTTCAAAAATTTGGTTTAGACACTTACAATGAGAGAATTCTTGTCCGGGTCAATTTTGACTCGGACCATACTCTGAAGGCAGAGAATATGAACATTCTATTTAATGGCCACCATGTAGCAATGCCGGGGGACCTGAGGGGTGTGCTCCAGCTTTAGAGGGATCACACTCCTCAGCCTCCCTGGGAAGGTCTACGCCAAGGTACTGGAGAGGAGAGTCCGACCGTTGGTTGAACCTCGGATTCAGAGAAGCAATGTGGTTTTCGTCCTGGCCGTGGCATATCAGACCAGCTCTTTTCCCTCTCGAGAATCCTCGAGGGTTCGTGGGAGTTTTCCCAACCAGTTTACAACGTGTTTTGTGGACTTGGAGTTGGAGAAGGCATTCGACCCACGTCCCTTGTGTTTTTTGTGGGGGGTGCCTTGGAGTATGCTTGTTGTTATGAGCTATTTGGTCTCTGTACGACCGTTGTGAGAGTTTGGTTCGTATTGCCAACACACACAATCGGACTCATTCCCAGTGAGAGTTGGACTCCACCAGGGGCTGCCCTTTGTCACTGATCATTTTCATAATTTTATGGACAGGATTTCTAGGCGCAGCCAGGGAATGGAGGGTATCATGCTTGGTGACCACAGAATCTCATCTCTGTTGTTTGCAGATGATGTTGTCCTGTTGGCTTCATCCAGCAATGACCTACAGGTCTTGCTGTGACGGTTTGCTGCTGAGTGTGAAGCGGCTGGGATGAGAATCAGTACCTCCAAGTCCGAGTCCATGGTCCTCAGCCGGAAAAAGGTGGATTGTCCTCTCCGGGTTGGGGGCAAGGTCCTGCCCCAAGTGGAGGAGTTTAAGTATCTCGGGGTCTTATTCACAAGTGAGGGGAGAATGGAGCGAGAGATTGACAGACGGATCGGAGCAGCATCTGCAGTGATGCGGACGTTGTACCAGTCTGTTGTGGTGAAGAGGGAGCTAAGCTCTAAGGCAAAGCTGTCGATTTACCAGTTTAAGTATCTTGGGGTCTTATTCATGAGTGAGGGGAGAATGGGGTGAGAGATTGACAGACGGATTGGAGCAGCATCTGCAGTGATGCGGATGTTGTACCGGTCTGTTGTGGTGAAGAGGGAGCTGAGTTCTAAGGCAAAGCTGTCGATTTACCAGTCAATCTACTGTATATTCCTACCCTCACCTATGGTCATGAACTTTGGGTAATGACCGAAAGAATGAGATCACGGATACAAGTGGCAGAAATGAGCTTTGTTCATAGGATCATTGGACTCACCCTCAGAGATAGGGTGAGGAGGTCAGTCATCCGGGAGAGGCTCAGAGTAGAACCGCTGCTCCTCCACATTGAAAGGACCCAGTTGAGGTGGTATGGGCATCTGATCAGGATGCTTCCTGAACGCCTCCCACTTGAGGTGTTTTGGGCACATCCCACTGGGAGGAGACCCCGGTGCAGACCCAGGACTCGCTGGAGAGACTATGTTTCCCAGCTGGTCTGGGGATGCCTTGGTATCCTCTCTGAAGACCTGGAGCAGGTGGCTGGGGAGAGGGACGTCTGGGTTTCTCTGCTTGAACTGCTGCCTTCACGACCTGGACCTCCGGAAAAGCGGTAGAAGATGGATGCATGCATGCATGCATGTAGCAATTGCGCTGGTTAAAAACAAAACAATCCTACGGAAAAAGCTCATTTCAGCCACTTGTATCCATGATCTCATTCTTTCGGTCATTACCCAAAGCTCATGACCATAGGTGAGGGTAGGAACGTAGCTTGACGGGTAAATCCACAGCTTTGCCTTACAACTCAGCTCCTTCTTCACCACAGCAGACCAGTACAATGTCCGCATCACTACAGAGGCTGCTCCGATCCATCTGTCAACCTCTCGCTCCATTCTCCCCTCACTCGTGAATAAGATGTGAGATACTTAAACTCCTCCACTTGAGGCAGCAGTTTGTCCCCAACACAGAGAGGACAATTCACCCTTTTCCAGCTGAGGACCATGGACTCGGACTTGGAGGTGCTGATTCTCATCCCTCGATATCGTGTCCATGAAAATTATGAAAAGGATCGGTGACAAAGGGCAGCCCTGGTGGAGTCCAACTCTCACTGGGGAATGAGTCCGACTGAGTGTTGGCAATACGAACCAAACTCTCACAACGGTCATATAGAGACTGAATAGCTCATAACAACAAGCCCGATACTCCATACTCCCGAGGCACCCCCCACAAAAAACACAAGGGGCACGGTCGAATGCTTTCTCCAAGTCCACAAAACACATGTAAACTGGTTGGGCAAACTCCCACGAACCGTTGAGGTTTCTGGAGAGGGTAAAGAGCTGGTCCGATGTGCCACGGCCAGGATGAAAACCACATTGCTCCTCCTGAATCCGAGGTTCAACCAGCGGTCAAATTCTCCTGTCCAGTAGTCTGGCATAGACCTTCCCAGGGAGGCTGAGGAGTGTGATCCCCCTCAAATTGGAACACACCCTCTGGTCCCCCTTCTTGAAGAGAGGAACCACCACCCCAGTTTGCCATTCCAAAGGCACTGTCCCCGACCTCCATGCAGTGCTGCAGATGCGTGTCAACCATGACAGCCCTACAACATCCAGGGCCTTGAGGTACTCAGGGTGAATCTCGTCCACTCCTGGGCCCGGCCACCAAAGAGTTTTTTAACCACTTCTGCGACCTCAGCCCCTGTGATGGGAAAGTCGTACTCAAGTTCTGCTTCCTCTGTAGAAGGTGTGTCAGTGGGAACAAAAAACAAACAAAAAATATCAGCTTCCATGTACCATGACTCTTTCTCATAACGTCACATCCCTCAACCCAAACACTCATCATTTTATCCAGTATTAAAACAACGAGGCAATACTGAAATGTGGTGCATTAATGCTGTAATAAACATAAGATAACCTGAATCACAACAGAACATGCTTAATTTTGAAGGAAGGACATGGTCTTTTTTAAATACAGAAAAACATACCAAACATGTTTAATATAATGCCTAACAAAAATCATAATTATCTAACTTTAACAAAAGACAGCATTTAACTTTAGTCCTCCATAGTGACTACCTTCCGTTTTCCTGCTTGTAGTGCAGAGATGATTAGAGTTGACACCACTTTGTCTGTCTCTGGTGCTTGATCCACACTCACAGGCAGTCTAAAAAAGTGAACATTTGCCAACACAAAGAGAACAGAGTTTGTAGCTGTGACTAGCCTCACGCTAACCTCCAGTTAGCCGACTGCGCAGGCTTTAGTCCACGCGGTCGCTCGTTTCAATGTAGATTTAAGTGCAATCTGCGGTGCAGATGTCCACATAATATGACTGTGATACTCCAGCAAACTGATTTGAACACCCAATACTAATTAAAATGAAGTGTTTCTGTGCAGCCCCAAAGATTGTCCAGGCGGGTGCCAAGCCCGGGCCACGACTTCCGCTATATCGGGAAGTGCAATGGGGTGTTAATTTGCATTAATTTAAAAAAACAAAACAAAACAAAAAAACTTAACTTAACTGGACTACCATCCATCCATCCATCTTCTACCGCTTTTCTGGAGGTCCGGGTCGCAGAGGCAGCAGTTCAAGCAGAGAAGCCCAGACTTCCCTCTCCCCAGCCACCTGCTCCAGCTCTTCAGAGAGGATACCAAGGCGTTCCCAGACCAACTGGGAGACATAGTCTCTCCATCGAGTCCTGGATCTGCCCCGGGGTCTCCTCCCAGAGGGACGTGCCCGAAACACCTCAAGTGGGAGGCGTCCAGGAGGCATCCTGATCAGATGCCCATACCACCTCAACTGGTTCCTTTCAACTAACTAACTAACTGGACTACCATAATTAATTATGTTAATGTGATAATATTCCCAGGACCAATTATTTTACAAATGATTTTTACGCTCGTAAAATATTTTCTTCATTTGTTTCAAACAAAGACACAGATGCTTAATATACAACATTTCAGTCTGTACTAGAACATCAGACCTCTGCTGTACACTAATTTAATTTGTGATGCTCAGCCATGATTCTGTCCCACTCAGGGATGTCTGTGCTTTGCTTTTAAAAGAGCAGGAACATGTAATTTGCTTAGTCATGACGGATGCCAGGCCCCACAACACCTTCTGGATAATGTTTGCTCCTAACTTGACCCCATTTTTTTTAACCCCACTGCAGTTGCACTGTTTGCTTCAAACCACAATATCACCCAAATGTCAGCTGCCGGGTCACATGCACGTACACCGTACCGTGCTGACAAGGTCCTTTGAACTGTGTTAAACTGTTTCACAAATATGATCTGAAATAAACTTTGTAAAAGCACATCAGTGGGGAGCTGTTTTCTTTGCAGATTTGTTTCTTGGTCAACTTAAAAGACTTAGCTTTATACATTGTTTGCTTTGAGGAGGTCTTAAATTATCCAGTGCCTTCATTTCTTTTTGTCTCTGCTGCTGCAGATCCTCGGTGGCATGCTCTGGTATCTCTTGGACTTTTCATTCTCAGAATGATTAAGAAGAAGAAGAAGCCATCTCTGCTGTCATTCAGTCAATCCTGTACAGTAGAACGAAATTACGTTTCTCCTATCTACAATGCTAATCACATGTAGAATCAGAGGGGTCGCTGCCATGCAAGGCGCCGCCACAAACAGCTTCTCCTTCCCCCATTCTATTATGCTGAGCACCAAGCTAGAAGGCGGGAAGTACCATTTTTTTTTAATATGGTCTTTGGTATGACCCAGCCGGGATATGAACCCACGACCTCCCGGTTGTGGGGCGGATGCTCTACCAACTAGGCCACCACGCCGGTTAAAGCTGTATTTATTTCTTCAGATCTGAATGAAAAATTCAAGCATTCATGCTGCTGAAGCCTGATGGTGAGAAATGTGCTGTTTGTTCGCCTAATCAGTCAATCACAGCCCTGTTCTGTCTGTTTGCTACTTTTATTTCTCCCCTATCACCCACAGCAGCAGCCTTCAACAAAACCTTCAGTATATTATCCACATTGTGGAGATTTTCAGCAGTCCCCCCCCCCCCCCCCCCCCCAACAGCACAGTCATTTACAGTATGCAGGGAGCCGGCTGAGTAAATCTGAGCCGGAGTGGTCCAGCCGACCACTCACCACAATGCACACGTAGAGGATCACTTTTCAGCCGTCCTTAAGGGAGAAGCACAGACACAGTGTACTCTGCTGCCAGTTGAAGGTAACTGTGCCTTAGCTGACACCCCATCCCCATCACACCAACTGCCTCTTACGTAAGCTGCGCTGAGAGGCGAAGAAGAAATGGGAAAATGAAGTGTGGTTGAAAAGGCAGGTACAGTATATGGTTAGTCAGTTCAGGTATGAGGACTTTAGATTGAGTGGTTATGTACTGAGAAAGGCGCTTCTGTCACCTATATGGGTTTATGTACATCAAGTGTTTATAGTTGTTTGAGGTATGTGAAATCAATGCAAATATGTGTTTTAGTTTCTGTAACAATATACTGTATGTACATGAAAAAAGGAGGTTGGTTGTTTCCTAAAAGTCCCTAGCAACAGCGCTAGCTTAAGACCACTGAAGACTGTAGCTGCTTCTGGGTGATGTTCAGGTTAAGGTGGTTTACCACCCTGAGCTAGGCTTTCATGCTGGATTTGCTGTCTTAAGCTAGAGACTTATGAAGCCGACAGTCAGTCATATGGCAAGTTCGAGCCATCGGTGAGTCTGTTCTGTTGAGTATTTAGTATTTGGATGGTGCAGTGGTTAGCACTGCGGCAGCACAGCAACTCACCCTTGGCCATGGGATCCCTGGTTTGATCCCAGCCCCTGACCAACAGTGATCTGTGTGGAGTTTGCATGTTCTCCCCGTGTCTGCGTGGGTTTACTCCGGGATTTCTCCGGTTTCCTCCCACAGGCCAAAAACATGCAGGTTAGGTTAATTGGAGACTCTAAAAGTGGCCCTAGGTGTGAATGTGTGTGAATGGTGAAGGGATAGCGCCGTACTGTGGCTGCTTCATCCATCCAGGTGGATGCCCTCCATTTCCCCTCTGGGGATCAATAAAGTATACAAAATAAAAAAAAAAAAAATAAGTCTAGCACCGTCGGCAAACAAACCTAGCCTGTGTTTTTTGGCTGATTCAACACATTGAATTGGTGTCGGACTTAGCGAGAAAGAGAGCAGTCCAATTAGCTGCTGAATGTAGTGAATGAGTGAGTGCAGGTGGAGTACATGGTTGTTTCCCATTGGTTGTAGTCTTCCCTTTGTGCAAGTGGAACTTTTTTTACGCCAACAAATTGGACAAAAGGAGGACGTCCTTCAACATGTTTTGTCAGAGATGCCGGCTTTGTGTGTCTCTAGCCTTATGAGTGGGTGGCAGTGTTGCCTGGTTTCATGAGAGAAACAAGCGACCAGCTCTATGGAAACAAGCCCAAAACAAGCCCAACAGGCAACCTACCACATTGTAAAAGAGAGGCTGCTTGATAACATAATATATCATCCATCCATCTTCTTCCGCTTAATCCTTTTTGGGTCGCGGAGGGGGGGGCTGGAGCCTATCCCAGTATCTTTGGCCGACGGGCAGGGTACACCCTGGACAGATTGCCAGTCCATCGCAGGGCCAACACAGAGAGACAGACAACCATTCACTCTCACAGTCATACCTAAGGACAATTTAGAATCCCCAGTTTGATGCCAATTAACCTAACTTGCATGTTTTTGGCCTGTGGGAGGAAACCGGAGAAATCCCGGAGTAAACCCACGCAGACACGGGGAGAACAGGCAAACTCCACACAGATCACTGTTGGTTGGGGGCTGGGATCGAACCCAGGATCCCCAGGCCAAGGGTGAGTTGCTGTGCTGCCACAGTGCTAACCACTCCGCCACCGCGCCGCCCAACATAATATATCGATATATAGATTTATTTTTCTTTGCAGTGAATTGACTGTAATCACAGTCAGCGTTGAATAACGGAATTTTATAAACTCTAATTAAAGGAAAATACATATGCATTCTGCATAATCAACAACAAATTTATAGTAAACACAGTCAACATAAAAACTTTGAATAAATTAAAATTTTAAACTCTGATCAAAAGAATAGACATGTGCATTCTGCATAAGAAACAGCACTAAACACGATTACAGTTTAGTGATGTGGGATGATGGGAGTTGTCCGTGTCATGATCAGGCGAGCGTGCCTCCCCCCTCCCTTCCTGTTTCTGTTTTCCCGGCTCCGGAGCTCATCAGCGCACCTGCGCGATTACACACCTGCTGCTTCCTGATTCACCAGCATATTTAAGGGCCAGAGTGTGAAGAGCTCTCCGCTGGATCATTGGGTTTGTGCCACCTCGCAACTATAGTTCTTGTTGTGTGGTAAATTAATTATTTTCCCCAAGTTGTCTTACCTTCTCCTCTCCTCCCAGGTTTGCTGCCGCCTTCAGCGGTGCGTCTCCAGAGCTGTGTTTGTACGCTCGCCTGAATCATCACTCATCAAAGACAACAGCTTCTCCACCCAGGTTCTTCAGCCCTTCCTCTGCCTTCCTTGCAGTCTCCAGGTCCCCTCACCTTTCCTACGCTGGAGTTCACTGCCGGGCTCTCTGCCAGTATCATAAGCCCCTTTACCTCAGTTGTCATTTCTCTGTGTGGCATTCTCATCATTAATCATTCCTCTCCTCTCTTTCCTCCTAGGCTGCATGTGGCTCCAGCATGCAACTGTTTTCCTGTATATAGTGTGGCGTCTTGGTTGCGGGTTTCATTAATTGTGGTGTGTGTATTTATTTCCTAAGTTAGCATTTTTCATTAAAGTGGTGCAACTTTTCATTTGTGTCTGAGTGTTCTTCTGAAGTGGTTGCCCTGCACTTAAGCCTCCTTAAAACACCAAATCATGACAGTTTGCTTGTCCTTTAAAGAAAAACTAAATATCACTCGACAGCCAACAACTTTAATTACGTGGAAAGTTATCTTTTAAATCGGCAAACATCATATGTGTAGCTCGTGGCAAAATTTGAACGGAATTAAAAGATAATTTTGCTCTTGCCATTCATTTCAATGGAGAATTTTTTTCAATTTAAAGTCCCATATGCAATGATCTGTATATATATATATTAGTGCTGTCCAGCGATTAAAATATGTAATCATAATTAATCACACGATCTCATAGTTAACTCATAATTAATCACATTTTAGTTGCGTATTTTTGTCTCATGAAAAACCATTGTAATTCTCTTAACAGCACAAAAAGTGAGTGGGCTTGCTTTGTACAAATGTTTTTTATTATTATTATCATTGCAAAGCATCCATATCTTCCGTATTAGACCGAGAAAACAAAACAGGACATATTACTCTGAAAATAAAAAAATGTTTTCTTTTTTTCCTTTTCATTAGTTTAGTAACCCTGCCACTGATATCTGCGATAAAAAAAAATACATACAAATAAAAAATATATAGGCACAAAAGCAGCCCCTTAAATACAAAATGAAAACAAGAGGAGAGTATCCCCTGAGAGGAGTAGTACAGTCTAATGATTGTATAGTAGCCCAACTGCTGCAGTTTTAAACTTACCAACACAGCCTCTTGAACATGAACATAATGTAACTGCTAGCACGTAACAGGTGAGTCAACCTAAAGGCCTACTTTCTGTCTTTGAGCCAGTTGCTCAAACAGACAAGCCTATTGACATTTTCAGACAACAGGGAAGATCGTTTTTTCTGAACGACATGTCCAGACAGTGAAAACAATCGTTCACATGGTACTGACGTGGCAGGCGTTGCTAAGTATTTGCATGCAAGGGAGGCCATCTCACTGTGTGACGCTTTATGTGTGGACCACCATTCCTGTGGAGAGTCTTCAATGCCAATCATAGGTTCTGCCTTGTAGCGCTCAATGCAGCGTTCCACGGTGTCCTCCTCTTCATCTGAGGAAGATTCTTGTGCAAACATGAGAGCTGGCTTCTTCTTCTCTGGCTCAGGCATGCTTTGGTCATCCAGTGCTGCTGGTCTCCCCTTCTCCTGCTGCTGGAGTAAGGCACGGATGGAATCCCACACGACAACCCGGTCAGGTTTGCTCAGACACTTGAGGTCCTTAAACCTTGAAATGAAATAATAAAAAATATCAACGTTATTGCCATACAAGCAAAGGCACTAGTAAAACAAAACATTGACCTAATCTCTATTCCAGATTCAGAAGAAAAAAATGGATATTGAAGAGAACCAACCCACAAAACAAAGTGGTGCTTAAGACAAACAAAATACTGAGAAGAATGTAGAATGAATATCTTACCTTGGGTCGAGTGCTGTAGCAACCCTAAGCCATGCGATGTTCAACTTCTCTTTGCGACCTTCCATATCCGCTGAAAAGGTTTCCTTGAACTTGATCAAGTACGCTGGGTCGTCCTCAGTGACTTCCATTACTCGGGACAGGTGGCATAATGCTGGCATCACCACAGAGCAAGAAACAATCTTCTCTCCACCCAGAAGATCTGTCACATATCTGCAACAATATACAAAAGCTCTTTCACAAAACTCTGTCACACACATACGGACACCTGATAGATAACCTACAGTTACAGTGATGGGAGGGGATATGAGGAATCACATGTGTTCCTGCGCACACACACACACACACACGTTACCCATTTACAGTGCTGTGCGGGACAAACACACACAGTTGAAGGGAGAGAGGTGATACCGACAGACAGACATTAGGGCCTGTGTCCATCAAATGCGTTTTTAGGGCAGAAAGTGCTGAAAACCTAGCCTCTTGGGCGCTTCCTGGCCTTCTCTGTTGTTAAGTTACACAGGGAATCATAGCTATTGAAACAGTCACTGATTATGTCAAAATACAGAAAAAATATACAGATAATCACGAGCTACACTTTGAGTAAAATGAAGCAAATAAACAGTCTACACATAGAGATGGCCCATCTAAAACATGCCACAGGGTGGTATTTTACGTTGGGTGAGACAGGTGCTAATGTTTCTGTCTTGACACAGATCTACTTTAATTGTTAAAGAATCAGATATAGGCTACAAGACATAATTAGGCCTACCTGCAATGCTCCAACGCAACTTCGAGCTTCTTTGTTTTCTCCAGCTCCGTTGCTGTTGGCATGGTGACTTTGGTTGAGTGTAGGGCCAGGGCAGCTGTCAGAGGTTCAATATTCCGGTTGACACGCTTTATCATTTCAAGGGTACTATTCCATCTTGTTGCTACCTCCTGCGTGAGCGCTTCTTCTTTCTGGTTGTGTGCGATTTGCTGCCGCTCGAGTTCCAGGGGATTCGTTGGGCTGTGTTTAAAGTGTCCCACAAGTTTTCTGCATTTTGCCAATGCGCTGTCGAATGGGCTATTGTGCAGAGAAACCGTGACTGCTCGGTTCACGCTGTGTGCGATGCACGGCAGGTGTTCAAAGGGGAGCTCTCTGGCTGCAGCCATCATATTGCGTGCACTATCCGTGGTCAGTGAAACAACTTTCTTTTCGATGCCCCACTCTCTGGCTACATTCATGAAGTGCTCTGCAACATTATCAGCGAAGTGCCTCTCTTCTGTCTTCATAACAGTCAAAGCATGGGACTGAAGTTTCCACTGTGGGGTGAAATAATGTGCTGTGACCCCGAGGTAGTTGTCATTGCCAAGTGACGTCCAGTAATCTCCCGTTAGCGCGACTATTTCTGTCTGCCCCAATGCCTGTTGTAACTGGGACTTCTCCGTTTCAAACAACGTTTCTATCCGGCGTGTGATAGTAGCTCTGGAAGGAGTTTCGTAGGTCCAGTCGTTGGATGCGATGCGAATTATCTCGGCCAGACCTTCATCCTCCACAATACTAATGGGCCTGCATGCCGTAGCCACCCACTTAGCTATGGCAGCTGTTAGCTTCATTTTAGTAGCAGCATCCATGGGCCGCTGTCGGAAGCCATCCAAACTTGTTTGGTTCTGACGCGGAGGAGGCGAAGCTACATCACTGGTGTGTTTGGCCATCAAATGGTATTTTAAACTGGATGTGCTTCGATGGTAGCTAAGTTCACATCGACAATAAGTGCAAATAACTTTAGTTTTATCGATCGAACCATCCTTTCCTATTTTAAATGTAAACTTTCCGTTCAGAAGTGTCCCTGGTGCGTCCATTACTGTGGCTGACTAGTGCCGCCAGTGCCGCGCGCTTTAGTCGTTGGGTTCTTCTTTGTTTGATATTTGAAATCGTATCCTTCGTTCCGCCACCATGTGTACGTGCGTGGTATTACAGCCAGTACACTGTGCTTATGAAAAACTACGGTCACAGCATTAATCTCGCGTTAAAAAAAATCTCGCCATTAAAAAGGCGCTTGAGTTAACGCGATAATAACGCGATATTTTGACAGCACTAATATATACAGTATATATATATATATATACAGTATATATATATATATATAAAAACCTGGATAGCTCACTCCCCATTAGTGAGTACAGAACTGAGTGGAGTTGGGCAGGCCACTGATCTCTAAAGAAAAACTGATCAGTGGCCACCAGAAGTGAAGCCCCTGGCTGGCTCCTGTTCTTCTTCCGCTTAATCCTTTTCGGGTCGCAGGTGGGGGCTGGAGCCTATCCCAGCATCTTTGGGCGAGAGGCAGGGTACACCCTGGACAGATCGCCAGTCCATCGCAGGGCCAACACAGAGAGACAGACAACCATTCACTCTCACAGTCATACCTAAGGACAATTTAGAATCCCCAGTTTGATGCCAATTAACCTAACTTGCATGTTTTTGGCATGTGGGAGGAAACCGGAGAAATCCCGGAGTAAACCCACGCAGACACGGGGAGAACATGCAAACTCCACACAGATCACTGTTGGTCGGGGGTTGGGATCGAACCCAGGATCCCTCGGCCAAGGGTGAGTTGCTGTGTTGCCGCAGTGCTAACCACTCCGTCACCGCACTGCCCTGTTACCTCAATAAATTCCCCCAAAACTAACAGATTTTGAACTTCTTGGTATGGAGACACAGCTTATAATTTTGTGCAACCAAGCTAGGAGAGCTGTCACACAGGCAGCAAAGCAAGCCCAAATAAACAACTACACGTTAAGAAACAAGCCCAAAACCCTGCAACCCGCGACTGACGAGATTTGCAAGTGACTTTAGAAAAAAAAACAAGCTCAAAGTCGCTTATAATAAGCGGACTTGGCAACTATGGTGGGTGGGCAGCTTGGCATGACTGCTCAGCAACTTTAGCTAAGCTGAGCAATGTTTTGACTTTGTGACTGGCTTAGTGTTAAATACGTTCAGAATAAACTAATGAAATACTGTATTCAACTTGTGACTTTGTAACATGTATTTCATCATTTTCTTACTTTTGTCTTAGCTCCACAATTGGAAACATTTAATTAACAGATTTATCACATGGGGTGGGGAAAAGTTATAATACTGCAGTACTTTGTGGTTGTACTGTATCAACTCAGAGACCCTATCAGGATACTTTATTAATAATTATTCATAATTGTTGCAAATACAAACTTGCCTATTTAGGAACCAAAGTAATAGAAATCAGTTGCCTTTTCAGTCCACTAGATGGTGCTAAATGCTCACTCTCTGGCTAGGTCAGCACTGCAAAGGGGAAACTCCTGAGATCTAGCCGGGAGTTGAACAAGACAAAGATTGGGTTGGAAATTGCAATATATGATATTGCAATACTAGGCATATCGCATAATCATGATAGTATCATATCATGTGGCCTCTGGTGAGTCTCATCCCTACTATCACAGTTAGCATCAACTTCAGTTTACATTGCAGTATTATTGGCAAATATTAATATGAAAATTATGAAAAATGTAATTACAAAGTTCCCTGATTGATTATTTTTCATATAAACCCAGCAAAATTTTAAGCTAAAGGTCACAAGTTTATGAGAGAAGAATTCCAGTATAGAGAATGGGCATTGACGTCATGTCACGCTGCATTCTGGTCTGTCGTTGCCATTGTCGTGGTCTGGCTTCTTTGTTTACTTGTAGTCTACGGCAGCTGCTAATGGGGACAGACATACGTGTGATGGAACGCAGCAAACAGAAAATTAAAATTTCATATTCAGAGAAGCTGAATAAGGAAGCAAAGGAGTGCTACCTCCAAAAAATTAAAGAAATAAATGGGATCGATCCGTATGAGCACAAAAATGGGCCACAAATCTCGTGAGTGCAAGTTAGGGGTAAGTGCATACACCCATGGGCAATTTAAGAACTATAAATCATTAGAGGCTCATGTTCAGTTCACCAATGGATGGGTCCAGCCGTCTCAAATCTTCCAGGTGAACGACCAGAAAACCGTCGTTTGTACAAAGGTAAGCAATCATTGTTTCTACATGGTTTTTTGCACTAGCATGTGTCTCTGCAACTGCAGGCATTTCTAAGTCCCAGTGGTGAAATGTTGGATTTATGTTCAAATTTGACATATGCTTGATACACATTATTACACAACTGGACATGAAATAGTAATCAAGTAATGTGATAAGCCCGACGCTTCCACACAGAAAAAATTACCGGTATAATTAGCCGCGATATAAACATTCTAAATCAGGACGGTGGCATTTTTATAGTCACCTGAAAGAGGAGAAGCTTCTGAATCTAACAATACCAAACATTCTATGGGCTTCAGTCCAAAGCTGATTTTAAATCCATGCGTACTGAAGGCAACAGTGTGCTCTGGGAATTCCTAGCTGGCTTGTTAAAAGTTAGCACCAACTCCACGTGCATACAAGTAATCTTTATATGTGTTTAAATCACAGCTTACTTTCGTGAAAATGCCGTGATCACACGACCATGTGTGCAGGATTATTGTTGGAGCTGATATCTTTCCTTCTGACTGCTTCAATCCATTCCATCTGATGCCTCTTTGTTAGCTCAGAGACCCAGTTCTCTCCACTTTTCTTCCAAGTCGGGAAGTTAAAAAAGCGTACGCCGATAAGAATCTTTTCCCCACGCCAATCGTGAGAGCAGTTGTTGCATTTGACAACGCAGCAAAACTTCCCCATTCCAACGTTGCGTGGTATTTGGATGAATAATAATAACACACTGAAGCAACCCTCTCAAAAACTTCAGCTTAACTTCTTTCATTGCTCACTACTAAACTAAGACAGGCAGACCACTTTTCCCACAATTCTTTGCAGTTTTTCCATCGGGGGATGTCACGCGTCCATTCCCTATACAAGGAAAAAAATTGATCATTCATGAAAAATAAAAACGATTAGGAGGAAAAAGTATGATTACTAACGTTGAGAAGTCAGGGTATTGACGCTGAATTCTTCACACATTTCCAAACATCTGAGACAGAAACTGCAGTGCAGACTGCATGAATTGTGTTTGACCAGTCAGTGTTTTTGTGTTTTGGTCCGACCAACTTAGCTCATCACCTATTTAATATGCTCCATAAGGGTTTAGTTGAAAGGTTTATATTCACAAAATACTTCAAATGTGCAAGTGTCAGAACAAGAGTTCCTGGTAGTGATTGAAAACTTGCAAACTTGGGCAAATTTAAATCACGTATGGTTACTGTTTTTCACATCTTGTACAATGTGTGGCGTTGGTTAGCAGTAAACAGAAACAAAATCAGTTTAAACACAAAGTCCCTTAGTTAATAAATCTGACATTTTAATTCTTTTACTTAAAGATGCACTGCAGTGGATATAAATCCCCGTAAAAACAAATCTACATTGTCTAAAATGTTATCTTATGACCTTTTCCCACCCACAAAAAACTTTCATGGTTTTACAATTGCTTGTGTAAATCTTTTCCCTTTTCCTCCAACTTCAAACACCAGGCTCTAAGAGCATTCTAAATAAGCCCGCCCATAGGCCCATAACATGTGGTTAGTCCTGATTGGTTCACCTGTTACAGTGATATCACAAAAGCAGTACGTCTAACTTGTCTTTTTCCAAAGGGAGGAGCTTCATCTGAACTTTAACAGCAGAAACACACAGACATAACACATAAGTGTTTTAGCTCTTGATATGTCTTGTATATGTAAGTCATGAAAAAAACATGTTCCAGACATGTTAAAAAAAGTAATTTTGGTCAGAGTGCCACTTTGAACTTTCTGCAGCTACAGATCTAAAAATTTTAGGTTTTCTAATAAGTGAATGATCGTACTGTATGTGGTTCTGCTGCCTGTGTGTGAGCAGTGTGGCTCCTGGTGCATTTTATCTGTTTGTCTCATTTTACTGAAAAGCCTAAATGTGGTCTTGAAAGAAATTTCATTTCCTCAGATCAGCGTGGATCATGATAATCGCTCAGTAACCTGCCGCGCTCCGTAGTCCTCGCCGCAGGCTTAGTCGGGAAAGGAAAGCTCCTCATCCCAAACCCTCTATTCTGCTCTGTGTACAAACAGCTAATCCCATTTGTGCAGAGTTAAAATAACTGCGCTCAGCTCCAGTCTTACACCTTTCAGTTTTATTATGGAATTAAGAGGCGGTGGGTGAGAACATCTCATAAACAGCAGCTCACATATCTCCCATTATAGCTTGTTGAAATGTTATATACAACGGCGCATGCAGCTTATTTAATATTTGTTTGGGTGCTGTTCAGTCTAATAATAACTCACTCACTGAATAAATATGTCACTCAACAATAAGCTAGCAGCTTCGTTCCCCAGGTTTCCAGCCAAGCTGAACTTAACAGACACATTTCTGTAGCTTCTTGAATTATTCCATGATTAGGATGAATGTTTTGTTTTTTCTTGGAGGAAAACATTTTTTTCCTGTAATGCCACCTTCAACACGACTCAACTTTTTCCCCTCAGTGAACCTGTTAGTTTCCAGTCTTCAATTAGTCTTTTTTTTAGCCGTACATAACTTTCCAGTTGGAGTAATTGGACTCGGTCTGGGAGTGCTTTGCCACCGGTCCAAATGAGCCCAAACCTCATTAGAAGCCCCTGTGGGGAACAGATGAAATTCGGGGTACTTTTTAAAACTTTTTTATAAGTCATTCTGGGCAGTGAGGACATGGCACAGACCAAACAAATCAAATGCAGGGATCATTATGCTGCTCTTAATGATGTCGGTTCTGTGGCATTCAAGCCGTTTCATTCAGACGTGGTGTAGCTCTTAGCCTTGGGGCCTTATTTTCTCGGATCCACTGCTCCTCTCTGTCTGTCAGCAATTAAAGCAGACAAAGGGCCTACCTGTGCTTCTGATAATGAGCTGAAGACATTTAATGGGATCACTGACTGAAAAATTGTGTTTTTTGTAGGTTTTAACCTTATGAAAAACTTGCTCATGTGATTAACCAGTCTAGCTGTCTGTCTGTGGGCGGGGGAACCAGAGTGCTACTAGGGAGTTTGCTTACCAAGCTTGGTTTATATTGTTATTTTCTTTAGATTCCAGTCACCCTAATACAGTGTTTTTCAACCGGGCTGCCCTGGTATGTTTGGGTTTCTGTGGGAAATTATCTAATTTCTCTTGTTAATTGGTTCAAATTATTGGACCAATTATGAAGTGAAATTGGATAATTTCTCACAAAAATCTGAATGTACAAGGGCACCCTGTGGTTGAGAAACACTGCCCTAACTAGAAAAGCACCCAGAGTGCATACCTCTGCCAAGGCTCCTTTCGTCCCCCATAGATCACGTCCAAAATGTAATGGGTTCCTCTCTAGGCCAAGGACTACCTCTGGTGAAAATTTCATCCAAATCAAAGCTTGGATGACTTGTAATTTCCTGCTATTAAATTCAGATAAGACTGAAGTCATTCTTGTTGGTCCAAAAAACCTTAGAAATTCCTTTCCAAATCAAACTTTCAGTTTGGATGCGGTTACTCTTTCTCTTAATAGCTCTGTGAGGAACCTTGGAATTATTTTTGATCAAGATCTGTCCTTCAATTCACATATTAAATTCGTTTCTAAGACTGCCTTCTATCATTTGCGTAATATTGCCAAGATTAGGAGCATCTTGTCTCAGAGTGATGCTGAGAAACTGATCCACGCTTTTGTTAGCTGGAGATTAGATTATTGTAATTCTTTATTATCAGGCTGTCCTAAAACATCTTTAAAAAGTCTTCGGCTGATCCAAAATGCTGCAGCAAGAGTTTTAACAGGTACTAGAAAGAGAGATCATATCTCTCCGGTTCTGGCCTCCCTTCATTGGCTTCCCATAGAGTTTAGAATTAAGTTTAAAATCCTTCTTCTTACTTACAAAGCTCTAAAGAATCAGGCTTCTTTTTATTTAAAAGATCTGATACTACCGTATTATCCTAACAGAGCACTACGCTCCCAAAATGCAGGATTACTTGTAATACCTAGAATCTCCAAAAGTACAATGGGAGGCAGAGCCTTCAGTTATCAAGCTCCTCTCCTGTGGAATCAGCTGCCAATCTGGATTCGGGAGTCAGACTCAATCTCTGTTTTTAAGAATAGGGCTAAAACCTACCTTTTTGATATAGCCTACAGTTAGGGAGGGATCATGTGTTTCTGAACCCTCCCTTAGTTATGCTGCTAATAGGTTTAGTCAGCCGGGGGACCTCCAGTAATGCACTGGGCCTCACTCCTTTCCTCACTCTCAATGAAATATTTTTTTTTTTTGCTGGCCATTAACATTTGTTTGTTCTCTCCCATAGATTGAGTCCCCATCATGCTGTTTGCTCTCTACATGTCTGTTCTTTTCTTCTTCTTCTCTATCCCCTCACCCCCCAGCCAGTCGCAGCAGATGACTGCCCCTCCCTGAGCCTGGTTCTGCTGGAGGTTTCTTCCTGTTAAAAGGGAGTTTTTCCTCTCCACCGTCGCCAAGTGCTTGCTCACAGGGGATCGCCTGATTGCTGGGGTCTTTCTGCAACTGTGGGGGTCCTCCCTACAGTTGATAGTGCTATGAGATGACTGTTGTTGTGAAATGGCGCTATATAAATAAAGTTGAATTGAATTGAATCCATCCAGTAGTTTTTGTGTGATCCTGCTGCACAAATACAAACAAGGTCCTTGGTGGAGGTATGCACTCTCAGATCATAACCAAAATTTAATGGGTTCACCCTTGGCCCAAGGGCTACCTATGGTGAAAATTCCATCAAAATCTGTTCAGTAATTTTTGCATAATCCTGCTAACAAACAAACAAACTACCCCGATCACATTACCTCCTTGGCGGAGGTAATAAACATCCCCGTTTCCACCTGGTTCTCTAATCCACAGTTGATAACATATCTCGCATCATTCTGTCTTGTTTTGCTGTATTTTTTATATTTTATCAATCCCTTAGCATTTGCTTGGCTAGGCGGTCCGCGTCGGTCAGCCTAAAGGCATTAGCGCTCGCCTCAGCAGCTGAAGCTAGCAGCTAACAAGCGTCAGCTAGATGCCTTGGGGGACCATTCACTCAGTCATGAATGTTTCTATGCTTATTGTACTCCAGGGACCGGTCATATCCTATCAACCACTGAAACCACACACTCTTCATTCTTTAAGACGAATATGTTACGAGTACATTAGTTGGCTCAGGCCCACTCTCCAAGCTAGGAGCTAGCCGACTAAGATTAGCGGTAATGACGTAAGAAGGATGACAGAGTTAAATGTGGCTTTTAGCCATTTGAAGAGATATGCACTGAAACAAGTCATTCTGACGAACGCTATAGAAGATGATTCACAACGATGCTGCAGTAATTAAACACTTAAAATTTGACCAAAATCTGTCACAGACATTTCATTAAGACCTGTGGAAGCTGTCAACATGTGGAAAAAGTGCAGTCATAGAGCCCTTTTAAAGGAAAAAAATCTAACTGCTTAAAAACATACTTTTGAATGACAGCAGTCAGAAAGACATTTTGGTTTTTGCTTAAGTGAGGTTTTCCTTTTGGGTGTTTTTTTTAGCCTTGAAAGGCAACAGTATTTGATTTAGTAGAAGTGAGGCCTGATTATTGCCTTGGTACACGATGCAGCATTATTTCAAGGGTCAATGAGCTGACTTTTAACAGTGGAAGTATTGACCACGGTGGCTTTTGCTGTAATCAATACCTTCCTGGAAATGGAGCTTTGCAAGTACGACTGGTGGCTGATTTGTCACTGTACAGCCTCGGTGATATATACAGATCCTGAAATTTAAATGAAATATAAAGGGGGAAAAAATAAAAGTAATTCCCTTGTTAGCAGCTACAAAGAAAGAGTAGCTCTGAAGGCTGCTGCATCTGATTGTTCTGAACCCTGCACGGTTTGTTTCATTTCATTTCATGTCCTTTCATATTTCTGTTAATTCACAGTGAGTTGTCAGGGTGTACAGCAGCTTGTATAAGATCAAATTTAAAGTTGGACCGTAAAAGAGCTCACAGCCAAGCTTATGTTCTTTTCTTTTTTTTCTGAGGACTTCCCTAATGTTTTTGCTGAAGCTCAAAGAAAATGGAAAACAATGAACTGTGAATTGATAGCATTTTTGTTCCCAAGCCCTGCAACACATACTACTGCCAAGATGGTATTTCAAATTCATACGTTTGCCATAAAAGCTTTTTATTCAAAACAAGACCCCCTGGAAATTGGTTTGGGTGGCAGCCTCTCTAAACACGAGCAAGAACGATAAACATGCGTGCCAGTGCGAGTTCGTACCGCTTCTCCTGTGTTTGTGTGGTCGCACGTATTGTTTGCATACAAAACAATAACTCTTCACCAAATATGACAGGTGCAACACGCTGAATATGATGTCCCACACTCCAGAAACACCGGCACAGTGTCATATGGAGGCCTCTGAATAGAGGACAGGACGGTCGTAGCCTCAGAACTAACAAGCAGCAGAGGGGAAAAAAATAACCACACAAATATTACTGACAGCTAAGTTGATTTGAGGAGGATTTTTGGGTCAAGAGGAAAACTGAAGGCGCAATATTGCCACAGAGTCAGAATGACATGAATATGAAAAATAGTCCAATTTGGTCCCGAAGACTAAGTCTGTCTCATCGGATTCCCTTTTAGCTGATTAATGTTTCTGGCATCCCCAAGCATGAGCTGCTGCGGCTTTTCTTCACATGTAATTGAGTGAGTGTGTTTTCATGAAGCTTCTCTGGCTATTAATTAGGGATGTGAAAAGCAGCATGTTAATTGTGGGACAAGTTGGAAAGCCTACATGCAAAAAAATCAATTAGGTGATAAATAATGAATAAAAATCGTCCCATTCTCAGCTTGTGAAAATTCAATGACAATGACATCATCTGCGCTTCCGCCCGGAGGAACCTCCCCTTCTGTGAAATGGCTCAGGTAAATTCTCAGCTTAACATCTTCACCGCTGATGACTGAAGGCTTTTGTGCGGTGGGGTGAACTTAAAGCAAACCTACACATTGGCACATACACGGGTACATGGGCAGCAGTGGCTCAGGAGGTAGAGCAGGTCGTCTAATAACTGGAGGGTTGGTGGTTCGAGTCCTGCTCTCCCCAGCCATCCTGCCGTTGTGTCCCTGGGCAAGACACTTTAATTACCTTGCCTCCAGTGTCCATGACGCTGGCCATGAATGTGTATAAATGTTCGGTGGTGGTCGGAGAGGCTGTTGATGCAGATTGGCAGCCACGTTTCCATCAGTCTGCCCCAGGGCAACTGTAGCTACAGTAGTAGCTTACCACTACCATTGTCTGTGGAGTGAATGACTGGTGTATCCATTGTAAAGTGTCTATGAAAAGCACTATATAAATCTGATGCATTATTATTATTATTATTATTATTATTATTATTATCAAACAGAATTGCACTCAACAGAGATGCAGACCCACACCTCACAGCCCTAGCCCTGACTTTCTGCTTCAGTTTTGATGGGACACCGTGACCTACTTTCACACCTTACAGATCTTCAAGGTCAAAAGCAAGATCAAGGTCCTTGGACATTCAAGAGGTGTCCCAGACACCATTCTAGCTTATGTTAAAATTTCATGGTTCTATCTGTCATAATAAATGACTGTAAACCAAAACTGATATTGATTTTGACATTTTATGACCCTGTGGCCATGACCTTTGACCTTTGGATCCTAAAAGCATAGCCACTTTCATGGTCAACCTGTCTGACAAATTTGCATCATTTCTTCATGAGTTAAAGCACGGATACACAGACAGACAAGACAGATGGACAGATACCCAGATTCAGGTAACCACGCTACCCACGCCTTGACTCCCTCTGCGTGAGTAAATAGAAAGCACTCAGAGGTCGCAAACATACACTAAGGCAGATAATTATCTTTCCATCCATCCATCCATCTTCTACCTGTCTATCTGGGGGTCTTGGTCATGGGGGCAGCAGGCCAAGCAGAGTAGCCCAGACTGCTGCCCAGTTCACATAGCACCTTGATCCCCGTGATTTCTCCTGCATGTGGTGAACCCACTGGAGGGTGGAACCGTGTGATTGTTGTAACTTTTCTCATGGGGATTCACTGAGGGATAATTATCTTTCCTTAAATTCTAATTTCTGTTAGCAGACAGTGCCCTCTGCTGCTGACCATCAAAACATCCAATAAGGCATTGCATTCATTACCCCTTAAGAATATTTTAAAAATTCCTGAAAGAGATAGTTATTCACATCATCCCCAAAATCTAATCAATTGGTCCTTGTTACATTTTCAGCCTCTGCTGAAAATTTAATTAAACTCTGCAGATAACATTGAGTTATTCTGTTAACACACACAACAACACAGGGGAAAACACAACCTTCTCAACAAAGGTAAAAATGAGAATGGCACCCCAAAATCACTCACTGGTGTAGCCATAATCAAACCCATTGAATCTTTTTACAAAAAAGCCATAACAATCTTTGATAAGAAAGATCCCACATATCATTGCTGTCACCCTTACAAGAAATACAATTTTCTGTCTTTTGAAAATTATAAAATGCTCAAATTTGCCTGTTCAATCTATAAAATATTAAATGGCTATGCACCCCCCCCCCCGGCCCCTTCCCTATTCCCTAATATGTTAAACTGAGAACTGTCACCGGTACAACAACCAGAGCAATCACTAGAGGAGACTGTGAGGTCCCCCACAGATGCACCACATTTGCTCAATCTGTGCTATCAGTGAGGGGCACCAAGATCTGGAATAATATACCACCTGCAATCAGAGAACGTACGACACTTAACACTTTTAAGAAGCATTGTAAAACGTGGCTTCTAAACAACCAAAACTGTACTCATAACTAGTGGTTGCTCTGCGGCATATGCATATACTGTATATATGCACCTGTGCATCACACACATATCCCCCGCCTCTTGTTTGTTGCTGTCTGTTGTTGCTGTGAGGTGCTTGGGTGCATGTGTGTGTGTACGCATACACAGCACTTCACTCGCGTGACATTTGAATGTTTTGTTTTGTAACACCTTAACTCTTGCACTTTAGCATATACATTTTGTTCAGTTTTATTGCAGTTGTTCTTCTCGTGTATGATCGTTTGTGTGTTTTTGTGACCCGCCGGGGCACTACAGCTGCAAATTAGCAGTATTGCTAAATCTGGCATACTTACATTTGTATTAATGTTCATTAGTATGTAATATCCCTTTCAAATAAACATATATTCAACTCTTAAAATTATGGTAAAACAGCTATTAGATTAAACTTGCCTGCCAATAGAAATAACGGCCAAGATTTTTCCTTGTAAATATGTTAATTTTCTTGCTTAAAACTGCATGGAAAAATATGCAAATTTGTCTTTTATTTCTCTTAAGCTAACTTTTTCTTTTAATTTACTTTTTTTTAACAAATTCAGTAGTGTTTCATATCCATTTTCTCTCTTTTTTCTATTATATTTAGAGCTTTTCTAATAAATTTCCATATATACTGTATTTGCAGCAGTTTTCTCATAAATTTACAACTTGGTTCTGGGGAAAAAGTAATTTTCTTAATTTGCAACAATGCACAATTTTCTGTGTGAATTTGAGACGCATAAATTTGCTAATTTTTTCCTTATATTTTTTTTATTTCAAAGCTGCTGGGAGCCAGAGGTTATGAACAAAAGAGCCACAGGCTTTAGAACCACAACTTCATTCAACCCAATATCCATCCCTGCTCCCCACATAAAATCACCCATTATCTGACTCCCAGATAGAGGTAATTAATTTTTTTCATATTTAGCATCGCACAAAGGACAGGCTTCTTAGATTATGCTCGGATGGTTGGCGAGGATGAATAAACTTCAGGGTCGGTCGGGACATCTGAACCTCCCTCCTCCTCAATAACAAATATCCTCGTGACTTAACTGCACCATTATGGCTGCAGTGCATGTCCCCCTGCTTGCTGTGCTGGTAATGGAGCCCGGTCTCAGAGCTACTGAGACGTCCTTCAGCAGTCAGTCAGAAGGACGTGTCCAGACACCGGTTCCTGTGAGGGGGCAGCCATGATGTACTGTAAATTATTTTGAGTTTCTTCAAAGTTGTGACTGCAAACATTAAGTTAGAGTTTGCTCCAACTCTGTTTCCACCATCTTTCTTTTCCCCTCTTTATTCCTGTCCTGTTCTTGCCCTCAGCTTTATCTTCTTTATCTTGGTCTTAGTAGTCCTCCATTTCCCTGCCAGCTGAAAGCATGGCTTCTCACTTTCTCTCTCGCTTTGTATTCTCCTGGAAACGGTGCTCCTCTTAGCTGCACACAAAAGTGAGATCACCCTGGGAAACAGGAGTCGGCTCACAAACTCCACCTGAGGTAGTTCTGCTTCGCTGTGTATCTGAGGAAGAACGGGGACGTGAAGAGAGTGTCCCCTAGAGCCCGTGGGGAGAGCTTGTGTTCCCAGTAAACCTTTGGCTGGCAAAGTCCGTACATCCTTGTTTGGGTGGCTGTTCATTGGTTTGAGCTCTCTGTTTTTTCTGCCATTGCAGAGAAAGTCACAATTGCCTACATAGTGTGGTACAATAAAAAACACAATGCTAGAGAAGAATCTGTGCTCTCCCATCAATGGCTGTTCTTGTCATATTAACACTTGAATATGAGGTCATGATCTCCCACAGCTGAATGAGCCGAAGTGCTCAAACAGAAACTCTTTTCTAGATTTGTCAAAGCGACCCTTCCATCTGTGCACTATTGAGAAATTATAACGCCGCTCACAGAATGCAAATGAATTATTGTTCCTCTCTCACTCTTTTTATCTAATAATATAAATCTCACTGGTATTTTTTAAATTTTTGTATTTTTTTTCTTTTTTCCACATCAGATATTTGAAGTGGCGCTGCGGCCCGTCAGGATGAAGCCACAGCAATAATGAAGAGACTTTTCTGTAATGACATCCGCTGATTGATTTGCTCTCAGGTTCTTGGCAGTCAGAATTATGATTCCTACTGCGAAATCATCCACTTGATTTGATTCTCGGCACGAAATGCTGTTAATACTCTCATTCCCGTGGCACAGGCAAAGTATGGCCGTCGGTTGACTTAAGGCTTGCTGCTGCACAGGCTGCTGTTATTGGCATGCAGTTTGTGTCATGAGCACCCTGCATGTTACATTAGCTATCCTCTCTTGGGGTGGCCAGATTGAAGTCAAAGAATGCATTTAGCTCTGGCAAGTACACATCACACCTTTCGAGGTATAGCAGAAAAGTTCTCCCAAGGAAGAACACGCTCCAAAAATCAATCTCGGGTGTTTTTGCTGCTGTGCTTTGCAACAGTCGGTGCTGGGCTTTAGAAGCAAGTCACCATCAGTCACAAACCCACGGCCTGAGCTCGGAGTCTGCCTGCCAAGTCATGCAGGAAATACAATATTTGTGCGGTCATACTTTGCTCTAGAATTCCAGTCAAAGTTTGATAGACTACACGTGTTTTAATGTGTTTTAATGTGCTGCAGTAAAGAACTGCAGCACATTGTGTCACAAAGCTTGCACACATGTGTGTAAATAGGCGCCAGACACTAGTTTCAAGCTCCGTAATTGCAAAGCTTGTAATTTGACAGAAGTGTCTATTCACTTTGCAAAGCTATAGTTTGTGCCGTTGTCATGTTATTGATTCCTTGAATCACAGCAACGTTAATTGGCAGCTTTTTGAAATTAAAATCAGTAGTAAAAGCCAATTTGTGTCTAGCTAAGATGGCAAACACCAAAGCTTTTCAGGCTCTCAAGATTGGTGCGCTGTTGTCATCTTTGATTGTGTGATAGTAAAGTTATTATCACCATTAGAGCAAGACAAGCTTTTGAAGATTAAGCTGTTGAACATGTTTTTTTTCTTTCTTAGTTTGAACCTGCAAAGACAAAAATAAACAGCAACAGTACAAATAGAACCTGTTAAACTGGGATGTGGGAAGCTGACATCAATTATTTTCAGCTCTTGGACTGGTTAGCAGCACTCTTTCAGCATTCTTGGCTGTTTCACCTTTAAAATCACAACACACACTACAGTATATTGAGCCAAGATTACCACAGGACCGATCAGAATTGGGCAGGATTTTTTTCTTCTAGTTTTTGTCCCATCCCTTCCCTTTCTCTTACAGCCGCTCTCTGCTTCACTGAGTGGTTTCCACAGTTGCTGCAAGCTGGGCTGTCTTCAACAAACAGTTCCCTCCAGAGCAAGTTTGTTGTGGAGTTGTTCACTAATCCGCCACATCCTGCCTCGACTGGATGAACCTTAGTGGTCCAGCTGTGGAAATACATGCTTCGATAGTGGTTCTTCTTGAAATAAAATCTCAAAAACAGGACAGGCTTGTGGAAACATGTTTTTAACTCCTAAAGCTGGGAATATGTAATACTTTGAAATGACAAAGAAAGAATCGGAGATGCAGATTTTGATTGGGAAATTGGTTTCCAGTGAAGGCCAAATGAGATGATGACACGGTGCTTCATCTGTCGTCTGTAGGTGGGTCTGAACACAATTTGCAAGAATTGCAGCTTGTAGACAATGCTTGCTAGACCCATACACACAGATCCTCAGGTGGGTTCACATTCAGGTTTTCACATCTGTTGGGTCGAAATGAACGCCTACATGCCATCATTGATGATCAGTTTAAAAGTTGCAAGGAGAAAGATGGGTAATAATCGCCTCAAACTACAGTGGGGCAAAAAAGTATTTAGTCAGCCACCAATTGTGCAAGTTCTCCCACTTAAAAGATGAGAGAGGTCTCCAATTTTCATCATAGGTATACCTCAACTATGAGAGACAAAATTAGAAAAAAAAATCCAGAAAATCACATTGAAGGATTTTTCAAAGAGCGCCAAGGAGGAAGTAACTAACAGTCCTCTGGATCAGCTGCAGCTCTCAAAATACAAAACATTTGTGTTCTTTTTCTCCTCTTTGAATCCTTCTTTCATCAGTCAGGAAACAGGAGGTGAGCTTTGAGAGAGGAACCTCCATAATTGTGTTTGGTGACGTGTGCAGTCTAAGACAAGGACATGTAGTCCACTAAGCCGTTTCACAAAAACTAAATATTACTCTTTTATTATATGACAACTGACAACTTCAATTACGTGGAAAATTATCTTTTAAATTGACAAACATACAGTCGTGAAAAAATTTGGACACCCCTTTAAATATTCAGTTCTTTATTTAAAAATGTTCACATATCTATGTCTAACCTTGTTTTTGTTTTTATTTACATTTTTTAACTTATTTTGCCATTTTAAGTGGGAATGAATGTGGGGGTGTCCTAAAAAAGATGGGGGGGGGTGTCCTAATTTATTCCTCACTATTTGTTTAGAATTATATTTTACAGAAAATTTGAAAAAAGTCTTTAGTTCATTTTTAATTGTTTAGTTGTGTTACATGAATCTCCCAGTGTTTTTAACATTGATATTAAATACCCATATGTCCAAATATGTTTTAAAAAAACACACACACAGGCTTATACGGGTGCCCTAATTTTTTCACATGACTATGTGTTACTCATAGCAAAATTTGATCAGGATCAAAAGATAATTTCTCTCTTGCCATTCACTTCATTGGAGATTTTTTTTTTTCTGATTTAAGATCCCATATGTGGAAGCATGACTTATGCTCTCCATAAATAAGAAGATTATGATTCATAAAATGGTAAAATAAACCATAATGTTATTATCGCTATCCAATCATTATTTATATTTTTCATATTTAAAGTTATAGTATGTGTTCATTTTGCCACAAGGACTGCTGTTTGTGTGCCAGCTCACTGGTTGGATACAAGATTTATCACACTCAACCCTCACCCATCCACTGTGCTTGAGGTTAATTTCTCACAGGAGTATGCTTGTTTAATTCCTACACAGCCCTAATTTGTCCCGTTCTTGTTACCCTTTTACTGAATTATTCCCACCCACCCCCACCCCCCACACCTGCATGGATTATCAGCTGAATCTTTTACCGCAGTAACCTTCCTTCTTCAGCTAGGAGTTGTGATTCTTGTATGTGATTCTAATTGTAGATTTTTCAGCAAAATGAGAGCAACAGGAATTTTTAGTCGCTAAAAGCTATTCTTGGAAAGCACAGTGTGGGGTATTCCTGTGAGGCCACATCCCGCTTTCTTCTGTTGGCTATAATGTACAGGTGAGGATTCACGCTGACTTTCCAAAAAAGAAAAAAAAAGTTGTATTCACGCTCTCTGATGGCTCCTGCATAGTGGACCCATTACTCCGAGTAGGTAAGAAATAGGATTATTGTGCATTCTGACAGGTAGGGGTGAAAGGAGTTTGATATATTGGTTAATATGGCTGCAGGCTTAGGCCCCCCACTCCAGGCTTGTTCCCACATGGGGAGGTGTGCAGATCAGGTATTAACTCTGGCTAAAAAAAATGGGGGGAAGAACGCAGAAGTGGGCTTTTTTTGGAAAGTAGGACAACTGCCATCTTTGCAGGAAGGCATTTTATCACCCAGTGACAGTAGCCAGGTGGTAGGTGTCACATTTAGTGGGTACAAATGTGATTTAAGCGAAGGAGACCCGAGTGTGTGAGGGCCAAATTTCAAACAGGCTGATGTGCATCTATGAGATATCTACTACAGTGGGAGAAATGCACAGAGTACTCACACATGCCAAAAACCTCATTAAAAAAATACATATGAAAGAGAGAAAAAAAAGAAGTAAAAAAATGAACTTTCCTGTCTTTCATACCACCTACCCGTCCATCTTTTCTCTTCTTTCACAAGAGGAAATACAACACAATTGGTTTTAAACTTCTTCAAAACTTTGTCCCTGTGGAGATTTATTAAAGTTTTATCTTATCTAAGCTGGAATACGTCCCAGTCAGCACCTCTTAAAAGTTTAATGTTGACATATTGGGGCTTTTACTTTTAAAGTGCCGTTAGTGTCTTTCTTTAAGCTCCTGCTGGATGTGGTCTCCGGTGTGTGCTTTCCTGCAGAAGAAAGTCTGACCTGCTAACAAGGATTAATGAAAATGGCTCTAATTTCAATTCCGTGGTTCCCATCAAACCATAATGAAGTAAAATTTGAATATATACAGAAGAAATCATAGTTGGAAGTAACTGCAGTACTGTAACTCCAAAGTTGGTGTTAAAGATGTATTTGCTTGACAGACGTGGATTATTGCATGATTCACCTAAAGTCGCCACAAAACACAACGTAATTTGGCCAGTTTGGGTCCCAATTCTCCTCTTTCAACAGTAATGGGAAAGTCCTGATTATTGTGCTGGACGTTTCTGTGGTTTGCCTGGTTCTGCCAGAGATTCCTTCCTATAAGGGAGTTTTTTTTATGTGTTGACTACTGTTTTAGTGCTTTGAGGTGACTGTTGTCATGATTTAGCGCTTTATAAACAGGGTGAGTGTGAGTACTGTGGTGCAAGTTGTTACAGTTGATCCCATCGGCTCAGAAGAACGTTGGGGCCTGTCAATCCCAAATTGTAAATATTCAACATGTTTATTATTCATGAATAGACATCCTGTTGTGTCAGAGTGGAATCCCAAGGACAGACGAGCACACTCTTGTCTTGCCTACTGGACAGTCAAATGGATGAAAGTGAACTGATGGAAGACAGACATGTTGTCTGTCATGTAAAATGATGTAGAATATTTAATAAAGAGGGGGGAAAAAGTAAAATTTGACTACAAGCAACTGCAGGATTTTCCAACCTGGAGTTGATAGTTCCGCCTATTTCCTGTGACTTGCAGGGTTTTCTTTTCATGTTTTTTTTTTTTTTAGAAAGATTGATTACAAAAAAGCATGGCTTGCAATTTTTTTTTTAAATTGTTCATTAAAATAGGCAAAAGCTGACCCAAAATACCTTAAAAAAAAAAAAAAAGACTAGTTTGAAGTGTAAGAAGGACTGAAAATGTGGGAAAAAGTCATATTATGTGGGCTTAATTTCAACATGGAGCAAAAATCTGGGAATGCTGATTATATGATCGTGGAATCTGTTAGTGTGTGGTGTACTATCTTGCTCACATTGCTGCACTCCATATACTATAGGGGAAAAAAACAGGAAAGCTATGATTTTGTTTCCAATCGTTGCACTGTAAAGATTTCAAAAATCTTTTTAGAGTACCGGGTGAAAGCCACTACTAATGGAGGTGGTTTTATCACAGTAATGATGCAGTTGTGGTTTCTTTTAAAGATACATCTATGTACATGGCTGAATAAGTTAACTCAGTGTTTTTCAACTGGGAGTCCCTGGAACATTCAGGTTTCTTTGGGAAATTTTCTAATTTCACTTCTTAAATGGTCAAAAAAAACAAAACAAAACTGAAAATAACTTGCTGTAGTTGTGCTTGGGTGCCTGTAGAACCCATGGTGAAAAAGCACTGAATTAGCAGCTATTTTTCTGGATCTAATTCAGCACAGCAAGATAAAGTATATATTCACTGTTTTTGTTTTTTTTCCCCACACCATTGATTTCATTTACACTTTTGTGTAGGCACTGTATCTTGTATTTGGTGTCATTATTTGAATATAGAGAACACTCCATATTATGTTGGGCATGGTTATTGTTATATGTGCATCACATAGCTGATAGAAACAGACATTGTTTTGTTTTCTTGTTAGTCTGAAACAAGCTATAAAATGGAAAAAAGTTAAACAGAACCTTAGTAACCATCGACCAACCGTGTAGTAGGCTAAATTATTTTTTAATTTGTATCTGTAGAGCATGGTTGCCATGAGCATAAAACTGACCACAATGTGATGGAATACAAGGGCAGAGTACTGACTATTGAATTGGCATCAAGAGCAAGATATTCATTCATTCATTCATTCATCTTAACCGCTTAATCGTTTTCAGGTCGCGGGAGGGCTGGATCGTATCCCAGCATCTTTGGGCGGGATATACCCTGAACAGACCGTCAGACCAGTCCATCGTAGGGCCAACACAGAGAGGCAGACAACCATTCATTTTCACATTCCTAGGGACAGTTTAACTCCAGTCAATGCCAGTTAATCTAATATACATTTGTTTGGACTGTGGGAGGAAACTGGAGGACATGCAAACTCCACACTGAAAGGCCACCATTTCCAGGGGTGGGGTCGAACCAACGACTTTCTTGCTGTGAGGCCACAGTGCTAACCACTGCTACACTAAGCTGCCCAGAGCAAGATATACTGTATACAACTGTAACCTGATACATTTTGTTTCTTGTTCCTATTAGCATTCGTGTTTATGGAGCATATTACTATTTAGCAGGCCAATAATAGTTGTTTCACTTACCTCAATTTAATGCATTACAATAAGTATCGCGTGAACGAGTATTAAGGTCAAAAGCAAAGTAAATTCAGACACGACAACATTGTTTGCACGATCAATAGAAAGAAGTGAGCGTGGGCATTAAATTAAAATGTGTTCAGTGCATTGTAAATTAGTGCAGATACTCACTGCATTAACAGAAGCTTGATTTCACTCATTTATGGCAATGAGCAGAACACACAAGAAATTAATTTGGTTAATGTTTAATGTTCCCTGACTGAAAAGAAATTATGGTAATAGTGCATTTACTTCATGTGAGATACTGCAATACAGCATAAATACATACAAAGTGATTTTGCAGTTGCTTGATGTTATTGTACCTTTTTTGGTTTGGTTGTTGTAATTTTACAACAATGGATTGTTAAAATAATCCAATCAATTCCTCTTACTTGCTGTTTTTTTCCTGTTGTGGAGCAGCAGAAGTTAATGAAATGCTACATGGTTTTGGAGGGAGATGGCCTGTGTGTCAAACAGGAGGACTCTTGGGGACAACTACTGATTTTTGGATCAATAATTTACTCATATGTACTCACAAAATGCTAAAGACATAAAGATTATCTGTCCAATCTAAAAGGTTAGATTTGAGAAACTAATCTAATCATGGGGCTGCAGAGAGTTTCACACACCTAACATGACCTTAATAACAAGCCATCCATCCATCCATCCATTTTCTACCGCTTTTCCGGAGGTCCGGGTTGCAGAGGCAGCAGTTCAAGCAGAGAAGCCCAGACTTCCCTCTCCCCAGCCACCTGCTCTAGCTCTTCAGAGAGGATACCAAGGCGTTCCCAGACCAGCTGGGAGGCATAGTCTCTCCAGCGAGTCCTGGGTCTGCCCCAGGGTCTCCTCCCAGTGGGACGTGCCTGAAACACCTCAAGTGGGAGGTGTGCAGGAGGCATCCTGATCAGATGCCCATACCACCTCAACTGGCTCCTTTCAATGTGGAGGAGCAGTGGTTCTACTCTGAGCCTCTCCCGGATGACTGACCTCCTCACCCTATCTCTAAGGGTGAGTCCAGCGATCCTATGAAGGAATCTCATTTCAGCCACTTGTGTCTGCGATCTCATTCTTTCGGTCATTACCCAAAGCTCATGACCATAGGTGAGGGTAGGAACGTAGATTGACCAGTAAATCGACAGCTTTGCCTTAGACTGAAGCTCCCTCTTCACCACAACAGACCAGTACAACGTTCACATCACTGCAGATACTGCTCCAATCCATCTGTCACTCTCTCGCTCCAGTCTCCATTCATTCGTGAATAAGACCCCGAGATACTTAAACTCCTCCACTTGGGGCAGGAGCTTGTCCCCAACCCAGAGAGGACAATCCACCTTTTTCCTGCTGAGGACCATGGACTCGGACTTGGAGGTACTGATTCTCATTCCAGCTGCTTCACACTCAGCGGCAAACCGTCCCAGTAAGACCTGTAGGTCATTGCTGGATGAAGCCAACAGGACAACATTGTCTGCAAACAACAGAGATGAGATGCTGTGGTCACCGAGCATGACACCCTCCGTTCCCTGGCTGCACCTAGAAATCCTGTCCATAAAAATTACGAACAGGATCGGTGACAAGGGGTAGCCCTGGCAGAGTCCAACTCTCACTAGGAATTAATCTGACTGAGTATTGGCAATACGAACCAAACTCTCACAGCGGTCATATAGAGACCGGATAGCTTGTAATAACAAACCTGATACCCCATACTCCCGAAGCACCCCCACAAAAAACCATGAGGGACATGGCCGAATGCCTTCTCCAAGTCCACAAAACACATGTAAACTGGTTGGGCAAACTCCCATGAACCCTCGAGGATTCTCTAGAGGGTAAAGAGCTTGTCCGATATGCCACGGCCAGGAGGAAAACCACATTGCTCCTCCTGAATCCAAGGTTCGACCAACAGCTGGACTCTCCTCTCCAATACCCTGGCATAGACCATCCCAGGGAGACTGAGGAGTGTGATCCCTCTAAAGTTGGAGTACACCCTCCGGTCCCCCCTTTTTAAAGAGGAGAACCACCACCCCGGTTTGCCATGCCAAAGGCACTGTCCCCAACCTCCACGCAATGTTGCAGAGGTGTGTCAACCATGACAGCCCTACAACATCCAGGGCCTTGAGGTACTCAGGGCGAATCTCGTCCACCCCCGGGGCCCGGCCACCAAAGAGATTTTTAACCACCTTGGCGACCTCAGCCCCTGTGATAGGCGAGTCGTCCCCCTCGTCCACAAGCCCTGCTTCCTCTGTGGAAGGCGTGTCAGTGGGATTGAGGAGATCCTCGAAGTATTCCTTCCACCGCCGATATCCCCAGTCTAAGTCAGCAGTGCCCCAGCCGCACCATACACAGTGTGGACAGGGAGCTGCTGCCCCCTCCTGAGCCGCCTGACAGTTTGCCAGAATCTCTATGATGCCAACCAAAAGCCTTGTTCCATGGCCTCACCGAACTCCTCCCACACCCGAGTTTTTTCTTTAACAACTACCTGAGCCACACTCCGCTTGGCCTGCCGGTACACCTCAGCTGCTTCGGGAGTCCTGCAAGCCAACCAAGCTCGATAGGACTCCCTTCTTCATCTTAATGGTCCCCCTCACCACTGGTGTCCACCACTTGGTTCGGGGGTTGCCACCATGAGATGCACCGATGACCTTGCGGCCACAGCTCTGGGCAGCCACTTCAACAATGGAGGTGGAGAACATGGCCCATTCAGACTCCATGTCTCCAGACTCCCTCGGAATGTGGTTGAAGTTCTTCCGGAGGTGGGAGTTGAAAACCTCCTGGACAGGAGCCTCAGCCAGACGTTCCCAGCACACCCTCACTATACGTTTGGGTCTACCAGGTCTGAATGGCATCTTTCCCTGCCATCAGATCCAACTCACCACCAGGTGGTGATCAGTTGACAGCTCAGCACCTCTCTTTACCCAAGTGTCCAAGACATACGGTCGTAGGTCTGATGACACAATAACAAAATCAATCATCGACCTGCGACCTAAGGTGTCCTGGTGCCAGGTGCACATGTGGACGCCCTTATGCTTGAACATGGGCAAACTGTGGTTAGCACAGAAGTCCAATAACTGAACACCACTCGGGTTCAGATCAGGCGGGCCGTTCCTCCCACTCATCCCCCTCCAGGTTTCACTGTCGTTGCCAACATGTGCATTGAAGTCCCCCAGTAGGACAATGACGTCTCCAAGAGCAGCATCCCAGTCAGAGACTCCAAAAAGGGTGGGTACTCTGAACCATCATTTGGTGCATAGACACAAATGATGGTCAGGACCCGTTTCCCAACCCAAAGGCACAGAGAAACAACCCTTTCATCCACCGGGGAAAACGCCAATATTGAGGCCGCAAGGTGCGGGGATACAAGAATGCCCACCCCTGCTTGCCGCCTCTCGCCCGGGGCAACTCCAGATTAGGCCAAGCTCCAGCCCCTCTCCAGGAGACTTGTTCTGTAACCGGAGCTGTGTGTTGAAGTGAGGCCGACTATATCTAGCCGGTATCTCTCAACCTCATGCACCAGCTCAGGCTCCTTCCCCACCAGAGAGGTGACATTCCACATCCCAAAAGCCAGTTTAGGAAGCCTGGGATCAGACTGCCAAGGTCTCTGCCTTTGACCGCCACCTGATCCACATAGCACCGGACCCCCATGATCCCTCCTGTAGGTGATGAGCCCACTGAAGGGCGGACCCATGTAACTCCTTCGTGCTGAGCCTGGCTGGGTCCCATGGGCAGAAACCCGGCCACCAGGCGCTAGCCATCAAGCCCCTCCCCCAGGCCTGGCTCCAGGGTGGGGCCCCGGTAACCCCATACCAGGCGGGGTACACTGAATCCTTCTTTAAGCATTCATCATGAGAGTCTGTTGGATCATTCTTAGTCTGGCCCTTCACCCAGGACCAGTTTATCTTGGGTGACCCTACCAGAAGCAAATTGCCCCGGACAGCATAGCTCCTGGGATCACTAGGGTACGCAAACCCCCCACCACGATAAGGTGACGATCCATGAGGGGCTTAATAACAAGCCTTCAAAGTAAATGCCCAAGAAGAAAAATGTCGAGCTTGAAATGATTTAATTGGTCCCCTTTGACCCTTGTTTTTGGGTAAATCCCATAGAAGTTGGACGCCTATTTTACAAAATGAATCTGAATAAAAAGGAAGCAAGAAGTCAAAAAAGTAAGGTAATCTTTGGCACTGCATCTACAAAATGTTTATTTAGCATAATAAGATCCTGGGAATGCAAAGACAACTGATATCTGAAGCAGTTAACACACAAATTGTTGCTATGTAATGGTTCCAAGTAGGGCTGTGCAATATGACTTTATACAGTATATCGGATGACAATGTAAAAACGTCTATCATTTAATAAAATACTCTGTTGTTTATATCGTGATTTTAAAATGCACATACTCCCATTTCTTGAGCAAAGCTCCTCACCCACTACTTCTCAGTGCCCCTCCTCTCCCCTGCAGTGCGCTCATTGAAACAGGTGTGTAGTGGGTGGCTAGGCTTCAGTCTGGTGTGTTGCTAGCTTCAAACTACTGGTTTCGTCAAATAGTCGCTACTCCTGTTTGCCAAGGATGTGGGACTGTTTTCCATTGTGCTGCGCCAGAGAGGATAGTCCGCAAACCTCATGTTAATAGGAGGTAAGTAACGTTAACACCATGTCTAATTATCAAGAAGCAAATGCTAAGTGACGATGCTAAGTTGTGCTAATTGGAAACATTATAGTGTATCAAACCATTGTTTCTTTGGTTTAAATTACTTCTGAATTTCTTAGTTTTGTCTGAAAAAACTTATTACAGCTGCAAAAGTGTATGGTGGTGGCACATACATGCAACATAAATGATAAATAAAACAGGTTGGAGGCTCAAGTTGGCTCTTAATGTAATTTATTTCATTTCTAATAATTTTAATTAGTCAAGTAGTGATAATGAATAAAGTTAGTCATCAGATGTATTTTATTACATTACTTTTTGTGTCTTTATTTTTCAGATCATGACCAGTTTGAAATGTTTTTACTAAGAAGCAAGCAGGTTAAATCAAGCCAAATTTTCATTAATTTAAACTAACAGCTAATTTATATCTGTAGATGGGTAATTTTCTCATTTTCAGACATTTTTTATGTGTTTTTTTGGGGGGGAGGGGGTGTTTGCTATTCTCCTCTGGCTCAGGTTATATTTGACTTATTGATGTTTACTTTTATTCATATGATATGATTTAGAAGAAAAAAACTCAAATTTATGAGAATCAAGTCTCAAGTACACATTAAAAACTAGAAAAGCACTCGGAGAGCGCAGACCTCCGCCAAGCGCCACAGTTCCCCCCATACAGTGTTTGTGTGTACGTTTTCAGATTCCTTGACCATGAAAACATATGACTAGCAATTGGATTCACAATGATAGGATTAGTGGTTCAGTAGTTATTGACGAAAATGGCATTTTCCGTAATGGCGGTTTAGCACCACAGTTCCCCCCATACAGTGTTTGTGTCTACGTTTTCAGATTCCTTGACCATGAAAACATATGACAAGCAATTGGATTGACAATGATAGGAATAGTGGTTTAGTAGTTATTCACGAAAATGGCATTTTGCATAATGGCGGTTTTCTTGGGGACGGTGATCTGGATCACCACCAAAATCTAATCATCTGTAGGATACCCCATTTCTGACAATCTGTGAAAATTTCATGAAAATCCGTCCATAACTTTTTGAGTTATCTTGCTAACAGACAGACAGACAGAAAACATAACCTCCTTGGCGGAGGTAACTATAGCATTGCAGATTTATGAGGGCAAAAGGTGTATGTAAAAAAGAGAGAGAGATGGTCCTTTTCATGTGATTACCTAAACTGTAGAATCTGCAGTAAATGTATATCGTGATATATATCGTTATCGTGATATAAGATTACTTATATCGTGATATGACATTTTGGTCATATCGCACAGCCCTAGTTTCAAGTATCAAACAGAACTTTTTTTTTCCTCTCCCACTGATTTAATCTTCCATGTCTCTGCCTTTTGTCTCGTCACATAATCGTAAAGTGGTTCTAACATGTTGAGTTCTTCTTACCGTGTGTTGTTAGGTGTTGTCAAGAAATTTATACATTTTAGGTCATTGTCATTCCATAGAGTGGCTTTAGGACCGTGCACATGATTGTATTGAATGATGGATAAGCTCCACTGCTTATACATAAAGTTTGTATTTCTCTTTTCACAACTGACTTTCTCTTGTGTTTTGTTGGCTGCTGAGAAAAGCTTCCAACACACTCGTGCACCGAATGCTGCGTTGCTTCCTGACACGAGCCTGCAACTGGAGTTGACAGGTGTCAGTCAAATGTTCCCATTAAGACAGAAATGATGAATTTACCAAGCAGGGAAATGTGTTTGACAGGATAGAAGCTGGGTCAACTGCTAAAATCCGTCAAATGCTGACATTTTTGATCACTACACTGCTTGGATTGGATTTTGGCTTGAGAGTCTGAAGAGTGTAGTAATGCCAAGGATGTGCTCAGGTACAGTGACTTGCAGAGCATTCAACCCCCCTCCCCCCCACACATACCATCACCACCATCCCACTCCTACCTCCACTGTGGTGTTTTTGCTGTTTTTCTTGTGTTCCATCCATCCATCCATCTTCTTCCGCTTAATCCTTTTCGGATCACGGGGGTGGGTGGGTGGGGCTGGACCCTATCCCAGCATCTTTGGGCGAGAGGCAGGGTACACCCTGGACAGATCGCTAGTCCATCGCAGGGCCAACACAGAGAGACAGACAACCATTCACTCTCACAGTCATACCTAAGGACAATTTAGAATCTCCAGTTTGATGCCAATTAACCCAACTTGCATGTTTTTGGCATGTGGGAGGAAACCGGAGAAATCCCAGAGTAAACCCACGCAGACACGGGGGGAACATGCAAACTCCACACAGATCACTGTTGGTCGGGGGCTGGGATCGAACCCAGGATATTTTGGGGGGGATTTTTTCTAACAGCCTACACAAATTTGCCCAAATTAATGAAGTGAAATGGAATAAAAATTCTATAAAATAAAAAAAAACTGAGAAGTGGTGCGTGCATACGTATTCATGCCCTTTGCTATGAAGCTCCTAAATAAGATTTACCTTTGAAGTCACATAAATAGTTAAACAAGGTGTCACCACCTAGCAAATGACACCATGAAGACCAAGGAGCTCTCTAAACGGGTCACAGATGAAGTTTGTGGTACAAAAAATATCCAAAACTTTGAAAATCCCACAGAGCACCATTAAATCCATCATCACAAAATGGAAATATTGCACCTTAAGAAACCTGCCTAGAGAAGGGCCCTCACCAAAACTCCCAGACCGGACAAGGAGGGCATTAATCAGAGAGGCATTAAAGAGCCCAAAGGTAACCCTGAAGGAACTGGGACGCTCCACAGCAGAGACTGGTGTACAGCGGGAAAAATAAGTATAAAACACGTCAACATTTTTCTCATTAACCCCTTGCACTCCGGTCAATTTCCCTAAAAATGCCAAAAAATAATGTGCCCAAAGTAAATCGAAAGCTGTTCTTCAACCCTTTGCAGCATCTTCATGGGGTTGGTCTCATTTAAAAGAAAACACTTTGAATTTTTTGGCAAAACAGTCATAATTTCTCTAAGTGCTCCGGCCACTGAGTTACAGTCATCTAAACATACTGAACTTGAAGAAAATAAATTTGGCCTGGGTGTTTTTTTGGATACAAATGCTTGCAAATAACACACAGCTTCAGATCCGGGCTGGAAAATGCAACCGAAATGTAGAACCAAGTGTTAACCAGCTGAGGTCAAAATTTTGTAACAATACCACAAAAAATGAATATATTACACAACTTTTTTCTCGGGTAGTTCCCAGGCGTTTTTGAACTGTGCCAAATGGCACAGTTTGGAAAAACGTCTGTAACTTTTGAATGATTCAATATAGAAGCTTCATCTTGGGCTCTAATGAAAGGTGACACTCAGGGCTGTGTGTGTGTGCCCCCCACGCTACAGAGGACGGGCATCGGCCATCGCTACATGACGGAATAGACTCATGTGGCGACCGCAGCGCAGTCACCGCGGCTCCCCCCCCCCCTCGCTACAGAAGAGTAGCGGGGGAGGGGGCGTTCACGGTCCGGACACAGCGCACGAACCGTGTACCGCGCAGTTGTAATTTACCGATCGGTCAAAAGTCATTTTTGATTACAATTTTCAGGGATAAAGAATAATTTAGCTTATAACACTTACCTCTTCACAGCAGCAGTGTCCTGGCGAACTTCTCTTCCTCATTGTCAGATGAACGCGACGCTGGTCCGCTCGTGGTTCTGGTCTCACGAGCCGGTCAAAACATAATTCCATTATTGCGGTTTTGTGCTTCCGTGATTGCGGTTTTGGCGAATGATTTACGACCTTTGTCGTCGGCCTCCGTCGGTCTATGATGACGATGGAAGAGAATCCTAAACGTCTATTCTGCTGGAATAAAAAAAAAAAGCACTGCCTGTGGCTGAACAGGCCGATGCGCGAATGACAGTCCCTGTCACACAGGTCGCACTTGTGGATGGTCTCCGTGCTGCTGGGTCTGTGGCAGGTTCTTCCTGCGGGACCTTTTTTTCATCTGCTGCAGCAGTCTGTCTTTATCCAGCCTTACACAAAACAGCTTGCGAACTTCTGTGCTTCAATTGGGTCACTGCATTTGCAGCGTTGGTAGGCGGGTCCTTCTTGCTTTGTTTTCAGTCATTGGTTCTTCAAGGTTTCAGAAACCCAATACAAGGCTCTTATTAGTCGAATGAGAGGTCAATCATATCTTATCTGTTCGCGGCTGTGTCTGTAGTGAAAGAACGGAAATGCAGCTTTTTTTTTTCAGTGCGCGCTTGGACGCAGCGCCCTCGTGCGTCCTAGAGCGCGCCCTCGTGCGCTCTGGGACGCAGAGACGTGCCCGTCCGCGGTACACCGGAGTGCAAGAGGTTAAACATATTTCTGATGGAGCCATTGACCTGAGATTTTCACTTCATCAGATATCAGTAACAACCTAAGCCATCTATACATAGTTATGGATTAGTTATATTTAATAAAGTGAAATCACACAGGGAATAAGTATTGAACACGCTTCGTGAAATTTATTTAATCCATCCGTCCATCCATCTACCGCTTTTCCAGAGGTCTGGGTCGCGGAGGCAGCAGTTCAAGCAGAGAAGCCCAGACTTCTCTCTCCCCAGCCACCTGCTCCAGCTCTTCAGAGAGGACACCACAGTGTTCCCAGACCAGCTGGGAGACATAGTCAGGCTGTTCCTCCCAATCACCCCCCTCCACGTTTCCCTGTCGTTGCCCACGTGCACATTGAAGTCCCCCAGTAGGACAATGGCGTCTCCAAGAGCAGCACCCTCCAGCACCCCAGTCAGAGACTCCAAAAAGGGTGGGTACTCTGAACCATCATTTGGTGCATAGGCACAAATGATGGTCAGGACCCATTTCCCAACTTGAAGGCACAAGGAAACAACTCTTTCATCCACCGGGGAAAACTCCAATATAGAGGCCGCAAGGTGGGGGAATACAAGAATGCCCACCCCTGCTCGCCGCCTCTCGCCCGGGGCGACTCCAGAGTAGGCCAAGCTCCAGCCCCTCTCCAGGAGACTGTTTCTGGAACCAGAGCTTTGTTTTGAGGTGAGGCCGACTATATCTAGCTGGTATCTCTCAACCTCATACACTAGCTCAGGCTCCTTCACCACCAGAGAGGTGACATTCCACATCCCAAAAGTCAGTTTAGGAAGTCTGGGATCAGACCGCCAAGGTCTCCGCCTTCAACCGCCACCTGATCCACATAGCACTGGACCCCCATGGTCCCTCCTGCAGGTGGTGAGCCCTGCAGGAGGGATTTTTTTAGTAGAAGAGCCTTTGTTGGTAATAACAGCTTCCAGACGCCTCCTGTATGGAGAAACTAGGCACAGGCATGGCTCAAGAGTGATTTTAGCCCATTCTTCCACAAAAACTGTGTTCAAACCTTGAAGATTCCGTGGGTGTCGTCTATGAACTCTGATCTTCAGTTCGTTCCATAGATTTTCAATTGGATTCAGGTCAGGTGACTGACTAGGCCATTCTAGCAGCTTTATTTTCCTTCTCTGGAGTCAGTTGAGAGTTTTCTTGGCTGTGTGTTTGGGATCATTGTCTTGCTGAAATGTCCACCCTCATTTCATCTTCAGCATCTTGGCAGATGGCAACAGGTTCTTATCAAGGATGTCTCTGTACATTTGTCCTTTCATCTTCCCTTCAATTATATGGAGTCTGCCTGTACCATGTGTTGAAAAACACCCTCACACCATGATGCTCCCACCTCTAAACAACACTGTTGGTATGGTGTTTTTGGGCTGATGTGCAGTGCCATTTCTCCTCCAAACATGCTGTGTGTTGTGGCATCCAAAAAGTTCAATTTTGATCTCATATGACCAGACTATATTCCCCCAGTATTTTACTGGCTTGCCCAAATGTTGGCAACAAACTTTAAACAAGCTTTAACGTGCTTATTTTTTCAGCAATGGAGTCTTGCGAAGTGAGCGGGCATAAAGCCCATGTCAGTTGAGTGCATTACTTAATGTTTTCTTTGAAACAGCAGTGCCTGCTAACTCCAGGTCTTTCTGGAGCTCTCCACGAGTGGTCTTTGGCTCTTGGATAACTCTTCTGATAATTCTTTTGGCTCCTCTGTCAGAAGTCTTACGAGGAGCTCTTGGTCGTGGCTGGCTTATGGTAAAATGATGTTTCCACTATCTACTACACTACACTATCACTATTCTACCCATCATGAGTTGTTTGTGGTGTGACAATCTGATAATCACAGACCTTTTTGAAAGCTATCAGTCAGGAGTTAACCAGCTGAAATTAATTTGCACTGGTGGGGGATGGGATGGCTTCCCAAATTCTGATGGATTTCATCTGGTTTCTTGGCTTTCTATGCCTTTTTGCACCTCTTTTTCTTCATGTGTTCAATACTTATTCCCTGTGACATTCCTCTTTAATAAATATAACTTGTTTTGTGAACACAGTGGCCTTGATTTCTTTGTATGTATGGATTAATTGGGTTGTTGCTGATATCTGGTGAAAATCTCAGGTCAGTGGCTCCATCACAAATATGTTTAATGAGAAAAATGTTGACGTGTTCAATACTTATTTTACCTGCTGTATCTGTCTCTAGGACCACTTTAAGCTATACACTGCAGAGCTGGGTTTTATGGAGGAATGTCCAGAAAAAAAATTTTGCATACAGAAACTAACTTGCTAACTGCTTAACTGTCCTAATTGCCTAATGTGTGTTATTAGTGTGTGTTATTAGTATTCATTAGTATTAGGTGTGCTATTACCTTATTAGTACTGATGTGTATCTGTTACCTTGGCATTCGTTCGGAGAGCAGAGTAGGCATTTAATTGCTCAGGAAATGTTGCATTTCTTAACTGTACACATGAAAATAAAGCCTTTGAATCTTGAAAAGAATAAGAGAGCTTGTTTACAATTTGCCAAAAGGCATGTGGGAGACTCCTGAAACACATGGAAGAAGGTCCTCTGGTCAAATGAAACTAAAATTGATAAGGAAAACACTGTGTCTGACACAAACCCAACACCTCTCATCTCCCTAAGAACACCATCCCAGCAGTGAGACATGGTGGGGATATCATGCTGTGGGGATGTTTCTAATCTTCAGGGACTGGTAAACTGGTCAGAATTGAGGGAATGATGGATGATGCTAATTACATAGCGATTCTTCCAAAGATTAAGTTATTGTTACTCAGGCAACAGCCAGTTTGCTATCTTTGTCTGAGCTGCCCCACAGAGGGAAAAAAATGGAAACATGTTACTTTATGCTATGCAGTTTTTCTTGCTTCTCTCATAATTTTTTTCATGCAACTTTGTGACTTTATATTTGCACTGCATTATAGTGAATCTGGAACTTTTTAATTATAAATTTGACTTTTTTCTCTGGAATTGGCATTTTTTTAAAATTAGTTTTTTCCCTCAAAATTTCGATTTATTTTTTATATATATATGATTTTGGAACATTTTCATAAATTGGCTATGTCTTTTGTCAGGTTTGAAATTATTTTTCTTCTTTCTTTGTTTCTTGTAATCAAAGACTTTTTCTCATAAAATTTAGAGACATAAAATTTTTAAGCTTTTTTCACTCAGGAATTTACATTTTTATTGAATTTGTGATTTTCTCTCTTTAATTCACATATTTTTTTCTTCAAAATTTGCAGGTTGCCCTCAACATTTCCCCCTTTAAAATAGCTTTTTTAATTTAAAATATGTTACTTTTCTCTTGCACTTTTGTGGTGTTTTCTCCAAAATGTATAACTTTTTTCCTCACAAATGGAGTGCATTTTAATACATTTCACGCTTTCTTATCCACCTAATTGTTGGGGATGCTGCTGTAGGAACGATTATGGGCGGAGCTTCCGGTTTCGACTGAGGTAGTGTTAAATCAGTCAGTAAAAGTAGCAGGGGCATTTAAAATAGCGTTTTTAAAAGTTTTTCAAATTCATTTTAATGTATAGTCCACATACGTGTTTTGCACTCAAGTTGCAGCTAATTTCAGCTTTTCTAGTTTTTGTATTTTTTGAATGTTTTGGCGGAGTTCTGGTACTTGTTGCTGGTGTTCGTGGTTGTGCTATAGATTGTATGAATGGAGGCTTCTCACCAGCAATGCGTATGGTCATGCCCTGAAAACTAACAAGGACTGTTGGTGTGATTGGTAGTACAGATGCAAGAGTACCAGGTATGTTTTCACTTGTATGAATGTCACAGATCTGACAATTTACCCCAAATTTAAAATGCCCAAGCATGGTGTTGTGGTTCTTTGTGGCTCTGACTAGACTCTGTGTCTGCTCTGAGGTAAATCTGATTATGTCCAATATATTTTAACAAAATGCAACTGACTTGAAACATTGATATATCTCAGAGCTTTATAATGTTAGTGTTAGCGTTAGCACTGGCGCTAACAAACGGAGCTACAGTCTGCGAGGCCACTTTTTAAGGCCATCTTCCCATCCTTAGATAGTCGTGGGAAGTGGTATGATTATGTTGCTGTTTCTGAGGTGCAAAAGGCCGTGTTCCCGCATTTGTGATGCCAAAGTCATTGTTTTTTAACAAGGGAAAGTGTCCCGTTTCAGTGACAGCCATATGTTCTAAACTAGTACCAGAAGTTGCTACCATAATTCACGCAAGGCATCATGGGGCTTAGGAATGAGGTGGATGATTTTTAGCATTTGTAATTGTACATATGTGACTCTTTTCTCATAAATTTGCATTTTTGTTATTAATTTGTGATTTCTATGTGATTCAATTTTTTTCATGTAATTTTGTCCTTGTTTCAGGTTAGAGCGACAGCCCCTCAAAATGCCTGTGCACATCCTGAGTAAAAACAGTTGATTCATAAGTGTATTCACTCTGTGTTCAAACCAAACTGTTGTTAAAAAACAAGTGTTATTATAACTGTTGTGACTAACCGCTTTTCTGTGATTACCTCAGACTATGGCGGCAAAGAGTTTCCTTGACTGATTATTCTACCAGTCGCTGAAATTGCCAAACGAGCTTCTAGTAAAAATTGTCATCACCTGTTCAACAAAGTGGTAAAAAAGTGGAGTGAAAGCAAATTTGTGCTGTTCCTTCATACTCACTGTGGCCTATGGTCTACCTGTATCCATGGCAACCCAGAAGGCAGAGCATTATACAAGAAGGGAACTGGAAGCCGTGAAACGAGGCATGCTTGTTTTGATGTCTTCACAGTGCATAAAAGAATGTGGCAGGCGTTTAATGTGCCTCCCCATATCGCTTCGGGACACCTCGCTGCCAACGGCCACTTCACTTTCCAATTTTTTTTTTTCTTCCAGCATTGTGACATTTCCAAAAGCCTCAAACATCCCAAACAGGAATACAGCTGCTTTATCTTTGTTACCTCATTCAGAGTCTTGGAACCTTTTCAGTCCCTGTTTGTTTTTAGTCTTTCTAAACATATCTGTATGACCACAGTCCACGGAAAACAGGACAAAGAAGTCTTAGTTCAGTCAGCTTTTTGAGGTTTAGCAAAGAAAGCATGTGGAGGAATTTGGAGTGCTTGGATGGGTAAAAGAAAAAAGCAAATGGAAAATTCAAAGAAACGTTTTCTTATTTCACTAATAGCAATCCTCTCAAGACTCTGTATGTTATATAATAAAGATCAGTCTGAGCATTGTACTTCAGTAAAGCTTTGCATGCATAAATCCATGGCTTGTATTTGCGATATCATGATAGGATGTTAACACGAGCTGGCTACTCACTTCTTTTTGGTGGTGCATGTAGGTCAACAGACAAGAAATAAAATGCTTCACAACGCAGGTTATGAGTTCCAGAAAGAGATGCAGATGCTAATTTATACAATTTTTTTTTTTTAATCTCTTGGAGCAAAATGATGTAAGTGCTCTAATAGGCTCATTATTAAAAAAAATAAAGAATTAAGAACATCTCCAAATTAGATTCGACTTAATGTCACTACATGTCACAAATGCAAGGCAGCAAAATGCAGTTAGCCTCAAACCAGAAGTGCACCAGCAGCAGTAAATACAGAGTCTGGCGGTAGTGGAGAGTGTGCGTGCGTGCTTTACGCAGACATCGCTTCCTCTGGATGACCTCAATACCAGGAAGTGGAGTTCCAATGATGCATTGGGTGATTTTCACCACCCTCTACAGTGCTTTTCAGTCTGAGCCAGAGCAATTCCCATACCAGACTGTGATACAGCTAGTCAGGATGCTCTCAATAACAAACCCTAACAGTATATTCAAAACTGAGCAACTCACACTAAAACTTTGTGAAAGCCACTAACTGCTAATATATTTCTACAGGTGTATCTGAGTGTTCATGGTAGCTATTCCATGCAGTCTCTCTTTACTTGAATGAACAAGAGCTTGACGGTCTCCAGGTTGTTTAGAACTCTGCTGCAAGGATTTTAACTCACATGACGAAAAGAGCACTTAGTACTCCTTTTATCATTACTTCACTGGTTACCATTTACGGTAATTTTAGAATTCATTTTAAAATATTTGGCTTGCACTTACAACTCTTGAAACCAATAATTTGGTACAGCTTCACACTCCCTCCTGTAGTCTCAGATCATCAAATTTTACCCTACTAGTGTTCCTCACGGACCAGAGCTAAGTCCTGCTGATTCTTTCTAAAAAGAAGTTCATCAGTCTTTTAATCTTTTACAGCTGTCCTATGGATGTTATCATTCTTGAATTTATTCTTGTTTATATTCTCCCTTCTATTTATTGTTCTGTCTTTTATTTGTTTGAGCAAGAACATGAACAAGCAAATACTGAGTGCACAACCTATAATGTTGGAAAAAAAAATAGCCCCACACAGCTACTTTGCTCACCAAAGGTTCCAGGATTTACAGCATCCAGCATGGACCAGCATGTCTGGTTTCTATGGCTCCATGCATGTCTGTTTACATTATTGGAATATTACATATTAAAACAGCAAAACACAGAGAGAGAATGATGCAAACTATTACCCCACAAAGATGCCTCGCTTTGTATATGCCATTTACCGATTGCCTTTGTATTCATCCAACTGCCCTGGAATACTAAAATCAAGGAAAAAAACACAAAAATGGCAGTGGAGGCACTCTCTGTAGTGTCCTACCCCCTCTGGCTGAAAAAGACTCCTAAAAGAGCAAATGTAGGAAAAACTGTATCAGCATTCTAAAAATTAAAAGTTTAATGTGTACACACCATCTCAGACATGATCATTTCATTAACTTCTTATTACATCCCAGAGGCAACAGGACCCATCTCTGCTGTTCTGCACCACTCAGCTTGCCTCTGCCACATCATTTCCTCAAAGTGACTCCACAACGCGTCAATTCTCCACGGCCAGTTCCTCCACTGTCTCTCCTCCCCGTGAGCTCATTTGCCACCAATTCCTGTTCCATCATCCAAACTCTTTTTGGAGGCTGAGATTGGGCCATTTCTAGCTGGCACGACATTTCATTACAGCCAAAAATTGAACACATGGTGACCTCCGTTCAATTCCCAGCTCCCACGTCAGGTCAAGGCTTCCTTTTCTTTTCCAGAAAACCTTTTTTTAACCATCACCACACGTCTACGGGCTGTGGCTGCAGAATTGTTGTAATTGTAATGATATCAATCAGGCTCAATCACAGCACCCCTTTTTGAAGTTGCATGCTAATACAGGCCTTAATGAAACCACATCATAGTAAGATTTGGCGCCAGCTCTGTGATTGCACTGATCAAGTTAACCTGCATTGTCACTCAGTAGGGGATACATGCTTGATTTGCCTGTCAGACATTCATGGGAGAGAATGTCCTCGCAGCATCAGAGTGGAGAAGCTGTCCCAAACTGGCAAAGGCTAGCAGTGACTGGGCTGCACGCCAGTAGAGTGGGTCTGGGAAATGCTTTCTTTTTGTGCCAAACAGTCTTTTGGAACCGTCCTTATCCTCACATTCAGCTCACGGAGCACGGACACTGAGTCTGGCAATCGCTCATGGTGTTGGACTGAAAAGAAAAAAAAAAATGTTTCCAAACTTTTGACCCTGTGCTTTACTTTGTTTTTAATCTTTCTGGGGTCAAACGTGGTATGTAATGAGCTGACAGTTGTAGTTGAGGATATATTTAGACCATTTACTAAGGTAACAGTGTAAAAATTGTTTGGTTTGTTTTTATTGTGGGAATGTCATTATACATCAAACATCTCCACAAAGTCATTTTAACACACTCACTTGGTGTTCTGCCACCAAATCAGCACCAGTACTGACAGCACTGAAAGAGCACAGAAAATGCTAAATAACCAGTTGCCAGTGGAGCACATGCATATTACTAACAACTCCCTGCTCTAAAATGTTGCATATGCATGTAACAATATAACATTTCTCTGGTGGGAAACACAATGAGTGTATTAATATACTCTGGCTTAGCTGAAATATTAAGACAAGTTTTGTTTGTTGCTTCTGTCCTGAATTTAATCCATCACATAGATGAGGCTAAATGTGTCTCCATGGTGTCTTTAGTTCTACCTTGGTGCTGTGTCCACAAGAATATGTATAAGTTTCAAAAGACAGTTTTATATGTAGGGTGGTTTCCTTTTTGATGCTACAAGCTAGGACTGTTCCAGTAAGCCAACGAGAAGACTCTTAGTTGGCTAATTTTAGTTAGTTTGGATGATAAGGAGACAGGTTGATTCACAAGCAGCTCCATTTAAATCTTGTAACACTCACTATCAGCTTATATTGTTATACTGTGACACTGGAGGAAAACACATGGTAGTGATACTTCCCTTTTATAATGGATTGCATTTATACAGTGCCTTTCATGATACCCAAAGCGCTATACAGCGAGTCCATTATTCATTCACTCTGCAGACAGACACTGATAGTGGTAAGCTACCTCTGTAGCCACAGCTGTCCTGGAGCAGACTGACAGAAATGTGGCTGCCGATCCACGCCAATGGCCTCTCCAACCACCACCAAACATTTATTCACATTCATACACCAGTGTCAGAGACATTGGAGGCAAGGTGGTTAAAGTGTCGGGATTCACACCACCAAAAAGGGTTGGTGTGATAAAGTTAAAGGGTTGGGATTCAAACCACCAACCCTCCGCTTACTGGATGATCCGTTCAATCTCCTGAGCCACTACCAAGTGGCGTTGAGTCAGCATTGTCAGTTATTTTACATTTAATCTTCAATCCATGCATGACTATCTTATGTAGTCCCATGAGACCTGGAATTGTATGGTCTTGTTTAGATACTGTGTGGAATAAAGCACTGACGTGGAAGTCCAAACCTAACCTGCATGTCTTTGGCCTGTGGGAGGAAACTGGAGTACCCGAAGTAAACACATGCAGACACGGGAAGAACATGCAAACTCCACATAGAAGGGTCACCGATGGTCAGGGGGTGGGATCAAACCCACGATGGTCAGGGGTGGGATCGATCCTGTGACCTTCTTGTTGTGCTGCCACAGTGCTAACCACTGCGCCACCGAGCTGCCAGGTTAGGTTAATTGGCATCAGCTGGGGATTCTAAATTGTCCTTAGGTATGAATGTGAGAGTGAATAGTTGTCTGTCTTTCTTTGTTGGTCCTGTGATGGACTGGCAATCTCTCCAGAGTGTACCCTGCCGTCGCCCAAAGACGCTGGAATAGCCCCCCCTCCCTCCCCCGCAACCCAAAAAGGATTAAACGTTAGAAGATGGATTTGGTCAAGTGCTGTCTGACTGCAGTCTGACCAGAGAAAATGCATTTTAATGACTCTGTTACTCTGGCAAAAGACAGAGGGCACATTTGGACAAACTCATGTTTGCTGTCCACAACATGAGAGGACTGAGAAAGGGGGATGATAATGATGGTGAGTCAGAAAGCCAACAAGACAGCTAGTTTAGCCCATCAACAGGTGGCTTGTCTCTTTAAGTATGGGGTTTAAATTATAGTTTAAGGACTCATTGTTTACTCAAGAGATTCTTTCTTACCCTGGGATCTGAACCATTTATATACCTGTTTATATTTCCCTCAGTTACTAAATGGAAGTGTCTGTCATAAAAGTGCAACAGTCTGTTTGCTTTAAATTAAAATTACTGGTCAACCAGGAAAAACTTAAGTTGAACCAGTCTTGCTACATACAAATGTGTAGCTTCTTTAAAAATCTTGTTAGTTTCTTTATTATAATTTCAGTAAATATTTATTCTTTATCTAGCTTGTCATGCTCAGACACCTGTAACTATGTAGACGAATGTTTGATATTGGAGACAGGAGTTAGGCCCAAAAATGTGAACCAAAATAATACATCTTTTTTTCCCACAATATCTTTATTGAACCTTTTTTTTTTTTTTTTAACAAACATGATACAAACAATCAAACACTAACACTAAAGTACTACAAAAAAAAAAAAAAATGCACTAAAAACACCAACAACCACCAACAAAATCAAGTCTTCAACAATGCTCCTCTGTTTAGTCTAGACAATCCAATACATAAGTATACATATTATGTTCACCAGTTTGGAATTTACAAGGTCCACACACATCATTCACCTTCTTCTTCAAGAGTTATGTTTAAATTTTTTACATAATCAATAAAAGGTCTCCATATATTCTCAAACACAATTTCCTTTGATTTTAGTATATATGTTATTCTTTCTAATGGAAGGTTTGTTAACATCTGTCTTAACCACTGAGTCACATCTGGTCTATGAGTCTTTTTCCATAATAGTGCAATACATTTTTTGGCATTAAGCAAACTGAGGTCTATGAATGTTCTTTCACTTTTATTAAAATTATGCTTTTCTGGGTACAGACCCAACAAAAACAGTTTAGGATTCAATATGATTTGTTTTGAGATTATTTTTTCAATTGTTACCCTCACCTCTTCCCAAAACATTCTTATTAATCTACATTCCCATAAACAATGAAATAGGGTTCCTTTACTTTCCATGCATTTTGTGCATGTATCTGGTATATTTTTGTTATATCTATTTAACTCCTCCGGTGTAACATACATCCGCATTAACCATTTGAAATGTATCAATTTAAGGCGTGCATTTATTGATTTGGTTTGAGCTTCTGTACAAGCCAATTCCCATTGTTCCTCTGAAATTTCAATTTGCAGATCTTCTTTCCAGTAGTTTAATCTTTTCAGTGAATTTTCACTTGAAGATAGTGTCAGTGAGTTATAAAACTCTGAAATAATACCCTTTCTTTTACTATCTTTCATCATCATTTTTTCCAAGGATGAATAAATAGGTCGAGTGAGAGCTTTATTTTGATTTGATCGAATAAAGTTTCTAAGTTGAAGATATTTAAAAAAATGTGTTCTATTGAGATTAAATTTGATCCTCAGCTCTTCAAAAGACATTATGTTGTCTGCACATGGCAAATATAAATCCTGAATCTTTTGTATCCCTTTTAAATTCCATACTTTAAATACAGCGTCCGCTCTCCCTGGTTTAAAATATTGATTACCCCATATTGGACTAAATTGTGACAATAACTGTGGTTCTTTTAAATAGTTTTTAGCTTCACACCATATTTTGATCATATGCTTTACAAATGGATTTTTAACTTGTTTTTGTAATTTTTTTGCCGAATCTGAGTATATGAATATGGGAAAAGGTAAAGGTAAATTGTATGATTCCATTTCAGTCCAGTGAGGGAGATCATTTGATGAAAAATAATATGTCATAGACCTCAGTTGTGCCGACCAATAATACAACATAAAATTTGGACATTTCAGACCTCCACGATCAAATGGTAAATATAATAAAGACAAACGTAATCTAGCCCTCCTGTTGTTCCATATAAATTCCACTAACTTTTTTTTTATTCTTGAGAATAGATCTAAAGGTGGTGATAAGGGAATGTATTGAAATAAATAAATTATTTTAGGTAAAATATTACTTTTAAGTATATTGATTCTCCCGATCATCGACATTGGTAGTGACATCCATCTCTGAGTTAACTCATTGATATCTGACATTAAGGCTTCATAGTTGACGCTGGCGACTGATTCTAGCTTAGGCATAATTTGGATTCCTAAATATTTAAACTGATTTACAACATTGAATTGATTTACCTCAGGGGCTGGGTAATTTCTCTGGGTCTCATTTAGCATTAATATTGAAGATTTAGTTTTATTTATTTTATATCCTGATATTTCCCCAAAATTCTTTATTAAATTCAACAAGGTTGGAATTGATTTTTTTAGATTCGACATAAACAAAATTATGTCATCGGCGTACAGGGAGATTTTATGTTCTGTTGGTCCAACTTTAATTCCATATATTTGTGAATGTAAACGTATCGCTATAGCTAAAGGTTCAATTGCCATAGTAAACAGTAAAGGTGAAAGTGGACAGCCTTGTCGACATCCTCTATTGATTTTTATTGGTTTTGAAATATTGTTATTTGTTAGGATTTCTGCTGTAGCATTATTGTATATTATTTGAACCCATTTTATGAAATTATTTCCAAGTCCAAACCTTTGTAGGACTTCAAAAAGAAAGGGCCATTCAACTCTATCAAAGGCCTTTTCGGCGTCCAATGATAGGAGAGCTGTATCCGGTGCTTCTTTATTAAAATAAATAATATTAAATAGTCTTCTTACATTATGGAAGCCTTGTCTACCCTTTATAAAGCCATTCTGATCTCGATTAATAATATTTGGTAAAATTTCTTGTATTCGTCTTGCTAAAATTTTACAGATTATCTTAAGGTCGGCGTTTAATAGGCTTATTGGTCTCATATTTTCACATTTATTAGAGGGCTTACCTGGTTTTGGCAGCAGTATAATTAAGGCATTATTTATGTATGATGGTAAATTATTATTTTGAAATGCTTCTAAAACCATTTCCAAAAAAGGTTTTATTAATTTATTCTTAAATTTTTTATAAAGGTCAACTGGAAGACCATCTGGTCCTGCACTTTTTCCTGATTTCATATTATCAATGGCTAGCCCAACTTCTTCTTGACTAATTTTAGAATCCAATATCTCCCTGTTTTCATTTGGAATACACGGTATAGATAGTTCGTTCAAAAACCCATTTAGTTTTGTTAAATCAGGTTCATTTTTGGTATCATATAATTTTTCATAGTAATCTCTAAAGGCTCTATTAATTTCTAAAGGATCTATAACTACCTGTCCTTTACTTATAATACTGGTAATTGGTGTTTTAATTTCCAATTGTTTAATCTGCCATGCTAATAATTTTCCCGATTTTTCACCTTGTTCATAAAAAGATTGTTTCAATCTTAGAAGACTCGAGGCAGCTCTATTCGCTGATTTTTTGTCGTATTCAGCTCTCAAAATCAGTAATTCATTCTCCAACCTTGGGTCACTTCCTGCATACACTTTTTCCTGAAGATTTTTTATTTTATGTTCCAATTTAGCTCTCTCCTCTCGAGTCTTCTTAGATTTTGATCCTGTATAACTAATAATATGTCCCCTAATAAAAGCTTTGAAAGCCTCCCACTTTACACATGCTGATGTTTGTGTAGTATTGATGTCAAAGAACTCGTCTATCTGTTTTTCTATATACTTGACAAATTCCTCATCCTGAAGCCATTTATGCTGAAATTGCCATCTACCTGATTCCTTTGTCAATTTTTTATCTACATATATTAGACAACAGGGTGCATGATCAGAGATCACGATGTTATCATAAAAGCAGTTTTGAATCTTGGACCTTAATTCTGTGGAAATCAAAAAATAATCAATACGTGAGAATGTCTTGTAGGTACTGGAATAACAAGAATAGGCTTTAACTTGTGGTTTCATTTCTCTCCATATATCTAACAATCTCAATTCTTTCATAAAATGATTAATAGTCATCCTACATCCAATGTGCGTACAATCCAGTCCTGTTGATCTATCCACACCTGGATTCAATGTACAATTAAAATCCCCTGCTATTATATGTTGCCCTGTAAGTGATGATAAGATGAGAAATAAATTAGCAAAGAACTTCTGATCATCTATATTGGGACCATATAAGTTCACAAGATTTATATTTTCTAATAGCAAAGAACCTTGAATGATTACATATCTTCCAAATTTGTCTCCAATTACATTTTTCACTTGAAAAGGAACTGATTTATGTATGAGAGTCATAACTCCCCTGGCTCGGGATGAAAATGAAGAGGTGAATACACTTCCCTGCCATCTACTCCTAATTCTTTTAACATCCTCCTCTATCAGATGAGTTTCTTGTAAAAACACAATTCTTGAACCCATGTCCTTTATTTTATTCATAACTTGTTTAAGTTTTTTTAAATTTTGTAGACCTCTGCAATTCCATGAAGTTAAATTAAGGTTAACACTTTGGTCCATGATCAATAGAGAGTTTGGGATTACCTTGCAGTGTAAACATGCTCATACAGAGAAGCAAAAACATGAGTGGTTGAACATTCATCCTACAAACTACACACAAACAAATTTCCCCTTCCCACACTTGTGGCAAACCCCCCAAAATCAAAAGAAAAATTCTGTCTCCCGATATAGCCATCGACCGTTCCACACCCACGGGGAACAGCCTAAGCCACTCCTTCTTCATCCTCCCAATCACCCCAACTCTACTGCTTTTAATGACGTAACATTAACTCTCCTCTGTAGTTTTCCAACTTAACTCCAAAATTTTTAACAACTTTGTACATCATAGTTTTTTTTTTTTGTTTGTTTTGTTTTGTTTTTTTTAATATATAATACAATCTATATTTTGTAAACTTACTATTTACTTCAAGTCAGTCAGATGCCTGTGCAAATGCTTAATTATTCTACCTTATATTTTGTTCATGCTTAGCTCCCACCAGTCTCTTCTTCTTCTTTGATCTTCTTGATGAACTCCTGCGCCTCCTCTGGGGTCTTGAAGATGTGGGTTCTGCCCTCATACGTGGTCAGCAGTCTCGCAGGATAGATTACACCATGACGAATCCCAAGGTTGCGCAGCTCCTTACGTACGGGATCAAACTGCTTCCTCAATTGCTGGATTCCTGTGGCCAAATCTGGGTAGAACCGCACCTGCTGGTCCTGGTGTTTAATCTCTCCTTTTTTAGCTCGTGCAGCGTTGAAGATCTTCATCCTGTCTCTGTTGCTAAGAAACTTCATAATTAAGGTCCTCGGCGGTCCCTTATCTCTCCGTGGGCCAATACGATGTGCTTTTTCCAGAACCACTGCTGATTGCAACTCCTCGCTGCCCAGCACCTCCGGAATCCACTTTTCCAGAAAGGAACATACGTCCCGACCTTCTGATTCCTCTGGAAGACCCACCAGCCTCAAATTATTCTGTCTCGACCGAGATTCCAAATCCAAAATATTATCTTCCAGAGATTTATTTTTTTTTTCCAAAGTGCGCACCTTTAATTGAAGACGGGTGACGTCATCTTCAGCACTAGCGAGACGGAGCTCCATCTGCGCCGTTCGTTCTACACAGTCACCCAATTCCTTTCTTATTCCTTCCAACGCTGTCATAATCCCATCAAATCTAGAGGAAAAGTCCGCTCTCATTGAACTCATGGCAGCCATCAGCGCATCTGCGCCATTCCCCGCAGAAATCGCACCGCCGCCAGCCTCCTCCGCCATATATGGAGCCTTGTTTGCTGCGTCACAGACCTGAAAGTCCGTTAATTTGGACTGTTTCGGCGGCTCGCTTTTTCCTTTTCCTGGTTTTCCAGCCTTAGGCTTCGCCGACATATCCTCGCCCAAATGCTGGGATACGTTCTGTCCCAAATGAGAGAGTTATTTGCCGATTTTTTTTCTCCAGGAGCAGAGCAGAGCGAGACACGTCCGTCCTACGTGGCAGCCATAACCGGAAGTCAAAATAATACATCTTTAATTAAAAAAAAACATGACAAGAAAAATGCAATGACACAAAACAAAAGACAGCATTTTCTACTAATTCTGCTATACTGAAATCACCATAAACATTGAGACTACCAGCTATCCGAATAAGGAAGGGATGACTCAAAAATACAAATAGTAAAAACTATAAATAACAAATGTTAAAGATTGACCTGGACCTTGCAGACATTCACCATGCATATGGACATGTCTTCTATGCATCTTATTAAAATAATTGTGACTAGTCAAATCCATCTCTCATCCCCCTACTGCTACACAGCACAGACTCTCATGGCTTAGAACATAATAATGAAACTGTCTTGAGCATCATCCCTAATTAGCAACTGACTTTCAAGATACCAGGTAAAACCTGCCAAAGGGGGAAGAAACTTTCAAAAAGAAAGTAAATGAAGTTTAATTAGCTGTCCAGCTCGAAAGACCCAAAATACCAAACACACAACAGAAATCTTACCATTATTACTGTAGGATATACAGCGGGGAGAATAAATATTGAGCATGTCAACATTAGCCCATTCTTCCACACAAACTGTCAATTTTTTAAGGTTCCATGGGTGTCGTCTATGAACTCTGATCTTCAGTTCGTTCCATAGATTTTCAATTGGATTCAGGTCAGGTGACTGACTGGGCCATTCTAGCAGCTTTATTTTCCTTCTCTGGAGCAAGTTGAGAGTTTCCTTGGCTGTGTGTTTGGGGTCATTGTCTTACTGAAATGTCCACCCTCATTTCATCTTCAGCATCTTAGCAGATGGCAACAGATTCTTATCAGGGCTGTCTTTGTGCATTTGTCCATTCATCTTTCCTTCAATTATATGAAGTCTGCCTGTACCATGTGCTGAAAAACACCCTCACACCGTGATGGGATGTGCAGTGCCATTTCTCGTCCAAACATACTGTGTGTTGGGGCATCCAAAAAGTTCAATTTTGGTCTCATCTGACCAGACTATATTCTCCCAGTATTTACTGGCTTTCCCAAATGTTGTGCAGCAAACTTTAATTGAGCTTCAACAGGATTTTTCTTCATTAATGGAGTCTTGCAAAGTGAGCTGGTATAGCGCCCATGTCAGTTGAGTGCATTACTTATTGTTTTCTTTGAAACAGCAGTGCCTGCTAACTCCAGGTCTTTCTGGAGCTCTCCATTAGTGGTCTTTGGCTTTTGGATAACTCTTCTGATAATTCTTTTGACTCCTCTGTCAGAAGTCTTACGAGGAGCTCCTGGTTGTGGCCGGTTTATGGTAAAATGATGTTTCCACTTCCGGATGATGACTCCAACAGTGCTCACTGGAACATTCAGCAGTTTAGAAATGCACCTGTAACCAATGCTATCATTATGTTTTGCAACAATAAGGTTGCGAAGGTCTAGAGAGAGCTTTTTGCTTCTACCCATCATGAGTTCTTTGTGGTGTGACAATCTGATAATCACAGACCTTTTTGAAGGCTATCAGTCAGGAGTTAACCAGCTGAAATTAATTTGCACTGATGGGGGATGGGATGGCTTCCCAAATTCTGATGGATTTCATCTGGTTTCTTGGCTTTCTATGCCTTTTTGCACCTCTTTTTCTTCATGTGTTCAATACTTATTCCCTGTGACATTCTACTTTATTAAATATAACTTGTTTTGTGAACACAGTTGCCTTGATTTATTTGTATGTATGGATTACTTGGAATGTTACTGATATCTGGTGAAAATCTCAGGTCAATGGCTCCATCAGAAATATGTTTAATGAGAAAAATCTTGTCTTGTTCAATACTTATTTTCCCGCGGTAAGTGTTGGGGACAGGGTACAGTGCTTAATGGATGCATAGAAAAATTACAAAGATGGAAAGGCTCCCGTATTTTAGGATTTTAAAAAGTAATAAAATGATAACAATAAAAACAAACTAAATAATGACTATTTATAATCAAGTGCAAAATATTTTTTTCTATATGCAGTATGTAAATTAGCATAGTAGATGAAATGCATTGCGATAGCTGTTTTGCTTTTTACTTTTTATATCATCTGCTGTGAGAAAAAAAATTATAAAGCAAGGACTGTACTAATAGATAAAGGAAATAAATCTACTTCCAGCGTGTTTTTACATAATTAAGCTGTCACTCAGGTACAGTTTCTGTCAGACACTTGAGCCACTCTAATTGCCATCCACATGTTAAAAACGGCTCCTCTCTCCGTCACACTTGACTAAATTCAAACATCTATTGGCCTCTCAGATGCTTTTATTCCCCAACTTTTCAGTCTGAATGAGTAGTTAAGTCGCCTCTCTCTATGTGCACTAATTGGGATGTTTGAGGTGATGGCAAATTGCTTGATCGGTGGTCTAAGAAGTCACAGTGAGAGGCAGAGGCAAAGAGAGAAATGGAAGGTAAGTGACAAACAGAGCCACAGCGAGACGGTTTGCAGCTGCCAAGCAGGTAGCTGGCCTCACAATGTGACACATCTGCCGCCTCAAACTGGATGTGCAGAGAAGCTGCCAACTGCTACCGATCCTGCTTTTTCTCTCCCGTGCTCGCACCCCTACAAAGACAGGCGAGCTCTTCTCACATGCTTCTGCTGTTTGAAATGAGCTGTAGCTGTGCCAGGAGCTGCTGAAAAGGGAAGAGAAGAGAAATGTTAAGGCTTCCTGTGTGGACATAACGGTGGCAGGAGTGAGAGAATGCCTTCCCATGGGACACCTTGGCACATCTATTGTCACACCGCTATGGACAGAGCTTGTCCCTGAAGCCTTCTGAAATTAATACGAGCTGACCAGCAGCCTGATTTCTCAGCCTGGACTTATTCAGGGTGGCAGAATCTGTGACTTGTCCCAAAAGGCCTCGGTACACCAACTGGGCTAAGACATTAACAAATGCCACTCCGCATGAAGCCCTCTGTTGATTACAGCCAACTTTGGCTTGTGAGAGTGAAATTGCCGCGCCAGGGTGACTTTCACAAAGCACTGACTTGTCAAGATAAGTCCCTCTGTGTCTTTGTGAAGCATTCTAGCACATATATCCCAGAATGAACACTTTGTTACCCAGACAGGTTAAACGTGGTCCACTCCCAGCACACGGGATTTGCACTTTTGTTCCAGAAGGTCACATATATCATCATGTGGCACTGCGTTAAGCTGATTGCTTTCCCACGCACCAATAAGTAGCATTTAAACATCTGCGTCCCAACCCCAGATGCCAAACATTGTTACAAACAAAAGCACTGGCACTCAGTCGTGACAAATCCAGCCAATTCGCCGTTGAACACACAAAGCCCTGTTTGCAGTTCTGCACTGTTATGCTGGCTCATCGATCGAGGACCTCCAGACGCGATCAGCAGCTGTCTCTCAGTCGAGTGGTGAGCTGATGGCCGCCTGTTGCGGTTCTGGCTCAGTGTTGCCCTGGCGGGGTCAGCCCCGCCATCAGTCTGTCTTTGTGTCCGCATTTCTGCACTGAGCTGAATAACAGTAATGTTCCTGTCAGATGGCGGGATGCCTGTGATTGGTGTTAGTCAGTTAGCTGCTCACAGCCTCCCTGCCAGTCCGGATTATAGAAAAGTGAAAAGCTAAAAGTGGCTTCAACCAGCATTCTCTCTAATGGCCAACAGGGGGCGGTTGGTTTGGTTGGAAGGTCAGTTTTTTTCTACACACCAACAGTATGGGTGTGGAGGATTTCTGAGGGGCCGTGCGCACGACAGTGTTTTTACCCCAAATTGGGAAAGTTGTGTCCACAGTTTGGCTGTCTGTGCATTCTACGCTGGGTTTTTGGAGGTGTGAAAGTGTGCAGATTTGTCTCCAGAGTGAAGAGGTTTTGTTGACACTGTTTTTACAAGTCCCTGTGCACAGATAAAAATATTAACGGTAACGTTACAACCCCAGTTTACAATGGATTTCAGCCAGTCAACACACCAAGGAGCACGTTTCCCTCACAAAAATACACACTCCATCATTAAACTCTAAGCTTGATGTGTTTATAGTTATGATTAGGGAAAAAAATAGATCTTTACGGTAGGCCTATCTATAAAATACTTTTTTTTGCACAATAGATGCAGCCTTATAGATAAAAATAATCATCAAAGTATTAACCAAGGAAGATTTACAGACTGAAAGACATTCCTACCTTTGCTGAATGATAAAAAAACATCACTGTAGAGCAGCCAGTAGTTTTAAATCCATCTTTGCGCAGCTCCTCAGCTGACCAATATCACTAATTTTTCTTACTTGTAATCCTACTTGTCACCCACTATTTACAACAGCAGTTTTCACACCATCGGTGGAGCCGTGTGCATGCGTGGTTGCTTCTGTTGCTCCTTTTCTCCGGTTCTAAATGAAAACGTTGTTGTGTTCACCGGGTCTGAGATGGTCTGTGGGTCTGAGCCATTCTTTAAAGTCTAACAGAATACACCATGATGTAAATTAGGATGGCAGTAGCACTGATAAAGGCCAGAAAAGCAGAGCATGCTTTAAAAGGCGACGTGGGCACACCAAGAAGATGTTTATAGTGTTGCGGGACGGCACCAGGGGGCTGTTAACTCACCCATTTGTTCGTATGAGACAGTTGAGGTAGAAAATAAAACCCAGTGTGTTTCTTTATCCCTGCACAGCTGTCCAATTAAAGTGCAAATGTTTGATATCAACTTCTGTCCTAGGATAACTGAGTGGTGGGAAGACTGTCCTCTAAAACATTTTTTGTTCCTATTATTCAGCTTTCTCTGAGATAGAAATTGGACTAACACAGAATAAAACGGGTTGTAAAGTTTGGCTGGCCAAACAGACAGATATGTTCTCTTTCTGGGAGACTATCGATTCAGGACTTCTGAACAGCGAGGAAGCTTTACAGTTTTTGTGTTAAGCCCTTTTTTCTCCCTCTCTTTCATTCTGAAAAGTTTGTATCGGAGGCATAAATCTCTGACACTCGAGGCTTTTTTTTTTTTTTGCCTACTCTGTGTCAGGATTAGAGGACTGTTTCTTTTCCATAAATGTTAGTCATTGTTAAAGTAGCTGCTCATGTTCTGGCCTCATTTCCACTTGTGGATGGGGACACACCTTTAATGAGCTGTTTCTATATCAGTACTTATATGTGTTTCACTACTCATTAGGCCTGCCAGTTTAAAAATGAGGAGCTGCAATTTGACCGATTGTGTCACATTACCAAGGTTTTCCAGCAGCTGTCGTTGAACAAGAATGTGGGTATTATATCATTTATTGAGGACATGCTGCTAAAACCCCAAATGGTTAGTGATACTTCACCCATTGTTATCATTTATTTAAAAAAAGACTGAACTACAATCATATCTAACCCTTTGCCCTCACAGCACAACTAAAATCTAAGGCTAAACAGGGGTGAAACTTAAAAATTGGATAATTCTATCTCTGGTTAAAATGTTTTGTATGCTTGTTTCAGAATTTGATTTTGACACATTAGTTCAAACAAAATATGTAAGTCAGCTCCAAATGGAAAAGCTCTAGCCAACCAGGGGTTACAAACAGAAAAACTTATCTCACTAGCCGAGCCCATTTCTCCATGCAGCTGTATTTTGGTCAGTCGTTGGGAACCGATCTCTACATCAGCCTTCATTCTTGAAGAAATGATGCCCAACGCTTATCTGCTGCAGTTTATTTTAGCCTTTGCCCCCCCCCCCCCGTCAACCTGCAGTTATGAAGAATTGCTTTATGCTTGTCTTTCAGGACACAGCAACCCCCTCTGGGAGCATTTTTAGGTGTACTAGTACTATATGTCTACTAGTCTAATGTCATATTTAAATTTTTTTAGATAAAACATACTGTAGAGTGGCAGGCTCCGTATACACTTTTGAGTGTCAAGGGCTTACAGTTTATATTTTTAAATAAATGAATGTGCTATATTTGAGGAAGTGTGTTATTTCTTTTATACATTTCCACAACCAACATTTATTAGTTGACAGTAGTACATGACAAAAGACTATGATCTGTTTGTTTGTTATTTTGCTCCACCAAGACAAATAGTGCCCCCATCTGCACCAGCAATTTACTGTTCCTAAGCACCACAATTAGTGTAATATACAGAAAAGCTTCACTCTCATTTCACATGCATGTACAATAAAATTAGCTACTGCACAGTGCACAAGTCATTGTTTACACACATACAGTTCTCCTCCCACTAGCTTTGGCAGGTTGAGTGCTTGCTACCTATCTAGCTAGCTAGTTTGTTCAAAAGCTGCATTCATAATTCCTGGATAAAGCCACATTTCACGGTGGTGCAGTGGTTAGCACTGTTGCCTTACAGCTAGAAGGTTTCTGGTTCGAATCCCCAGGTTGGCAGGGGTTGGAACCTTTCTGTGTGGAGTTTGCATGTTCTCCCTGTGCTGTGTGGGTTTACTCCGGGGGCTCCGGTTTCCTCCCACAATCCAAAGACATGCATGTTAGGTTAATTGGCTGTTCTAAATTGTCCCTAGATATCTGTTTCCTATACGCCCTTAGAATAGAGGGTTAGTACTAGTGAAAGCGCTTTGAGTGGTCTTTGTGACTAGAAAAGCGCTATATAAGTGCAGGTTAGTTAGTTAGTTAGTTAGTTATCACCATATATAGAGCTCTGTGAAAAAGTAATGTCCCCCCAAACCTAATAACTGGTTCTGTCACCCTCGGCAAGCAACAATTGCAATCAAGCATTTGCAATAACTCGTTGAGGAATTTTGGCCCACTCTTCTTTGCAGAATTGTTTTACTTCAGCCACATTGGAGTAATTGAGCGTGAGGTCACGAACTGATGGCTGGAAATTCTCTTTCAGGATTTTCTGGTAAACAGCAGAATTCATGGTTCCATCAATTACAGCAAGTAAGCATCCAGATCCTGAATTAGCAAAGCAGCCCCAGACCATCACACTACCACCACCATGTTTGCCTATTGGCCTGATGTTCTTTTTATGAAATGCTGTGTTATTTTTCCAAATAATATTTTCCCAAAATTCTTGGGGATCATCAGAGTGTTTCTGGCAAATGTGAGACAAGCCTTTGTGTTCTTTTTGGTCAGCAGTGGTTTTTGCCTAGGAACTCTCCGATGGATGCCATTTTTGCCCAGTCTCTTTCTTACTGTTGAATGGTAGACCAGTGTCCAAACTGAGGTAATTGAGGCCTGCAGTTCTTTAGATGTTGTTCTGGGTTTTTCTTTCTCATCTGGTCTTGAATTTCTTAAATTCAGGTATGATGCGTTGCTTTTTGAGATCTTTTAGTCTGCTTCAATTTGTTAGTGCCATGATTTGTCACACCTTTTGTTACTCTGGGACTTATTATTATTATCAATATTATTATTATTACCTCCGCCAAGGAGGTTATGTTTTTACCGGCGTTTGTCTGTCTGTCTGTTACCAACATAACTCAAAAAGTTATGAACGGATTTTGACAAAATTTTCAGGAAAGGTGTGTAATGGCATGGGGAACAGATGATTACAGTTTGGTGATGATCTAAGAGTGCATACCTCCACCAAAGGTTTTGTTTGTATTTGTGCAGCAGGATTACACAAAAAGAACTGGATGGATTTGGATGAAATTTTCACCAGAGGTGGTTCTTGGGCTAGAGAGGAACCCATTACATTTTGGTGATGATCTGGGAATGCATACCTCAGCCAAGGCTCTTCTCACAGTGTGTCAGCAACAATACTCCAAAACTAACGGACAGACTTTGATGCAATTTTCACCACAAGTGGCTCTAGGCCTACACACAAACCCATTACATTTTGGAGGTGATCCATGAGAGACTAAAGGAGCCTTGGCAGGGGTATGCGCTCTCTGAGTGCTTTTCTAGTTATTATTATTATCATCATTATTATTATTATCCTCAGTTACTTTGGTAGGGTTTCTGTTTTGTTTCTTACCTTATTGTGTCTGAGTTGACTCTTATTTTGAAGTACTCCGATGTATTTGTTCTGGTCTAGCCTTATGGTCATAGCTCCATTTCCTGTTTCGATTTTGTTCTCATATGCTATCTCTTAGTTCTTAATTAGCCACAGCTGCCCCTTATTTTCTAATTATTAGGTTCTCTATTTATTTCGCTGCTTTCCATTTCTCACTGCGGCATCCAAAAGACTCACTCCTGACCACTACGTTTGGCGTTCACTCATTAGCTGTAAGTTGCCTGCTGTTATCGCCGTTTTGTGTTTTTCCAGCCCTTGCACTGTGTGTTTTAACAATAAATTCTGCAAACTTCTGTCTGCCATGCGGGTCCATTCATTATGCCCTGTAGTGGAATCACTGACAGTCAGAAAGGTTCTATTTAAGTGATTTCTTGATTCAGCGGGTCTGACAGTAATCAGGCCTTGGTGTGGCTAGTGAAATTGGACTCGGCTTTCAAAAAGAAATGTGTTTACTCACGATTAATTCACAATGTAACAAGAGGGGCACACTTACTTTTTCACATAGGGCCAGGTAGGCTTGGATAGCTTTTTTCCCTTAATAAATGAAATAATCATTTAAATACTTCATTTTGTATTTACTGTTATCTTTGTCTAATATTAAAATTTCTTTAATGATCTGAAACATTTAAGTATGACAAATATGCAAAATATAAGAAATCAGGGAGTAAAAACTTTTCACAGCACTGTAGGTATTCTGAATGGCCGCGCAGGGTGATAAATCCAACTTGAGCTCATCCATTATGTTGGCAATAGATCTAACATTTGCAACAGTGGCTTGTCTCTGTAGACCGCTCTGTAGTGTAGCCACATTTCCGTTTTAGTTTACATGAACTTCACCAATTTATTTGTGCTATCTGTATATGAAGATTCAAAGTTGCACATTATGCTGTGAAGCTTTAACAGAAACTGTACAGCAACTAATTTCAAAAGTAAGCTCCCAAGATGCAGCTAACCATGCTAACTCTTACTATTAACCAGATAAAATCGAAACACGAGCAGGCACATCCGGATTGCAAGAACTGCCTCTTATCAAACAGGTCCCTGCAGTGGAAAAGAGGGTGCAGCATAAATCCTGACATTATAATAAATGAATACCAGTTACTATAGTCATTGGAATACCTGAAACAGAGCAACACAGATCTGTGTCAACAGCACTGACATCATGCTTTTCAGCATGATGTCAACACTGTTAACACAGACAAAATGCCTATTATCCAATCAAATTGTTTGGCTGGAACCAAGCGTTGTATATATACAGTATTATTCATTGTTGCATAACTGTGCCTGTGACTGGTTGAAGTTTTTTCTGATGGCACTTTTTGGGTGGCACTTAAAAGATGTTCAAAACACAGAATTGGGAGATTAGAATAATGAATATAATAAGCTGATGCTACATACCCAATCTAAATAATTAAACATTAAAAGGAGAAACAATTATCCACTTGAGAAGTCATTGAAAACAACAGAGAATTAAAGCTTTTAAACCCATTTCTCATTTAATCCATTTTGATGAACAAAGCATTGCAAAGTGTTGCAAAGACATCCATCGTCTGTTTCCCTCACCCTCCTTTCCTTCTCTTCCTCCGGTCCCTCTTTATCTTGGCACTTGGTGAGCAGTAACATTTAATTAACATCAAAAGACCGAGCCCATGCAATATATATGAGCTGTGACATTTGTGGTAAGACGGGGGATCCTTCAAATGACCCCAGGGCCTCACACATCGAGGAGTTGGGATCATCAGACGCTGTTACTCATCGTCTTGTAAAGACATTCAGCCTAAAATCTTCAGCCTAAAGACATCAGTTCATGTGAAAGGTCCTAACTCCATCCACTCGTCTTACACAAAGTGCCACAGTGATTCATGGTCATTTATCTGCCCAGCTGTGCCTGTTGTCTTTTACCAGCTGGTGCAGCCAAGTATCGGTCCTGAGTTTGTGAACTGCTGGTTAATTTCGCTTCATGTGTCCAAATCCTAATCTAGCAGGATAAAACTACAATCTTGTGGTAGAAATGGTTAAAAGCCAATGAGCACAGTTTTACCACTGATATTCTCAGGTGAAAACCCTTTAAACTTGATGGCTTGAAGCACCTTCCTGAGCACCAAGTCAGTTCCTTGTTACCAACAATATGTGATGCTTTTCTGATATGAGCAAGTGCAAGTGTCTGTTTTTCAGTTTATATTTTCTACTTTCTAAGATGATGACATTTCTAGTGCATATATTTGTTTTTACGAACATGGGTTGGTCTTAACTGTGGTGTTAACCAGCTCTGTGTGTTTTAAAAAATGTCAAGGTAACAGCATTATACCATAAATGACCTTTATTACAGTACAGTCAAAAAGCCACTGTTTATCTTTTTTTAAAGGCACAGTTTATCTGAGTGCAACTTTGGAAAAAAAAAAAACTCTATTAGACTTGGGGGCAGCACAGTGTTCAGTGGTTAGCGCTGTTGCCTCACAGCTAGATGGTTCCAGGTTTGAATCCCCAGGCTGGGCGGGGGGGGGGGGGGACCTTTCTGTGTGGAGGTTGCAGGTTTACTCCTGGGTCTCCAGTTTCCTTCCATAATCCAAACACATGCGTGTTAGGTTAATTGGTGATTCTGAAATTGTCTCTAGGTATCTGTTCTCTGATAGGCCCTTAGAATAGTGTAGCTACTAGTTCTGCACTTTGAGGGTTTTTTGTGACTAGAAAAAGCGCTATATACAGATGAAACCAGAAGTTTACATCCACTCTATAAAAAGACATAACTTTTTTCTCACTATCTGAGATTAAATCAGACTGAACTTTTCCTGTTTTAGGTCAGTTAGGATTACCAAAATTATTTCTATTTGCTGAATATTTTTAGAGAATTTTTTTATTACTTTCTTCAAAGTCAGAAGTTTACAAACATTTTCTTGGTATTTTGTAGCACTGCCTTTAAACTATATGACTTAGGTCAAATGTTTTGTGTATCCTTCCACAAGCTTCTAACAATCGTTTGCTGGAATTTTGGCCCATTCCTCCTGACAGAACTGGTGTAACTGCCCACACGTTTTCTATGAGATTGAGATCAGGGCTTTGGGATGGCCACTCCAAAACATTGATTTTGTTGTCCTTAAACCACTTTTCAAGAGTCAAGATTCAAAGGCTTTATTATCATATGCACAGTTAAGAAATGCAACTTTTACTGAGCAATGAAATTCTTACTCTGCTGTTCGCAATGAATGCCAAGGTAATAAATACACATCAGTACTAATAATGGTAATAGACACGCCTAAATACTAAATACTAATGCTAATAAATACTAATAAGTACACATTAAAAGCAATTAAGACAGTTAAGGCAGTTAAAACTAGAGGAAACATGGTGGTATGCTTAGGGTCATTGTCCATTTGGAGGACCAATTTGCACTCAAGCTTTAACTTCCTGGCTGATGTCTTGAGATGCTCAATATTCCACATAATGTTCTTCCCTCATGTTGCCATCTATTCTGTGAAATGCACTAGTCCCTCCTGCAACAAAGCACTCCCACAGCATGATGCTACCATCCTCATACTTCACATTTGGGATGGTGTTCTCAGGCTTGTAAGCTTCCCCCTTTCTCCTCCAAATGTCATTATGGCCAAACAGTTCAATTTTAGTTTCATTAGACCACAGAACATGTCTCCAAAACTATGGTCTTTGTCCCTGTGTGCATTTGTCATTCAGTGGCCATTCAGCCACTGTCGGTACAGGACTTACTTCACTATGGATAATGACACTCTTAAGATAAGATAAGCCTTTATTAGTCCCACAATGGGGAAATCCCAGGATTGCAACAGCACAGGGATAGCAACACTCAGAGCAATAATTAAGAAAATAAGAAAAATAAAAATAAGAGCAGTGAATATACATACGTACACATAAATATATAAATATATATACAAAGTGCGGAGCATTGTAGCAAGATGGGATAAACGGCATAACTGTCTGCTTAGTTATCCTATATAGTATGAATATGTACCCATACATATTGTCACCCTCCATAGCGACTGATATTGTCCTAGTTGTATACTGGAGGGGACCATTTGTGTAAGTCTGTTGCATCTTTTGCATTCAATACTATTGGGTTGTCATGTTTTTTTGCTATCTCTGCGAGCAGCCCTTCTTAGGTTATACAGTCTGACCGCCGTAGGTAGGAAGGACCTGTGAAACCTCTTGGTTGCGCACCTAGGATGATGTAGTCTACTGCTAAATGAGCTCCTCAGTGCGTTCAGTATGACCTGCATAGGATGGGACTTGGACTCCAGCAGAGATGACAGTTTAGCCACCATCCTTCTCTCTCCTATCTCCTCCACTGGGTCAAGGCGTTGCCCCAGGACAGATCTAGCTTTCTTGATCAGTTTGTTCAGTCTCTTCCTGTCAGCTGCTATAATGCCGTTGCCCCAGCAGACCACTCCAAAAGTGATGGCTGATGCCACCACTGTGTCGTAGAATGTCTTTAGCAGCGCCCCTTGTACACCAAAAGACTTGAGCCTCCTCAGTAGGAACAGCCTGTCCCTTCTTGTAGAGTGCGTCGGTATTGTGTGACCAGTCTAGTTTATTGTTCAGATGAACACCCAGGTACTTGTAGGATGTCACCATCTCAATGTCTGTTCCCTGTATGTTTACTGTTGCTGTGAGGGGTTGTCCTTGCCTGCAGCAGTCCACCACCAGCTCCTTAGTTTTCCTCGCGTTGATCTGGAGGCAGTTCCGATGGCACCAGTCCACGAAGTCCTGGATAAGTCCTCTGTACTCAGCTTCATCTCCTTTGGAGATGAGGCCGAAGATCGCAGAGTCATCAGAGAACTTCTGTAGATGGCAGTGTGTTGTGTTGTGTGAGAAGTCAGCAGTATAAAGGGTGAACAGGAAGGGAGCCAAAACCATTCCCTGGGGGGCTCCTGTGCTACCGATGATCGTGTCGGACATACAATCTCGGGTTCTCACAAACTGTGGCCGGTTAGCAAGGTAGTCCAGGATCCATGATGACAGGTGCTGGTCCACCCCTGCGCACAGCAGCTTGTCCTTCAGGATCATCGGTTGGATGGTGTTGAAAGCACTGGAGAAGTCAAAGAACATGATCCTCACCGCATTCCCGGGCTTCTCCAGGTGGGACAAAGAACGGTGAAGGAGGAAGAGCACTGCATCCTCCACCCCAATGCCATGCTGGTAGGCGAACTGGAGTGGATCCATCGCTGGTCCCACCAGGGGGCGGAGGTGAGCAAGGAGCAGTCTCTCCAGGGTCTTCATCATGTGAGACGTCAGGGCCACTGGTCTGTAGCTGTTCAGATCTTTGGGGTGGGAAGTCTTTGGTACAGGTACCACACAAGATGTTTTCCACAACTGTGGTACCCTCCCCAGCTGCAGGCTCAGGTTGAAGATGTGCTCCACAATCCCACACAGCTGGTCTGCACAGGATTTGAGGAGCTTCGCGCTGATGCCGTCCGGTCCCGAGGCCTTCCTCACCTTGATCTTCCTCAGCTCCGTCCTCACCTGGGTCTTAGTGAGGGTCAGGTTGGGGAGCTGTGTGCTAGGAGTGGGGGGGTGTTGGTGGAGTGGGGTGTGGACAGCAGGCCTCGATGACTTTAGAGGCAGCAGTGGCTGTTGTGCAGTCGGCGGGGAGGGCGGTTGGTCAAACCTATTAAAAAACAGGTTCAGATTGTTAGCCCACTCCCTGTCCCCCGTGGCCTGGGGGGAGGTATTCTGGAGCCCAGAGATGGTTTTAAGCTGGCTGAAGCTGGTAGCCAGTATCTTCACAAGGTCTTTTGCTTTTGTTCTGGGGTTGATACGCACATTTTACACCAAAACACGTTCGTCTCTGGGACACAGAACCTGTCTCCTTCCTGAACGGTATGATGGCTGGACATTCCCATGGTGTTTATGCTTGTGTGTTATTGTTGAACAGATGAATGTGGCATCTTCAGGCACCTGGAAATTGTACCCAAGGATGAACCAGACTTGTGGAGGTCCACAGTTCTCTTCCTGATATCTTTGCTGATGCCACACAAGGAAGCAATGTGTTTGAGGTGTGCCTTAAAATACATCTACAGGTGTACCTCCATTTCACTCAGATGTTGTCAGTTAACCTATCAGAAGCTTCCAAAGTCATGACATCATTATCTGGTTTTTACCAAATTGTTTAAAGGCATAGTAAACTTAGTGTATGTAAATTTCTGACTTTGATTAAAGTAATAAAAAAATTCTCTAGGCAATCACCTATACGGCCTATGCCAAGGGCCCGAAGTGGTCCAAGGACCTGCACACTGGGTAAATTGGCATTAGGTATAAATGTGAAAGTGAATGGTTGTCTGTCTCTGTGTGCATTGGCTCTGTGATGGACTGGCGATCTGTCCGAGGTCTACTCCGCCTCTGGTCAAAAGAAGTTCCAGCCACCCCATGACCCAAAGAAGACTAAGTGGTTAAAAAGATGAATGAATATATAGTCTGCAAAGTCAAATAGCTCAAAGTCCACCTGCATAGGACCACTCCTCTCCTACAGAACCTAGGGCTCCTGTGCTGCCTGAAAGGCCTTGTTTGGATTTGATTTGTGACATGCCCCCTAGCTAGCCTGGCATGTCCTCAATAAACACTAGGAGGAGCTAAACCTGGATAACTCTGCTAGTTATTTTCACCATGTTGAGGAAATGCTGCTTTTTCCACTATGAGACCAAAGAGCATTTGTTTGGACTTCCAAGAGAAGAAGGGCCGAGGGCACAGTGGTTGGAATTCATTTTCAGCCCTGTTCCTCAGCAGTACTGCTAAATGTTTTTTTGCCTGCTGCATTTCACGTAGGACTGTTTTCAGAACTGGGTGTAGAGTTGCCCCACTACAGTAGGAATTTCCCTATTAGCGTCTAAATCCACTCAGTGGCATTGTTATTATGGAGTATATCTTATTCTTAGTGTATTTTAGCATATTTTTTTTTAAACTATTTTACTGTAGTTTGGCTGGGGATGGCTACTTGGCCAGTGGCCAATAGCAGTCATTAACAGGGTTAGCCATTCACTCACTCAGGGTGTGTGTCTGTGCTTATCATCTCCCAGGCACTGGTCATAGCCACTCACACCACACACCCCTGTCCCCAATAAAGCTTTATATGTGCTTTTACATTCTCACATTATGTCATTTTTATGATGGCTAGCTCAGGCTGTGCTTATGGAAAGAACTGTTTGCTAACCAGCTAACATTAGCCTCAATATGTTGCTACGGAAGAGGGAAAGTGGGGAAGGTGGGGCTCACTAGCATTGAAAGAAAATGCACTCATATGGGTTGTTTTGTGGAAAGCTGCTTAAACTGAGTGGATAATAGTGCAGCAATATTTAAACCCTGAGGTATTTTGACCAAAGTTTGTCACAGACATTTCACTAAGACTTCAGTGAACTGGGTAAGCATGTGGAAAAAATGCATATTAGGGGCACTTTGATTAAAAAAAAAAGTAAAGGTTGTAAAGCAAACTCACCATTTTGGTCACCAGAATAATAAAAACCATCAGAAAGACTCACAATGTTAGAGAGCTGCTGCTTGTCTGCATCGGAGCTATGTCTGACTGATTCTTGTGGCTGGGAGTGGTTTTGGTACCTGGCTGGGATGGCTCCTGCATGGCCCCATAAGTGGGATGTTGCAAGCAGTCAACCCAGGGGAACCTGTGACAGGATGGAAAGATTGTGTCTCTGGGGTGGCTTGGCTGAGGAGAGGAATGCCCGGACATCTCTGATTAAGCTGCTGTCCTAGTGACCTGGACCCTGAATAAATGGTAGAAGATGGAATCAGACTTCTTTTTTTAACTAACTGAGAAAGCAGTGGCGGTAAACTAGGTTTATAATGAAATCTCATCTGGTTTAACATATTGTATTTTGCTCATTTGCAACCTCCTTTCACTTTGACAGCTACTGCTACTGTATTTATTTATGCTCTTCACTCCCAGTGCCTTGAATCCTGCACTTGCGTATTTTGGCAGGAGTCAACACAAATCTGTTCAGCTTTCCTAACATTATTTTGCATTAAAACTGATGAAGCATGTCCCAACTGCGAGCAGCAGTCCTCTTTATTGTCAGGCGGCATCTAAACTCCAGTCAGGGATTGTGTTGACGTGCACTCGCGAGAGAGATGGAGGAGTGGCAGCGGGATGGATGCCTCCTCCCACCACCAACTGAGAAAATGAGTGGAATCACAGCATATTCCACCCAGCTGACACCCGAGACAGATGGAGCTAGAAAACATTGCAGCTCGGCTCCAATCGAAACCATAGCAACAGTGAGGCAACAGAGAGCCCGTCGGGCCAATCACATAGAGGAACGCAGCGCCACATAAGTAGGTCCCTGAGGTGGACTCAGAGATGATGGTAGTCTAATGGACAGAGGTTGATCAGGAGGATCCGCCATGGCGCATGTAGAAGAGTGAATGGAGCTCACTGTGTCTTTGTTATCCTGAGGGCTGATTTTTATATCGGCTGCAACAGCTAGCAAGCTACATCATAAGCAAATGACATGTCATCAGCGACGCTTCTGCGGGGCCGTTAAACAAAAGCTGGCTGAAGCCTCGAGCCACGTGTGTGGTTGATGTGATTTTGAGAGTTTACAGGGTGTGTTGTGTGAAGCGGAGGGTGTTTCTCTAGAATCTGAACTCAGATCATTTTCTTCAGTTATTATATTTCTGTACTGCTGCCCACGGGGAATTTATCATTTCACTTTGTTCTTCTGAGCAGATGATCGGGCTGCCTCACACTGATGGAGATTAAATGTCTTCCTCAAGGATGCTCGAGTATGCTTGGCCTCAGACCTGATAGCTGAATGAAAGACCCCGCTCCCGCTTGTTGACCATAAAACTTATTTTTCAAAGATGATTTTTTTTTTTCTTTCAACGGAAGGAATTTGCTTTAATGCACACAGGCAGTACACTGACAGAAAGGTTGTAGAAATTTGGCAGTGAGTGGATGGCAAACGGTCAATGTTTTCTTTTATTTACTGCAGGTAGAACTCCACACCCATGCTTTGATGAAGAGCTGCATGTCCAATGGCCTTATTTCATTTTTAAATCAGTATTTTCAGCCACATTTTCTGATGTTTTCTAGGTTGCGCTTAATACACAGTTATACTACCATCTCTGCATTTCCAGATAAGCGCCACGGCACTATAACCACTATAGCTGGGCGGCAGTGGCTCAGGAGGTAGTGAGTCGTCTAATAACCGGAGGGTTGGCGGTTCGAATCCCACTCTCCCCAGACATCCTGCCGTTGTGTCCCTGGACAAGACACTTGACCCACCTTGCCTCCAGTATCCATGACACTGGGCATGAATGTGTATAAATGTTCAGTGGTGGTCGGAGAGGCCGTTGGTGCGGATTGGCAGCCACGTTTCCGTCAGTCTGCCCCAGGGCAGCTGTGGCTACAGCAGTAGCTTACCACTACCATTGTCTGTGAAGTGAATGAATAATGTATCCATTGTAAAGCATCTTTGAGTGTCTATGAAAAGCACTATATAAATCTGATGCATTATTATTATCACCATCTGAAATATTTTTCTCTGACATGTAGCCTTTTCAGCAGATCTCTTTTCCTAATCATAAAGAATCCAGTGTGACCCCTAAGCCTTCAGTATAACTTTCCCGCCCTGTTACTTTTAAAATATATGGCATTACAGCTTGCTGATAAAGTGTCTATCATTATACGAAGTGAGCTGCTGCCGTCTCTCTCACTCTTTTGAAGAACTTGTGAAATTGAGTTTCTAGAGTATCTTTCACATTGTGATTTTTGAGGAAAAGCAGTTAAATTTTGAGGGTTTGAATGGGAGTTATCTACCCTAAGCAGCCTGTGCACTGTGTTAAACTGAATTGCATTTTCTTTTCAGACTCTATTGAGGCCTGTGGGCATTTTTTTTTTTTTCATTTGAAAGATAGATTACAGAGGTTTTGTCACACAGAGCAGCAATGTCTCTCCAAAGATGTACATTAATGACTTAAAAAATTTTTAAAAATTAATTAGCCAGCAGCATTTAAATCATTCTCACATGTCATGGCAGTGGATGAACCTTTTTGCTGTGCAAATTTAAGTACCGGCATATATGTGAATATTATTTTGGCTCATGCCACCTATCTAAACCTTGCTGCAGACCAAATAAACCACAGCAATGGTGCTCCTGGGTGCAAGAATCCCAGCAGGACAAACAGTAACAGTTGCAAATAGTTTGGTGGTTTGTACTATCATTCGTTAATACCAAAAGTAACTGAATTTATTGTTTTATTTGAATGAAATCACACTTGAATTTTTATCTCTTGTTCATCCATTGCAAATTTATTAAGACATTTGTAAATTTATCTGTGAATGTTGCAAATTTGAGTAAAAAGTCACACTTTCACACAAAAGAGTTGTACATTTGTAAGAAAAAAAGTGTAGATATATTAACAAAAAGCCACAAATTTATTAGGAAAAAAAGAAAATTATGAGAAAAATTTAAAGGCAAGGCAAGTTTATTTGTATAGCACAGTTCATGTACAAGACAATTCGGAGTGCTTTACATAAAAACATTAAAGCATTACAGGAAGTTGCAAAACAAATACATCCATCTATCCATCCGTCTTCTTCCGCTTAATCCTTTTCGGGTCGCGGTGGGGGTGGAGCCTATCTCAGCATCTTTGGGCGAGAGGCAGGGTACACCCTGGACAGATTGCCAGAAAACAAATACATAAGAATTTAAAAGCAAGCTAAAAAGTAAATTAAAGAGAAACAAAAACAAATTAAAATAGAATAAGAGAAAACATGCAAGAAATAAAACTTACAGTACATTGTGGGAGATGAACAACTGTTCTACTGAAAGGCAAACAGGAGAGTTTTTAACCTGGATTTAAAGCAGCTGAGAGTTTCAGCAGCTCTGATGCTTTCTGGGAGTTTGTTCCACATGTGAGTGGCATAAAAACTAAATGCTGCCTCACCATGTTTGATTCTAACTCGGCACAGATAGTAGGCCTGACCCTGATGACCTGAGGGCTCTGGGTGGTTCATAATGGACCAGCAGATCTGAGATGTATTTTGGTCCTAAACCATTCAGAGCTTTATACACCAACAGCAGTATTTTGAAATCTATTTTTTGACAGACAAGCCAGTGTAAAGATCTGAGAACTGGAGTTATATGAGCCACTTTCTTGGTCTTATTGAGGACTGTTGAGGTGCAGTTATTATGTGTCTCAGGGATGTGTGAATGGCTGTTGGGGTGGGGGGGTGCACGTGTGTTTTAAATTATGTTCTTTTTACTTATATGGATGCCTAGAGAAATGCAGTTTCATCTTGCTTGCACTACAGTTGTATGTATAGCATCATGACAATAAAGGTTGATTGATTGGTTGATTGATTGAGGACTCAAGCTGCAGCATTCTGAACTAACTGCAGCAGTGTGATGGACTTTTTAGGGAGACCTGTGAGGACAGCATTACAGTAGTCCAGTTTACTAAAGATAAATGCATGGCCAAGTTTTCCTAGATCCTGCTGAGACATCAGACCTTTAATCCTCGCTATGTTCTTTCAGTGGTGGACCGTGTATTTTACAATTAGACCTTCAGTGGTGATCTACCCAGTTTAAGTGCCATTCATATGGAACACCATAAAAATAGCTTATAGGGCCATCCACACAAGGCATGTTAAAGATAACTTTAACTATAAAATTATAGTTTTAAAAATCATTACCTTTTCATTGTAGAGCTCCATTTCCCTGCACACTTGTTTGTTGAGCTGCAGATCCACTCTTGCTTCCCTAAAGGTTTAAAAGTACTGTTGCTTTAAGTGTCCAGCTGGTAGCTGTGTTTTGGTGTCTCGCTGCTGCCTTGGTTAAGGCCCTGTCACACCTAGACGATTTAGGCAGCGTTTGCAAAACATATGAAAAATTTGGAGAATACACTAGCGTACATCGAATCAGTTATGGCTAAGTTTTGTCTAAGTTGGAAGCACGCTGAAGAACACTGAAGCACGCTAGAATGTAGTTCACCGAGCTCCTCTGAAAATTAATTTTCAGCATGCTGAAAATTTTCGGACATATCCAACGTATGGCTGATACGTCCCGCATTTGTGGAGCAAATGGCATATTTGCAGCGTTGGTTCACAGGAAAAACCCATACAGAGCTCTCTGCCTGCAGCACATACACACACACGTATTTGTTCGTATAACGGAACCTGTCTGGGATTTTCCATTTGACTGGTTTGTAGCTGTCCGGTGTTGTTCTGATAGATATGCCAAATGTCAGAACACCGGAGGAGGTGGATCCGATCAGCTGATTGCCTGAAGAACAGAGCGCAGCTGTTTTCCATGATAAATCACACTTTCCTGTTGGCTGCGCCTCCCAGCAAAAGCACACTCCATGTATTATCTTATTTTTTTCACTTTATTGAAAATGAGCTTTTTTATCGCCATCAGTTTGCGTGCCTTTGAGCCAGGTTGTGACAGCTGTCATCTGATGTTCCTGACGTGTCACATCAGCTGTTTTAGCCGTGACTTACCTGACTGATTTGACAGCTCTGCCAGGTCGGTCACGTTCCCCGCCAGGTCTTTGGAGGGGAGAATCATTTTGGTTGAACAGAGATGATCTCTTCCAAAACTAGGATTCATGGATTGGGAGGCAATGGCAGTTTGGCATGACTGCGCTATGGCTATGGCGCTTTGGCAAACACTGCCTAAATCGTCATGCTGTGACAGTAGAAAACTCAAGTTTGCAAACCCTGTCTGGCTCCAAGTATCTGTTCGATCAGTTGCAAACAACAGGCATTCCCAGCAAGATAATTTGCAGCACTCCTCGGAGCCTGTAGTCCAAGGATACCGCTCGTTGCTAATATGGAAGTAACGCACAAATCCTTTCCCCGGCTGAGACGGGCCTGCTAGCTTCAGGGTTGGCCGACCTCTCTTCATAATGACCAGCTTTTCTTGAAAAGTCTGTCTGGAAAATTGATTTTTTTTAAAAATATCAGCGACCAAATCATTTTCCTCTCCCCTGTCAGCCATTGTGGGTGGAAAAACAGCTATTATATTTAAACAGATACAGTATATTGTAGCTGCTTAAGCAGTTCCTTGCACTGGTTTTTTGCTAGCTAGGATCCTCTGCATTGTGGGTGGAGGAGTCTAACCATCCAATCAAAAGACGTGAAAATGTCAACGTTCTCGAATGCCTTCTATGTGTACCACTGGACGTACAGAAGACATCTGACTGGTTAAAGCAACAGGATAAGTTTAACAGTTAATTTAACCTACAGAGACGCACTGTTAATTCCTGAAGGCCCAAGGCAGATTTGCTTGACCCTGGCAACACAGATGGCTGAAATATGATTGGACAAAAAAACTCTAACATGCATTATACTACTGGAAGGACTGCAACCAAGAGAAAAGCTACAAAATGAAAAGAATAGACTTGGGAATAATTTAATACATCCTCATGGAACAAATATAAGAATGTAGGTTGTTAATGTAATTCTGAGACTGTTTAGGCCAGAAGAGAAGGCTTTGCTGGCCATGAGGGCCCACCACTGTGTTCTTTAAATGATAAAAATGTATCAAATTGATAAGGAAACCTGACTAATGTATGAATAAAAAGTTGCAAATCCACATGGAAAATTTTATAAGGGAAAATAGCAAATTTACGAGAAAAGGTAAAACATTTATTAAAATTAAGATTAAATTAAAATAAGATTAAAATAAGGGAATAAACCTTAAAAATAAAGTTAATGACAGATGAAGCAACCTGTTTAGCTGATACTTTGCTACTCAAGTAATTTTTTTTTTTTTGGGGGGGGGGGGGGTTTACATCGATCTATAAATGCAAAGAATCTCTGTTTGTGTGTGTGTGTCTGTTCCTCATATGTCTCTCAAACCGTTTGTCAGACTGACCTCAGATTTTATAAATGCTTTGCTGAGGTTATAAGAGTGTGTATCCCCAAGTATGGAGTTTCTCAGTCAAAACTGTAATTTTTATCAATAAAAGTTTAGCCACCGCTATGTCTCATGCCCGGCTTCTAGAAGTGTGGGCAGAGTTTTGGCTTGACTCCGTACTGATTGGATAATATGCGACATTACGGTATCAGTAACCACAGTGCTCTGTGAGCAAAACAAGGAAGCAAAAAGTGACAAATTTGACTAGAAAAAGAAAATACTTAAGATTTAATGCTTAAAAAATTATACCATAAAGTTGGTGTGGTTGCGTAGGTCTAAAGGATAATTTGGCATGGAGAACATGAGGTGTGTGTGTGTGTGGGGGGGGGGGGGGCTGTGGTGCCGCAAAGGACAGCGCTGGCACACGGGTAAAGCAGCAGCCGAGACTCCCGTTAACCGGGCAGGCTAGGCTTGGCTTCCTGCAGAGGATTGCGATCCACCAGTTCAGCTGCTGCTTCTCCAACACCGATGTCCGACCAGGCGCACCACGATCCTTTGTGGGGAGGCACGCCCAGCCTTCCCAGTCAGTGGCAGACGGCAGTCCCAACTGCTTCTTCACCCGTGTGGTACCACTGTCCACTGCAGGACCACGAGTCCCTCTTCCCACGCAAGTATCTAAAAATTAAAAACTTAATAATAATAATACCACCATGATGTGGAGTGGAATGGCCAGATCAATTGCATATTGTATGCGGACACATATGCATGCTTTGACTAAACGACAAGACACAAAAATGCCCAAATAATGAAATAAATATTTTTTATTTAAATATTTATAGTCAAATGAGCAACACCGATGCAACAGTTGCAGCCAAACAGGTCATTCTGTTGTGTATAATATGTTGGGTGTTTTGTACTAATAATATTACTAAACTAGAAAAGCACTCATAGAGCGCATACCTCTGCCAAGGCTCCTTCCGTTTGTCATGGATCACCTCCAAAATGTAATGGGTTTGTGTGTAGGCCTATAGCCACTTGTGGTGAAAATTGGATCAAAGTCTGTCCATCAGTTTTGGAGTATTGTTGCTAACACACTGTGAGAAGATAAGAGCCTTGGCTGAGGTATGCATTCTCAGATAATCACCAAAATATAATGGGTTCCTCTCTAGCCCAAGAACCACTTCTGGTGAAAATTTCATCCAAATCCATCCAGTAGTGTTTGTGTAATCCTGCTGCACAAATACAAACAAAGCCCTTGGTGGAGGTATGCACTCTCAGATCATCACCAAAATCTAATCTTCTGTTCCCCGTGTCATTACACACCTTTCCTGAAAATTTCATCAAAATCCATTCATAACTTTTTGAGTTATGTTGGTAACAGACAGACAGACAGACAGACAAACCCCAGTAAAAACATTACCTCCTTGGCGGAGGTAATAAGATAGAATATGAGATACTGTATATAACAGAGCTGTGTATTAGGGTGAGGGAAATCTAAAGAAAACTAGAAAAGCACTCATAGAGTGCATACTTCCACCAAGCCTCCTTCCGTTTCTCATGGATCACCTCCAAAATGTAATGGGTTTGTGTGTAGGCCTATAGCCACTTGTAGTGAAAATGGCATCAAAGTCTGTCCATCAGTTTTGGAGTACTGTGGCTGACACACTGTGAGAAGAACCTTGGCTGAGGTATGCATTCCCAGATCATCACCAAAATATAATGGGTTCCTTTCTAGCCCTAGAACCACCTCTGGTGAAAATTTCATCCAAATCCATCCAGTAGTTTTTGTGTAATTCTGCTGCACAATAAAGCCCTTGGTGAAGGTATGCACTCTCAGATCATCACCAAAATCTAATAATCTGTTCCCCATGCCATTACACACCTTTCCTGAAAATTTCGTCAAAATCCGTTCATAACTTTTTGAGTTATGTTGGTAACAGACAGACAGACAGAGACAAACCCCGGTAAAAACATAACCTCCTTGGCGGAGGTAAATATAAAAGGATGCACTAAAATGGGTCTCAAGTATTTGTAAACGTGTCCTGTTATCGTACTACATGAGTTTATTGACAATACACTATAAACTACACATATATAAGTCATATAAGATTTGTTAATTTCATTTATTAATTTATTTGAACATCAAGACAAAAAATTTAAACACAAGGAATCAAACCCCCCCCAAAAATATAAACATAACAGAAAAAAAAATGCCTTGTTCAAAAGGAGTGGGAAGAAGCAGACGCTTATATAGTCCCACCCCTTCTCCATACCCGATAAATTATAATATCATTCTAGTCATTATTCATCCCACAATTACATTCATTATACAATACCATAATATATAATGCATCTTATAATTAAATTATGCAGTAGAAGTAATACAACAATATACAACAAAATACAACAATGATAGTTTATAGTGACAGTAATACCAACATCTAATAATAACTGTAATAATAATAAGTAAATACTTCTGGTATGTTAATATATTGTCATCATCATAATCACCATATACTGTATACCACCATATACCCCCACATGGTTTACAATACCTAGGCGCAATAAATAACCATATAATAATAACCATAATAATAGGTAGCCATATAGTAGTTACAATAACAACAATAATAATAATAATAATACCACCTGGCCTATATAATACTTTAAATAACATTATACTACATCAATCATAATACTATAACACCACTGTAATATTCTAGTAATAATGATACCAATAATAATAGTACTCAGCATAACTGTCATCTCTGCTGGAGTCCGAGTCCCACCCTATGCAGGACATATTGAATGCACTGAGGAGCTCATTTAGCAGCAGACTACATCATCCTAGGTGCACAACCGAGAGGTTTCTCAGGTCCTTCCTACCTGCGGCTGTCAGACTGTATAACCTAAGCAGGGCTGCTCGCAGAGATAGCAAAAAAAACGTGACGACCTAGTAGTATTGAATGCAAAAGACGCGACAAACTTACACAAATGGTCCCCTCCAGTATACAACTAGGACAATATCAGTCGCTACGGAGGGTGACAATATGTATGGGTACATATTCATACTATGTAGGATAACTAAGTAGACGGTTATGCTGTTTATTCCATCTAGCTACAATGCTCCGCACTTTGTATATATATTTATGTGTACGTATGTAGTAGTAGTAGATTAGTTTATTTGACAGGGACAGTGCAATAAACATAGACAATTAATCAAAGGCAATCAATCTGATGTGTTGCACATAGAGTGTATAGCTATTAGCTAATTTGCAACTCTTGTCCCTGGATGGGCTTTAGAAAAAAGAATCAAGATAAAAAATATACACAATAACCACATACATCAATGCAGAAAAATTATAAATACACAATTATAAATATTATAAATATTATAAATACACAAATATAACAGCCTGACTCACATTTAACATAAATATTATAAATATTATAAATACACAAATATAACAGCCTGACTCACATTTAACACATATAACATAACTCACATTTGCCTATTTCAGGCCTTCCTCCCTCCGTCACTCACTATAAACAAACACATTTATTCCTTCCCTTCATTCACTCTCACTTTGCAGACAATTAATTCATACATGAGTACATTCTTGTTTATTTTTCAGCCAGTTTTTAACATTTTTAGTGAATGTTTTAAAGTCCGTTATTATTTTAATTTCATTTGGCATTGTGTTCCAGATGTGACTGCCCTTTATAGAGAAAGCTGTTTGTCCAAATGTGGTTCTGCGGTGGAATATTTTACAGTTATTGTTAACAGAACTCCTGGTGGCTCTGCTGCTGTCCTGTCTTTGGACGAAACCAGCAAGTGGCTCGGGTGCTGATTTATGGAAACATTTGAACGTTAATTTCAGAAGACAGAGGTCAATGAAGCTCTCAAAACTCAATAGGTTGTATTTTTTTAAAACATTACAGTGATGCCACCTAATGGGCTTTTTGTCCAAGATTTTTAGGGTTTGATTATATAATGAACCTATATGTCTTATTGTGGAAGGGGCTGCTTGAGCCCAGACTGTCAAACAGTATGATATATGAGAAAAAACCATAGAATGCATATACAGTGCAGCTGCTTCGTAAGGTATGTAATATCTAATTAATTTAAAGCAGTTCAGATTTTTTTTTACTGTTTTTGAAATTTTCTTTATATGAAGATTAAATTTGAGTTGAGGATCTAGTACAATGCCAAGGTATTTGAATTCTGTAGCTAAACTGATGTCATGATCATGTATATTAACTTTAAAATGTTGCAGGTTACATTTTTTGATTGAAAAGCACATTGAGACTGTTTTCTGAAGGTTCAGCAATAGATGGTTCTTGAGGAGCCACTCTTGGACATCAACCATACTTGTAGACAGTACATCTGCAGCCTGTGCTGGAGTCTTGGCAGCTGTGTAAATAACTGCATCATCTGCATAAAGTTGGCATGTTGCAGCTGAGCAGTGTAACGGCAGGTCATTAATAAAAATGCTGAAAAGTAAAGGACCAAGAATGGACCCTTGTGGGATACCCATGCGGTTGTTTAAAAATGAGGATTTATCCTGGTGAACTTTTACACACTGTTCTCTATTCTGGAGATAAGATGCAAACCATTCTAATGTATTTGGGGAGAAGTTAAAAGATACCATTTTGGATAAAAGCAAACTGTGGTTTACAGTATCGAAAGCCTTTTTGAGATCTAGAAAAACAGCTCCTACCACATTACCCCTGTCCAAGGACTGTTTGACGTTTTCAATAAGGCAACAATTTGCTGTTTCTGTTGAGTATCCTGGTCTAAAACCAAATTGATGTGGATGAAGAAGTTGACTGTCTTGTAAGTAGTCTATCAGCTGTGTAGCTACAACTTTTTCAAGAACCTTAGATAGGACTGGTAAGATAGAGATTGGGCGGTAATTGCATATATCGTCTTTACTGCCTGATTTATGAACTGGTATGACGACAGCTTTTTTCCAGCCAGATGGAAATGTACTAGACCTAATGGAGAGATTAATGAGATGAGTCAGTGGTTTGATTAATATTTTGCTGTGCATTTTGAGAAAGGAGGTGCTCATATTGTAGATATCATTAGTTTTTGAGTTTGACAGTGTTTTAACAATACCAGCAATTAACTTCTCATTTACCTCATCGATGTGAAAAGTATCTGTTGGAAGTATGGAATTTGTGTTGTTGAGCACATTTGGCAGCACAAAAATTTTTGTTAAGTCTTCCACAGAGCCCACAAAGTGTGAATTAAAATTCATTTGCCAAAGTAGCCTTGTCACTGACAGTCTTGCCATTGATTCTAAGTTCCTTTACCCCCTTCTGATCGTTTTTTTTATGTGTTTATGTGTTTTTTATGTATATTCACTGCTCTTATTTATATTTTTTGTATCTTCTTAATTATTGTTCTGAGTGTTGCTATCCCTGTGCTGTTGCAATCCTGGAATTTCCCCATTGTGGGACCAATAAAGGCTTATCTTATCTTATCTTATACTGTATATATATATATTCAACAATAACAACCGTTCTTCATTGAAGACACATTATAATATTACTGTCTTTTATTTTTATATTGTTCAAAAATCATTTCTTTATATGATGATTTAAATATATGGATGTTTGGACATTGCCTGTGTTTCTCCCCCAACTCATTCCACAATATGTATAACATGGACTGCCCTTTTTTTTGTAATATTAACAATGAATTAAGTGCACTTTTATAATTGTTACCCCAGACCTCTATACAATAGGTCAAGTATGGAAGTACTAATGAGCAATACAAGATATGAAGTGATTTGTAATCTAAGACTTGCTTAATTTTATTTATAATTGCAATATTTTTTGCCACTTTGTTTTGTATGTATCTGACGTGTGGTTTCCAACTAATTTTATCATTAGTATTACACCCAAAAATTTGATCTCCTTAACATTTTCAATAATTACATTATCTATATGAATATGTATAGCTTCTTTATTTTTACAATTACCAAATATCATTACCTTAGTTTTATCTATATTTAGTGATAATTTATTACTATCCATCCATTTTTTAAGCTTTTTTAATTCATTATTTAGAGTATGGATTAATTGATTATAATTATTTCCAGAATAAAATATATTAGTATCATCAGCAAATAATATTATTTTTAATAATTTAGAAACTTGGAATATATCATTTATATATATATGTATATACAGTGGGGTAAAAAAGTATTTAGTCAGCCACCAATTGTGCAAGTTCTCCCACTTAAAAGATGAGAGAGGTCTCCAATTTTCATCATAGGTATACCTCAACTATGAGAGACAAAATAAGAAAAAAAAATCCAGAAAATCACATTGAAGGATTTTTAATGAATTAATTGGTAAATTCCTTGGTAAAATAAGTATTTGGTCAATAACAAAAGTTCATCTCAATACTTTGTTATATACCCTTTGTTGGCAATGACAGAAGTCAAACATTTTCTGTAAGTTTTCACAAGGTTTTCACACACTGTTGCTGGTATTTTGGCCCATTCCTCCATGCAGATCTCCTCTAGAGCAGTGATGTTTTGGGGCTGTCGCTGGGCAACACAGACTTTCAACTCCCTCCAAAGATTTTCTATGGGGTTGAGATCTGGAGACTGGCTAGGCCACTCCAGGACCTTGAAATGCTTCTTACGAAGCCACTCCTTCGTTGCCCGGGCGGTGTGTTTGGGATCATTGTCATGCTGAAAGACCCAGCCATGTTTCATCTTCAATGCCCTTGCTGGTGGAAGGAGGTTTTCACTCAAAATTTCACGATACATGGCCCCATTCATTCTTTCCTTTACACGGATCAGTCGTCCTGGTCCCTTTGTAGAAAAACAGCCCCAAAGCATGATGTTTCCACCCCCATGCTTCACAGTAGGTATGGTGTTCTTTCTCCTCCAAACACGACAAGTTGGGTTTTTACCAAAAAGTTCTATTTTGGTTTCATCTGACCATATGACATTCTCCCAGTCCTCTCCTGGATCATCCAAATGCTCTCTAGCAAACTTCAGACGGGCCTGGACATGTACTGGCTTAAGCAGGGGGACACGTCTGGCACTTCAGGATTTGAGTCCCTGGCGGCATAGTGTATTTCTGATGTAGCCTTTGTTACTTTGGTCCCAGCTCTCTGCAGGTCATTCACTAGGTCCCCCCATGTGGTTCTGGGATTTTTGCTCGCCGTTCTCGTGATCATTTTGACCCCACGGGGTGAGATCTTGCGTGGAGCCCCAGATCGAGGGAGATTATCAGTGGTCTTGTATGTCTTCCATTTTCTAATAATTGCTCCCACAGTTGATTTTTTCACACCAAGCTGCTTACCTATTGCAGATTCAGTCTTCCCAGCCTGGTGCAGGTCTACAATTTTGTTTCTGGTGTCCTTTGACAGCTCTTTGGTCTTGGCCATAGTAGAGTTTGGAGTCTGACTGTTTGAGGTTGTGGACAGGTGTCTTTTATACTGATAATGAGTTCAAACAGGTGCCATTAATACAGGTAACGAGTGGAGGACAGAGGAGCTTCTTAAAAAAGAAGTTACAGGTCTGTGAGAGCCAGAAATCTTGCTTGTTTGTAGGTGTCCAAATACTTATTTTACTGAGGAATTTACCAATTAATTCATTAAAAATGCTTCAATGTGATTTTCTAGATTTTTTTTCCCCTCATTTTGTCTCTCATAGTTGAGGTATACCTATGATGAAAATTGGAGACCTCTCTCATCTTTTAAGTGGGAGAACTTGAACAATTGGTGGCTGACTAAATACTTTTTTGCCCCACTGTATATATATGTTAAATAATTTGTGGCCCAATACTGACCCTTGGGGGACCCCACAGGCAATTCCCATACATTCAGACAGATATTCTCCCATCTTCACAAACTGTTGTCTATCAGATAAATAACTTGTAACCCAATTCAGTGCCACTCCCCTAATACCATACAACTGCAGTTTATCAAGAAGTATTGAATGATTTATTGTATCAAATGCTTTTCTAAAATCTATAAATACACCAATTGCATATTTTCCTTGATCTAATGCATTTATTTTTTCCTCTGTTGCTTCCATTATTGCTAATGATGTTGTACCCTTTGCTCAAAATCCGTATTGATTCAGATTAAGCAGATCATATTTATTTAAAAAGTTTTCTAATCTGCTGTTGAAAAGTTTTTCCAGGATCTTTGAAAATTGTGGGAGGAGTGATACTGGTCTGTAGTTTGATCACACAAATAATTGATCTGACAAAAAAAATAAACAAGTGGTTCTTAAACAATCACTAATATTGAATGTTCTGTAATTAATATTCACACAATCAAATACATCTCAGTTCAGTCCCTTTTATATTTGTCAAAGTCTAACATGTGTGATTGCCGACATATAGGCTACACCTCTGTATTCCACTTTCAAACACAGCCTACATTTGGGCCCGCAAAGCCTAATTGGCCTACCTGTTTCACACAGGAATACTTGCTTTCTACGGGCACTAGTTTACTTAAATTTGAACTATTTACTTTTATTTGAGTACAGTTTTTGGTTACTCTACCCACCTCTGCTTTGGCTTATTTCTGTTTATTATCAGCCTCTATTGATGCAGGAACCTCTAGGTGAGGCATCAGTGAAGTTCTCTCACATGTGATGTAATCGTTAATCTCTGAAAGTGCATTCAGTTTGCATTCTTTCAATTTACAGTGAAGAAAAATGCAGAAACATCTCTCTTTTTACACACACACACACACACACACACACACACACACACACACTCACTCACTCACTCACTCACTCACTCACTCACTCACTCACTCACTCACTCACCATGCCCTCCCCCACAGTGGCCCTATCCCTCACTGAGTCGAGTCTTTGGTGAGCCAGCCGATGCTTTGAGGCCTCGTTCTGCCATCAGAAGCTTTTAAAAAGCCCGGCTTCTCCCTCTATCTTCCCCTTGCACTCCTCAAACAACTAACTCATATCGCCAGCTGAACCACAGATCCACGCAAGGCCACACAGATAACTCAAATCTGATCTTCCCCTTTTTGCCTTGCTTCCTCTCATCTCAGGCGAAGATTTAGACAAAAACCCTCCCTCATGCGCTCTCCCTTTTCTCTCTCTCGTTTTTGCTCTTTACTGAAGCTGTGCCCTGCTTTATCTTTTTCACTTTATGCTCACCCCCGCATCACATTCCGCCCCCGTTTCATTATCCGCCCATGAAATCCACTGGAGCTTTACTCCCAGATCGTCATCATCGTCTCTCTTGGGAATAAGCAACAGGTGGATTCAGCATGTTTATTGTGCAGTGACCAGAAAGGCCTGGATGAGAAAAATGTGGATTTTCTTTCTCGCTCTCTCATTTTTTTTTTTTTTTTAATTTTTTTTTTTTTTTGCTCCAGCATAAATCAAGATGGACTCACAATAGAAACATACTGAATATGGGTTTATTTTAAATTTTCCTATGATTGAACATACAATTACTGTGCTTCCATCCAACCATATAAATATGCATTAAGGATATGTGCATAAGAATTCCTGGATGGAACCAGATTAAAATTGATTAAACTTTTTATTGTACATTAAAAACATACACGTTCACAAAGGGTAGATTAACTCCTGAAAATGGAAACAGCTGACACACATAAACAACTAGAATTGCACAGAGATCAGATCCACACCTTTTACAGCCCTAGTTCCCCAACACACATACTTATTGTTTTGTGGACCAAAATGGATTTTGACCTTTGGACCCCAAAAATATAGCCATAAGTGGTAGTTCCAACCTCAGCCTATGTTCCAAGTTTGGTGGCCATAGCCTCATTCGATCTTTTGACCCCAAGAGATAGATTTGCTTATCTATCAATTAGATTAACAACACATGCTAATCTAATTGGGGTGGAAGTCAATGGTAAATTCCAAATATCTCACTCGCTATTGTAATGGGAATGTCCAGATTAACTAGAATCAGACCCAACCAATCTTCAGGGTCAAGGTCATTTCATATTTGGGTGTTGTATGACATTATAGCTTATATTCAAATTCTGCTAGCACTAAACCTGATAATAAAAGTACCATAAAGCAAGTTTAAAGGTTATAAACCAGACTGTAAATTTGAAACTTGGTGACCTAGTGACCTAACTTCAGACACTCAAGGTCAAAGCCAAGGTCAAGGTTATCTGACATTTGCTCTGAGTCCAGGACACCGTTCTAACACATCTGTAGCTCTAATAATAAAGTCACTATTGGCCAAAATTTATTTTGACCTTGTGTGACCCTATGACCTTGACCTTTAACCTTATGACCCCAAAAACAGCAGCACATGCTAAGCCTGAGGTTCACCTGTATACCAAGTTTGATGACCCTAGCTTCATTCTTTCACACATCATGGCTGTACATGACACGTTACCATAGTTACCACCCCAACACAGTACCACAGCTCCTAAGAAGAATGGTGGTCGGGAGTTTGATGCTATCATGGCACACGCCTCTTCAAAAGTTCCTCTGGACAACAACTACTTTCCCACACCTAGGATTGTATTTATGTTTTTAATTTAACTGCTCCATCGTGTATTATCTTGGCAACATTCTGTTACATAGACAAGATAATTTGATTAACACTGCTGATGGAAACGGACACATCTGGAGGGGTTTGCATGCCCTACTGATTCTGGGAGCTATGTTGTCGAGGGCAACCTGACCCTGTTAGCGCCTCCCAAGGCAAATTGGTTTTGGGTGAAGGGCCAGACCAAGAGCAGTCCAGCAGATCCCAATGAAAAAACTTACAAGGATCCAGCGTACCCAAAGGAGCCACGTGGGTCTACCCTTCAGCAGGCTCACCACCTGCAGGAGGGATCACAGAAACACGGTGCTGTGTGAACCAGTCGGCAGTGTGGGCTAAGGATGGATGGATGGAGGAAGAAACTCAGTACCTTTAGTTGGCTACTCTGTCTCACAGCACAGTAATAAAAAAGTAAGTTGTAAAAGCTCACAATGGAAGAACTGCATGAAACTTTGAGCCTTGCTTCATTATTATTAATGACAGGTGAGCCACATTGGCTCTGTTATGACTTGATGTACCTCTGTGACTTTACATAATGTGCTGAGACCATCAGTGTGTGTGTAAAGTGATGCATTATTGGACTTTATTCCAGTGGTTATGGGGATGATGTATGGTACTACCTGGAAAGACCACCAGTCCATCACAAGGCTGCTAATTACAGTCTCATCTGCTCAGGATAGAAAGCTCATAGTTTTGGTGGTTTTACTAACTAAATGAACTGGCGCTTTATGTGTGTGAAACAGAATTAAATGTTGCTCAGTAGTGCAGTGCTGTTCAGAGGAAAGCTGATGTGCAGATTCTTTGTACACTTATCATCGGCTCAAATTAACTAAAATGAGGAGCAAATTATATCTCACCACAAATTAACTGAAGAATTAAAGAGGTTTTGTCTTGCGGGCTCGTTTATTTTCACTGCCTACTCCCTGCCACATCTTCATTTATTGATAAAAATCACGATGTCAAGTCTAATACATCTAAGCATGGCCCAAAACAGCCAGTTGTAAAGGAAATTTTTTAACAGGGCTGGAAATTCTTTGTTTTTGTTCACCAAGGTTAAGACATTTCTGGAGACCAAACAGTATGGCCTCCTGCACCTCCCTAAATCTTCCTTTTATTGTAACACAAGTGCAACACATCTGTACTGAGGGAGTGTAATGAATATTGCAGCCTGAGCGTAAAGCTGTCAGGGCTTAAATGTTTTACATTCTGTTACCGATTGCAAGTTGCTGACAGCATATAAGAAAGTGTACATGAAAACTTTAATCCATCTCCCACACAGTTTTGTGTTGTCTCAGCCATTTGCATTGAACTGACAGGCAGTCTCAGACAGTTTTTTCCCTCTTACACTTTAACAAGATCTCTCAGATTTCTTGCAGTTTCTCTGGGAGCGTTGTCTGCTGATGCCCACACAGGAAGGCGCCCGTTAACTCTTCTGTCTGGCTGAGTGGGCCAGGAGGTGCGTGTTGTCCTCTCACACCAGGCCTGTGAGACTCTGTCATGGCCCTAATGAGAATCGGACCTGACACTCTGTCCAAATACCGCTCTTCTCTTCTCCTCCATTGGCCTCCACTTCCTCCTGTTCGTCTTCCACGGTAATGGTGGCGGAAAGGTTGTGGCACAAGGCAAATTGTAGGCTGAATTATTAATGGGTCACTCGGTCTGTCTGGTCTGTCGCTACAGGGAGGGCAGATCATGGAATGATATCCATCAAATGGTTATAATAGTGTTGTTATGTGACAGGAAATGCTGCTTTATTTTTCCTGTGTGGCACATTTGGACAGTAGCTGGTGAGGTCCAGTGCCCGACATAAATATCTCTCAAGGAGCGAAGACAATGACTCACTGGAATTTGCTGTGATGGGTGGCTGCAGCTGGCACCACAAATCTAACAGGAGTCTCAGCGTATTATTCTTAACAATGGAGCATTGCCAGGATTAACTCTTCCCTCTGGCCTCCCCCCACCCCACCCCCAATTTCATGCAGACATTGCATTGCAACAAAACTACCAAACAAACCCATCTGATTTCCCAATTTGAAGCATACACTGCCACTCGGTGGTTATATTGTAACATGGAGAGATTAAATCGAAGCTGAAACAATCCAATAACAACCGGTTACAGTCTGCTTACGACAAGAAACCACATCTTCTTCAGTGATTGCATCACTGACCAGGAAGAAACGGCAGCAACTGTGGCTGCCACATTATACAGTGGCAGCAGCAGCACACTGAAATGATTTGTATAAGCCCAGTTTAGTGGGCCAAAAGGAGGGGCAGAGAGTCTGTGGGCGGCTCGTGTGCTTGAGAGAAGAACGTTTAAGCTGATGAACATTGCTTAACAATATGGCTGTAATGTGGACTAATTTAGAGTCGCTCCTTTCCACGGGGGCTCAATTGAGCGGCCGCCACTTGTTTGTTTTCCAATTTGGGCTTTAGAGGGTACTTCCATTTTACTGCTGCGTTTGTTTGCTGAGAAGTCCTCATACCTAATTTATTGGACCCATCTTAGTGTGTTCGCCTACTCGCTCTCAGGCGATGGTATGCCGCATAAATTATGCAGAGCACTTTTTCATTTTCCGACAATGGGGGACGAGCGGCTGATGTGAGACTGCATGCTGCGAGTTTGCAGACAGCTCTCAGGACATCTGTGTCTTGCTACCAGGTTTGCACACTGGATGCTGAAACATGTGTCTTGGGCACAAAAATGGGGCAGAAATTTGTGATTAAAATCTCTAGCATGCGACCAGTGATGTTCAAGATTGTTTGAATTAGACTCCCTTTGGTAGCAACTAAAGGAATGTTAGCTTTTAAACCTGCTAGTAAGATCTTTAAATATTGATTATGAATTCTGAAAAAATAAATAAATATTTGAGCCTGTAGTCAAAGGCAACAATTTTGATATCCTGAAATGTAGACTTGTTGAACCATAGTTTAGTGATGCTGCTGTGAGCTGTGGGTTCTTCTGCTTCTCGGTCTGCTCACACCAGCAGCTTGTGAAACCAAGAACGAAATCAATGTGCATCAAAGGGTCTCCTCCTGTCAGTCTTGTCAGGTCCATTTGAAAGGGTAGGTGCATTGGGGGGCAGGCGATTGAAGTGAAGACTTGCAATATTCCTTCCAATCTGCGACTGCTGCAGCCAGTGTCAGAGGAGACAGCGAATCATCTTGAATATTCTTGTGTTCACCCATCAGCCTCATTAAGTTAGAAAGAGAAAATGATCCTTGTAATGATTGATGCCACTGGGAGGGAAGCTAAACAAATCAGGTGCAGCTGCTGCTTATAAAGTATCGACTTGTTGTTGTAGCTAAATCACACAAAGAAAATGAGGAGCCTATTGTGACCTAAGCAGAATGAGATACCTTTTATCCAGCAGCAGTCCTTGAACCACTTTATAATTTTTAACTCTAAATGTTTGAAATAACATTTTCAAAAGGGGGAGAAAGATAATTACTTCCTCTCTTACAAACACAGGTAGGGCTATCGCGATAACTGCAATTATGTAATACCGTGGTATGGACATGCCTACCACGGAGGAAAACGACCAACCGCAGTAACCGCGGTATTCACTTTTTTGTGTGTGTGTGTATGTGTGGCTATATGTCGTTGTTCACTTATGTGGCCCTATTGATCCATCCATCCATCCATCTTCTTCCGCTTTATCCTTTTTGAGTCGCGGGGGGGCTGGAGCCTATCCCAGCATCTTTGGGCGAGAGGCAGGGTACACCCTGGATAGATCGCCAGTCCATCGCAGGGCCAACACAGAGAGACAGACAACCATTCACTCTCACAGTCATACATAAGGACAATTTAGAATCCCCAGTTGATGCCAATTAACCTAACTTGCATGTTTTTGGCATGTGGGAGGAAACCGGAGAAATCCCGGAGTAAACCCACACAGACGCGGGGAGAACATTTTTTTTTTTTTTTTTTTTTTTTTTGTTACTTATTTGTACCCGTAGGTAGACTTGGTTTGCAGTCTGGTGACAAGCCACCGGCTGCTGGTCGCTGCGTGCGCGAGCGCCCTAAACCTACAGGTTTTTGGTGTGCGGGAGGAAACCGGAGAAATCCCGGAGTAAACCCGCGCAACACGGGGAGAACATGCAAACTCCACACAGCTCACTGTTGGTCGGGGGCTGGGATCGAACCCACGATCTCCGCAATCCCCCGGCCGAGGGTAAAACTGTGCTGCCACAGTGCTAAACCACTGCGCCACCGTGCAGCCCAACATCCAAGATGAACATGCAAACTCCACACAGATCACTGTTGGTCGGGGGCTGGGATCGAACCCAGGATCCCCCAGACAAGGGTGAGTTGGTGTGCTGCCACAGTGCTAACCACTCTGCCCGGCCCTATTGATTATTAAATAAATTGCTAAGGCAGGCAGTTAGTGGTGAAAGCGTTTGGACTCCTTGTTAAATACAGTCGTAACAGTGAACACTGAAAGGGCACAAAGCGTGTCATTTCCTTCTGAGCGGAGTGTGTATGCTCCTGACTGTGTATGAGCTACGAGAGCAGCTTGTTTGAACGAGATTTTTCTAGCTACGCTAGCAGCTAGCTAGCGGACGGAGTAAAATTATCACTATTGCAGAGTAAACTAGTTAGAAAATGAAACTCACTCACTGGGACATGAAGACTGGCAACTCTTGAGCTGAACTGGATTTTGGAGTTATTTACCCACGGTAAATAACTACGGACCTACGACCTATGGACGTCGTAGCAAGCTAGCCGCGAAAAGCCATCTTCTGTGAAGTTTCGGAGACTTGAGACGACATTTTGAGGTGAGCCCCCGGTCAGATAATGTAAACCTAAGCATGGCGTTATTTTGGGAATTTCCACAGCAGGTTGAACACAGCTGCATAAGTTATAAAGGCAATTTCTCCTGTCTACATCTCACTCAGAAAGGGAAGTCATAACTGTTTGCGTGTTTACATTGAGTTTAATGTAATCGTGCTGCGCGAAAAATTTGTCTGTTCGTGTTTGGTGTGAACGCACCTTTAGTTACTGCCACTGCTTTATGAAAATGATCGTTTTGGGGTTTTTTTCAGAATCAGGAGTTTATGCCTGCTTAAAGAGCGGAGCTCCGCACAGTTGTACAACACGCGCATAAAGTTGAGAGCGAGCTGCAGCGAGACTTAAGCTTCCCTCATTTAAGTTACAGTGCCAACTCTAGGAAGAGTCCTGGTGGTTCCAAACTTCTTTCCTTTATGGCTGATGGAGGCCACTCTGCTCATTTGGTCCTTCAAAGCAACAGAAATTTTTCTGTACCCTTCCCCAGATTTGTGCCTCAAGACAATCCTGTCTCGGAGGTCTACAGACAGTTCCTTTGACTTCATGCTTGGTTTGTGCTCTGACATGCACTGTCAACTGTGGGACCTTATATAGACAGGTGCGTGCCTTTCCAAATCATGTACAATCAGATGGACTCCAATTAAGCTGCAGAAACATCTCAAGGATGATCAGTGGAAACAGGAATGTACCTGAGCTCAATTTTGAGCTTCATGGCAAAGGCTGTGAATTCTTACGTACGTGTGATTTCTTAGATTTTTTATTTTTAATAAATTTGAAAAAATCTCAAAAAAATCTTTTTTCACATTGTCATTATGGGGTATTGTGCATAGAATTTTGAGGAAAAAATGAATTTAATCCCTTTCGGAATAAGGCTGTAACATAACAAAATGTGGAAAAAGTGAAGCACTGTGAATACTTTCCGGATGCACTGTATAAGTTATCTAAGTTATAAACCCTGTTTAAATTACGAATCCACAGGGTCCTAAAAATATTTACAATAATACCGCATACCACGGTATTGAGCTGTCCACCGTCACCGCAGAGGAAATTCCTCTACCGCAACAGCCCTAAACACAGGTAACACATGGATGTAGAGTTCAAGTCACGATGAAACTTGTGAACATGTTTCATAAGCATGTCCATCTCCAGCCATTCGCAGGTGGAGCCTCTTCTGGGGTGGGCTCATATATTAAGTATTCGTATCATACTAAGATTTTGTCTCAAAATGTTAAAAAAATGAATTCTTCTTATGTGCCGCAGCTTTTTAAAAATCATTTAGGCATCACTAAAATAATGAAATAAAAACCTTAAGTCACTGATGTTTGAGTTGTTAGCTCATTCCAGGGAAGGTGAGATGAGCGAATGCCATGGAGGTGCATCAATCTGTCCATATGCACATTTGTCCACAGTCTGTGTGAACTGCTACTCCTGTAAGGCAGTCGTTGAAATGCTCACAGAGTCATTTTTCAGTGGGTCTGCATTAGTGGTTGTGCTACACTTACTCATTGTCTGTCATTTTGACAGACAAGGTTGTAGAAATTGTATTTGTATAGCACTTAGCAAATAGCATTTGTTTTTGATCATATGTTCAGGTTCAATCATGAACCTACAGGATACAGTATGCAGGTGAAGCATTTATTATTAATTTATTGAAGTGATGGGCAGAGGCTGGCGAGACAATGCTAGATAATCACTCAGTATTGTGTGGTATAAAATGGACAGGTGGAGATTACAAGTAAAACTTACAATAGGTCATGTTCAGTGTAATCTGTGAAAATGACTTCTGTGAAGCCTTCAGATTTTTCTGTCACTGCTAAAGAAATCTGCCAAAGACACAATATTCAGTTAACGTGACCTGGTCTACATGCTGTGCTGAAAGTCAGGGTCAAAGATCACAAGCTGCAAGTATAGCTGTGTTTGGAATAGATATAGTGGACTATATAGTAAACTCAATATAACAATAAGATTATCAGCTTTCAGACACTACTGGGCTTGTTTTCGTGACACAGTTAATGACGTCATGGTGAGACAAAACACAACAGATTAATGGTGGTTAAAAAAAGGAATACCTGCATGTATTTTGTAGTAAATATGTATTGAATCAAATTGTTTTTGCTGAATTAATAAATATTAATACCTTAAAGTAGTTTATGTTGTGATGTGAAGCTCTCCTCTCACTGCTCCATTGGCTGTGCATTGCATTATGGGATGCATTGGCTAATGTAGTGACCATCCATTGTACACTACTTTTCAAAATGCATTATGGGATATTTTGAGTGTACTATATAGTGAATGAAATTTTCTGTTAAGATTTCAAACAGCACTACAAAATGGCTGATTCACTATATAGTACACTATATGGGGAACATGGGAACATTTCGAACACAGCATGTGTCATTTCAACTTTGATTACACCCAGGCTTTATACACTCACCAGCCACACCTGTTCAACTGCTTATTAATGCAAATATCTTATCAGCCAATCAAATTTTAGCATTTAGGCATGCAGGCATGAGTAATGCATTCAGCTGAAGTTCAAGCATCAAAATAGAGAGGAAAGGTGACTTAAGGGACTTTGAACATGGAATTGTTGTTGGTACCAGCCAGGCTGGTCTTAGTATTTCATAAACTGCTAAGTAAGCAGTAGTTCTGTGGGCCCAAATACCTTGTTGATGCTAGATGTCAGATAGGAATGGTCAGACTAGCTTGAGCTGTCAGAAATGCAACAGTAACTCTAATAGTGACTCATTACACCTGAGGTATACAGAAGAACATCTCTGAAGGTGCAACACATTGCAGATGGACTACAGCAGCAGAAGACACCCCTGTCTGCTTAGAACAGAAAACTGAGGATACAATTCACACAGGCTCAGCTGAATTGTATAATTGTTGCCTGGTTTGAGTCTGAATTGTTGCTGAAATATTCAGTCAGAATTTGGTGTAAACAATATGAAAGAATGAATGCCTGCATGGAGCACCATCAATGTGTAGCCAACAAATCTGCAGCATCTGTGTGATGCTAGGATATTGGTATGGACCAGTATCTCTGAAGAATGTTTACACAATGCTTACACAGTTTGTTAGAGTTCAAGTAGCTAAGAAAAAATAAAGCGTCATCACTTCTTAAAGTGGTTTTATGCATTCACTTTAGGTCTTACCAAAAACAGATCGGCGAACAAATTGGTCACACAAAACACTAATTTGTTTTTGTTGATTTAGCGTGCTAAAAGACTACATTTCTGAAAATGAGCTGCTGATCATGAGTTACTGTCTCTTAGGGACCTATTTTGACAGTCAACAGTGGACTTTTGCGCCAGACTTCTTGCTGTACATCATTGTTTTTGTTAGTTTCTGTCAGCACATTGTCTGTTTTTTAGTCTTTGTGTCACACCATCTAATTACCAGTAGACTGCACCTGCTTTGCTCTGAGAGGTGGCGAGTCATTTCAAAGAGGTGTGGCGGCACGCAGGTCTCATGGCGCACCAGTATTATGGTGTATGTTATGACAATGTGCTTTTGATCAGGAAGAAGGTGATCTGTCGTCAGAAGCGCATTGTTTAATGCTATTTCAGTGGCATGTTTTGAAATTGTGCAGCTCATGAGGAAACAGCATGGACTGGAATTTTTTGTTATTTTAATGGAGTGAGTTGTAACAGTCATCATATAATCACCCATCATTTTATTTATATGATGATGATGCACTAAATAGTTTTTTTTTTAATTCCATCCATATTGTCATTTTAATTGCAGACTTGCCATTAGAGTCTATAGATTAGGCATTAATGTGTGAATTTTTTTTAGGGGAATGAATGTGTGTGTTCCGCTGTGGATGCAGTGCACGGGGGAGGTGTGTCAGTTAGGGCTGATCTATATACCATATATATTCATTGTATCAGTACCTGCGATACATAAAATGGTTGTATTGCACATATTCGAGTATTTGTCACTTTAATATGAGCTGCCACTGCTTAAGTCTGAGCAGCAGCTCAACGTGGCTGCCTCGCCCCCGATGCTAACAGAAATGTACACTGCAGCGACCAGAGATAAAAAGTTAGATAACAGAATAAAAGTAGGCCCACCTTAAGCACAGGAAACGGGTGGGAGCCAGGAGAAGATAAACATTTCCAGTCAGAACTGTCTGCAGGTGTAAAATCATGCTCATTTAGTGAACAAACTTTCAAAATAAGAGCTCCTATCCAGTCTTGCAATCCTTGATAATAAGAGCGAGTGGCTCACCAAATAAAGAACTGATGGAATGTAGACATAAAAAAAAAACAAAATTCAAGCAACGAATTATACTTCTGTTGCTTATTAGACTGCCAGCTATGTGTGGTAAACTGGAACATTTGTACCCATGTGGATAAACATGATTACTTGATAATGTGAGTTCTGTTGAACAAAGGAAAAAAAGACTGCTCAGTTACATATTGTTGTGAAGAATTTTCTCTGACATAAGTTTCTTCGTGTTATTTTATTATTCAGCTTTTTCATAAGTGAAATGAATAATATACTGTATGTACAGTATATATATTCTGTATATATACATATATATATATCATTTCTAATAGAAATGTAAGTAAAATCAAATTTTAAAGGACATTCAGTACACAAAAAACATACTGCAATATGTATCGTGTATCACAATTTAGAGAAATTATATCGCAATACATTTTTTGAGTTATATTGCCCAGCCCTAGTGTCAGTCTGAGGATTTTCTTTCCATCCACATTTTTATTTTCATTAAAGACTTATTGGGCATAAATGTGATTTTTTTTTTTTTTTTTTTTTTTTTTTAGGGGAATGAATGAACAGGGTTTTACTTTTCACTTTAACTTCCCAGAGGGACAGGAGATGCATCCACATCTGCCTGTGGCTGCATGTCCCCAGGTTTCCAGCTGGGCCGGGGCTGCTGCATCATGCTTAAGGTCGGGGTTCTTCGGTGGTGGGCAACCCGGTCCGCCAGCCCCAGGTGAGCACCCCGACTGCCACCTGTCACTCAGGCAGAGCCGCTGCGACCGGGCTGGCTTCAATGGCGGGGGTCAAGCGGCTGGATCTCTTCCTTCCCTCCCATCCTGGATGGACTAGGATAGAGAGCCACAAGCAGACCTCTGCACAAGATGGCGGAGACCCTTGGTTGGCAAAAGCAAGAGAGAAGAAGATGGAGCCCTCCATGTCCCCACAGGACGAGAGTGACTTCCACACCACCATTAATGATCCTTTGGTTTTATGAAAGTTTGCATAGGCATCATCCTCTTTTCTTAAAGTTTCAAACCCATTCATGTCTGTGTTGCATCTGTGCACACTACATTAAACCATTCAGCTCGATTTTTCAGCCCAGCATTATCTGTTACCTGTTTGTTCTCTCATAAATAGCTTACTGGACATAAACTGTGATTGATGTCGTCCTTATTACCAAGCTGCATTACTACCTTATGCATTTTCGCTCATGCGCATGCCCTTTGGCCAGCACAAAACCCATCTTAAGCAAGCCGTCATGGTCAACATTAACTTTGGATAATGTGCCTCTGTGCATTAAGTTGTGCTGTACAACTGTACAATGACAATAAAGCCTATTCTGTTCTATTCTTAAAGGGATGGGCAGGAGCACTTTGGATTGGATTATCCAAAGCACACCTCTGAATAATTAGACAAAACTCTTTTACACCTTGCACTCGGCGAAAAATTCATTTTTACATCACTGTGATAAGGAAATGAACTTGGAAATGCCCATAAATGTGTTCTGCTTCAGTGATAACTGATTATGTGCTGTGTCATTGTAATACGGCCCTTAAAGTGCAAAATAGAAGGACGATCGGAAAAAGCATAAAAATGCATTATGAGCAAGCTATGCTTAGGCCTATTATAGTAAATTCAATACCAGCTACTTTCATCTGAGCCAGTATAATGTTTTTATCATTTATATTACTGCATAATGAGCTAATACATTTAATACAAAAGAACACGAGACATTTTCTGTGAACTTGCACGTTTGTGAGCAGCAATGAAGGCTTGATAGATTAGTTTGCAGATCTGTTTTCATAAGCTTCCCAAATAGGAATAATTTATCTGTGGATTAAAAGAAATGCATTTTTACCCAGCCAGGCGACATCAGAAGGTTCTCAAAACATCCCCCGCTGAGTTTTTAGATTTGATCCTTACTTGGGTAGCAGAGCAACCTGAAGTGACTTCAAATAAACCCTTCTTAAAGAGGCAACCGGATGCATGAAAATAGCTGTGCCTGTGCTGGACTGTAGATCAGGGACTTGTGTTATACATTCACAGTATTCATGCGCTTTTGGTCTCAGAATTAGAGGACAGATTCAAGAAAACCACAAGCAAGCCATCTGAACCTGTGATCTTATTTGCTTTCAAACTGCACCAAGGTTTTCCACGACACTGCTGCTTAGTACCTTTTTTTTTCCCTCACCCATACCAGGATTTTTAAGCCTCCTTAGTCTCCTCCATCTCTGTATGGTGAGTAAAAGAAAGGGTCTTGGCAGACATAAAGGAGATGAGCTTTGTTTTCACATTTAAAGACCCTCGTTGCTACTGAGGATCAGTGACACAGACTGAGGCATTTCAAACAGCCGGTGGAGCGCTATGCTGGCTGCAGAAACACCATCAGCAGTCAGGTCACACAGTGAGTTGTTTTAGTGCCGCATTATATTTTTCTACATGGGGGGGGGGGTCGCCTGTGTAACACGTCTGGAGACTGTGTGCTAAATGTGAAACTTAAAGGGCTAATGGGACAGCCTGTTTTACAACCTTAAGAGTAGTGTTGTGGTCAACATATCAGACAAAACAAGGTATTCTGTGTGTTGTTAGAGCTTAGTTTATTCAAGAACTGCTTTCATGAACACTCAACCCTGCATATGATGTCCTTTGTTTAAAAAAAAAAAAAAAGAAAAAGCGCACTCCCAGTGATTGAGATACTCTGGACCATCTGACAGCTTGTTAATCTAAATTAATTTAGTGCTACGGCCAGGGCTTGACATTAACATTTTTGCTCACCAGCCACTGTGGCTTCTTCTTCTTCTTCTTCTTTTAGATTTGATTGGCGGTTGGCAACCAGCTTACAGGGATAAGGGGGGGATAATGACCTGTACTTATGTAGCGCTTTTCTAGTCTCAAAGACCACTCAAAGCACTTCACTAACACTAACCGTCTACTCCAAGATCCTATAGGAGACAGATATCTAGGGACAATTTAGAACAACCAATTAACCTAACATGCATGTCTTTGGATTGTGGGAGGAAACCGGAGCCCCCGGAGTAAACCCACGCAGCACAGGGAGAACATACAAATGCATTACCGCCACTGACTTGATTATCATCACTCTATATCTTTGCACAAGGAGTTCTGAACAACTCCTTATGTGTGAAAAAATTATCCATCCTTGGACTGTGTCCGAGGTGCGGCCGTCCGGTGCTGAGATGGCAGCTCCATAGCCACTGTGGCTAGTGATTTTCCAAAGTTACTAGCCACCCAGCCTTTTCACTAGCCACAATTTTGTGTTTGGAAAATTATGTTTAATATGATCAAATTGGACTAAGGCCTGCTAAAATTTACTTGAACTAAATGTGCAACCTTTATCAATGTAAATTACCCACCTACTGAACCACCTGCACCACAGCCGCTCCGGCCACCCAACCTTTCTAACGGGTGGTTAGATGCCATTTGAGAAAACTACAACCGACCATAGTGGGTAGTGGATGTGGCTGTCTTACTGGCCACTGCTGAAATCCACCAGCCATTGGCCAGTTGGCTGGTGCTAATGTGAAGCCCTGGTTATGGCCCTGAAGACAGTACAATGGCTATGAATCTGGCTTTTTCAGACATTTTATTTTTTACTTCCTGCTTACTAATTTGAGTGAGTGGATTCCTGCTGAATTCAGGACCTGTGCAGGCAGTTTCAAAACAAAAACTGTGTAACACTGTGGACATTTCATCAATGAATGCCATTTTTTACTACTTGCCAGAGGAACGGGACAGAAAAGGAAAACTCTGCATCTTTTACTTTTGACAGGATTTTCAGTTCCAAATGTTCTGGTGTCAGTATTGGAAATGAGCACATTTATCTTTAATAACTGCTGAAAAAAATCTAACAGTTTTTAAAGTTTTGTATAACTATTGTATTCAGGCATTTCCTTATAAGGTCAGGCCACATTACACCAATGCAGCAAACAGTATTCATTCATCTTGTCAACTGCTTAATCCTTTTTGGATCACGGGGCTGCAGCCTGTCCCAGCGTCTTTGGGTGAGAGGCAGGGTACATCCTGGACAGATCGCCAGTAAATTGCAGGGCCAACACAGTGAGACGGACAACCATTCACTCTCTCATTCATACTTAAGGACAATTTAGAAACCTCAGTTAGTGCCAGTTAACCTAACATGCATGAGTTTGGACTATGGGAGGAAACTGGGATACCCTGTGAAAGCCCACTCAGACATGGGGAGAACATGCAAACTCCACACAGAAGGGTCACTGGCCAGCTTTTGGGTTCAAACCCACAACCTTCATGCTGTGAGGCAACAGTTCTCCACTGAGCTGCCCCGCAACAAACAATAATGCAGTTTAATCAGCATTTCGACATGTGACACCTGCCACCTGTGGATGGATTATCTTTGTAAAGGAGACGTGCTCTTTTACCACATCAAGCGATTAAACCCACCTGACGTGATTAATCATGATTAAAACTGACACCACTTTTATTTAGCTATAAAGCAGCTCTACAGAAAAGAAAGTTTGAAACAAGGAAGAAATGTTTTAGTTCATGCAGATTAACTGTTCAGATAGTATTCGCACAGTGATGTAAACTAATTATGTTATGTCAAGTCATGAGAGTGAGTTCAAATATGACTTGGATAGTGTTGCACCCAAGTATTTTGTTGTTCAGATATTTGTACAATACTCTTGTGTTTGGTTTTCAAATTCTATATTGTGTGTTATTGTTTTTTTTTAATCCCAAACTACTTCATTTACCAATTTTACAAACAAACAAAGAAAAAAAAAAACTACACTCGGGAGAAAGCTCTCAAAAATTTATAAGATAAAAGCAGCAACTTTATGCTGAAGTCACAAATTTACCAAAAAGGTTAAAAAAAAAAATGGAGGAACAAATTTACAAATGTATGAGGAAAAAAAAATTCAAATTTATGTGACAAAAAGCTGCAAATTTTATGAGGAAAACATAACATTTAAAAGGAAAAAATGCATATTCATAACACAAAATGTAAAACTATTTAATAACACAAATGTATGCAAATTTATGAAAAAATGCAAAATTCCATATTTATAAAAACAGCCACATTACTGAAAAACACAGACGCTAATGCTTTTTGCTGCAGGAGAAGAAAGACTGGGCAGAACATTTGGATTTTCGCTCAGGATTGCTCACAGATATTCAAAACTGGTATTAAGAAAACTCAAGATTTTAGGTTTTTTCCTCTGTCACTACATATGTAGCTGTGTGTTATTCAAATGGCACCACTTCACCCCATTGCCAGATAAATCAGCTCCATTATGTAGCAATGAGATACTTCTTATGAGGATAATACTTTGAAGAAACACATTTCACCAGGTATGAAACTTTATATTAACACCTCATGAAAAGGTTCCTCATAACCAGACCATCAGAGATGGGGGAGTTCATTTCAGACTGATGAAATCACCCCAGGAGTGCTCAGATGTCCTGACTGTTGACCTTTACCACAGCTTAGATGCAGACCCACTTGAGTCCATGAGTTTAATGAACACTGGGGAAATTGCTTAGGAGGAGTGGTGATTTTCATGCCAACATCTCCTGACCTGTGACAGTACTATTGTTGAGTTTAAGAATTAGGGCAACTGCCTACGAGGAGTAGCAAATTTCATAAAATCATATAACGCGCCATCCCATGAGCTCCTTTCGGCTTTGCCAGATTGAGCTAAAAACAAAAGAAACAAAATATGTTTTTAACAAAACTTACGGTGACAGCTGGGCAGATGGAAGAGTGCATGGGTCCTCAATCCCTGAAGTGAGGATTGAGCGTTTTACTGGTAAACAGAAGTGGCAGTCTGAGAAAAGTTTCTCTCCACTGGGGCCTGATGATGTTTGCTTTGGGAGAGGCGACTGCATGCTTGATGTGTGTCTTCAGTGGTTAAGAGCTGATAGAAAAGCCATTTGTGTCCAGGCTCTTTTCTACCAAGCGACAGAGCATTTCATATGGAAGTGAAGAGAGCCAACTGTCGGCTGTCACATTCAATCAACTGTGCTCTTTGCAGATCTGTCCCATTCTCATATGGATGGAGAATGGTAAAAATAGAGATTGCGATATGGCCAGAGTTGGAATTTCTTGATAGTCTCAGTTTACTGATTGAGTGGGTAGACGATGCAGCAGCGCTTCAGTAATGCTCATGTGTGAGGAGGCTGTCTGCGCCGCTGAAGAGATGAGCAGCATGCCGGTGAAGCCAGATTTATGAACATAGTCTTTAATTTAGCTGGTGTGCAGCATCAAGAGCAGATGCCAGCCAAAGGGGGTTTTGCTATAATGAATCAAGTAATTTATAAACAAGCAAACTGTAATAAATGAATGCAATATAATCAGCAGCCCCTGCTTCATGTCTGTCTTTACTTAATGTGGGAGAGGGAGTTCATTTAAATGTGACTGATTACATGAAGGGTTTGTGGTGAAGTTCAGAGTAATAGAAGAGCAGTGCACGAATCAGAGCTAGTTTTTGTATTTGTTTGTGCCTGCTGCTTTTTGGGTCGTTCATCCAACACTGGCGGTAGAAAAGGACTGACGAGGAGAGATGAGACCAAGTGGAGGGTCATTAGTGCGCGCTCTGATAAAATAGAAGCCCCACAGGACTCAAAGAGAATGTGGCACACGTGCAAATGTTCACTCGACACATCAGGGCTCATGCTGTTCTGTGTTTCTTTGCCAGTATAATGACACTATGGCCCTGTCTCACTTGTTTGGCAGAGCAGTGTAGGCCAAAACTACTGAAAACTGTTTAGCAGACATGCAGATTATCCACATTGGTGTGAACTAATACAACACAGACAGCCAGATAAACACTCTTTTATCAAGGCTATGCCTAATTATCCAACAAAAATGATGTAAAACTTCCTAAATAGAAGATTGTATTACAATAACACATGTGTTTAAGGGCATTTTAAGTCAACTGATGGAACTAAAACTTATGCTAATCATGAAGCATTCTTTCATGTAGATTCATTTCTTTGTATTTCTATCCAGCGGCACCTATAATTACTTACTATGCTTACTTATTTTAACAACATTGCATTGTTCTACAATACATGCCCCAAGATTAAGATTGTGCCAAAACATAAAATATCCATCCATCCATCCATCTTCTACCGCTTTTCCGGAGGTCCAGGTCGCGGAGGCAGCAGTTCAGGCAGAGAAGCCCAGACTTCCCTCTCCCCCACCACCTGCTCCAGCTCTTCAGAGAGGATACCAAGGCGATCCCAGACCAGCTGGAAGACATAGTCTCTCCAGCGAGTTCTGGGTCTGCCCCGGGGTCTCCTCCCAGTGGGACGTGCCCGAAACACCTCAAGTGGGAGGCGTCCAGGAGGCATCCTAATCAGATGCCCATACCACCTCAGCTGACTCCTTTCAATGTGGAGGAGCAGCGGTTCTACTCTGAGCCTCTCCCGGATGACTGAGCTCTTCACCCTATCTCTGAGGGTGAGTCCAGCAATCCTACGAAGAAAGCTCATTTCAGCTGCTTATATCCGCGATCTTGTTCTTTCGGTCATTACCCAAAGCTCGTGACCATAGGTGAGAGTAGGAACGTAGATTGACTGGTAAATCGACAGCTTTGCCTTAGAACTCAGCTCCCTCTTCACCACAACAGACCGGTACAACGTCTGCATCACTGCAGATGCTGCTCTGATCCGTCTGTCAATCTCTCACTCCATTTTCCCCTCACTCGTGAATAAGACCCCAAGATACTTAAACTCCTCCACTTGGGGCAGGAGCCTGTCCCCAATCCAGAGAGGACAATCCACCTTTTTCCGTCTGAGGACCATGGACTCGGACTTGGAGGTGCTGATTCTCATCCCAGCCGCTTCACACTCAGCGGCAAACCGTCCCAGCAAGAGCTGTAGGTCATTGCTGGATGAAGCCAACAGGACAACATCATCTGCAAACAACAGAGATGAGATCCTGTGGTCACTAAGCATGACACCCTCCATTCCCTGGCTGTGCCTAGAAATCCTGTCCATAAAAATTATGAACAGGATCGGTGACAAAGGGCAGCCCTGGCGGAGTACAACTCTCACTGGGAATGAGTCCAACCGAGTGTTGGCAATACAAACCAAACTCTCACAACGGTCGTACAGAGACCGAATAGCTCGTAACAACAAGCCCGATACCCCATACTCCCGAAGCACCCCCCACAAAAAATCACGAGGGACGCGGTCAAATGCCTTCTCCAAGTCCACAAAACACATGTAAACTGGTTGGGCAAACTCCCACGAACCCTCGAGAATTCTCGAGGGTGTAAAGAGCTGGTCCGATGTGCTACGGCCAGGACGAAAACCACATTGCTCCTCCTGAATCTGAGGTTCCACCAACGGCCGGACTTCCCAGGGAGGCTGAGGAGTGTGATCCCTCTAAAGTTGGAGCACACCCTCCGGTCCCCTTTTTTGAAGAGAGGAACCACTGTGGAACAATGTTGCAGAGGCGTGTCAACCATGACAGCCCTACAACATCCAGGGCCTTGAGGTACTCGGGGCGAATCTCGTCCACCCCCCGGGTCCGGCCACCAAGGAGATTTTTAACCACCTTGGCAACCTCAGCCCCTGTGATAGGCGAGTCATCCCCCTCGTCCACAAACCCTGCTTTCTCTGTGGAAGGTGTATCAGTGGGATTGAGGAGATCCTGGAAGTATTCCTTCCACCGCCCGACGATATCCCCAGTCGAAGTCAACAGCACCCCATCTGCACCATACATAGTGTGGACAGGGAGATGCTTTCCCCTCCTGAGCTGCCGGACAGTTCAGGTGCCGGACACCTCAGCTGCTTCGGGAGTCCCACAAGCCAACCAAGCTTGATAGGACTCCTCCTTCAGCTTAATGGCCCCCCTCATCACTGGAGTCCACCACTTGGTCTGGGGGTTGCCATCACAAGATGCACCGACCACCTTGCGACCGCAGCTCTGGGCCGCCACTTCAACAATAGAGGTGGAGAACATGGCCCATTCAGACTCCATGTCTCCAGACTCCCTCAGAATGTAGTTGAAATTCTTCCGGAGGTGGGAGTTGAAGACCTCCCGGACAGGGGCCTCAGCCAGACGTTCCCAGCACACCCTCACTTTACGTTTGGGTCTACCAGGTCTGAATGGCTTCCTCCCCTGCCATCGGATCCAACTCACCACCAGGTGGTGATCAGTTGACAGCTCTGCACCTCTCTTTACCCGAGTGTCCAAGACATACGGTCGCAGGTCTGATGACACGATAACAAAATCGATCATTGACCTGCGACCTAGGGTGTCCTGGTGCCAGGTGCACATATGGACACCCTTATGCTTGAACATGGTGTTCGTTATGGACAAACTGTGGTTAGCACAGAAGTCCAATAACTGAACACCACTCGGGTTCAAATCGGGCAGGCCGTTCCTCACAATCACTCCCCTCCAGGTTTCACTGTCGTTGCCCACGTGCGCATTGAAGTCCCCCAGTAGGACAATGGAGTCTCCAAGAGGAGTATCCTCCAGCACCCCAGTCACAGACTCCAAAAAGGGTGGGTACTCTGAAACATCATTTGGTGCATAGGCACAAATGATGGTCAGGACCCGTTTCCCAACCCAAAGGCGCAGGGAAGCAACCCTTTCATCCACCGGGGAAAACTCCAATATAGAGGCAGCAAGGTGGGGGGATACAAGAATACCCACCCCTGCTCGTCGCCTCTTGCCCAGGGCAACTCCAGAAAAGGCCAAGCTCCAGCCCATCTCCAGGAGACTGGTTCCGGAACCGGAGCTGTGTGTTGAGGTGAGGCCAACTATATCTAGCCGGTATCTCTCAACCTCGTACACCAGCTCAGGCTCCTTCCCCACCAGAGAGGTGACATTCCACGTCCCAAAAGCCAGTTTAGGAAGCCTGGGATCAGTTCGCCAAGGTCTCCGCCTTTGACTGCCACCTAATCCACATAGCACCGGACCCCCATGATCCCTCCTGCAGGTGGTGAGCCCACTGGAGGGCGGACCCATGTAACTCCTTCGGGCTGAGCCCAGCCGGGTCCCATGGGTGGAAACCCGGTCACCAGATGCTAGCAATGAAGCCCCTCCCCCAGGCCTGGCTCCAGGGTGGGGCCCCGGTAACCCCATACCGGGCAGGGTACACTGAATCCTTGATCTAGAATTTATCATGCGAGTCTGTTGGATCGTTCTTAGTCTAGCCCTTCACCCAGAACCAGTTTGTCTTGGGTGACCCTATCAGAGGCAAATTGCCCCGGTCAACATAGCTCCTGGGATCACTGGGGCACGCAAACCCTCCCACCACGATAAGTTGACAATCCATGAGGGGGAAAACGTAAAATATTGAAAGCATAAACCTTTTTTCTGCTGATGGCAATTTTTCAAAGCCAGTAACCTCATATACTAATAATATAGGCTTGGAGATTAAGGCTTTTTTATTATTTATTTTGACAATGAATACTTACGCTATACCTGACAAGGTCAACAATGTTATGCTTCAAGTTATAAAATTGAGCATTTAATCAGCGAGGGAATAAAAGACAGAAGGCTGACAGACAGAAAGACAAAAGATAAATATACAAGGCCAGACTTATTAAAATGTGCCCACAGTTCAATACCAATCACTTCAAATCAGCAGTCTCATTTCATTTGAAATAGTGATCGACACAGATGTGTTTAGAAAGACCTAAATTAATAAGTTTCTACAATGTAAAAATTTGCTCCTAACAGCTTAAAGCCCTTCTGGTTATCACAAATTAATTTTGTATGTAATAAGGCTTATTCTTGACAATAAAAGATTGACGACTGCATGTTTACAGAGCAGTAAATTATGTAGTGTATATATTAAAATGCATGGCAGGTGGTGGCACCGCATGTTTACCATGATATCGGGTTTGGCTGTGGATGTCAAATACAAGAAAGCGTTCTAAGGACCGCATCTTATAGATTACTTGCCCACACTAATGGTGTTGAGACGTGTCCATTTGTCTGTTCCAGGTTGTAATGAGAAATAATGAAGCTGGGGTTACCAAACTTGATGTACACGTGAACCTCAGGCTTAGCATGTTTTTGGAGTCACAAGGTCAAAGGTCAAGGTCACAGGGTCATCCGTGCTCTTAACACAACAGAGAATGATGCTATGACCGCCAAACCTGGTACATAGGTTGACCTTGGGACTAGCACCTATAGCTGTGCTTTTGGGGTCAAATGTCAAGGTTACAGTCACAAAAGTTCTAATTCAGTTTTGGCCGAAAGTGACTTCATTTTTTTTAAAGTACAGTATGTGTGGTGGAGAACTAGGTCTGCAAAAGGTCTGGGTCTGCATCTCTGTTGAGTGTAATTATAGTTCTTCTAGTAGGCCTTTGTCGCTTTTAAGGTTTTCTTGATCAGGACATAATAAAAATCATAAACCAAGTCAAAATCCAAACGTAGTGTGTGAAAAAGTATGTACACCGTTACACTATCCATAGGAACTAAGAGAATAAGGCTTGTGACAAAGGGTTGTCTTTTCTGCTTAAAGCACACCATGGCAGCCTAATTTAGGTTTGCATATTTGCACCTGAACAAGCAACAAGACTTATTATAATTAATCATTTATTTAAAAGGGACAATACCCATAAATTAACTTCCATCAAGTTGTTAGAAGTAAACAGGTCACATTGTAGGGTTGCCAACTTTCCTCACAGCCAAGTAAGGGACAGAAGGGTTTTACTATTGCTCGGTGCCACGATGTTGTGGACATTAGTATTGTCATAATACTGGGATTTTTTCTTTTTACCCTTGATAAATACCTTAAAAAAATTGAAAATAAAATAATCTTATAGATTAGTTGCCCAACAGTAATGGAGTTGAGACATGCCCATTTGTCTGACATTGAATATTGATATTCAATGTCATGTTTAATACTACAAGGAAAAACAAATACCATACTGTATACCTAGAAGTTTCCAGATTTTTACAGAATACAGAATTTCAGCGCTTAAAAATGTGTAATAGCTATGTTTTTTAATAATGTATTGCATTTATATAGCACTTTTCATGAACCCAAAGACACTTTACAAAAGAGTCCATTCATTCATTCACTCCACAGACAATGATAGTGGTTAAGCTATCTCTGTAGCCACAGCTGCCCTGGGGGCCAGACTGACAGAAACATGGCTGCCAATCCATGCCAACGGGCTCTCCAACCACCAGTGAACATTTCTTCGTTCATTCATCAGTGTCATGAACCATGAACACACTGGAGGCAAGGTGGGTAAAGTTTCTTGCCCTAGGACACAACAGCAAGGTGAGGGGAGTGGGATTCGAACCCCGCCAACCCTCCAGTTATTGGAGCAACCTGCTCTACCTCCTGAGCCACTACAGCCCTCATTTTTGTTTCTCTTTGGAGAACAATGCAACTTTGAGCTAGAAAACACAACTACCACTGCAAAAAGACAAATAAGATAAGATAAGCCTCTATTAGTCCCACAATGGGGAAATTCAGGATTGCACCAGCACAGGGATAGCAACACTCAGAGCAATAATTTAGAAGATAAGAAAATAAGAGCAGTGAATATACATATGTACCACATAAATATATAAATATATATACACAGTGCGGAGCAATTGTAGCTAGAATGCAATAAACAGCATAACCGTCTACTTATTTCCGGTTCCGATTCAGCCGGACCGGTGGCGCCACACGAGTAGGCTGCCCGTTGCAACAGCCTTTTTTTTTATCTTCCTTCTTCTTTCTACACCTTTCACTCTGTATATATATATCACGGACGCACGGATCGCCCCGGGGGTCTCCCGGGTCGGCGGACGGGAGCCACGGTTTGCAGCGGGAGACGTTACAGCGGGGAGGAGCTAGTGCTAGCTAGCACTTGGCCGCCGCCCGGTGCTAATGGGAAACTCGACATACCGGGAGCTGTAGCGAAAACGACGCGGGTGCCGGGCTGGAGTTTAGGCGGCATGCAAGAAATATAAGACAGAATAATAAAGAGCGATGGCAAGAACCAAGCAGACCGCCCGTAAATCTACTGGAGGAAGAAGCCCCCCAGGAGACAGCTAGCCACCAGGGCTGCTCGGAGAGGCGCTTCGGCCACCGGCAGAGTGAAGAGGCCTCGCCGTCACAGGCCCGTGGCTCTGAGAGAGATCCGTCGCTACCAGAAATCCACGGAGCTGCTCATCCGTAAGCTGCCCGTCCAGCGCCTGGTGAGGGAGATCGCTCAGGACTTCAAGACCGTCCTGCGTTTCCTGAGCTTCGCCTTCATGGCTCTGCAGGAGACCAGCGAGGCCCACCTGGTGGTCTCTTCTTCGCTAAGGGGGTCACCATCGTGCCCAAAGACTTCCAGCTGGCCCGCCGCATCCGCGGAGAGAGAGCTTAGACTTTCTGCTGCACATTCACCAACCAACCATAATGCTCTGCACTGTGTGTCTATATATATACATTTATAGTAATATGGACATATGTTTACTAGATGTTGTTTTTTCTTGCCTTCTGATTGTTGCTCTGAGTGTTGCTATCCCTGTGCTGTTGCAATCCTGGAATTTCCCCATTGTGGGACTAATAAAGGCTAATCTTATCTTATCTTATCTTAGTTATCCTACATAAAATGAATATGTGCCCATACATATCGTCACCCTCCGTAGCGACTGATATTGTCCTAGTTGTATACTGGAGGGGACCATTTGTGTAAGTGTGTTGCGTCTTTTGCATTCAATACTATTAGGTCGTCATGTTTTTTTGATATCTCTGCGAGCAGCCCTGCTTAGGTTATAAAGTCTGACAGCCGTAGGTAGGAAGGATCTGCAAAACCTCTCGGTCACGCACCTAGGATGATGTAGTCTACTGCTAAATGAGCTCCTCAGTGCATTCAGTATGTCCTGCATAGGGTGGGACTTGGACTTCAGCAGAGATGACAGTTTAGCCACCATCCTTCTCTCTCCTATCTCCTCCACTGGGTCAAGGCGTTGCCCCAGGACAGAGCTAGCTTTCTTGATCAGTTTGTTCAGTCTCTTCCTATCGGCTGCTGTAATGCCACTGCCCCAGCAGACCACTCCAAAAGTGATGGCTGATGCCGCCACCGTGTTGTAGAATGTCTTCAGGAGCACCCCTTGTACACCACAAGACCTGAGCCTCCTCAGTAGGAACAGCCTGCGCTGTCCCTTCTTGTAGAGTGCGTCAGTATTATGTGACCAGTCTAGTTTAAGATAAGCCTTTATTAGTCCCACAATGGGTAAATTCCAGGATTGCAACATCACAGGGACAGCAACACTCAGAGCAACAATCAGAAGGCAAGAAAAAACAAGAGCAGCGAGTATACATATGTACATATAAACATAAATATATAGACATATGGTGCGGAGCATTGTAGCTAGATGGAATAAATATATAGATATATAAACACACAGTGCGGAGCATTTTAGCTAGATGGAATAAATATGTAAATATATAAACACACACAGTGCGGAGCATTGTAGCTAGATGGAATAGATATGTAAATATATAAACACACACAGTGTGGAGCATTGTAGCTAGATGGAATAAATATGTAAATATATAAACACACACAGTGCGGAGCATTGTAGCTAGATGGAATAAATATGTAAATATATAAACACACAGTGTGGAGCATTGTAGCTAGATGGAATAAATATGTAAATATATAAACACACACAGTGCGGAGCATTGTAGCTAGATGGAATAAATATGTAAATATATAAACACAGTGTGGAGCATTGTCGCTAGATGGAATAAATATATAAATATATAAACACACAGTGCGGAGCATTGTATCTAGATGGAATGAAACAGCATAACCGTCTACTTAGTTATCCTACATGGTATGATTATGTACCCATACATATTGTCACCCTCTGTAGCTACCGGTATTTTCCTAGTTGTATACCGGAGGGGACCATTGTGTAAGTCTATTGCGTCTTTTGCATTCAATACTATTAGGTTGTCACGTCTTTTTGCTATCTCTGCGAGCAGCCCTGCTTAGGTTATACAGTCTGACAGCCGTTGGTAGGAAGGACCTGCGAAACCTCTCGGTTGTGCACCTAGGATGATGTAGTCTGCTGCTAAATGAGCTCCTTAGTGCATTCAGTGTGTCCTGCATAGGGTGGAACTCGGACTCCAGCAGAGATGACAGTTTAGCCACCATCCTTCTCTCTCCCATCTCTTCCATTGGGTCAAGGCGCTGCCCCAGGACAGAGCTAGCTTTCTTGATCAGTTTGTTCAGTCTCTTCCTATTGGCTGCTGTAATGCCACTGCCCCAGCAGTGGCATTGTTCAGATGAACACCCAGGTACTTGTAGGATGTCACCATCTCAATGTCTGTTCCATGGATGTTTACTGGTGCTGTGAGGGGTTGTTCTTGCCTGCGGCAGTCCAACACCAACTCCTTAGTTTTCCTCGCATTGATCTGGAGGCAGTTCCGATGGCACAGTCCACGAAGTCCTGGTTAAGTCCTCTGTACTCAGCTTCATCTCCATTGGAGATGAGGCCGACAATCGCAGTAAATACAAGTAAAATGAAATAAAATAAGGCTGTTTATGCTTTTTTTCATCTGACAAGATATTTATTTTTGCTGTGCAGTTTGTGTAAGAAAATTTTACATGCTTTTCCAATAATTTTAACTTGTTTTATGCAATTTGATAAGTCAAATTTTCTTGCTATGTTGGCAGATAATTTTACTTAAAAAAAAAAAAATTCTGGCAATAGGTAATTCTAGTTAAAATTAGAAAAAAATATCTGCAAACAAAGTCAGATTAAATTGCTTAACACAAGTAAAAACTTTAGTAAAGCAAGTACAATCTTACAGAAAACTGCACAACAAAAAGAAATTCTTGTCTTGTCAAAATTATCTTGTGAGAGAAAAACAAGCATAAAGTCTTGATTTAGGATATTTTATCTTACTGAGATTTCTGTTTTTACAGTGTCACAGATACTGTCTTCGGCATGAAATTTCATCAGTGAAGTATTCAAACAATGCACAGGTGGCTGGAGACATTACAAATAGCACGTCTTACCTTTTTAGAATATCTTTCTTCTGGCCTTCTAACTAACTAACTAACTAACCTGCACTTATATAGCGCTTTTCTAGTCACAAAGACCACTCTTTAAAGAAAAATCCTTCATCATGTGCTTTAAGTCCAACTCACGAATATCGTCATACTCTATGGATGTATGCTTGATCCAGTCTACTTTTTTACCAAGTTTGGAGTCCACTGTCCCTTGCACAGCTGTCGGATGTAAGCAATCATGGCCTTTGTTCTCCCTTCGCCCTTCTCCTCCTGGGGAGTGCTTTAACAGCCTACCTGTCTCCTCTGTACAGTAGCAGCTTGCTCCACTCCATGCTCCAGCTTAGAAAAATCCTTTACGCTTTGGGATTTTTTGAGCAATTCATTTTCCCTAAGTTCTTTTCCTCTCAATAATTTTATGAGCGCCACTTTCAAACTTTTTTCTGGACATTTTGACCGAACTAATTATTTCTTACTCTCACTGGTGCTTGCATAGTCACATGTCAAAACAATTCCTCTGATAGGCTATTGTTACTGGTACCCATGTGGGGCACTTGTAAATTAGACTGATCAGCAGCCACACACAAATATCAAGTTATGGACATAGAATTTGACCACTTAACAACAATATGATCTTTTTCATTGGCTCATGATAGGTCCTGATCTTCATAGGCCCCTGGGCTTCAGCCCAGCCTAGCCTGTTCATTAAGGCGGCCATGAATACATGAGACGATGCACATCCCACTCAGGACAAACATATTTAGCCCAATAAATGGGACGTCCCAGCTAAAATGGGATGGTTGGCAACTCTGTCAGATTGTATAAATTTGCTAATTTCCATCCATAGTCCCTTGGCAGGACAAAATTAACACCACAACTTGTACAAACATAAAACAAACAATTCAAGACAGGACATAACTAACAAACAAGAGGCACTTCTGGATTGTCCTTTGAACAGCTAAGACTAAAGTGGAGCTGTCTGACTATAATGCACAGTACCAAAATGAAACCCTGCTTATTCACGCACACACCCATACTGTGCTCATATTTTTGATTTTTCATCCTTATACATACAGCATTCTTTTCAGTGCTCTTGGTGTGTTTATTGTGGCACCTATTAACTGGGACAAATTTCATGTATTTGGCAGTAAACCCATTGTAATTGTGATCAAAATGACTGAAGATTCAAACTAGACTCTGCAAAGACTTTTCTGTGCAACAAATTCAGTGAAGCAAAGTGCTTTCAGCCTATCTGGCTGCAATTTCTTTTCTCATCTTCTTCGATTTTTCTGCTGAGTCACTTCTCTGCACCAGAGCCACACTCACAGAACTCTCTGTCTGACTGTGCTTTGTCTTTGACTGTGTGCCGTTTTCTCTTCATAGTTCTCATCTGTCTCTCCATCACTTTTCCCCTCTACTCTCAGAGGCTTTCACACTCTTATGAATCACCCGTCTTCCCACCTCACCTCTGCTTGGCGCTCACCTTTTTGTCTTCTCAGATGTCGCTCTTTGTCAGGATTTCAGTGTCTTACACTTTGATGGGGTTTTTTTTGTTTTTTTTTAAATCTTGCTGGCTAATGGAGATTTGGTGAATGATAATCCAGCTGATAAGATGAGACATGTTTGGCCTCTGAAAGTTTGGCCTGTGTGGAGATGTTGTGGTTTTAAATGGCTTTTTGCAGATTACATCGATGGGCTTACTTTAATCTTGTGGGAGTTTGTTGTAGCAGGATGGAAAAGTGTTCTGTATATATACTGTATATATATATATATATATATATATATATATATATATATATTTATACACTACCGTTCAAAAGTTTGGGGTCACCCAGACAATTATTGTGTTTTCCAGGAAAAGTCACACTTATTTATCACCATGAGTTGTAAAATGAATAGAAAATATAGTCAAGACATTGACAAGGTTAGAAATAATGATTTGTATTTGAAATAATAATTTTTTCCAGATACTCAACCTGCTCAAAGGAAGGTCAGTTTTATAGCTTCTCTAACCAGGCAAACTGTTTTCAGCTGTGCTAACATGATTGCACAAGCGTTTTCTAATCATCCATTAGCCTTCTGACGCAATGAGCAAACACATTGTACCATTAGAACACTGGAGTGATAGTTGCTGGAAATGGGCCTCTATACACCTATGTAGATATTGCACCAAAAACCAGACATTTGCAGCTAGAATAGTCATTTACCACATTAGCAATGTATATTAGATATTAGAGTGTATTTCTGATTAGTTTAAAGCTATCTTCATTGAAAAAAACAGTGCTTTTCTTTCAAAAATAAGGAAATTTCTAAGTGACCCCAAACTTTTGAACGGTAGTGTATATATATATTATACACATAATTTCAAATAATTTATGCAGAGTCACAAACAGAATCATAAAACATTGAGCAATATGTTATATGTTTATACTCCATGTATTAACATTTACCAAGTTGCTTTCTTTTTCTTTCCTGACCAGTTGTTCAAGACTAAAGCAATAGAGCTGGGTGAGAAGCTCCTGCCTGCCTTCAATACACCCACAGGAATACCCAGAGGAGTCATCAACCTGGGGAGGTGAGTCTCCACACCAGTCTTCTCCTCCAGCTGTCCTCCACGCTCTCTCAGATGTTTGTCATTAATCAGGGCAGGAAACTGTTCATCTCAACAACAAGGGTCTCAATTACACGGCTGCAGTTACAGCCCAGAAGTGCAAAGTTCTGTTTCGGTTTGGCTGACAATTGCATGACAGTGGTGTGTCGGGGATGTGAAACCGTAAGCATTTGAAACCAGGCTCCAGAGTGAACTACCATCCCTGTATAAACTGGCAGAATGAATTTGTTATGAAAACAGGGAGCAGCACTTGCTGCATGACTTTCAGTCAGGCTCTTTCAACTGGCATCTCTAAACTTTTTTCTGAAAGGTAGATGCAGCCGTACAAATAAAAATCTTTATCAAGTACATAGAAACACCCCAAAAAGGAGGCCTACATTAAAATTGAATAATAAAACTTCACTGTGCAGGCAAGCAATATAAGACAAAAAGTTCTGAATCCACAACTTCTCAGTGTGGCGCCCCTGTTGGTGTTTAACAACATATGATCCATAGATACATAGATAGCCATGTCCAATTGAGTAGTTAACATTTTCATGGCAAACGGAGACACCATATTCTCTATAATGATTGACAGCATCTGCAGCACCACAAACAATTGTTCATTGTATTTACTGTAATCATACAAGTAAGATATGTATATGGAATGTTATGAGCAGAAATGCAGACTTTCTGCATTCTGTAGTGCACCTAATTTTCTAACATTATTGGGCAATGAAAGTGGCAAATAGTGCTATATATTTCGTATAATATTCAACTTCTTGAGCTGGAATGAAAAAAATGCAGTACATTGTGGTGCAAAGACTTATTTGTGTTTCTTTACCGACCCAATATGGCTTGGCCAACTGTGACTAGCTTGGCGGCTAGCCTTGCCCCATTTAATCCTTATAGCTATATGATAAGATCTTATTTGGTCTTCTTCTCTTATAAAAACACTTGCTGTTTATTTCTCCTTGATGGAGGAATTCAAGCATATGTGTAATTTAGCTAAAAAGAAAAAAAAAACAAAAAAACACTGCTACCTACTGGCCTGGCCTGCATACTACAGTTTATGTGGCTCTGTGTGAATGAAAATTTTTTTTCATGCGAGATTGATGTGTGCCCTCCACTGGGTTCACCACCCGCAGGAGGATTCATGGGGATCATGATGCTATGTGAATCAGGTAGAAGTCTGGGCTACTTTGATTGATAAGCAGTAGAGGATGGATGGATGGATGTGTGAATACTATTGATGCAGTTGATAATTATTTTTGTTACCAATTAATTTACTAATTACTTTGTTTTTTATTAGTCAAATGATTGATTTAAAAAAAACGTTAAAAAAATAAATAATGCAAACAAAATAACCAATTTTTACATTTGACAATGTAAAAATAATGACAATTTTAGAATTTTCACAGGAAAAGGGTGCATAAATTAGTTGCTAGTTTTCTGTCACTTTACTGATCAATTAATCAACTAATCATTGCAGCGCTTGTGAACCCGGAGTCTTTTTTTTTCCATTTTCAGCAAAACTACTGTCATATAAACAGAGACTACAGTGGGGAAAAAAAGTATTTAGTCAGCCACCAATTGTGCAAGTTCTCCCACTTAAAAGATGACAGAGGTCTCCAATTTTCATCATAGGTATACCTCAACTATGAGAGACAAAATGAGAAAAAAAAATCCAGAAAATCACATTGAAGGATTTTTAATGAATTAATTGGTAAATTCCTCGGGAAAATAAGTATTTGGTCAATAACAAAAGTTCATCTTAATACTTTGTTATATACCCTTTGTTGGCAATGACAGAGGTCAAACGTTTTCTGTAAGTCTTCACAAGGTTTTCACACACTGTTGCTGGTATTTTGGCCCATTCCTCCATGCAGATTTCCTCTAGAGCAGTGATGTTTTGGGGCTGTCGCTGGGCAACACAGACTTTCAACTCCCTCCAAAGATTTTCTATGGGGTTGAGATCTGGAGACTGGCTAGGCCACTCCAGGACCTTTAAATGCTTCTTACGAAGCCACTCCTTCGTTGCCCGGGTGGTGTGTTTGGGATCATTGTCATGCTGAAAGACCCAGCCACGTTTCATCTTCAATGCCCTTGCTGATGGAAGGAGGTTTTCACTCAAAATCTCACGATACATGGCCCCATTCATTCTTTCCTTTACACGGATCAGTCGTCCTGGTCCCCTTGCAGAAAAACAGCCCTAAAGTATGATGTTTTCACCCCATGCTTCACAGTAGGTATGGTGTTCTTTCTCCTCCAAACACGACAAGTTGAGTTTTTACCAAAAAGTTCTATTTTGGTTTCATCTGACCATATGACATTCTCCCAATCCTCTTCTGGATCATCCAAATGCTCTCTAGCAAACTTCAGACGGGCCTGGACATGTACTGGCTTAAGCAGGGGGACACGTCTGGCACTGCAGGATTTGAGTCCCTGGTGGCGTAGTGTGTTACTGATTTTTTTTTTTTTTTATTTACTTATTTGTACCCGTAGGTAGATTTGGTTTGCAGTCTGGTGACAAGCCACCGGCTGTCAGTCGCTGCGTGCGCGAGTGCCCTAAACCTACATGTTTTTGGTATGCGGGAGGAAACCGGAGAAATCCCGGAGTAAACCCACGCAACACGGGGAGAACATGCAAACTCCACACAGCTCACTGTTGGTCGGGGGCTGGGATCGAACCCACGATCTCATGATCCCCGCGATCCCCCGGCCGAGGGTAAAACTGTGCTGCCACAGTGCTAAACCACTGCGCCACCGTGCAGCCGTGATGTAGCCTTTGTTACTTTGGTCCCAGCTCTCTGCAGGTCATTCACTAGGTCCCCCCATGTGGTTCTGGGATTTTTGCTCACCGTTCTCGTGATCATTTTGACCTCATGGGGTGAAATCTTGCGTGGAGCCCCAGATCGAGGGAGATTATCAGTGGTCTTGTATGTCTTCCATTTTCTAATAATTGCTCCCACAGTTGATTTCTTCACACCAAGCTGCTTACCTATTGCAGATTCAGTCTTCCCAGCCTGGTGCAGGTCTACAATTTTGTTTCTGGTGTCCTTTGACAGCTCTTTGGTCTTGGCCATAGTGGAGTTTGGAGTCTGACTGTTTGAGGTTGTGGACAGGTGTCTTTTATACTGATAATGAGTTCAAACAGGTGCCATTAATACAGGTAACGAGTGGAGGACAGGGGAGCCTCTTAAAGAAAAAGTTACAGGTCTGTGAGAGCCAGAAATCTTGCTTGTTTGTAGGTGACCAAATACTTACTTTACCAAGGAATTTACCAATTAATTCATTAAAAATCCTTCAATGTGATTTTCTGAATTTTTTTTTCTCATTTTGTCTCTCATAGTTGAGGTATACCTATGATGAAAATTGGAGACCTCTCTCATCTTTTAAGTGGGAGAACTTGCACAATTGGTGGCTGACTAAATACTTTTTTGCCCCACTGTATATTTCACTAGTTATCAAGATGCAAGAGTATAGATCCAGTCTGTATGGAAGAGTAGAGTGAAAAAAGGAAAGATAATCATTTCTTATAACGTCAGATTCATGACTCACTGGCATTAGGTACAAGTATTATTTGGGTATAACTTAGGTAATTTAGTACAACTCTTACTTCATCGACATTACGTAACTTTCCTGTTTCTGGTAGGAACACTGAAAAGACTACAACCATGACGACAATGGCCTCAGTCCCAACAGCCAGTCACAGGGTGCTTTGTGTTGGTGGCTAAAGTCATTTCCTGTTAGTGGCTGTTGGGATTCAGTTGCCATAGCTGTAGTCCTTTCAGTGTTCCCATAGCCATATAGTATGATAGTTGCGACACGCTTTGAACTTGCCGCTGCCCAGTCACGTGGTTCATGGAGCTGCAAATAGTTCCAAACAACGGCCTTTCTATAATGGCGTGGGAATGGCAGCTGTGACGATCTGTGGCATAAAAAACATTTTTTAGCCATATTAGGTAAATATTCAAAATACCTATCGGTAGGTATATTGTTAAACTTATGATGAACAGATTTAACTGTTATAATAAAAACAAGCAAGACTGGCATTAACATTTTTCTGACAGAATTGTGCATTTTTTTCCTTTTAAATGTACTACCTTCTTTATTCTAAATTTTACTTTTTCGCATAAATTTGGTACTTTTTCCTCATAATATTGTATTTCTCTGTCTCATAATTCTGATTTTTATTGTACATTTGAGACCATTTTCACATTGAAATGTGGCTGTTTTTTAGATTTTAAAAAAATCATTACTTTTTTCTTACAGACATGTATTTTTATACTAAATTTGAAAGTTTTTTTCATTCTAGCTTTTTATTTATTTTTATGCACACATTTGTGAACTATTTTGGAAACGTTACATTTTTCTCTTAGAAGTTTAAACATGAGGAAAAAATACAAACTATACATGTGTACTCTGTAAAACAATCAAATTCATATACAGACAGTCATAAATGAAATGAATTTCCTGAACCACAATAGAATTAAGGATAGAAAATATATTCTGTTAATAGTTCAGTTAGTTTTTTTTTTTATTTCAAGTGAGCCATTTTATAAAACTGAGTATTTCACATTTGTAAATATGACAATTGTTTTTAGAATGTTTGTTTACATTTTACATTCTACATTACAACATTTGACTCTTCATTTACCAACTTAAAATAATCACTTGTTTTCAAATCTATTAAAAAAAAGCCAGTCTATATTCCAAGTATCTTTCACCCCATGTTTCTCCCAACAATTTCTTCAAATAAGTAAAGAATATTTTCAACACAACAGAATGATAAAATATTAAAATTGCTAATTTATGAATGTTAAATAACACTGCCACCACCAGGTCCTAATTTATGCTAATTTATGAATGTTAATGTTAATGTATGCTAATTTATGAATGTTAAATAACCTCTCGTCGGCCTCCGTCGGTCTATGATGACCATGGAAGAGAATCCTAAACGTCTACTCTGCTGGAACAGCACCGCCTGTGGCTGAACAGGCCGATGCGCACCGGTGTTCTACCTTCCAGCGTTGGGCGTTGGTAGGATTCAAGCCTGGGCAGGAAGATATGGAGGACAAGATGTTACCCATGCAGCATGTCCCCCCTCTCCACGTCACTGATGAATCCAAAGGAACAGCAGGGCTGCTATAGTTTGGCACCAGCGCCGTCGCAGGAGCTGCCAGAATGATGTTGAGCACAACAGAGAACTGCCTTAGGGGCTCCGACTCCGGATTTTTCCTCAGGGTTGACTCCTGAAGCCTTTCCTGTGACCGGGTGTGCCGCAAGGCAGCGGAGGTTTGAAATCAGGGTTTACCTTCCCCTAGATGGGCTACCTTCCCAGGTTGACAAGCCACCATCTACCCGAAGCATCTGGTTTTAAGGCGCCAGAGATCCGCCCTCGCCCCTTCTCGTATTAGTAAAAGCAGTTCTGCTGGGCTTAGAGACTAAACCACACAGGCAGGCTAGGAGTTGGACTTAGTTGTCAGAGGCTTTTCGAGACGCACGCCCTAAGGAGCATTTTATGAGCACTGGGAGCTTAACCCCAGTGCCGCTCCTGGCTATGACAACCTTTGAACCGTTAAATAACACTACCACCGATAACCAGGTTATCAAGTTGAGCTATCTACTGTTCACCTGAATCTAGTGTGGAGCAAGGTAATGAGCAAGTTTGTGAACTTCTATCGTACATAAACACGAAAAAAGCTGACGAAATAAAACACTATCACAGACTACATAATCTACATGTTAACTTAAGTGGTTAAATGAACAAAACAACGGCCATTCATTAACTTACCAGGGATTATTAAGCAGACACTCTGGGAAATTAATGGTGGTCTTTGGGGAAAACTATATTGTTTGGAACTAATCGCTGCTCCATGACCCACATGACTTCCGCATTCCAAAGTTTCTACTGAAGTCTATCGGAGTGTCGCAACTATCATACTATATAGCTATGAGTGTTCCTACCAAGAATTGAGCTGCTGCAGGCAGTGTGGGCTACTCAGGCTATGGGGAAAATGAAATTCAACTGGTCACAGGTTTATGTACCATCAAGGTAGTTTTGGAAATATTATTTTAAGGTGAAAATCTTACATAGTGTTGCTTTAATTTCAGTTACATTTTAATTTGAATCTGGTTGACCCTTTTTAAGCAGAAGAACAGATAATAAATGTATTAGAGCTGAAAAAGCTTACAAGAAAGTATAATCTGATGAACGATAACATGACAGGAGAATTTTCATCTTAAATCTGCATTCCTGCATCATGACACTTATGTTGGATTGCTATAAAAGTATGATGCATGATCAACAAGGCAGAACAGGCTCTTTAAGAATGTCGTCTATAAAGGGATTGTATACAGTATATGAAATTTGAACTGATCTTTGCTTTAAAATTGATATATAATCACATCAGATTTTCTCACAGTCTCTCCTCTTCCTCTAATTTCCTAATCTTATCTTCCTATAAGATACTTCCTGGCACCTCTGTCATCCACCTGCTACCAATTAACCCACCAGCCAGGCTGGACAGCTGCTGGAAAATTTAATTACCTTATTCTACAATTAATTTTTTCTACATCTTCAGCAGTGCCAGTGGTACAGATGGGCAGGAGAGACCAACCTGCTCACAGTATAAATACACAAAAAACAAACCCATGCTTGCACACGTCACTTTTAGAGATGAACATATGCAGTGTGTAGGAGAACATAAACATATTGTAGGGTTTATGGACAAAGGGTAGTTCAGTTCTGCTGTACAGCTCATGGCTCTACGACAGAGTTTGCAGGAAATCATTATTATTTGCTCTAAGTTATCCATTGTTGATGTAACCTCTCACTTGAATACAAGTATACATTCCTGAGTGTGCTGTGTATATTGCTTCTGTGCACATTACTACAGTGATCTAAACTCTGATTATAGCTTTTTGAATAGTTTGTGAATTTCTTTGATATGAAGAGTATGTTCCTGTGTTTCAAGTTTCACATTATGAAAATTAAGTTGCTTATTAGTTGCAGCTATGTAGCTTTTTGCAAACTTAATCACCACATTCTGGTGAAGGCAAAAAGGGTAATGCCATGAAAATGTGTTTGCCGTCTGTCCATCCACATTTCACGATACTCTACTCCTCCGGGGAAACTGTCCAAAAACTCACCAAACTCACACACATTGATACTCCTGTGGGTCTGCATCCAGGTTATGCTCAAGGTCAGCGGGGGGCTGAAAAGTTCATAGTGGTCAAATTTGAAAACCACATTTTGTCAGATTTGACCACTATGAACTTTTCAGCCCCCCCATCCCCCGTACAACAGTTTCACAAATGCAATTCATAAGTTGGCACGAATAAGAAACAACAGATTGATTTGGGTTTTTTGTTTATGTTGTTCCACCATAACAAAAAAAAAACAAACAGGTGGAATGGGGGAGGTAATGAAGGGATATGAAGTGGTTGGATGGGATGGGGGGTGAGGGAGGGGGGAGGGGGAAAGAAAGAAAGAACAACTGGAGAGAAAACACAAGATGTTAACGGTAAGAGACATGACGTTTGCAACAAAGAGATTGGGAAGTGGTTTTCTGTGTGGAGCCTATTTAGTCTAGCCACTGGCATCCCCGTCTTCCTTTTACATTCACTTCTCCAGCTTTTTCTTGGCAACATCAGATGTACTATAGTCAGAAGTATGCATTATGCTGTGAGGCTTTAATGAAAATGCTTCACTGTAAGGCTTTCATACAAATTGTACGGGAACTGAGTTTAATGGCACCAAAACACAGCTAAGTGAGCTAATTCTTACTATGAACTAACAAAAGAACAAAAAAAGCCCCAAATGGGAACATTTTGTTTTTAAAGCCTAACTCTCACAAAACAGCTCCCCACTATGGAAAAGAAGATACACTACACAGCATGATGTTTCACTTATTTATTCACTTATTTTCATAAGAAGCCACAGGCATGTTCTGTATTTAATGATTATTAAACTGCCACTAAAGTGAAGTGACACACATCCAGTGGAATGTCTGAGAGTGGTATCGGGGAATATAGTAGGTCATGGAATGCATATTGTCTAATCATATTGCTTGGTTGGCATTAGCTGTTATATAAATGTATACAGAGTGAGAGAAGGGAATGCTCAGAATTTTTTTTCATAAGGCTGCAGTAAGCTAGTTCTCCATTGACAGTCTGGTTTTCTTTGTCCCAATAGCAAAATATTTTTCAGAATTTTTTTTTTTTTTTGCATGTATTGCATCATGTAGTCCATCATACAGAGGCAGGGCTACCTGTAAGCAATTGTAAATATACAGCATAAGATTCTCTCTCTCTCTCTGATCGAGCAAACTCAGACTACTGCAACTTTAGCCCTCCATCCCTTTTTGTCCAACATCGCTGCAGGCAATTCTCCTGGCAGGTAGCCCATGTCATCCCACAATTGATCAATGTAGGTACATGTGGGATGACCCACAGAGGTGGTACAGTGGTGTGAAAAAGTGTTTGCCCCCTTCCTGATTTCTCATTTTTTTGTATGTCACACTTAAGTGTTTCAGATCATCAAGCAAACCTAAATATAAAAGATAATACAAGTAAACAAAAAATTCAATTTTTAAATGAAGGGGTTTATTATTAAGGGTAAAAAAAAATCCAAACCTACATGGCCCTATGAAAAACTGATCCCCCTCCCCCCCGTTAACCTTTTAACTGTCAGATTTCACACGCCCCCAGTGTCACAGTGCAGCAACTGCGCCTGTCAACTTACTCTGACGTCCCTTTAACTCCCCAGTTGTAATGTGGATTTGTACTGATCTGCCAGTTCAGAAGGTGGCAGACACATGTTGGAGGAATCATGGCTGACATGGAATACACCAAAGAAGAAGAAATCCTTACTATTCTTCTTCCTTTTTCCTTCTCTGAGCTCACAATACCAATATGGCTGCCATGCATCGTCATGCATCATCACATAAACGGCTTCGTACACGAAAAATTGCCACGGGATACAAACAAAATTGACATGGGATAATCGTAAGACTTTGTAGATGTGGGAGAGAGCACAAATGACCAACAGAACGCAGAATAATGACCACAGTGTTCGAAAACGGAGCGACCACGTCAGCCAGCAAGCCCCCCTTTGCCAACTGTAAGTGACAAATTTCTTTGTTTCTTTACATTGTACTGATTTTCTGGTTCATATACTTTGAAGATAAGATAAAAACATACCCCTGTAGAAAAAACAGTGTCAAAAAACAGAACCATTCTTTATGTAAATATGTCCAAAGTCCACTTTTAACTGAGTTATGTAATTCGATATAGCTCCCACGGCATTATGCAAATTAGATGCATAAATTTATTCCTATCTGAAAGTTTGGATCATATTCTACATCTTTCTAATTGACAGTAAGCCATTATCTCTTGCAACTTTCAAGTTATAGCCTTGGAAATCTTACCAGAGGATCTGGATATTTCTTGACAAAAAATCTATAACACTCTTGACCACTCGGGGTTATGTCGCCAAATGGCGCCTGGGCCAGTTAGAGGTTAAAACATAAATTAACTGTGGTTTATCACATCTTTGGAAAGCTTAGTTCACTTTCTGTAGCCACACCCAGGCCTGATTACTGCCACACCTGTTCTCAATCAAGAAATCACTTAAATAGGACCTGCTTGACAAAGTGAAGTAGATCAAAAGATCCTCAAAAGCTAGACATCATGCGGCAATCCAAAGAAATTCAGGAACAAATGAGAAACAAAGTAATTGAGATCTATCAATTTGGAAAAGGTTATAAAGCTACTTCTAAAGCTTTGGGACTTCAGTGAACCACAGTGAGAGCCATTATCCACAAATGGCAAAAACATGGAACAGTGGTGAACCTTCCCAGGAGTGGCCGGCCGACCAAAATTACCCCAAGAGTGCAGCGACGACTCACCCAAGAGGTCACAAAAGACCCCACAACAACATCCAAACAACTGCAGGCCTCACGTGCCTCAGTTAAGGTCGGCGTTCATGACTCCACCATAAGAAAGAGACTGGGCAAAAATGGCATGCATGGCAGAGTTACAAGATGAAAACCACTGCTGAGCAAAAAGAACGTAAAGGCTCATCTCAGTTTTGCCAGAAAACATCTTGATGATCCCCAAGACTTTTGGGAAAATACTCTGTGGATTGACAAGTCAAAAGTTGAACTTTTTGGAAAGTGTGTGTCCCATTACATCCGGCGTAAAAGTAAAAGAGCATGTCAGAAAATGGCAAAATATGATGATGATAGTGTGATGGTCTGGGACTGTTTTGCTGCTTCAGGACCTGGAAGACTTGCTGTAGTAAATGGAAGCATGAATTCTGCTGTCTACCAAAACATCCTGAAGGAGAATGTCCGGCCATCTGTTCGTGACCTCAAGCTGAAGCGCACTTGAGTTCTGCAGCAGGACAATGATCCAGAACACACCAGCAAGTCCACCTCTGAATGTCTTAAGAAAAACAAAATGAAGATTTTGGAGTGGCCTACTGTAGTCAAAGTCCTGACCTGAATCCGATTGAGATGCTGTGGCATGACCTTAAAAAGGCAGTTCATGCTTGAAAACTCTCCAGTGTGGCTGAATTACAACAATTCTGCAAAGATGAGTGTGCCAAAATTCCTCCACAGTGCTGTAAAAGACTCATTGTCAGTTATCGCAAATGCTTGATTGCAGTTGTTGCTGCTAAGGGTGGCCCAACCAGTTATTAGGTTTAGGGGGCAATCATTTTTTCACACAGGGCCATGTAGATTTGGATTTTTTTTCCCTTAATAATAAACACCTTCATTTAAAAACTGAATTTTGTGTTAACTTGTGTTATGTTTGTCCATCCATCCATCCATCTTCTACCGCTTTTCCGGAAGTCCGGGTCGCGGAGGCAGCAGTTCAAGCAGAGAAGCCCAGACTTCCCTCTCCCCAGCCACCTGCTCCAGCTCTTCAGACGGGATACCAAGGCGTTCCCAGACCAGCTGGGAGACATAGTCTCTCCACCGAGTCCTGGGTCTGCCCCGGGGTCTCCTCCCAGTGGGACGTGCCCGAAACACCTCAAGTGGGAGGCGTCCAGGAGGCATCCTAATCAGATGCCCATACCACCTCAGCTGACTCCTTTCAATGTGGAGGAGCAACGGTTCTACTCTGAGCCTCTCCCGGATGACTGAGCTCCTCACCCTATCTCTGAGGGTGAGTCCAGCAATCCTACGGAGAAAGCTCATTTCAGCCGCTGCGGATTCAATGTATTTATTTCTCGAGTCAGTTTTATTCACATCTTCCAACATCACGAAGCAGAATAAAGAGGACGACAAAAGGGCACTCTTGTCCTTAAATACCAGGACTCTTACAGTTAACCGGTCACATGTCTCACAAAACCATTGCATTATAAAGACAGCAACAATGCATCCTCTCTGCATGATATCACACCACTGTCTACAATGCATCCCCTCACTAATCCTTTAATTATGCCCCACAGTCTCCAGCTTTGCATACCAAAGCTAACCCTCTTGCGGCTTCCTGTAATAACCACAGAAGCTCTGCCCTTGCTCTGGTCTAAAATGTGAGTCCAAAAGCAGGTCACGTATGTGTGTCCACCACACAAAGCCCCCCCAGCATTTTAGAACAAACAAGGGAAAAACAACATGCATGCCGTGATAGTATCAATACACATTAGTCCACAAGCTGTCTGGGCTTCCGTCTCCTGCCCTATCTGCTGTAGCTGGGGTTGGACGTCTCTGCAGCGCTGTCCCGCTGGGGGTTTGCCGTCTGGGGGAAGAAACCTTCTGTCAGCACTTGTGGGGGTTCTGGGGAGACATTACTCTGTGAAGCCCTCCGCGGGGGTCTACCTCGCCGCGGGGCCCTCGCCAACAGCACTTGCTCATCTGCCACCACAAAAGCGGGTTTGAGTCTGTTTATGCCAACTTTCTCTTCCCTACCCCCCAAATCTAGCAAAAACTGCTTGTCCCCTGTTTCCAGCACTCTGAAGGGTCCGTCATAAGGCGGTCGCAGCGGGGTTGATTCAGGATTCAGTGTACCCCGCCCGGTATGGGGTTACCGGGGCCCCACCCTGCAGCCAGGCCTGGGGGAGGGGCTCGAAGGCTAGCGTCTGGTGGCCGGGTTTCCACCCATGGGACCCGGCCGGGCTCAGCCCGAAGGAGTTACATGGGTCCGCCCTCCAGTGGGCTCACCACCTGCAAGAGGGATCATGAGGGTCCAGTGCTATGTGGATTAGGTGGCGGTCAAAGGCGGAGACCTTGGTGGACTGATCCCAAGCTTTCTAAACTGGCTTTTGTGTTATCTTTGTCTAATATTTAAATTTGTTTGATGACCTGAAACATTTAAGTGTGACAAACATACAAAAAAATGAGAAGTCAGGAAGGGGGCAAACACTTTTTCACACCACTGTACCTTGTTAGGGCTGTCAAAGCAGGAGGCGGCTAGCAAGTTCTTCTTTGCTGTGCCAAGAGTGACCAACAAACTGCAACTCCCTCTCCTGGATGGTTTTGGGGTGGTATAAATCTGTAGAGGTTTTTGTTTGTTAGATGGTCTTTTCAGAAGACACTGAAGGCTTTGTGTAAAGGCACCGTTGCATGCGGATTGAAGTTTAGAAGTAAGTGTCCGTAGACCAGACCAACAGTTTTAACAGTAGCATGAAAGAAGTTCAGTTTACATAAGGTGTGCAGGTAAGTTAGATTCCAGACTTTTTCCAAGGTGTTTAGGGCTCTGCAGGTTTTTCTGATATGGAGTTTGCCATCCCTCTTAGTAGAGGCAATATTGCTTCCGAGATCTCTCTTTAATGTCATCATCACCTAAGGACTGAATGGTGCTTTCTGCGTTATAGGACATGAATTCAGTTTTGTGAGCATTGATGCGAAGGCCAATTGAATCTGCCGCTTCTTCAACAGGGTGTAGCAGAGTGTTTGCATTTTCTATATTGTCAGCAAAGAGAACAAGATCATTAGTATAGTCCTCATCCGCCATTTTCTCTTCTGGATAATGTTGACTCCTAGCTCTTTCTAGAATGAGCACAAGTTCTTTATGTTCATCTGCTGAAATTCGTAAGGCGTAGTCACGACATGACAAACGGGTACAACAGGTTAGATGCATAATTGAAGGAGTGAAGACCAAGAACTTGTGAGCTGTTCTCTCATTTCAAGATTTCTCCAAAGCATTTAACTCCATCCATCACATGACAATGGTTGAGATTCTTCGTGCTTACCACATCCCTCAGGAAGCAACTGACTTAAGACTGGCATCCTAAAAATAAGATTACATTAATGTCAAATATTTAGACCAAGAAGTTCTTCAGAAATCTTGAACAAGATTCTGATGATGCTTGAAATGTGAGCCCTGATATAAATATTTATATACAATAATATATTTGAAAATGTGTGTTCAGTTCAACAGTCAGCCTATTAAAATCCTCAAGATCCCAGTTTCCTCAACAAATTCTTTATCAGACATTGGCAAGTGATTTTCACCCTTTTTTTTTTGTATTTTTCACATCTAATTACATTTCTGACAGATAAGGGCTAGTGGGAATTTAACAAAATATTAATGAATGTGGGCCAGAGTGCTCAGCAGGCAGCAGTTATACAGCAGCTTACACCATACCTTCTTCCTTCTGCAAACAAACTCAGGCTGCACCTGTACCTCCACTTTGATTTATTCTTCTTAAAGCAAGAATCAGATATGACTCAGGCTAGAACTATTAATGATACAGCCCCAAACCTTTAATAGGTGCATTCATCAGAGTGTCAAACTCTTTGATTCCTCTCTAATTTCACACACCAGTCACTTCCCAACATTTTTCTCCCATGCCTTTTCCCCCCTTAACAATTCAGCACTATTCATTATCCAATATCTGATATCCTCCAGAAACTTTTAAAGGATGTATGAAGTCATTCAAGTAGCACATTATGCCCTGACTTGTCACTGGCAAACATTTGATCACCCCACAAAATTTTGATTTATCAACTAATTAACTAAGTGATGTATTGCTGACCTGGTTGTTCATAGTTTCTAGGAAACTGTAAAAACTGCTAATATATATAACTTGGCAGCACAGGAAAATTTTGTTTAAAAAATGAGATGTAAACAGTAGGGGCAACAATAAATGCCTTTAATGCTATATAATAATGAATGATTTTCAGAGGCTTGTAATTAGTTTATTTTTGTTGCCAAAAAACAAGCTTCTTTTGCCAGCCCAGTGGAAACTGCCAAGTTTTTATATAGTATTCTACGTCTGAAGTACCAGAGATTCAAAAAGATCAAAAAATGAACACTCTTCTGCTGCCAACTCAGTTTGTTTCTCAGTTTCCTTCCAGCAGAGGACACAAACGTGCATAGAGAGAACTAACAGAATCACTGGTTGGGCAGTTTACCTGGTAGAATTTTTTTTAACCATCCATCCATCCATCCATCCACTACTGCTTGTCCAAGGGTCCAGGTCACAGCGAATGTAGTCTAAGCAGAGAAGCCCAGACTTCCCTCTCCCCAGCCTCCTCCTGAGACTTTTCAGGGAGTATACCATGGCATTCCTAGGCCAACATATTCACTATAGCATATCCTGGGTCTGTTTCTGGGTAGGGATTGGGGTTTTTCTCCCAAAGCGCCTCATGTGTGAGGTATCCAGGAAGCATCCTCATCAGATGCCCAAACCACTTCAACTGGCTCCTTTTGATGTAGAGGAGCAGCGGCTCTACTCTGAGCCTCTCCCACATGACCTAGCCCCTCACCCTATCTCTAAGGATGATCCCAGCCACCATATGGACAAAGCTTATTCAGCCACTTTTTTCTGTGATCTCATTCTTTCAGTCACTACCCAAAGCTTGGAGGTGAGAGTCAGCTGTAGACTGCTGGCTTTGTTTTAGAGCTCAGTTCCTCATCACCATGACAGACCAATATAATGTCTGAATCACTGCAGATACTTCTCCAATCCATTTTTCAATCTCTTGCTCGATTCTTCTGTCACTCACAAAGACCCCAAGAGCCTTGAACTCATCTACTTGGGTTAGGAGATCATCTCCATCCCTGGCAATCCAGCTTTTTCCAGCAGAGAACAATGGATTGGGAATTCCTTGAAGGACATCTTAATATCTTAATACAGTAGTGGCTCAGGTAGTTGCTCAGGAGGTAGAGCAAGTTGTCCAATAACCGGAAGGTTTGCGGTTCAAATCCCGCTCCTACCACCCTGCCGTTGGGTCCCTGGGAAAGACACTTTACCCACCTTGCCTCGTGTCACAGACACTAGGGTGTGAATGTGAATAAATGTTCGGTGGTGGTCGGAGAGGTCGTTGGCATGAATTGGCAGCCACGTTTCTGTCAGTCTGCCCCAGGGCAACAGTGGCTACAGCAGTAGCTTACCATTGTCTGTGAAGTGAATGAATAATGGACTCATTGTAAAGTGTCTTGGGGTGTCATGAAAAGCGCTATATACAGTGGTGTGAAAAAGTGTTTGCCTCCTTCCTGATTTCTCTTTTTTTTATGTTTGTCAGACTTAAATGTTTCAGATCATCAAAAATATTTAAATATTAGACAAAGATAACACAAGTAAACACAAAATGCAGTTTTTAAATGAAGGTGTTTATTATTAAGGGGAAAAAAAATCCAAGTCCAGTCCAGTCCATGAACTGCCTTTTTAAGGTCATGCCACAGCATCTCAATCAGATTCACATCAGGACTTTGACTAGGCCACTCCAAAGTCTTCATTTTATTTTTCTTAAGCCATTCAGAGGTGGACTTGCTGGTGTGTTTTGGAGCATTGTCCTGCTGCAGAACCCAAGTGCGCTTCAGGTCACTCAGGTCAGATTGAGGTCACAAACAGATGGCCAGACATTCTCCTTCAGGATTTTTTGGTAGACAGCAGAATTCATGGTTCCATTTACCACAGCAAGTCTTCCAGGTCCTGAAGCAGCAAAACAGCCCCAGACCATCACACTACCACCACCATATTTTACTGTTGATTTTATGTTCCTTTTCTGAAATGCTCTTTTACTTTTACGCTTTTGCCTCATCAGTCCACAGGGTATTTTCCCAAAAGTCTTGGGGATCATCAGGATGTTTTCTGGCAAAAGTGAATGAATGAATGAACCTTTATTTCGGATAGATTAAAAGTAAAGATTAAAAGAAAGGAGCAGAATAATATAACAAAGGGGGGAAAAATCTTACAAGGTCAAATTAAACAATAACTCCTCTGATTATACAGTTCAACATAAGTTATCTGAAATGGGCTGCACGGTGGCGCAGTGGTTAGCACTGCGGCAGCACAGTTTTACCCTCGGCCGGGGGATCGCGGGGATCATGAGATCGTGGGTTCGATCCCTGCCCCCGCCCAACAATAATCTGTGTGGAGTTTGCATGTTCTCCCTGTGTTGCGTGGGTTTACTCCGGGATTTCTCCGGTTTCCTCCCACATGCTAAAAACATGCAGGTTAGGGACACGGGGCGCTTGCGCATGCAGCGACCGGCAGCTGGTGGCTTGTCACCAGACTGCAAAACAAATCTACCTACGGGTACAAAATAAGTACAAAAAAAAAATGGGTGAGACGAGCCTTTATGTTCTTTTTGCTCAGCAGTTGTTTTTGTCTTGGAACTCTGCCATGCAGGCCATTTTTGCCCAGTCTCTTTCTTATGGTGGAGTCATGAACGCTGACCTTAACTGAGGCAAGTGAGGCCTGCAGTTGTTTGGATGTTGTTGTGGGGTCTTTTGTGACCTCTTGGATGAGTCGTCGCTGCACTCTTGGGGTAATTTTGGTCGTCCGGCCACTTCTGGGAAGGTTCACCACTGTTCCATGTTTTTGCCATTTGTGGCTAATGGCTGTCACTGTGGTTCACTGAAGTCCCAAAGCTTTAGAAGTAGCTTATAACCCTTTCCAGACTGATAAATCTCAGTTACTTTGTTTCTCGTTTGTTCCTGAATTTCTTTGGATTGCCGCATGATGTCTAGCTTTTGAGGACCTTTTGGTCTACTTCACTTTGTCAGGCAGGTCCTATTCAAGTGATTTTGTGATTGAGAACAGGTGTGGCAGTAATCAGGCCTGGGTGTGGCTAGAGAAATTGAACTCAGCTTTCCAAAGATGTGATTAACCACAGTTAATTTTTTTTTTTTTTTTTTTTTTTGGAGGGGGTAGCTTTTTCACACTGGGCCATGTAGGTTTGGATTTTACCCTTAATAAACACCTTAATTTAAAAGCAGCATTTTGTGCTTACTTGTGTTCTCTTTGTCTAATATATATATATTTGTTTGATAATCTGAAACATTGAAGTGTGACAAACATACAAAAAAATGAGATATCAGGAAGGGGGCAAACACTTTTTCATGCCACTGTAAATGCAATCCATTATTATTTGTTGTTGGCAATATGTATTTGTAGATCATTGTTACAAGTTGCCTCTCCGTGGATCATCACCTTATTATGATGGCAGGGTTTGTGTGCCCTAATGATCCCAGGAGCTATGTTGTCAGGGGCAACTCACCCCTGGTAGGGTCTTCAGAGATGAACTGTTCCTGGGTGAAAGGCCAGACAAGAGTGGCCCATAGATCCCGGTGAAAAAGTTACAAGGATCCAGTGATCGGCTGCCCAATTTGGAGTTAACGGGTGAGCTACTTGAGTCCATCTTCCAGTGGGCTCACCACTTGCAGGAGGGATCACGGGGCTCATCAGCGCTATGTGAACTGGGTGACAGTCTGGGCTTAAACTGCAGCACTAGCGACCCAGACCCCTGTGTAAGAGGGGATGGATGGATGGATGTTAATTACCATCTCCTGTGGAAGTATAAATCATCAACAAATTACCTGACTTGGTATACTCATATATCACTTTTAATTTGCTGTTAAATTTGATTTTATAAAAAAATTGTATTTAAACTAAATTTATAGTAATTTTGCCTAAAAATGTTTTAAGTAATCAACCTCAATTTGTGGTAGTTGGAGCCAGTTTCTATGAAAGTATTCAATCCACCTTAGACTATAAATTCTTATAATCAACATTTGATAAACTAAAATAGCAATGGCCTTAGCAAAGAAGAATGGTAAGGTCTTGTCATGGAAAGCTAACTGTAAATTACATTACAAAATGTTGTAAGTGGACTGCAGAATACTAAGAAAAATCGTGGCCCAGCACTTATTTTTCTGGACCTTTCTCACAACAGTTGACTTTGCATGTTTCTCACATTTGTAAACAGCATCTATTCTGAGGATACCTATCGAATGTCTTTTAGTTAGAAACACATTCTTCTGTTATTTATACAGTGGCTAGTAAATTGCTTCTCGGTGGCATCAGTGTGTTACATGCTGTCATTAAAAACAAGAAAGAGTGGTTCCCCCATAAAGATGCACTGCAGTGGATATAAATCCCCTTAAAAGCAGATCTACATTGTCTAAAATGGTATCTCATGCCCTTTTTTCCACAAAAAAAAACAAAAAAACAAAACAACTTTCATTGTCTTACAGTTACTTGTAAAAATCTTATCCCTTTTCCTCCTCCTTCAAACAGCAGGATCTATTTAGGCCCACCAACATGCCACCCACTACGACACAGAAGTCTGCAAGCTGGCAAATTTGAACAGCCAGTGCTTCGTCCTGATTGGCTCACCTGTTGTAGTGACATCACAAAAAAGCTCTGTCTCAACTTGCCTTTTTACATGACTATCATCAACAGTATTATACAGCTTAACTCTGACAACAGGAAAATTCTGCAGCCTAACAAAAGAGCCAAAATCGCAATTTCAATCAACCCTTCTGATGTTGTAATGCAGCCATGAGCATTAAAGGGTTGTAAAAACAATAAAACTGTAGGTCACAAGCCAAAATGATTAAAAAATCTCTCCACGGATCTTTTTAATACACTTGCTGGACATGGGATATAGACTTTAATAACAGAATTGATTATTACAACTTTTCATTTAATTTTTACCTACTAATGCTTGCCAGGATAAAATAATGGCCGTTTCAGCAGCCTGCATTCATGCCAGTAATCACTCCATATTAACAGTATCAATATATGGGAAAATCCTTGAGATTTCTTAGCATTATGTGCATGTTTGACATGAAGCCAGCATCAGTCTGGCAGCTGGTAGATGCCATTTAGGAGAACAGAGTGGATCTGTTCAGGTTGCAGAGCTCCATCTTGTGAAATCCAAGATACTTATTGGACCTTTTGAATGTCATCCCTGTTGCAGTGGCACCAGTTGGAGCTGGGGCTGGGCCTCAGCTGGGAGCAGCATCCTGGCCGAGTTTGGGACCCTTCACCTCGAATTTGTGCATCTGACTGAGCTGTCCAGCAATCCTATCTACACCGAGAAGGTTCAGTATATGCATCCCATTTCCCACTTGTACTTTGTAGGGCAATTTACAGTGCTTGTACATGATGTTCTGGATATTATGGGTTGAGAAAATGATATAATTTTTAACAGAAATTTGAAATGTTCTTTCCTGTGACCAGATTTCTTATGACTGCAATTTTACTGAAAAGTTCTTTTTGCCCTTTAGGCAGTCATTTTCCATGAAGTTAACGTTGTGGAGCCATGGCAGTATTTGAAGCTGATGATGTGTGTCTTTTACAGGTGATGAACATCAGGAAGCTTTTGAACAAGATTGAAAAACCTCACGGTCTGTACCCCAACTTCCTCAGTCCAGTCAGTGGCAACTGGGTCCAGCGTAAGTACTGTAATAATACCACTTTACCATTTTATACTTCGCTGCACATGCACAGTGTAGCCATATGGGAGTGTGTGTGTGTGTGTGTGTGTGTGTTATCAGGTTTTCAGCCCACTCAGTCAAAATTAAGTGGCGCTAAAGACTTGCATCAATGTATCAATCTGTTGCCATGTTTTCTCAACTTTTAATTTGCCAGAATTTTGAGATAAGGCCTTGTTGTCCAGATAAGTCATGATCTGTTCACCTTAACGTCACAAGCACTGAGGCATCAGCACCAATGGTGCTTTCATTTAAAAGGTAGTTTATAAATAGGTTGTTAAGTAGGTTACAAATGCTTTAAAAGTCATGAATCAGCAATTATGAAAAAGTTAGAAAACCCATTTCATATATCGATCCAGGCTTACGTTTGGCAAAATCACAAGACATTTTGGCTAGAGATGTTGGCAACTAACTGACAAATATCTGGCAAAAATGTAGATGATGAGAAAACTGAGTAATCTAAATAAATTGATACCTGAGGTTTGGGAGAATAGATGAATGCTGGCTCACTTCTTTTGGCTGCTTCCTGATCGGGGTCACCACAGCAGACCGTCATCTGATGTTGTGATGATCCACATAATATGTGGATTTGGCAATGGTTTTATGCCGGATGCCCTTCCTGACGCAACCCTCCCCGTTTACCGACACAAGGAGAACAGTGGCTTTGTGCTTTTCTCCCGTGGCTGAGTAACAAATTTCTCTTCCCCCATCCTATATTATGCTGAGCGCCAAGCTAGAAGGTGGAAAGTACCATTTTTATGGTCTTTGGTATGACCTGGCTGGGGCTTGACCCCACAACCTCCCATCTGTGGAGCAGATGTTCTACCACTCCAGTCAATATGCAGACTGACTATAGGGGAAGAAACATGTCACTATTTCTCTTTTTTATCCTGTGCATTTTAACAGCTTATTAAGGAGTTATAAAGTCTTTAAAATCAATTATTACCTACTAATAAACTATTTATAAACCCTTTATTACAGAAAGTTCTTTTGTAAAGTGGTAGCACCATGATATCATAGTGATAGTGAGTGCAGTAGTTTGAGTTTTTGTCACTGAAAAAAATCACTTTAGAAGGCAACTCACAGACACCCAGAGAGGTCATTCTTGTTTCCTGCTCCATATTACAGCTATTCTGTTGACCCAAAAGGGGTCAGAGTTGCAAGGGCTTGAATTCATTAAATGTAATCTGACATTTTTCATTTTTATCTTTTCTCACCTGTTTTTCATGTAAGTGTCGATGGTTTTCACGCCACTGACACTTCAAATCACCTAACTTTTCAAAGCTCTTCTAGCTGTCTTTTCTCCATCTGTAACATCATGCTTGTACAGTAGCAGTGGCTACATGACTCTGTTTCCTCTAGGTCATTAAAATGATAATGAATTCAATTATAAGAGGAAATTGGATCTTTGTGATTTACCTGAAAGAACTTGGGGGAGGGAGTGATAAATTGTTGCTGAGGCTGAAAAGGTGGCAGTCTGAATGATTAGAGCGGCTAATTGTTGTGGGTGATGATGTAGGGAAGTAGAAATGCGTGCGAAGAAAAAAGAAACTTTGGCTTCACAGCCTTGTTTGTCTGAGTCAAGGGCAAACACGGCAGCACTGTGATAACCTTGCGACGCAGTCAGCAAAGGCAGATGTGCATGCAATGCGTATGAGTGGAAAGATGAAAACTTGCACTTGCTGTCTCTTTAATATATATTCATTTTTAAGAATCTGAAATTGAAAATGGTAAGAGAAATATCAATAACCACTTCTTTGACTTTCCACTGACAAACTTAAAATGTGCAACATAACTTACACCAGGGCTATTCAATTATAAAATCATTTGGGCCACAACTTGAAATAAAGACATGTAACTGGGCCGCACATGTTCAGCGATCTGTTGAATATGGCAAATTTCAAACCAACACAGATCAATATGATGAAAAATATGCACTTTTTATTCATTGTCTTGCGGCGGCATGAGATAAAGCGGCGTGGTTGGAGGTTTTGAGTAGAGTTTTATTATCATACCGCCGTCACAAGCTCCGCTCCCGGCGCCGTGCATGAGCGCCGGGAGTGAGCCCACGGCTCTCAGAGAAGGAGGGACACAAAGTCTGTGTCCTGCTGCAGAGGTTGAAGTCGGATTGAGAGAGGATGAGAGCATGGTTACAATGCAGTATATATACACCCAACTACAACAATACATCAAAGCATTCACAGCAGGTGGTCTGATCAAACAGATAACAGGACAGGCATGAGACATTTGCATGAAAGGCAACATTAACATTACAGAGGTGAGCCAGACGAAACGAGTCTGCCTGTAGACATTAATACACATTTCCTATTCTGTTATTTGCTCTAGCCGAGCGCTGTGTTTGACCAGTCCGTTTGTGGGGATTTACATCAAAGCACATCTACATATGTAAGATGCTCAGAAGAAGCACAGTAAGGACAAGACGCATGAACACTATACGAGAATGGCGCATTACATCACAATACATGCATGTTTGCATCACAAATACATGAATGGCACATTGCATCTCAGTAGTGCAGCGGGAAAAACAGAGACAAGAGAGCTGAGTGTCCTTATCTGTTGTGGGGGTTAACCAAACCGCCACACGCTCCCCCCCAGAGGGCGCGGCAGGGGGCCGAGACCTTGATAATCCATCTGTGTGAGCGAGCTGTGGGAGAAGCTCGCTGCAGGCGGAGGGGGAGGGAGGGGAGTGGTAGTAAGTGCCGGCAGGGGCTGTAAAATCGTCCCGAGCCGTGCAAAAATTGCTTGCTGCTCCGCGACGTCGAGGGGCTGTCCCGTTGCGCGTGCGGAGATCACAAGAAGAAAAATTAGTCTCTGACTCCTCTCGTGGCCATGAAGAAAAGCAGGAGCGGCTGTAAGAAAAAATAAACAAAAGCAGAGGGACTGGCGTGTTGGCTTTAGGTGCAGGAGCAACCCCAAAGCCCCCGGGAACAGCTGACGGCTGAAATCCCTTTGTGCCGTGGCTGAGACCATTAAAAAAAAAAATCCAGTGGCGAGCTGCGTGCTTGCTTCAGGTGAACGAGCAGCCCTGAAGGTTCTGTGAGCAGCGGCGGAGGACGATGGCGGTCTCTGGAGCCGTTACTTGTCCCGTGCGTGATGCACCGTCCTCGTAACTCCCCGGTGCGTGCGCGGGGGTTCCGTGCGTGGGTGGGCCGCTGGAGTGGCGAGTCAGGGTGCAGAAACTTGGTGGAGATCCAGGTTGAGCTGTGGCTGCATGATTGGCCATGGTGCGTTGGAGCGGTGAGAGGAAATAGACGATCTTTTGTCCCTCAGGCTCGTGCAGATGCGTTGGAGCGGCGGGAGGGGATAGACGATCTTTGTTCCTCAGGCTCGGGCGTGGTGCGTTCAGGTCCACGCGTTGCGTTCTCCGCCGGCCACGGAGGACGCCGTCGTGGAGAAGGGACGAGGTGCCCGCGCTCTCATGTGAAGGAGCTGCGAGCGCGGCCGGTCCAGCGTGGATGAGCAGATCTCAGACGTGCAGATCTCATCCTGAAGAACGGGTCACCAGTGCAGCTGTCCAGCTCAGAAGGTTGCTGCTTTCACTGGCCGCTCGTTTTTTTCAGCGTTGGTTCGCCAGCGTGGCCGTCCAAATCAGAAGGCTGCGTCGCACAAAACGTGTGCGTCTTCTCGGGGTCACCAGTGCGGCGGCAGTGGAATAAAGCGGCGTGGTTGGAGGTTTTAAGTAGAGTTTTATTATCATACCGCCGTCACAAGCTCCGCTCCCGGCGCCGTGCATGAGCGCCGGGAGGGAGCCCACGGCTCTCAGAGAAGGAGGGACACAAAGTCTGTGTCCTGCTGCAGAGGTTGAAGTCAGATTGAGAGAGGATGAGAGCATGGTTACAATGCAGTATATATACACCCAACTACAACAATACATCAAAGCATTCATACAGCAGGTGGTCTGATCAAACAGATAACAGGACAGGCATGAGACATTTGCATGAAAGGCAACATTAACATTACAGAGGTGAGCCAGACGAAACGAGTCTGCCTGTAGACATTAATACACATTTCCTATTCTGTTATTTGCTCTAGCAGAGCGCTGTGTTTGACCAGTCTGTTTGTGGGGATTTACATCAAAGCACATCTACATATGTAAGATGCTCAGAAGAAGCACAGTAAGGACAAGACGCATGAACACTATACGAGAATGGCGCATTACATCACAATACATGCATGTTTGCATCACAAATACATGAATGGCACATTGCATCTCAGTAGTGCAGCGGGAAAAACAGAGACAAGAGAGCTGAGTGTCCTTATCTGTTGTGGGGGTTAACCGAACCGCCACAGTCTTAGTTTTAAATGTGCGCTTGGCACTGGACAAAGGCACATCAAAAGTGCATAATAACGGTTCTGGGGTTGAGCAGAACTTGAAGTAGTAGAAATATTTTTTCCTCTTGAACAACAATTCAATAAATAGAATGGGGGGAAAAAATCTGTAAATAACCATTTTGGTCACATATTAGGCATATCTCAAAGTGCATAAAAACTCAATATGCAGTTAGTAGCATTAACTTTTGTTTACCTTTTGAAATAAAATATACTACATCCTGGTCATAACTGACCTTGGCACATCACAAAGTGCATTTAGCTGAATAAACAATGAACTGTCAAACACTTAAGTGCACAAACCCCCCAAGAAAAGATTGATAACATTAACAAACATTGCACATCCACCATTGTGGTTTGTTTTGTTTTAAATCACCACGTGTGAATAGGAATCTCTTTTTATAACTACACATTCCATTACACACGCATATCAGTCAACCAAAAATTTCTAGTAGCGTTAAGGATGTAAAAAGACATCCACTTAAAAACTTGAGTAATAACTTCAGTCTTGAAGGTTTGAGGTTTTTCTCCAAAATTTATAACAATTTTTTTTATAGTTTTCTACTTTTCTCTGTAAATTTATCTAAATTTGAAACCATTTTCCTCATATTTGTAATTTCCTCTTGTAAAATTGACTTTTCTTGTACATTTGAGACTTTAGTATAAATTTGTGAATTTTTATGGCTATTTTTTTGTTTATTTTTTAAATAAAATTACTGTTTTTTTAATAAATTTGAAACAGATTGTGGTAAAATTTTGACTTTTTTTCCTTATACAATTTACACTTTTGACCATAAGTTTGCAGAGTCAGAACAGAACAATAATTTAACTCTGATTTCAAATAAAAAAGTATTAATAAAATTATATTTAATGAAATAAATTAACTTAAAACACCAAAGATGCAGTTATTTCTGTTAAAATACTTCTATATATTTATAGTTTTTGAGAATTCTTCTCACCACCCAGACAGCAGGAAAAACCTCCCTTATTTTGAAATCTAAATGTTGGCACATTTAGTTTGTCTGAAAGCTGTTGACAGATTAAAGTCACTGACTTTGTGAATTTCGGTCATCTTAACTTGCCAGGTACATAATATCCATCCATGGATGGTTGGATGGATGATGTAGTAGCTGGTGAAGTCAATCCTAAGCAATTCAGTCACTCTTGCCTTTCCCTGCATACAGTATAAAGCCTCAACACACGTTTGCTTAGCGACTCTTCATTATTATTATTTCATTATTATTCATTATTCCAGCAGGTTAAAACCACCATAAATGCCTCCACTGCTTACATATCTCCTCTGCTTTTTTTTCCACGTTTAAAGAACTTTAATAAGCTCATGTTTCTCTCAGACAGCAACACTAGAAAACCTCTGCCTGTCCGACTGGAATGCTCACGTGGGCGGGGCGCTTCTGAACTCTGTGCAGGTTATGGTCATGCGCATTGTTCGTGTGCGCACTTGCGGACCGTTCCTTCATTCCTTCATATTTTTTCTTAAATTTATATTTCCTTGGCGTGGCCTGGGCCACTCAGAGGCTGGTTCTGGGCCGCATGTGGCCTGCAAACTGCTAATTGAATAGGCCTGACTTACACCATTATACACTTTACGGGAAGTGTGAAAATATTTGAAGAATTTGGACATTTAGTACTGCAAGAGCAGACTTTAACTGGCTGTTTTTGATAGAATACTACACAGAATCAATTTGAGTGCATGTTTTGTAGTTATAAAGTTAGACTTTTTTTTTTAAATGAACAGGCTATGTAAGAGGCTTTCTTTCAAATGGATGATGCACAACTTTTCTGTTTCTGAAGAGTCAGTTCAAGGTGAAAAAAACTTCAAAAATACATAATAAAAAAGTTGAAGAGGGCTGTTGAGAAGCTTATGAAACAGGTCAGCAACTTCAACTATACAAGGAGTCATTAAAAACAAACAGTACAGGAGTCATTAAATACAAACAGTACAGGAAAATAAGTTTCTGGGGGTGACGCTAGACAGTAAAATCTGCTGGAAACCTCACATCAGTCACATCCGGGCTAAATTAGCAAAATGTATAGGCATACTGGGGAAGACAAGACACATCGTGGACTATAAATCATTGGTCTTATTGTACAATTCACTGTTTTTACCTTATCTTAACTACTGTGTAGAAGTCTGGGGAAACACCTACAAGACCAACCTACAACCTACAATGCTTGATATGAGCCGAGAATTTTAAGCAAAACCATCAAAATAAGGACTTCTGTTGGCTACCAACAAACGTGGGGAATACCCTTACGACCCAGTGCTGACCTGGTGAAGGTTCTGGTAGATCTGGCTCCGTTTCGCCCCGTTTCCGACCTCTAAAGGCTCGCCTCTGATGCTAACCCAGATGCTAACCCAGAGTAACTGCAGCAGTGAGAAGGTATTCTTTACATCTGGCCATCTGGAGCCGAGGAGAGAAGGATTTAAAAGGAGGACGAACCAACCGAGGCGGCGATTGGGAGCTCGGGCGCGGCGTTGGTGAGAGACGGGGGCCACCTGGATCCAGCAGGACAGTGGTCTGAACCGGTGCTCAATTGCGAGGCCCAGCCGAGGAACGACCAGACTGACGGCGGTCGGTGACGGGGCCTAGACGGGGCCTAGACGGGGCTCAGCGGAGGAGCCGCCTAGCCAGACGGCGACGAGTGGCTGTGATCGGTGGATTCCGGCTGCGCCGGCGGTGCACGACACAACTGGCCAGGTAGACGGAGGCAGGCGATAGACGGCGGTGATCTGCGGAGCTGAGCAGCGTCACTCGGCGGAGAAGCTGCGCAGGAGCGGCGGGTCCAGTAGTGACCGAGCTAGTTGAGGCCTAGCCGGATTCTCTGCTTATTTCTATCCACAGGTCAGTAAAATGCCACCCAAAAAGAGGAAATGGAAGAAATTAAAAAAAACTCTGAACTTTGTGTTAGATGAACTGGCCAAAGTGACTAGCCAGCAGGACAAAATATTAGACCTAATACAGGAGGTACAAGCCCTACATTCAATAATAAAAGAAAAAGACAAAAAAATTATGGACCTGGAGCAACACGGGCGTCTTTTGGAGCAACGCGTTGAGGATCTTGAACAAGGTTCTCGCATTGATGACATAGTTATAAGTGGACTAGACATCAGATATCAGTCGTACGCCCATGCCGCTACAGGACTGAGTGGTGAACATGCTTCCATAAGTGAATCAATGTCCTTAGAAAACCAAGTGCTTCAGTTCCTTAATGATAAAGACATTAAGGTAGAAGCCAATGCGATCTCAGCCTGTTATGCTTTACCGAAGAAAGATAACAAAACAAAGAAATCAATTGTGATGCGCTTTGTGAACAGGAGGGTGAAAAATGACATACTGAGGCAGGCCAAAAAACTAAAGGAAACTCAAGTTTACCTAAATGAACACCTGACAAAAAAAAACGCTGAATTAGCACGGCAGGCACGGATGCTGAAAAAACATAATAAGATACAGTCAACCTGGACAAGAAATTGTAGAATTTGGATTAAACTAAATGGAACACCTGAGCAAGCAAAAAGTATAATGATCAGAGATGCTACTGACTTAGATAAATACAGATGAACACTGACTATGAAACACAGAGTGAGGAAACTCAAACTCTAAAAATATGCCACTATGCTGAACATAAACCACAAGAGATGGAGAATGATATTGATCCTGATAACCACTTTTTCAATAATATTCATAACCACTGTGAATATTACACTGAAAAGCAATTCAAAAGTCAAGTGCAATTAGATGGTAAACTGTCAATAATACACTTCAATAGCAGAAGTCTTAACAAAAACTTCTCACAGATTCAGGACTATTTAAAACAGCTAAACAGAAAATTCACAGCTATAGCAGTCTCTGAAACCTGGCTTAATGCAGAACAGGCTCCCCTGATGGCAATAGAGGGATATCAGATGTTTAACATTAACAGATCTCAAAAAAAGGGTGGTGGTGTTGCACTGTATATTGATGACCTATATAGATGTAAGCTTGTAAATGAAATGTCCTTAGCACTACCAGGGATTCTGGAATGTGTTACTGTTGAGATTGACCTAGACAAAACAAAAAATCTAATCATAAGCTGCATATACAGAACGCCGGGAACTTGCATTGAGACATTCAGAGATAAATTAGTCGAGCTGTACAATAATATTACTAGTAAGAAAATGGTAGCAATTTGTGGAGATTTCAATATTGACCTACTTAATCCACATCAACAAAATGTAGTTACAGAGTTCATGAACTCTATGTACAGCATGAGTCTATATCCCACAATAACACATCCCAGTAGAATCACAGCTCACTCTGCTACACTTATTGACAACCTGTTTGTCAATGTTCTCGACAAGAAAATAGAAAGTGGATTATTGATAAATGATATAAGCGACCACTTGCCAATCTTTGCACTTATCCATGGCCACACGGGGCCCAACCCAGAAAAAATCTCAAAATCGTTCAGACACAAATCACCAAACGCAATCAGTTCTTTTAAAGAGGACTTGCTGAAGCAAGACTGGACAGAAGTCTATGTATCAGATGTAAATGAAGCCTATGACACATTTACAAACATTGTAACCACTCTTTATGAAAAAAACTGCCCATTAGTTAAAAAAAAGCTTAAACACAAATTTACTGACAAACCATGGCTAACCAAAGGACTACAAAAGGCGTGTAAAAAGAAAAATTTATTATATAAAGCTTTCATAAAGAAAAGGACAAAAGAAGCAGAGCAGCGGTATAAAACATACAAAAATAAGTTAACATATATAATAAGATGTAGTAAAAGAGACTATTACAGTAAAGAACTGGAAAAAAACAAAGACAATATTAAAAATACATGGACAATAATCAACAGTATTCTTGGAAATAAAAGCAGAAATACCAGCTACCCAACTAACACTCCAAAAAATAATAAATCGACTCCGAATGTGAATATAGCTTCACCTGCAGATGAATTTAATAATTTTTTTGTTAACATTGGACCTAAACTGGCCCGAGAAATACCCACTACGGTGCCAATAGGTGATTCAATATGCAATAACACTGCTGTAAAAGACACCATCTTCATAAAGAACACAGACGAAAGAGAGGTCATTGAAATTGTTAAATCGTTCAAAAGTAAAACATCTACTGACTGCGATGGTATTGATATGCTACTAGTCAAAACTGTTATCGAATGCATAGTGAAACCACTGACGTATATCTGTAACCTGTCTCTCCAATCAGGTATATTTCCCAATACAATGAAAATAGCTAAAGTAATTCCAATTTACAAGACAGGCGACAGAGGGGAACTCTCCAACTACAGACCAATTTCACTATTACCGCAATTTTCCAAGATACTTGAAAAAATATTCTATGAGAGAATTGACAACTTCATACTGAAGAATGATTTATTGTGTGAGCAGCAATATGGGTTCAGACACAAAAGGACAACAGCATATGCCTTAATGGAATTTACAGAAAAAATATCAACAGCCATTGAAAATAAAGAGTATTCAGTTGGAGTATTCCTGGATCTTAAAAAAGCATTTGATACAGTAGATCACAATCTATTATTAAAGAAACTACAAAATTGTGGTATCAGAGGGGTAGCACTGTCCTGGTTAAGAAGTTACTTAAAGAATAGATATCAGTTTGTATGTGTTAACAACAAAAACTCAGAGCTACTGAAGGTCACCTGTGGAGTCCCACAGGGTTCAGTTTTGGGACCATTATTATTCAATATGTATATAAATGATATATGTAAAGTTTCAGAAAAAATGGACTTAATATTGTTTGCTGATGACACTAACCTGCTATGCAGTGGAAACAACTTGGAACAACTTCTGGATACACTCGGAAAGGAATTAGGAAAGCTGAAACTGTGGTTTAATTCAAACAAATTAACGCTCAATTTAAGCAAGACAAAATTTATAGTCTTTAACAACCATCACAACTACCCAGTACCCAAACTCAGTGTAAATGGTGTAGAGATTGAAAGGGTATCCGAAACTAAATTCCTTGGAGTAATAATTGATAACAAACTGTGTTGGAAGCCACATATTAATTATATAAAAGGTAAAGTATCCAAATCAATTGCAATATTACACAGAGTGAAAAATTTGCTGAATCAACCCACACTATACACCTTGTATCATTCATTAATACTCCCATACATGACATATTGTAATGAAGTATGGGGAAATACATATAAAACAAACATATATCCACTCTTTATGCTTCAAAAGAGAGCTATTAGAATAATCAACAAAGCAGCTTACAGGGAACCAACAAACCCACTTTTTCTTAAACAAAAAACTCTCAAGTTGAAAGATCTGATCGACTTTAAAACCGCAATAATAATGTTCAAAGTGAAGAATCTATCACTGCCCGCAAATATCCAAAAGTTGTTCCAAACAAGGGAGAAACGATATCACTTCAGAGGAACATGTATATTTCAAAAACCTACAGTGAGAACAACTACCAAGCAACACTGTATTTCAGTGCAAGGTGTCAGATTATGGAACAATTTTGGACCTGAATTAAAATCATGTACAAAGCTTGGACAATTTAAACAAAAACTAAAGGAAGAAATACTCCAAACATATTTACAAGACGACATGTAAACTCACATAAGGATTGACATTTCCAGCCTGTGTTGTGTTATAGCTTAGTTTTTCTTTTTTCTCTGTGACACTATGTCTTAGATTTGTTTTTGAATAGTAACCGCTTAACTTAGACTAGCTCAGTTTTCTTTTTCTCTCAGTCATATTTTGTCTTAGCCTTGTTTTAAATTGTAATCGCTCTTGTCTTGTTTTCTCTTTTTTCTCCTTTGAATTCTTGGATGGAATATGGGTGGGCAATATAAGCTGCGGCTTCAGCCATCACCCATTTCGGATAACTCACGTGGAATTGTATAGTAGAAGGAGTCTTTGTCTAATTTGACCTTGTTGTTATATTATACAGTTTCTTTTAACCTGTAATGTACTATCCGAAATAAATTCATTCATTCATTCATTCATTCATTCATTCATTCATTCATTCATACAAGCAATATGCACATTACAAAAAAGAGCTATAAGGATAATAAACAATGCAGGATATAGAGACCATACCAATTCGTTGTTCTTGAAGTCACATGTCATAAAGTTAATCGATTTAGTTAAATTTAAGACAGCACAAGTAATGTACAGGGCAATTAACAATCAACTCCCAACCAATATACAAAAAATATTTAAAAAAAGAGACAATGATCATAATTTGAGAGGAGACTTAAACTTCACAAAACCCAAGATACGTACAACCAAGAAAAGTATGTGCATATCTGTCTGTGGGGTGGATTTGTGGAACAGTCTGGAGCCGGAACTGAAACTATGTACAAACAGAAATCAATTTAAAAAGAGGTATAAGCACCATTTGTTGAAAGGATATATGTTAGAAGGGTAGAATTTATATGTACGATTCATTATGTTCACTCTGGGACATTATGGGACACTATGGAATGGTGGGTGGGACAGCACTGTGTGTATCTGTGTCGTTTGAGACTGGTTTTGAAATATAGACTTCATTGTATGTTAGAATGGACAGGTGCTAATGTTGATCTGTAAAAAATACAGTAAATTGTTTACTTGGGGTATTAAAGGTAGTAATTTGTATAAAATTCACATGGGTGTATCGATGGAACAGAGGAGTTGGAATTAATAAGTGTTCACTTCTTCCTTCTCCCTTTCGAACAGTGTATACTGTAACTTTATTGCATTTGCTATTTGCTTGTTTTTTGTTATATTTTTTGTGTTCGAAATAAACTATCTATCTATCTATTTTGAGCAAGTTTCTGTAAAAAAAATATCAACAAGAAGCCACAAAACCTGTTTGAGGCTTGTAATAAAGGTAAAACTGGGAACTCACCTCTAGGCATTAGCCAATCAAAGCATTAAAACAGTTTTTTTTTTTTTTTTTTTTTTAACCCCTCAGCCTCTAAAGGCTGAAGGGGTATTGTCATCCCACTGGGGGGATGGGTGGCGGCGTCGCCGCATCGACACCTTCCTCGTGAATGTGATAACTAGAGACAGAAATGATGTGGGCTTTTCAAATCGATACCATGGGTGTATCTGTGAAAAATCTTGGATAAGTTTGAATTTGGGTGACCTCTGACCTTGATCTAAAGGTCAATTTTCTCAAAATCTTGTGAATGCGATAACTACACAAAGGAATGATGTAGCCTTTTCAAATCGATATCATCATGCCTAAGACAAGTCTTGGATGGCTTACACCCTGACCTCTGGCAATGGGATTGGGGTCAAAAGGTCAAAGGTCAATGTTAACATTCCCTTTGCACAATATGGAGTCTCCATAGTTTGTACACAGGTTCGCCCTGTCATCCTGACCTCTGACTATGGTTTTGGGATTACAAGGTCAAGGTCAAATTACCATTTAAACTGTATCTCAACAACAAAGAAAGCTAGGGTCACCAAACTTTGTACACAGGTTTACCCTGAGACCATGACCTCTGACTATGAGTTTGGGGTCAAAAGGTCAAAGGTCAGGGTTAGCTTTCCCTATGCCCTATTTCTATACAACGAATAAATCTAGGGTCACCAAACTTTGTACACGGGTTCACCCTGTCACCCTGACATCTGCCTATAGTTTTGGGATTGCAAGGTCAAAGGTCAAGGTCAAAATGTCATATAAACTACATCTCAACAACAAACAAAGAAGGTGATGGGTACCACGGGCAGCCGCCAGTATTTTTTAGACTTCAGTCTGTAACAGTCTGTCCTTCTGAGATGCTCATTTCTAATCCTGTTCCTCCTAGTTACTCCCAGTGAAAATATGCTAAAGGGATTTTATGTCAGTCACTGGACTAAACAAACAAATGGGTGAAGTTACAGTGGCAACAGCAATTTTTTAGATATGAAGAGTTTGTTTGCAAAAACCGATAAACGCCACTTCCATGAAAATTTCACTCTTTACATCAAACAACTGTTAACATTATCTACTTGTAGAAGTTCAAATCGTTTTGTCTCAAAAGCTGATATGTCCTATGGTATAGATGCTACAAATTCATGTTTTTTTTTTTCAAAAGCCGATAAACACCGGGAGCGTTTCTTTTTTTTTTTTTTTTAACAAAAGCAGATAACTCTACAGGGCAGATCAGCGCTTGGTATTTGGGTCACATGACTCATCTTGGCTGCCTTCCTGGTCTGCTCGCTCTGACTGATTTCCCTGGCTGTGTTCGGAATGTTCACTCACTCACTCCCTCCCTACTCGCTATATAGTGAATTTAGTTATAGTGGACTATACAGTAAACTCAATATAACAATAAAATTTACCGCTTTTGGACACTACTGGGCTTGTTTTCGCGGCACGGTTAATGACATCACGTGAGACAGTAAAATGTAACAGACTATCGATGGTAAAAAATGAATACCTGCTTGTAATTTGTAGTAGATATGTATTAAATCAAATTGTTTTTGCTTAATTATTAAATATAAATGCCTTAAGGTAGTTTATGTTGTGATGTGAAGCTCTTCTCTCACTGCTCTGTTGGCTGGGTATTCACTATATAGTACACTATACAGTATGGGGAAGGAGTTTCTTTTTTTTTCCAGCCTTATTCCTTTTCTTTTTATACTGTGCACACCAATGAAGAGAGAGAAACGCCTTTTCAAGTCTCCTGTAGGTCCTGTACGTATAGTAGTATTGACAATAAAATCTTTGAATCTTGAATTATAGCTTTATTATAGCTTTATTATATCATTTTTACTGAGTGGATTTGTCTAAATCAGTGTGTCAATCATACTTCATTGATGCTTATAGACATTCAAGTATGTTCCAGACAAAATAGCTGGCTTTCGGGACTTATCTGTTTTTGAAAAAAAAAAAAAAAAAGTACTAATCAATTGCCAAAAAGTAACAATGAATTGATGTTTGATTTTTTGCTTTATTATGTCTGAGATACAGTGATCCCTCGCTACTTCGCGCCTCACCTTTCGCGCCCTCAGTGCATCGCGGATTTTTCAAAAATATTCATCAAAAATTCAAAATTGAGAAAAAATGGGCGGGCGCTAGCAGAAGGCAGGGAGACTACATTAGAACATCAGGTATCAACACGGAGAGCCCGCACAACTCAAAATCCACCTCTTTGTTCGCTGTTCTCGTGTTGGCTCGGCTCGGGAATCTCGCAAGCTGATTGGCCGAGACGTTTTACCCGGCTTCTCTCCCTGCCGAGCGCCCATACCCAGCGAAGGAAGACCGCATTCATTGTTCTTTATCGCTCGTGTTGCTTAGTCTCGCTGCGTGGAACTTTTCGCTGTTCTCTTGTGCCTTTTTGTGCGAAATAGTCTTCCCGTCGAGCCACTACGCCGCCTCCTGCAGCTTCTCCAGCTCTATCGGAAGCTGCCCTCGATGATGCTGCGCCTCTAGCACCTGACGATGAGGCGTCACCTGAGGAGCAGTAAAGCTCTCATTAACCTGTGCAGTAAATCATCTTCATCTTGAGTTACGTATCTTGTTATAAGAATAAAAGAGTTCTAAAAACATATTTATGTACACTTTATTTACATCTACGTATGTATGTACACTTACACACACACACACACACACACACACACACACACGTATCATATGAGAGAGTGAGTGAGAGAATGAACATACGTATTATTTATGGGTGACGTCATTAGGGGTGACGCTACTTCGCGGTTTTTCACTTTTCGCGGTCGGTTCTGGAACCCATTAACCGCGATAAGTGAGGGATCACTGTACTCATATTTCAAGTGACCATGTCTTAGAAGCTGATTTGGAAATACTAACACCTATAAACCTACAGATGAAAAAGTGTTTTTTCTCATTTTGAACACAACTGGACTTACCTGTTTTTGCAAAAGAACTCTTCATATAGACTAGTTAGTTGTGGTGACAGTGTTTGCTACAGGATTTACTCAAACTTACCAGAAAAGATAGTGACCCAGGTTACATGGTCACAATAAACCGATTACTGGGAATAAACTGATAATGGCAATAATCAATTTTGTCATGTTTACATGCACTGAATAAATTGATTATTGGAAGGTAAACCATTTGAGTTAATGACCCCGGTTACATGGCCTTTATAGAATTATTCTGTTTATATGATCACTTGAATAATCAGATAACTGCAGAAATCCAATCATAATCGGTTTATTTGTGCACATGTAAATATGGATGCTTATCTAATATCAGAAACATTTTTTGACAGCCTGTAGTTATTTTATACAGAAACCCAGAATAAAGTTCTTTGTATGTTTGCACATAACCTGCTGAATAACATTTATTTTTCTCTTTAGATCATGTCTCCATTGGTGGCCTCGGCGATAGTTTCTACGAGTATCTGATCAAATCGTATCTGATGTCAGACAAGGTGGACGAGGATGCAAAGAAGATGTACTACGATGCACTGGAGGTATGGAAATCTTTCATCTTTTCATGCACACAGAGGAATGTCATCCCTGGGGTATAGCTCAATCAGATAAAATAATAATCCCATCAATTAGCATAAGCTTTTGATCAAACAAAGACTATGCAATGCTTTATGGTGAAAAAGATCAACAAGAGGACAGCAGGTGTATTGTTTTTAGTACATAGTGAGTGTTCAATGGTGGTTAAGAAATCCTGTACTTAAACTTTTTCAAACCCTTTTCAGACACTGAGCAATATGACTTTAGCTCCATTTAAATAGGAACTGACTTGATTTAATCTAATGTGCTGACAAAAATAGCTCACTGTTCTGCAGTCTGCATGTGAATCCATGAACGTGAGTAAAAATGCATTTGAAGCTGCATGTTTTCCCCTTTAATTGAGATAATGTCAGAGTTAAAGCACACCGCCTCTGGCTACAATTACAATATCATAGAAAATAACTGGATTGCCATTGAGATTTCTTTCGTTTTCATCAGAGGGTCAAGCCAGAGGCAGAAATACTAATTACAGACTCTTTCTCTCCAGTGACATGGTATTTTAAGTGGCCCAGGACCCCCATGCTTCCAGATTAAGTTATATGCTTTATGTTTGTACAGAGATCTGAGGTGAATGCATGGCATGACTCATTATCTTTGCCATTCAAATTCAAGCAGACTTCGAATTAAAAGTGTTGAATGGGAGAACATTTTTCCAATTATGCTGTGCCTTGATGATTGTTAACAATAGCTAATTAGTGTAAAATAATAAGTGAAAACGCTTCAATTTTTTTCCCAGAACAAGGTATTTATATACATAATATTCAGAATGTTACATCAATCTTTATTTAACATGAAATGTTTGCCATGCAGGTTACAGTGTTTATGAATCTGGAACAACAGCTCTATGAAACATTAAGTTTATAGATGAGTTACAAAGAAGCAAAGATGCTGAGAAATGTGCTAAAGTGACAGATATGTGCAGAATTTTAATTTAAGATTGTTCTGGTGTTTATGCATACATTAACTAACATATGCAGTAGTCAAAAAAAAATACTTAAATTGTAGCCACGAGCTGTCTTCACACTGCAGGAATATTTTGAGTACCAGGAACTCTTTTGTTGTTGTTTTTTTTTTTTTTGTTTTTGGTTTTTTTTTGAGAATTTTCATCAAGCTTTCTAGTTTGAGTTTTGTAATCTTTTCCTTTTCAGGAACTGGTTTAACACCCATTCAAGGGTAGGGATTTGGTAAAAAATATTGGCTCACTTTGACAGTATTGGCGTCCTTTGGGTCAAAAGCGCTGCTCCCTGTTGCTTGTTGAAAGAAAAGGAAAAATAGAAGAAAATACTGGTAAGTGGACCACAAGTCTGCAATTACCGGTCCGGTATACCATTGTAGTAGTGTTGTAGTACTCAAGACAGGTCTTGGTCTTGAGACCACATTTTCAATGTCTCGGTCTCGTCTTAGAGTCCGAGAGCCTCATGTATAAAGGATTGTGCAGCTTTCATACTTAAAGTATGTACTCACAAAATCTGAAAAGTACGTACGTGCGCACAGGAATTTTCAGATGAATAAAACTGTGCGCATGCCAGATTCTCGGCTCCTTTTTTATACATCCCACTTCACCATGTAAACCAGCGCATGTACACGATCTCTTTACTCCACCTCTGTTCCTCCCTCTAATGACTATGTAAATGACTAAAAATGCCCTTTCTGTCACTCTTCTGTCAAACTATGATCGTCAATCCTGTGGGAAAACGCAACATAAAAAATAATAACTTGACAGAGTGTAAATGCTGAGGTGTTCATAAAGGAGGTGGAGGTCAGAAAAAAAATATTTTATTCTGTTCTGACCCTCTGGAACTGGCATTAAACATGGTAAACGTAAGTTTACGGAGTGGACCAGTGTTGCAATGGCATTTATACCAGTGATCTCCACAGTCGCCACGGTCTCCTTAAAGTTTTGACTCAGTCCAAAACACACAGAGATCTCCCAAACGATCCCAGAGATTAAAAAAAAAAAAAAACAACTGTCCCAATCTCTCAACAATCTCTGTACTGTGTAAATGCAGTGAAATTCACTGTCTACTGAAGCATCAAGTATGTATCTAAATGCTATGATAATTCCACACTTTCTTTACTGTATGACCAGTTGGTCACAGGCGTGTAAATCTGCCCTGAGGCCTCTGGAATCATTATACAAATATTCTATCAAGATTCATGACAAGAAAAGACGAACGTTTCATCACTGCCCAATCCTGTCCAAATATAACCTGTTGAGCTTTGAAAATCTAATCATGTATACAAATGTGTGTCTTTTGTTTAAGATAATCCATAACTCTGCTGCTCCTCCCTTAAAAAGGTTTGTTTCATTAAGTTCTGTAAATACATCTCGGACAACTTGATCAACAGCACGCGGCGAGTGCAGGATTCCTAAGCACAAGACAACATTAGCAAATTCAACATTTTCATGTGTGGCTATGCGACAGTGGAACATGTTACCAACGGAGTTACTTGCAGTAACAGACTATCACACATTTTCACGCTTGGTGAAAAAACAGTTAATCTCTAAGCAAACCTGTGTCCATAATGTACTGTGATGTAAAGGTGTTAGAGTGTGTGATGATGACAGTGGGACCAATAAGAGTCAGTGGTTGGATGTGAAAAATTGTTTATATGGACGGAGTTATAAAATGTATTATTGTATGTTTTAGTTCTTGTCAATGTTTTGGGTTCTTATTAATGTTATTAATGTTTGTTTTAGTTTTTAGCAATGCTTGGTTTTAGTTTTTTAATTAATGTTTGGTTTTAATTTTTTATCAATGCTTACTTGTAGTTTTAGCAAATGTCTGCTTTTATTAATATTAACACCAGCCTGCCCAAGGACTACAGGTGGAAATTAGCACTAGTGCTATAACCTGGTACAATGCATCTTTCCTCTCTAAGGTCAATGTATATTGTGCATGTCCCTGCATAAATAAATAAATTTAAAAAAAAGGCAGGTAGGCTCAGACTCGCACAGTGACTCAAATAAAATAAAACAAAATGGTGTGGCATTAAAATAGAAGTCAACAGGTAGATCACTACTCACTGACAGTGTGTGGCTGGGGTGACTCAGGGAAGCCAGTGCTGACACATGGGAGGGAAAAATGCTGTGAGAGAAAGCCTGCGGCAATCCGCACATGAGGAACAGACAGACAGATGTGATGTTAGTAAGAAAAGTACTGTAAGTAAATAAGGTAAATAAACACCACTGAACACCACTCTAATCTTACAGCAGAATTTAGACTAGTTACAAACCAAATCTGTCAGTGTCGCTGCCACAACCCAAATTATGCACGATAACCAGGTGGAATACTCGGAGCTGCACAATATAAAAGCCTTTTATTTCCAGATTACAATCTCCAAATGGAGGTATTTTAGACCATGGAAACATTTCCTGACTCCAAGACAGCTGCGTGCAAATGTGTCCGTTGCAGCAGCCGGGGCTCACCTGCAGGAATCTGCCTGTCCTCTGCCTCACAGCACATACTGTGCTGGAGCCGGAGCTCAGTTAATTCAAAAATGCATTTTGCCAACCAGAATTCCTCCCAGGAGAGATGGACCTGTGCGCATTGGCTCGTGAGTCAACTGCTTAGTCTCTGGCAAATTTTATTATTATCTCGATGTCACATTTAGCTTACAGGAACAGGATCCAGTTTACAGTGGTGCTGGCAGGTCCAGTGAGTGGGGGTAGGTTATCTGAGGGAAATTAGTTGTTATTCGTCGGGTTTTCATTGCACACAATAAGTCGAGCTATGGACTTAAATCACGTAATAATAACCTTGTTTTTCACAGACTAATTCATAGACAGAGTATTTTAACTGAAGTAGAAAAGTTATTTCAACAGATTCTGTGCATTTCAGTTGTTTTGTAGTTTGGCAGACCCACCTAATAGAGCCACACATAATTTTGTGGAGAGCTGTAGTTTCTCACGGCAGGTGGAAACTTTGTGGTTCACGTTTGTTTTTAAACACCCCACTGTGTGCGTGACAATCAACGTACGCCGTGTTTTTGCACCAGCGCACCATTTATACATGAGGCCCCCCGAGTCATTTTTTTTTTTAACTGTCTTGTCTTGGTCTCTGACAAAATGGACTCAGGATTTTAAATCAAAGACCATTGATGACAAGGACTTATTTGTCCACACAATTAGCATGATTGCAAGGAAATATTCCCCTTAAATGTAACAATAAAGTCATTTGTAGGTCACCGCTAACAGTTGCAACCATGTCCCCTTTACACAAGCGTCAGAGGATGAGAGGAAACGGAGATTAAGGGAGAGTTGCAATCAAGCTGTTTAAACATTTTTCTGTTAATGGGACTTTTGAGAACATGTGGACATTTCATGTTTGTGTTAAATACAGAGGGTTGAGGATGTCTGAGTCAAACAAAGATGGTTATTAGCTCATTCAGGGGAAGCCAAAAGGAGCTTAATGTAACGACTGTCTGTCCATCTGTCCACATTTCATGGGAATCACTACTCCTCCAAGGCATTTGCCCCGATGCTCACCAGACTCACTCACAAGGATCCTCAGGTTGGTCTCCATCGAGGTTGAAGTCAAGGTCATTGTCAAAGGTCAGGAGAACTGGGCATTTATGATTTCACAATAAACCTTATTTCTCCTAGGCGGTTGACCTTAAGCACATCCTAGATGGCTCTGCACCTAGGATGATTTCAGCACCCTTCCATTTACTCAGTAAAAGAACTAATATACATATACAGTATATAATATATGGTCTTGACCTCAACTTGGGCTCAGTCTGTCTTGGTACGTTCTGGTCTTGATCTTGTTTTGGTCTCAGTTAGTATAGTCTTTACCACAACACTGTGATGTAGCATAAACACACTGTTCCAATAACCATCTTACAGTAGTCAATTGCATCACTTCAGCACACTGCTGTCCCTACGTGATCACATTATTAAACTCTCAACGGTCAGAAATGTAGTTTTATACCTAAATCAATTCAGTTGCCAAAAAAGAGAAGTAACTTAATGCTGCATTTTTTTTTTGTATTTTGTCTCCTTGTATTATTGATTTTTGCCACGAGCAGCTACTATGTCAGGTATTTCTCTTTTACTAGTAATAAAGTTTTTATGTCTTGTATCTTTTTGTAGCTCTTAATCTCAGTGGAAATTCAACAAGAAGAAAAGCCCCAAACAGCATAGTTCCTGAAAGAGTTATATTAAAAAATGTTGCAGTACTCTGAAGTGGAAAAATGCTGCTGTATGTTGGACCCATTCCTACATGTGTGAAAGTACGTAGAAGTGCCCATGACTCTAATAAGAATGTTGTTCAGCCTCTTTTCCCCTAAAAACTCAATGTAAAAATTATTGTCTTCACTTATCTGAGTCTGATCCAAACTAATAAGAGAGGTAGTTTTCCTTGGACTACATTGTGTTAATTGGGTTCTTTGCAGCGTAGCGAGGGTGTTGTGCTAGGTCAAGGTTGGGTCACGATACCCCATTGCTGGTATCACTGCAGTCATGAACCAAATTAAAAGTACTGCAATTCATATATATACAGTAGCTCTGGAAAAAAATAAAACACCATTGCAAACTCTTTTCTAAATTGGCATCTGTACATGTATGACAGCCATTCAGGTTGAATACCTGTTGAATTCCAACACAAGGACACCTTAATCTACTGATTAGGTGATCATGTAAACATGGTAAGACGCTGTGAAAGCTGTGAATAAAAATCAGAGTTATTACACAAATACAGATTTGAGTTCTTCCCAAGTTAAGACTTAAGTATTGTAGTGTTTAAGAATGAACATGAACTTGTTTTCTTTGCATTTTTTTGATCTAAAAGCACATCAAAAAACAACATCTTTATTGTTGTTTGTCCAGTTGTCATTTTCTGTAAATAAATGCTTGAAATGATGATATTTTGACTTGGAATTTGGGTGAGTTGTTTTCAGTATGTTAGAGAATAAAACAAAATTGTTCATTTTCCTCAAACGCATATACAGTCATGTGAAAAAATTTGGACACCCCTGTAAATATTCAGTTCTTTATTAAGAAATGTTCACATATCTATGTTTAACCTTGTTTTTGTTTTTGTTTGCATTTTTTAAAATTTATTTTAGCTATTGTAAGTAGAAATGAATGTGGGGATGTCCTACAAAAGATGGGGGATGTCCTAATTTATTCTTCACAACTTGTTTAGAATTACATTTTATTAAAAAATTGAAAGAAGTCTTTAATTCATTTTTAATTGTTTAGTTGTATTACGTGAATCTCCCAGTATTTTTAACATTGACATTAAATAGCCATATGTCCACATATGTAAAAAAAACAACAAACAAACAAACAAAAAAAAAAACACGGGCTTATACAGGGTGTCCTAATTTTTTTCACATGACTGTACAGTACGTACATAAAAGAGTAAAACCAGATAAAGTGATAATTTCGCAGTGGTCTCAATTTTTTTCAGAGCTGGATATTGTATCACCGAATGAATCCTTAAAGACTACTGAAAAGTAACTCGTCTGCAGTGTTTTAACTATTTTTTTTTAATCGGGGAATGGGCATCTACCTTGCGAATGTGATAACTACAGAAAGAAAAGATGTGGGCTTTTCAAATCAATATCATAGTTGTATCTAAGAAAAATCTTGGACAAGAGGTCAGTTTTTCACTTAATCTTGTGAAAGCGATAAGTAGAGAAAAAATTATGCAGGATACCATAGTTGTACCTAAGAAAAATCTCTGAGGAGTTCACATTGGAGTGACTGCTGACCTTGACCTGAAGGTCAGAGGTCAGATTTCCCATAACTCTTGTAAACATGATAATTCGAGGAGGAAATGAGGGAGGATTTTGATATTGACACCATAGTTGTACCTATGAGAAATCCTGGACGAGTTTGAATTTGGGTGACTTTGTACAAAAATCCAGCCAGCCAGTGCTCTTAATGCCAGCAGGAGTACTACCATTTTATAATATGTCTGGAACTTAAGTGTTTCTTAAGAAATAATTGTGATTAGATCTTTCAGAGAACGGTTAAGTGTATTGGAATAAAAAATGGTATAAGATGTAGCATATCTACTTTAATCCCATAAAGGAGAATGACATCAAGTTTTAGCAGCATGGAATTGCTGTAACATTTAACAGCTGTTTTGTTAGATATGGACACTTACTAAATTCTGAAGGACAAAATGTGTATTTGAATACACCTTCTTTGTTTTCCCTTTGTGTGCATTAATGCTTCTGCATTATGGTAAAACATATGGTAAAACATATATGGTAAAACATATGGTAAAACATATGGTAAAACATATATGGTAAAACATATGAAATGTACACCTTTGTTTCTCAAAGTAACAGTGTATGGCTGAAATTTACAGGTTCTTATAACCGTAGAATGTCCTCCCATGCATATTCTTCCCGTCCTAAGGGGAGGTTTGTGTTTTATTTTTATAATTAGATGTACTAAATGGTCAACATTTGCATACAAGACAATCTGATTGGGCTAACTCTAAAGTTATTGCTGATGCAGCACCATCGGAGCACTTAATTATTTGAACTACTCATCTGTATCAAAAAGGTTCCCGCTTGTATTCTCATATAACGGTGCACCTACTGTATTTCCATCTCTCATTTGCTCACCTTGAAAAGAATACTCATTCATTCTTTGGGAGTTTTGTGAATCCAGAGGTCGAGATGATGCCCTTTCCTTCTCATATTTAAATCATTTGTTTTCCAGCCTCATTTTTTTCTAGTTTTAGATCTTTCCACCTGAGATATCGACAAAGAAGGGAAGGAAAAGACAACAGGAAAAGGCGAAGAGGCAAAATGCAAAAATGAGACATGACAGTTAAATATGTTGTGTGGCACAGCTGCCTACCGCTGTATTTTATGAGATATGCCAGAGGAGTAGCAATGTTCACAAAGCAGCAGGATGTGACAAAAACACATTTATTTAGCATGCATCATTCTGTAAGAAGCAGAAAGTTATGCACCGTTCACCCTTTTTCAAAAACATACACTAGAATGTATAAATACTGATGGAGCATGATATCCAGCTGTGTCACACCTCTTTTATATGCTGACAAGATTTGATTTATTGCATGTATAGTTTACACCCCCTCATGGATCGTCACCTTATCGTGGTGGGGGGTTTGCGTTCCCTAGTGATCCTAGGAGCTATGTTGTCCGGGGCACTTTGCCTCTGGTAGGGTCACCCAAGATAAACTGGTCCTGGGTGAAGGGCCAGACTAAGAACGATCCAACAGACTCTCATGATGAATGCTAGAACAAGGATTCAGTGGACCCTGCCTGGTATGGGGTTACTGGGGACCCACCCTGGAGCAAGGCCTGGGAGAGGGAGTCGATAGCTAGCAATCTGGTGGCTGGGTTTCCGTCCACGGAACCCGGCCAGGCTCAGCCCAAAGGAGTTACATGGGTCCACCCTCCAGTGGGCTCACCACCTGCAGGAGGGACCATGGGGGTCCAGTGCTATGTGGATCAGGTGGCAGTCAAAGGCGGATTCCTTGGCAGTCTGATCCCAAGCTTCCTAAACTGGCTTTTGGGACATGGAACGTCACCTCTCTGGTGGGGAAGGAGCCTGAGCTGGTGCATGAGGTTGAGCGATACCGGCTAGACATAGTTGGCCTCATTTCAACACACAGCTCCAGTTCCGGAACCAGTCTCCTAGTAAGGGGCTGGAGCTTGGCCTACTCTGGAGTTGCCCCAGACGAGAGGCAACAAGCAGGGGTGGGTGTTCGTGTATCCCCCCACCTTGCTGCCTCTATATTGGAGTTTTTCCCCGGTGGACGAAAGGGTTGTTTCCCTGCATCTTCGTGTTGGGAAAGGGGTCCTGACCATCATTTGTGCCTATGCACCAAATGACGGTTCAGCGTACCCACCATTTTTGGAGTCTCTGACTTGGGTACTGGAGAGTGCTCCTCTTGGAGACTCCATTGTCCTACTGGGGGACTTCAATGGGCTGCACGGTGGCGCAGTGGTTAGCACCGCGGCAGCACAGTTTTACCCTCGGCCGGGGGATCGCGGAGATCGTGGGTTTGATCCCTGCCCCCGGCCAACAGTGATCTGTGTGGAGTTTGCATGTTCCCCCCGTGTTTGCGTGGGTTTACTCCGGGATTTCTCCGGTTTCCTTCCACATGCCAAAACATGCAGGTTAGGGAGTTAAGGGGCGCTTGCGCACGGAGCGACCGGCAGCTGGTGGCTTGTCACTGGACTGCAGAACAAATCTACCTACGGGTACAAAATAAGTCCAAAAAAAAATGCACACATGGGCAACGACAGTGAAACCTGGAAGGAGGTGATTTGGAGGAATGACCTGCCTGATCTGAACCCGAGTGGTGTTGTTATTGGACTTCTGTGATAACCACAGTTTGTCCATAACGAACACCATGTTCAAGCATAAGGGTGTCCATATGTGCACCTGGCACCAGGACACCCTAGGTCGCAGGTCGATGATTGATTTTGTTATCGTGTCATCAGACCTGCGACTGTATGTCTTGGACACTCGGGTAAAGAGAGGTGTAGAGCTGTCAGCTGATCATCACCTGGTGGTGAGTTGGATCCGATGACAGGGGAGGATGCCAGACTTGGTAGACCCAAACGTATAGTGAGGGTGTGCTGGGAACGTCTGGCTGAGGCCCCTGTCCGGGAAGTCTTCAACTCCCACCTCTGGAAGAACTTTCACATTCCGAGGGAGTCTGGAGACATGGAGTCTGAATGGGCCATGTTCTCCACCTCCATTGTTGAAGCGGCTGCCCAGAGGTGCAGCCACAAGGTCGTCGGGGCATCTTGTGGTGGCAACCCCCGAACCAAGTGGTGGACACCAGTGATGGGGGGGGGGCCGTTAAGCTGAAGGAGGAGTCCTATCAAGCTTGGTTGGCTTGTGGGACTCCCGAAGCAGCTGAGTTGTACCGGCAGGCCAAGCGGAGTGCAGCTCGGGTGGTTGCTGAAGCAAAAACTCGGGTATGGGAGGAGTTCAGTGAAGCCATGGAAGAAGACTTTCGGTCGGCCTCGAAGAGATTCTGGCAAACTGTCCAGCGGCTCAGGAGGGGGAAGCAGCTCTCTGTCCACACTGTGTATGGTGTGTATGGTGCGGATGGGGCGCTGCTGACTTCGACTGGGGATATCGTCGGGCGGTGGAAGAATACTTTGAGGATCTCCTCAATCCCACTGACACGCCTTCCACAGAGGAAGCAGGGCTTGTGGACGAGGGAGACGACTCGCCTATCACAGGGGCTGAGGTCGCCAAGGTGGTTAAAAATCTCTTTGGTGGCCAGGCCCAGGGGTGGACAAGATTCACCCGAAGTACCTCAAGGCCCTGGATGTTGTAGGGCTGTCATGGTTGACATGCCTCTGCAACATTGCGTGGAGGTTGGAGGCAGTGCCTTTGGCATGGCAAACCGGGGTGGTGGTTCCTCTCTTCAAAAAAAGGGACCGGAGGGTGTGCTCCAGCTTTAGAGGGATCACACTCCTCAGCCTCCCTGGGAAGGTCTATGCCAAGGTACTGAAGAGGAGAGTCTGGCCGTTGGTCGAACCTCGGATTCAGGAGGAGCAATGTGGTTTTTGTCTTGGCCGTGGCACATCGGACTAGCCCTTTTCCCTCTCGAGAATCCTCGAGGGTTCATGGGAGTTTGCCCAACCAGTTTACATGTGTTTTGTGGACATGGAGAAGGCATTTGACTGCGTCCCTTGTGGTTTTTTGTGGGGAGTGCTTTGAGAGTATGGGGTATCGGGCTTGTTGTTACAAGTCTCTGTACGACCGTTGTGAGAGTTTAGTTCGTATTGCCAACACTCAGTCGGAATCATTCCCAGTGAGAGTTGGACTCTGCCAGGGCTGCCCTTTGTCACCGATCCTGTTCATAATTTTTATGGACAGGATTTCTAGGCGCAGCCAGGGAATGGAGGATGTCATGCTTGGTGACCACAGGATCTCATCTCTGTTGTTTGCAGATGATGTTGTCCTGCTGGCTTCATCCAGCAATGACCTACAGGTCTTACTGGGACGGTTTGCTGCTGAGTGTGAAGCGGCTGGGATGAGAATCAGCACCTCCAAGTCCGAGTCCATGGTCCTCAGCTGGAAAAAGGTGGATTGTCCTCTCTGGGTTGGGGGCAAGGTCCTGCCCCAAGTGGAGGAGTTTAAGTATCTTGGGGTCTTATTCACAAGTGAAGGGAGAATGGAGCGAGAGATTGACAGATGGATCGGAGCAGCATCTGCAGTGATGTGGACATTGTACCGGTCTGTTGTGGTGAAGAGGGAGCTAAGCTCTAAGGCAAAACTGTCGATTTACCAGTCAATCTATGTTCCTACCCTTACCTATGGTCACGAGCTTTGGGTAATGACCGAAAGAACGAGATCACGGATAGAAGTGGCTGAAATGAACTCTCTCCATAGAATTGCTGGACTTACCCTCAGAGACAGGGTGAGGAGCTCAGTCATCTGGCAGAGGCTCAGAGTAGAACCGCTGCTTCTCCACATTGAAAGGAGCCAGTTGAGGTGGTATGGGCATGTGATCAGGATGCCTCCTGGACGCCTCCCACTTGAGGTGTTTTGGGCACGTCCCACTGGGAGAAGACCCTGGGGCAGACCCGGGATACGCTGGAGAGACTGTCTCCCAGCTGGTCTGGGAACGTCTTGGTATCCTCTCTGAAGAGCTGGAGCAGGTGGCGGGGGAGAGGGAAGTCTGGGCTTCTCTGCTTGAACTGCTGCCTCCGCGACCCGGACCTCCGGAAAAGCGGTAGAAGGTGGATGGATATTTTACACTTGATTATTATTTGTTTCACTTTAGCATACTAGTAACTGTTGACTGCATGAACACCGTTTCCATTCATACTGTAGGTAGACTTAAAGGTAGATCCAGTGGGTATAAATTGCTGGAATTTCTCCATTGTAGGACTAATAAAGGCTTATCTTGTAAAAACAAACCTACATGGTCTAAAATGGTATCTTATATCCTTTTTTCTACAAAAGAAACTTTCATTGTCTTCCAGTTTTGTATCAGAATCTCTTCACTTTTCTTCCTCCTTCGAATGCCAGGATCTGTGAATGGGCCCATCCACATCTCACAAGGCTAATGGTGGCTAGTGCTACATTAAACTGAGTAAATCCTGTGTTAAAAAGACTTACCGATTGAAGGACATGCCCGGTTGTATGGACGGTGGCTCAGGATAATGACTGAAATCGCATTGGTCCTTAAAGCAGTTTAATGGTAAAGCCCATCTTAATTTGGGTCAAGTTTTCAAAGCAGCTGCTCAAAAGTGCTTCACCCAAAGATTGGCTCAACACTACGGACCTGTTATAGTGACATCACCAAAAACGCTCCGTCTAAACTTGCCTTTTTCCAAGGGAACGCTCAACTGAAATTTCACGGCAAAAAAAAAAAAAAAGACAAGCATGAATATGTCTTGTAAGTCATAAAAAACATGTTACACACATGTTAAGAAAAAAAATAACTCTTTAGCAGCGTGTCACGGTAACTACTACAGGAGAGCAACATACTGTATATACTCACCAGCCACTTTATTAGGTACACCTTGCTATTTCTAGGTTTGATCTGTATTGCCTTCAGAACTGCCTTAACCCATTAACTGTCCCAGGCACTGTATGGCAAAACCTAACCCCCTAGTGGCCAAGAGTGGTAAATATTTTTGTCAGTAAAATAGTTCAGATTTCCAAGGCTATAACTTGAAAGTTGCAAGAGATAATGACTTACTGTCAATTAGAAAGGTGTAGAATATGATCCAAAGTTTCAGGTAGGAATAAATTTATATATCTAATTTGCATAATGTCGCGGCAGCTATATAAATTACAGTCAAAAGTGGAGTTTGGACACATTTACACAAAGAATCGTTTGCGGTTTTTTGACACCGTTTTGTCTACAGGGGTATGTTTTTATCTAATCTTCAAAGTATATGAACCAGAAAAATAATAAAATGTAAAAATGGTAAATGGCATTCACTTATATAGCGCTTTTATTCTCATCTCTAGATGACCAAAGCGCTTTACAGATCCTGCTATCCACCCATTCACACACTGAAAAAAAACATATACAGTGATCCCTCGCTACTTCGCGCCTCACCTTTCGCGCCCTCAGTGCATCGCGGATTTTTCAAAAATATTCATCAAAAATTCAAAATTGAGAAAAAAGTTGCCCGGGCGCTAGCAGAAGGCAGGGAGACTACACGGAGAGCCGGCACAACTCAAAATCCACCTCTCTGATTCGCTGGCCAGCATCCGCCCCCCCTAAGAGATTTTGTTCTCGTGTTGGCTCGGCTCGGGAATCTCGCAAGCTGATTGGCCGAGACGTCGCTGCTGCCTTTACGCCTCCTTCTGCTGCCTCTACGCCTTCCCGTCGAGAGAGAGAGTGAGAGAATGAACGTACATATTATTTATATTATTTATACATTATTTTATGTATATTATTTATATTATTAATATTTTATTTACATGTTTCAAACTATTCTTTAATGTTCTAATGATAACATATGCATTTATAGGGTTAATATACACTTATTGATATTATATATACGCAAAAAAAATGTATGTAAAAAATGGGGGAGGGTGACGCTACTTCGCGGTTTTTCACTTTTCGCGGTCGGTTCTGGACCCCATTAACCGCGATAAGTGAGGGATCACTGTATTCCTCTCTTACCTGTTGCCGGGATGGGGTGGGTGTCGCTTGCCCACGTGACCGGTCCATTTTCGTCCATAGTGGTCAATGTTTTGCGTTTGCTCGGTCATTTACACCGTGTTCCACATCTACAAACTCTTATGACTATCCCACATGAATTTTGTTTGTATTACGCGGCTATTTTTCCTGTAAAATGCAGTTTTCCTGTGAAAATGCATGATGATCGTGGGCGCCGCCATCTTGGTACTGGTAGCTCTGTTTTTCGTCCATCGTGGTCGATGTTTTGCGTTTGCTTGGTCATTTACACCATGTACCACATCTACAAACTCTTACGATTATCCCACGTGAATTTCGTTTGTATTACGCAGGTATTTTTCCCGTTTCATGAAGTTTCAGTCAGAATTGCTGCATTCATATTGGTGTGTGAGCTCAAAGCGGAAAGGAAGAATAATAATGAGGATTTCTTCTTCTTTGCTGTATTCCATGTCAGCCATGATTCCTTCAGCGCGTGTCTGCCACCTCCTGAACTGTCAGATCAATACAGATCAGTACAAATTCTCAGTATAGCCGGGGGACGCCAATAAGTTGACAGGTGCAGTTGCTGCGCTGTGCCACTGGGGCGTGCGACCCGTCCATTTAATGTGGACAGTTAAAGGGTTAATTCTTCATGGCACAGACTCAGCAAGGTTCTGCAAATATTCCTCAGATACTGGTACATATTGATATGCTAGCATCACATGTTGCCACAGATTTATTGGCTGCACACCCATGGTGCTCCATGCACGCATTCATTCTTTCACGTCGTTTATGCCGATTTCTGACTCTACCATCTGAATGTGGAATTGAGACTGGGACCAATCCTCTATTGTCTAACTTTGGTGAGCCTGTGGGAATTGTAGCTGCAATTTTCTGTTCTTAATTGACAAGAGTGACACAATTTCAGGTTTTCTGCAGCTGTGGCCCATCTACTTCAGTGGTCAATGTATTGTTCTTTCAGAGATACTCCTCTGTATACCTCGGCTGTATATAATAAGTGGTTATTTGAGTTATTGTTGCCTTTCTGTCAGCTTGAGTCAGTCTGGCCATTCTTCTCTGGCCTCGAGCATCAACAAGGCACTTGGGCCCAGAGAACTGCTGCTCACTGGATATTTCTTTTCAGACCATTCTCTGTAATGGTCTGAAAACAATTCATATCAGGGATATTAAACTCCCAGAAGGTCATTAGTTTCTGAAATACTCAGAGCAGCCTGTCATGTACCAAAAAACAGACTACTTTCGAAGTCCCTTAAAGGTAACAGAGACAACATTCTGACCTCCTGGCCTCCTTGCGCCAGCTGGTTGGTAGAGACATGTGACATCAACCCAGTCATGCTATTGGCTGTGATTGGCTGTGACTTCTGTACTGGCCATACAGTAGCTATGTACACACTAGATAGGACATAGCTAGTCGCTATGCTAGTCATGTTCCATATACATAGCTTACTTATATGATTACAATAGCATTTGTTTGTGTATCCTGTTATCACAATGCTGCAGGTGCTGTCAGCCATTCTAATTACCTACAGAATATTTCGCTTCCGTTTGCCATGAAACTGTTAGCCATAATCCTTATTTGACCCTCCACGCTTGTTTCCTTCATCCAGATCAGATTCAGAATGATCAGAATATGAGTGATCAAAGGCTTCTGTAGCCGTATATTCTTTTCACTGGCACAGGCATTGTTTTCTACATGCAACCATTACTTCTAGTTTGTGGTAAAGCCTCTTCTCCGGTTGATGTTGGACCCTGACATGTTACAGCACCCTCTGACGTATAACTATGACAACTCAGATTGACGAAATGTTTCATCAGTGGCATGGAAGCATTAGATTATACTGACAGAAAATCAAATCAGTGGTGGGGTAAAGTTAATGGCTACTAAAACACAGCTGAAACAGAGACATGCATATCCAGTGAAACGTCCAAGTGGGGTTATCAGGGAATATAGTAACTTCTGGAATCCCTATTGTCAATAAAATTGCTCAGTTGGAACTAATGGGTACAAAGTCACTGTTGAAAAGTAGCTGCTCAAATTATCCTCTTGATTTGCTTGAATTTCTGTGTGTTTGTTGCTGCAGGCTATTGAAGCTAATCTAGTCCAGAAGTCACCCGGCGGCCTCACCTACATGGCTGAGTGGAGGGGAGGGATCCTGGACCACAAGATGGGTCACCTGGCCTGCTTCTCCGGGGGCATGATCGGCATCGGGGCTGATGACGGAGCACCCGAGAAGAGGCAGCACTACCTGGACCTTGCTGCAGAGATCACCCATACGTGCCACGAGAGCTACACTCGCTCGGGTAAGTGGAAATGTCAAGGCTGGTGAAGAGGTGTATTTAGAGTGTGCAGCAGCTCGGGGTGTCGAATGGTCGTGCAATAGTTCAACTGAAGAGGCTCAGTGGAGTGTGGCAGATGAGTGACCGCTGCTGCTCATTTCATAGATTCTATAGAAAAGGACCGTGTCAAATTGAAAGATTCATTTCTGACTCTTGCACGTTTCTTTGTTTTTTGAACAAAGCGGTGAAGGTGGTTTTTTTTCCCCCCATTAATGAATGGTCTAGATGTCTAAATCCAGTCCTTTTTACTGTTCAGCCGTTCATTGTCACACCAGTCTTAAAGCCGTTTTCTTTCCCATACTTTTACTGATGCATTGTGGGATAATATTGCTTGCTTGCACGTGACAACACAGCCCATTTCTTGATCCACAAACAAGAGAGACCCCATCTTGTTGGTAACACTGCTGTACCGACATTATCAAATTCTTGTCAAATCACAACAAAGTTTTATTTCATTACTGGTTGCCCTGCCTGCCTTACCAACCCTACTAATTAGGGTGTGAGGGGCAAAGGATCCATGCTCCGTTTCCAATTAAGGGTCCCCTGCTTCCAAGGTGGCCCATGGTTTCTGGGTGGGTCTCCCGACTGCTCAGCCAAGGGTTTGTCTTGTTACCCACTGTCTCTCTTCTGCAGATCCTGCCTTCTGGTGGGGCCCAAAGCCGCATCCCCCAGGCCAGAGCCATCCGGACAACCCAGTGTCCTTTACCATGGAAACAAATAGCTAAATTTATGAGAAAAAATTGTAAGTCTACGTGGAAAAGTAGAAAATTAACAAAAAAGTCTAATTTAAGAGGAAAGAAGGTTGTAAGTTTATAAGAAAAAACCACAAAGTTGCAAGAAAAACAATGTAACTTAAAAAGAGTCAAATTTTTAAAGTTGTGTTAATGAGGAAGATGGATACCTGTTATTCATATTTCATCCCCTTAATTCAGTTGATTAAACCTCATTTTAAAACTGAACTATGTTTTTGCATTTTCCCCATCTTTTCTGCAATTCTGCAATTCTGCATTTCATCTGGTTCTCCCAAATAATTCAGTGGAATTCATTGCCGTAGCACACTGTATTTGTCTTGATAAGAGAGGTTATGGTAGCATTCAGAGTAAGAAAATTGAGTCCTGGAAAGCAATATAGTAAATTAAAAATGCCTCAGGTGTTTCTAACTTAAAGGAAGATGCATTCTCGGTTGTGTCGCCTCAACATGACCGGTCTAATAAGGTGCATTGAAAAATTAAACTTATCAGTTACCCTCTAATGTCTCACAGCTGTAGGCAGCAGACGTGGAGCCTCTGAGTGTGTTTGATACTGATTATCGTGGCTCGTTGTAATTTAAAAAAGGCAGGAGAAAGAGGAAGGGAATGAAGATCAAGTGTAGAAGGAAAAAACATGATAATACCAACAGTAGCAGCTTTGCTGTGACTTCAGCCTATAAATGAGAATGAATATGGCTGCAGAAGATCCCATACCCAGAGAGAACTCTAGAAAAGAGGAACATGTGAGCAATGCGGCCCACGTGTCTCAGGGGGACCTTTGTTTGATCTCTTCCTTTGCATCTCTCTTGGCCCTGACGATAATCCCCGCTACTAATCTCAGGCTTTTTTTCCATATATTTCTCCACCATTGGGTGGGCTTTAAGACTTCATCCTCAAGTGTTCCTTTGCCTCACCAGTAAGCTGATGTGACTCATCACATAACTATTCCCTCGATATGCTTTGAATTGGTTTTGATCTGCAGCCTCCAAAAGGCTTCCCGGGCTTTCTCTTTCATGGTCCTCCACCTGGTTTCTCGTCACTCTTTACAGGAACTGGATGATGCTTGGCACCTCTTGGATTAGCTGACGACAGGAAAGAAAGGGGAGTGAGATTTGCTCTTGTGTGTGCATTGAGAAGCTGCCATTAAGCTGCGTCTAAAATACTGACTCCTCATGCTGGTTTGGATCTGTGCCGTCATCACAGCATCACATCCCTGCAGGGGGTTGGGGGGCTCCACACAAACAGCAGCATGAGGAAAAGTGCATCATTCTCACACCACTGAGTTGTCTGAAAACTTGGCATTCATTTTTTGTGGGATTTTGCTGTACCCACTGCATGTTGGGACAATTTTTTTTTTGTTTTTTTGTTTTTAGTCCTCCATTAACTGTTTCTAAATGTAGATTAATTCAAAAAAGCGAGTTCATCCTCAGACAGTACCAGAGTATCTGCTGCATTTTGGCAAATAACAGCCCTCTTTTGTTATTGATATGGTTTGTGGTTTAAAATAATACAGCCAAGAACTGCTCAAATGTGATTAGTCAACAGCACTCAGATTTTAAGTGAGTCATAAACAGAAAACTGTGTAAAGTTCTAGCACCATTTTTAACCTTGACTACAGCTGATTGATTCTTGTTATAGAGGTTTAAAGTGAGTAAACCAACAGCCAATATGACTGAATAAATTATTTGAATCTGAGTTATGTGCCAGAACTCTGAGCATCTAAGGATCTGTAAAGCCTCCTTTTTCAACTTTTATGCATAAGTTTTCAAAACTTCATTAATTTTCATGTGATACTCATGTAAAAGTCATAGTTTACGAGTATAGACTAGTTAACCCCCCTTTACACGGCGGTGATGATCATGGAAAGATGGAAAAAATGGCCAGATCTTTTGACGAGCACACGGCAATTGTCCTGATCTCTCAGTGATCTTCAAGTGATCTCCACAGTCTCAAAGTTTTGACTCAGTCCGAAACAATCTGTCAACGATCACCAAAGGGAGCAATCTGTCAGCGATCTCTTGGAGTGCTCAGTGATCTCATTGAACTCTCAGCGATCTTTCAATGAACTCTGTTGGTCTTTCATCGAACATTCAGTGTTTCCTCACTGGTCTCTTAGCCATGTCTACCTTTGGGGTCAAAAAATTTGGCATTCATGGAAGGATCACTGAGAGATTGTTTAGAGATCGTAGGGAGATGGATGAGATTGTTGAACATTTCTTGAGAGCCCATTTCTCTTGGGTGATCATTGGGAGACTGTTTTGGACTGAGTCAAAACTTTGAGGAGACCATGGTGACCATGGAGATCACTGGAAGATCATCGAGAGATCTTGGCAATTGCTGAGAGATCATTGAAATATTGTTGAGCAATCTGGGCATTTTTTCATCTTTCAATGATCTCTCAACGATTTCCATCCCTGTGTAAAATAACCTCAGTGTAATAAAATTCACATTTCCAAACTGGAGTGGTGGCCTAGAGGTAGAGCATCTGGTGGGTCATGCCAAAGACCATCTAAAATGGTACTTCCCACCTTCTAGCTTGGTGCTCAGCATAATGGGATGTTGGTTACCCAGCCACACAGGGAGCACAAGCCAGTGTGCTCCCTGTGCTGGTCCCAAGCCCGGATAAATGGAAAGGGATGCATCAGGAAGGGCATCCAGCATAAAAAAAAAATCTGTGCCAAATCGACATATGAATCATCATGACTTAAAGTGATGATTTTCCTTTAAACGTTATTGGAAGATTTTACTTTATTTAAAACAAATGTGTGTGCATTACCACACATCTGCTGTACTCCTTTAAACCACATTAAAATGAACAGATTTGAACAGCTGAACATTTTGAAAACAGAAAAAGTAGAGTTACATTTAGTGGATTAAAATGAACATTTAGTCCACAAAATAAAAGCAACTGAAGAAATACAAATATAAAATATGGTGCATTAATCAACACATGCAGCATTTTCTCTAACCTCGCTTGTTTATTTTAGTGAGAAGTGTACAGTTGGAATATGAGGAACATGTAAGTGGGAGGTTCATGTCAGTGTGGCAGAATATAGTATGAAGCATTGGTGAGGAAATCTGGTCTTCAAGGGCACAGAATAGATGTGACTGTCTTGTTGCAATCTCAATATTCAAACGGGGAGAGACTCAAAAGAAGATTTGGTGCAAGCTTGCCTAATGTTCACATATGAAAGAATGGGAAAGCTCTAATTGCAAAGGCTTGTTCACCTCTGCTTTTAGCCTCAGCCTGGGAGTCATTAAGAGAGACCTACAGGAGGAGCTCAGACCCATGTGGGGGTAGAAAGTTGGAACAAAAAGCACCACTGTTATTAGAAAATAATGATCTGTCTCTAACAAGCATGATTCTGACAAAGGTTAAGTTTCTCTGCAATCCGGGTAAATAAAATTCTTGAACTTACGCAGAACCTTTTAAACCATGAAAACTCAATATGCTGTTCTTGTTTCAACAGCCGAATCCCAAAACAGGAATCCCCATCTTCTATTGTAATCTTGAGATTTCTGCCCGTCTAATTGAAGCCAATTTAAAACTTCTGCCCCACATATATCACCTTCTCGTCTTAATTTTTCCTGAGCAGCTAATAGTTTGCTTTCCAATTGTCGTCTTCTGTTTTCCCTTCATTACCACTTCATGCCGTGGTGTACGGTTTGTGTGAAACGGTAAACCATTTACTGCTTTGATGTTTCTCTTTGTGTTGCACGCTCACTCACACACTATAATGAGCCAACTGGCTGGGAAGCCCCGCTGCCTGTCACAGATTCTTTTTTTCAAGAATGCAGCTCCTTCACAACACCACAAAGAACCTGCTCCTCACAATTACAGCCCTAGTCTTTTTCCCAAATGACCACATTGCGGCGGGCCAAAAGTAATGGAAAATGTCTCTTGTTTTTAAGATGTTTCTTTTGCCGGCGTGCTCGTCCTGACAGAAATGGATTCATTTGTGCATGCCTGAATTCTGGAAGAAATGAGAATGAAAAACAGAAAAATATACCAGCGAAGCCCACAGACCACCTGGACAGCTGTGAAATTGTTGTATAATTGGTGCCTATGGCCATAGGACTGTGTTTACATAAGGTGTGGGAAAATCATCTTTTTTTATATCCATTGTTTTATCATTGCATCGCAGCCCTTTGAATCATAATAATATCAGGAATCCACAGAAATCTTCAGTTTTGGCCTAAATAAGATCATACTCTGAATAAGACAGTGGCCATGTAGCTTCTGATCTTTTCAAATGGAATAAGATCATATAGTGAGTAAGCTATACACTTTCGTAAAAAAAAAAAAAAAAAAAATCTGCCAAAGCGCAAGGTTGTTTCACTTAACAAATTGCTTGAAGCAAGTTAAAACCCCCCAAGCATATATAGCCTAGATTTAGGATATTATGTCTCAGTTAGATTTCACTTTAGACTAGCTGGGTTAAAATAGATACAGTAGATGTACTTTATTGATCCCAAACTGGGAAATTACAGTGCAACAGCAGCATGGCACAGACCACCCAACCAACAGAAATACACACAGCATAACAGAAAAAGGAGTTACCTAGGGAAGTAAAGAAAAAAATGCTTCGATAACTTTATATACTACATAGGCTACTACTAGGTTAAATAGGTGATGATTCTTATGAGTCTATGGATAGTACTGACTGTACACAGAAGGCTTATAAGGCACAGGGTGAAATATGAGGTACCAATTATACTGTAAGGTGCAGTATAGCAGCATTGTTATGACCAAGATTCAGCATCAGAGTGAGTTATTGTACAGTGAAATGGCGTGTGGCAGAAAAGATTTCCTGTACCTAGCCGTTCAGCAGCAAAGTTGTAGCAGTCTGTTGGAAAAAGTGCTCCGCTGTCTGTCCAGTGTGTGGTGGAGGGGGTGATCAGGATGGTTTATGATGGATCGAAAAAAAAAAGAAAAACAAAAAAAGCGCTCCGGCCACCGGCGGAGTGAAGAAGCCTCACCGTTACAGGCCCGGTACCATGGCTCTGAGAGAGATCCGTCGCTACCTGAAATCCACGGAGCTGCTCATCCGTAGGCTGCTCTTCCAGCGTCTGGTGAGGGAGATCGCTCAGGACTTCAAGACCGACCTGCGCTTCCAGAGCTCCGCCGTCATGGCTCTGCAGGAGGCCAGCGAGGCCTACCTGGTGGGTCTCTTCGTGGACACCAACCTGTGCGCCATCCACGCCAAGAGGGTCACCACCATCATGCCCAAAGACATCCAGCTGGCCCGCCGCACCCGCGGAGGGAGAGAGAGCTTAGACTTTCTGCTGCACATCCACCAACCATAATGCTTTGCACTGTGTGTCTATATATAATATATATACTGTATATATATATATATATATATATAGTAATATTTACATATGTATACTAGCTGTTCTTGTTTTTTTTCTTCCCTTCTGATTGTTGCTCTGAGTGTTGCTATCCCTGCGCTGTTGCAATCCTGGAATTTCCCCATTGTGGGACTAATAAAGGCTTATCTTATCGCAGTTTGTTCAGTGTCCTCTTCTCCACCATAGTCTCAAATGTCTCCAGCCTGAGACCAATTACAGACCCAGCCTTCTTGATAATCTTGTCAAGTCTGTTGGTGTTGCTGGCTCTGCTACTGCTACCCCAACAGACAGCAGCAAAGAAGATGGTGCTGGCAACAACGGCCTGGTAGAAAAGCTCCAACATCTTGTTGCACACGTTGAAGGACCTCAGCTTCCTCAGAAGGTAGAGTCTGCTCATCCCCTTCTTGTACACAGCATCGGTGTTAGATTTCCAGTCCACTCCGTTGCTGATCATGACACCCAGGTATTTGTAGTCCTCCACTACCTCCACATCCTTCCCCCAATCCGCAGTGGTTGTGAAGGCATCCTCTTCTTCCTTAAGTGAATCACCATCCCTCTGGTCTTGCTGATGTTCAGTCTCAGGTGATTCTGCTCAGTCCACTCCACAAATCTGTCTACCCGTGCACTGTACTCCCCCTCTTATCCACTCAACAACAGCTGTCAGAGAATTTCTGCAGGTGGCATGACTCAGTGTGTTGTACTGAAAGTCAGTGGCGTATAAGGTGAAAAGAAAAGGAGAAAGCGCAGTCCCCTGTGGAGCTCCTGCACCACTAACAACCACATCAGACAAGACACTGCCCAGCTGGACAAACTGTGGCCTGCCTGTCAGGTAGTCAGTAATGCAGGAGATCACAGGGCTGTTGACCCCCATCCCCCGCAGCTTCTCACCTAGCAGCAGTGGCTGGATGGTGTTAAATGCACTGGGGAAATCAAAGAACGTGATTCTCACTTTGTCTCTTCCACCATCCAGGTGCAAATGGGCTCATTGCAGCAAGTAGATGACAGTGTCTTCTCATGTGTGTAGTATTCCAATCTTAGGGGAATTATTCAGACCTTAAAGGTGATAGAGATGACATTCTGTCCTCCTGGCCAGTAGGTGTCACATTTACCGTTGCCCCAGCAGGTTGGCAGAGGCAAGTGAGACCTGCTGTGCATCCTTGCTGTACACCGAAGTCTTGTCATCCAACTGCTCAGATGTAAATATTTTGATTGTTTTGGACCCATAAAAAAAAACATCAATATATTAATTTTTTGAAGAATATGAAACTTTAAGTCTATCCCTTTCTAAACACTTTGTTGATGTATTTTTTTAAATGTTTTTATAAAAATACCGTGCAGTTTAAAGCTGAGTTTATGCTTTGCACAGCCATGTACGCTAACCACATGAGACCATACCAATGTGCACACGGTCATGTTCCACGTGGGAGGCTGAATGCTAGCACGTGTGTCAGCCGGCTTTTATGAGCTCAAGTAGGTTCATTTTGTCTTCTTTTAATTATTTACCTTTTGTTCTTTTTAAAGACAAAAATGGAGATGTCTTTACCTTCTTAACATGTTTCGACTGTGCACTGCAGCCTTCGGCAGGTGACATTTATCAGCTGACTTTCGTAGGCGGGGCCAGCTCAGCAGACCTGTCAGATCCACCGAGCTGGCCCCGCCTTCCGGTTGGGGAAGGGCTTTTATGAGTCCAGTCTGCATGGCCACAAAATTTTGGGCTACACACGGTTGGCCGTGCGGACCCTAGCAGATTGGGGAGGATGACAAAACTGTGCAGTGCACATGCAAACTATAAATTGAGCGTTACTCATGCTAAATATTTCTGAGTGAGTTTTCACAGCGTTTTTACACCATTTTCCCCACACTTGCCAGGTCTGGTTGCCAGATCTTTAAACTCATCTGTAATTTTTCCATTATTTAATTAATTGTTTCATGGCTCCTGGAGTTACTATACATTTGTTTTTTGGCATAGTTATTCTGGTGGTTCAAAAAATTAAAAGTGAAGCAATACAGTTGTTAGATTATTTTACAAGGAAAATGGTTTAATAATTTATTAATTTTCCTCTCTATTTTTATTTCTTCCTTTAAAGTGCAGGACTTTTTGTAATAAATACATGATTTCATTTTTTTTTTGAAGCTTCTTGTTTTGAACTTTTAAGATAAGCCAATGGGCAAATTCCAGGATTGCAACAGCACAGGGATAGCAACACTCAGAGCAACAATCAGAAGGCAAGAAAAAACAAGAGCAGCTAGTATACATATGTACATATTAATATAAATATATATACACTACCGTTCAAAAGTTTGGGGTCACCCAGACAATTATTTTGTGTTTTCCATGAAAAGTCACACTTATTTACCACCATGAGTTGTAAAATGAATAGATAATATACAGTAGTGAAGACATTGACAAGATTAGAAATAATGATTTGTATTTGAAATAATAATTTTTTCCTTCAAACTTTGTTTTTGTCAAAGAATCCTCCATTTGCAGCAATTACAGCATTGCAGACCTAACATGATTGCACAAGGGTTTTCTATCATCCATTAACCTTCTGACGCAATGAGCAAACACACTGCACCATTAGAACACTGGAGTGATAGTTGCTGGAAATGGGCCTCTATACACCTATGTAGATATTGCACCAAAAACCAGACATTTGCAGCTAGAATAGTCATTTACCACATTAGCAATGTATAGAGTGTATTTCTGATTAGTTTAAAGTTATCTTCATTGAAAAAAAGTGCTTTTCTTTCAGAAATAAGGAAATTTCTAAGTGACCCCAAACTTTTGAACGGTAGTGTGTATATATATATATAGACACACAGTGCGGAGCATTGTGGTTGGTGGATGTGCAGCAGAAAGTCTAAGCTCTCTCTCCGTGGATGCGGTGGGCCAGCTGGATGTCTTTGGGCATGATGGTGACCCTCTTGGCGTGGATGGCGCACAGGTTGGTGTCCTCGAAGAGACCCACCAGGTAGGCCTCGCTGGCCTCCTGCAGAGCCATGACGGCGGAGCTCTGGAAGCGCAGGTCTGTCCTGAAGTCCTGAGCGATCTCCCTCACCAGGTGCTGGAAGGGCAGCCCACGGATGAGCAGCTCCGTGGGCCTCCGGCAACTTGTTTTCAGAGATGGAGTCACTTGTTTGTAGTGCAAAATCTAACAGCAGCACTACTTCTGGTTTATTGAGAATATGCTTATTAAGATGTAAACAGGAATATTCTCTTAGCTGCTGGACATGTCAAAGACACACTCCAGTGGATATAAATCCCCTATAAAAACAAATCTACATCGTCTAAAATGGTATCTTATTCCCTTTTTTTCTACAAAGTCCTTTTCATTTACAATTTCATGTCAAAATCTTTTCACTTTTCCTCCTCCTTCAAACACCAGGATCTGTGAATAGGCCCACCCAAATCCTGTGATAAAAAGACTTACTAGTTGAAGGACATGCCCATGGTGGTTCAGGATAATGACTGAAACTGCATTGGTTCTTAAAAGTAGTTTAACAGTACAGCTCATCTTTATTTGGGTCAAGTTTTCAAAGCAGCTGTCCAGAAATGTTAACTGGCCCTGGAGGCTAACTTCAGTTAGGCCAGAGAGTCCTGATTGGCTCAACACTATGAACCTGCTATAGGTATGTCACCAAAAACGCTCTGTCAAAACTCGCCTTTTTGAGGAAGTGGGGCTTAACCAAAATTTCACAGCCAAAAAAAACAAACAAAAAAAACCCAGACATAACACATTTGGGTGATTTCGCTCTTGATCTGTCTTGTAAGTCATAAAATACATGATACAGACATGTTAGCAAGAAAAAAAAGACTTGATTTTTGGTGGAGTGTCACTTTAACACCTTATTCAGAATATTGCCTTTGCCAGAATAGGATGTTGGTATTGGTTTTGTTTGGTATATTTTCTTAATTCCAGAGGGAAATTCAAGGGCATCCACCTGAATGAGGCAGCCACAGTGCGGCACCAATCCCTTCACCATTCACACCGAGGGCCACTTTAGAGTTTCATGTTTTTGGAATGTGAGAGGAAATAGGAGCACCCGGTGTAAACCCACACACTCATGGGGAGAACATGCAAACGCCACACAGAGAGGCCCTGCTGGCTGGTGGAACCTACAACCTTTTTACTGTGAGGCAGTAGTGTTAACCACTACACCACCATGCTGCCCCATGTGCGTGTAAACAGGCTCAATGTTACTTTATTTACCCTTTTGAATAAATAAATAACCTGCAGGTGGCCATCCTTCTAAGCACTCTGAATGTTTAGTTTTTTTTATGAACGAATAATTTTACATTATCAAACAGGCTGTAGAAAATTCCCAATGTTTATTGGAATTAAAGTTGTCTGATTTTTGTCTTTGTCTCTCCATCAGCTACTAAACTGGGACCTGAAGCCTTCAGATTCGACAGTGGGGCTGAAGCCACGGCGACCAGACTGAGTGACAGATATTACATCCTACGACCAGAGGTCATCGAGAGCTACATGTACATGTGGAGGCTGACCCATGACCCGAAGTACAGAGAGTGGGGTTGGGAGGCTGTTGAGGTGAGAGCAAGAGGCATCATGTGTTGCTTTTTGAGATCTTTTAGCCAACTTCACTTTGTCAGACAGGTTCTATTTAAGTGGTTTCTTGATTCAACTGGTCTGGCAGTAATCAGGCCTGGGTGTGGCTAGTGACGTTAAAGTCAGCTTTCCAAAAAATGTGGTTAATCACAGTTAATTCATGATGTAACAGGAAGGGGGGAAGCTTTTTTCCCCCTTTTTAAATGAAATCATTATTTAAAAACTGCATTTTGTGTTTACTTGGGTTATATTTCTCCAATATTAAAATTTGTTTGATGACCTGAGTGTGAAAAATGTGTAAACATATCAGAAATCAGGAAGGGACCAAATACTTTTTCACAGCACTGTACATCTAGCCCTTACGTGTTCATTTAAGCTGTAACTGAAGGGCACTCAGAGAGCGCATACCTCCGCCAAGGCCCCGTCCCTCCCTCCCTTTGTCCTCCCATTCGTCTTTGTCCGTCCATATCGCCATCCATCTGTACATTGTGAGATAGGGTCTTGGCGGATGTATGCACTGACAGATCACCTCCGACATCTAATGAGTTCATTTTTGGGCCAAGGGCAATATTTGGTGAAAATTTCATCCAAATCCATCTTGGGAGTTTTTGCGTGATCCTGTTAACAAACAAACGGCAGCAAAAACAATGAGATTACATTATACGACTACATAATAATAATAATAAGACATAATTGTATTGACTAGACACTGGAGCTCGGCAATTCCACCTTAAATCAGCATCATGAATCTTTCAGGTCGGTTTTCATTTTTTTTCTCCTCTCTTCTCCCTTTCAGTTTACTGACAAGGTTTAGAATTATTAAGCAATATTACACAACAGTGCGGTATCATGCCACTGCGGTGCATAGTAAACGAGCATAATAGGACAGGCCTATTGTGATTTCACAAACAAAAAAATTAAACATTGTCCAGTGCTGAAGTTTACTGTCAGCATTATGTTGGCACGCGCTCCGAACCCCATCTTAAACCACACACTTTGCTTGCTTTTTCTTGGCATCTTCAGATGAAATAATGTCAGTCATCACATACTATGTGGATGAAGACCACATTCGTTTTATTCCAAACTGTTTATACTTTTTCTGCAGTGTTTGGCTTCCGGGTTGCGGAGGTGCGTAGCCCTATGGCGTGGTCACACACGTAACTCAGTGGACACGTCTTAAAGGGGCAGTACATGAAAAGCACCCTATTAATACATAAAATAATTTTCAAAAAATTCCTAGATCCAGATCGTGATCTGGATCACCACCAAAATCTAATCATCTGTTCCCTGTGCCATTACACACCTTTCCTGAAAATTTCATTGAAATCCATTCAGAACTTTTTGAGTAATGTTGCTAACAGACTAACTAACCAACCAACCAGCGCCAGCAAAAACATTCCCTCCTCCCTTGGTGGAGGTTACAATACTGACTGTGTAGCTGGCAAGGGTTTAATTAAACAAAAACAATAGATAATTAAATCCACATATTACCACCTTCTAAAGCTCACCAATCAACACCTTATAATGTGTGAAAGTGGGTAAAACCTGTAAAATCAGCAGGTTGTTGTATCAAGGGGGAATACTTGGTTTCATTATTTTAAAATGTTTTTACAAAAATACAGATAAAACCCCACATCCCAGAAAATGATTCATCTTAATGGAAGCCTGGCCTAATCTGTTATTTTGTTTACACAGCATTACACTGTTATCTGTATTCCCCTTTTTGTGCTGGAGAGACTAAGATACATATATTTCCTATAAGAAGCAGTTTCCAGCTTTTTTTGCACACCATCTTTAAATATGGAGTCTGCAGAATTATTGTACCATAGCGGCATCATTTAATCTCCCAGCAAGCAGATACCAATCATCAATACAGATAACAGGCCTATATACTGCAGGAAAAAATTCCAATAGGATAGAAAAAGGCTTTTTCTAATGAGGGGAAACATTTCTATTGTGGAGTGAAAAGCATGAAAAAAGTAATCAAAGTAAATCAGCCAGACTAAAAATGTGTAACAAGGTACTGCACTTAACACCCATTTAGAAAGTCAAATGCAGCTGAATCTGCTGTGGCAAGGTCTTGCTGCATTTGTATAGTTTTCCAATTAAAACCGAACCAAATATAGCAACCACATTATGCACACAGTTCTTAGTGAGAGAGCGGCAAAGAAAAATGCCTCTTTTGTCAGGCTGAAGTTGTGATTAATAATCCTTGTAATCTGTTGGAGAGCTTATTAAAACCCTAGAAAGATGATACTGATTCCACAAGGTGCAGTAAAATGAAGCTTGCTGTCTTATTAATCAGTTACCTGCCTGTCAGTGTGACTTCATTTAGCAGTTGTTGCTTCATTTTATATCGTGTGTACATTTACACCTACATACTGTAGCTGCCAGCCGAACTCCACTCGTGTAGTTTTGAAAAACTATCAAATGTGTAGGTGCAGGAGCTTGAAAAGAAGAAGAAGCAGACATGCACTGGATGTGCCAGCCAGTCGTTGCTCAGTGACATCCTGAAGACAGAGAAAAATGAAGTGAGAGACACAAAATCACAATGAATTTATGCCACAGAAGGTTATTCTGAGGTGGAAAACGTTTCACTTTCAGATCGCCCTAAAGTGGACATTAGTGCAGTGGAGGACCACGGTGTTCCTGAGCCGTATCAATTGGAGCCCCTGGCACCAGTCTCAGTAATGTTCAAATCCGCAGCTCTCAGAGCGGAGGCATTGCGAGAGAGACACTTCAGCCATCTGTGAACATTCAATAAGGGCCTACAGCACAACCAGAGAATACTTAAGACCCCTCTGGTGGTGCTTCTACATCTGTTACAAAGCGGACATGCAAACCATTGGAGCAAAATTATAAAATACTTAAGTCCAGGTGGCTTCACACACTGCCACTCAGGACCAGGGACTTGGAAGGTGGACCATCCAAATCAGGCTGAAGAGAGTTGAAAATGGGATGAGAAATTTCTCTCTGGTACATAAAAAAACAAGACAGACTTGTTTATCCAAGGAATATAATCACTGTGCTTTAGAAATAAAAGAAGTAATTAAGAAACACTGACACTCTTCAAGAGGAACAATGGCTGAAAGAAACACTTTTGTCATTTAGGAGAGCCCTCTAAACCAAGTGTGTTGTCAGGTACAAGAATACGACTTAAACAAAGAATACATGATTGACAATAAATTATATGTTTTAAGTGTTTCAGCTTGAATAAGACAGCAAACACAAAATTGTTTTAAAGGAGATATTTACTGCACTGGTTTCCCACAGTCCCTACAGGTCTTAATATGATTTTCTCTGACATGCTTTGGTCAAAATGCCTCAGGCTTGAAATATTTCACCACTGTTTTGACCTCATCTTTTGTAGCCACGCCCAGAGTGGCTCATTTCAGTGCATGTCTCGTTACATGCTCATGAGCCCCAGTTCACCCCACACTCCCTCTTTTGTCACCTATATGGTCAGTTGTTGATGCCATATTGCTAATGTTAGCTGGCTAGCTCCTAGCTCTGGTAGTGACCATAGTCTGAGCTAACTAGTAGAATCATCAAAGAATGGATGAAAAAAAGGCATCACTGGTGGACAGGGGTGTGTGGTTTCAGTGGCCGAGGGGATACAACCGGTCTCTGGAGTACAGTAGTCACAGAAACAACCACGAATGAGTGAGTGGTCAGCTGCTAATGACAGCTATCCTCCTCTGGTCCTGGTCAGAGTATAATAGATTATAGTTAAATGAGCTAAAATAACATCCAAGACCGACATATATGGTCACGTGTTGGTAGATGAACAAGGATGTTTAGTCTCTAGACAGAATACTCTATATCGAAAATAATGACGAGACCCAGCTGTGATCCAGCTGGGTCTGGATCTTGGATCTTTTGGTCTTTTGGTCTGGATCTTTTGGTTTGACCTATGACTGTAAAATACAGTCATAGGTCAAATGTATACTTTTTTACTGTTGTACTCACTTCACAAAGAAATACCCAACTCCTTTATTTACTTAAACGCTTAAAGAAAGAAGCACTTCCTGCATTGTATGACTTGACAAACTGATAAACTCTGCCTTCAGTTCTCTAAGTCAGTCAGTGACTGCCTACTTAGTTGCAACTGGCCACTCAAAAATCTTTACCCAGTCAGTGGAGGCGCTCATGATCATTAATGAACAGGCTAAATTAACCGTTTCATACCCATCATTAGGGCTAGGCAATTTGGCCTTAAATCAGTGTCGTGGTTGCATGAAATTTTCAAGTCGGTTTCAGATTTTGTTTTTTTCTCACTCTTTTCTTATCTGTTGTAGTTCACTGACGAGGCTCTGAATTTAGCCACAAGAGTGCAGCATCAATGAATATATCACTGTGATTTGGCTGTAAATGAGTATAATATTATAAAGAATATGCCCATTGTCACCCCTAAACACTGTCCAGTACAGAAGTCAGTGTCCACACATACTTCTTGAGGGCTCACGGGCCACGCAATTTGCACCGGTGGCTAGCCTGCTGCTCCAGGGGAGCCTTCATGCAGCCATGACCATGCCATCACCTCACAGGGACGAGGAGTCTCCGATGAGGTTCTTAAATACAGGATTATCTCATCCACCCCCACTGCAAAATGGTCGACAACACGGACAGCAGTCGGAGGCCAATAAGGCCCAGCCTTGGCGCACTGAAGCCAGCCTCCACGGACCCCGCTCGTGCCCTCTTGGCATCCCTAGATGAGACAAAGAGTCAATCATCTCATACGATGTGGACGGACACCACATTTTAGGTACAAGCCATTTTAAATTTTCCCCTGTATATTGTTGCTTTCGGACAGTGCTGACTGCACTGCTGCTGCTACTGGGTTGTGGAATCATGTGACTGCAAGTGCGCACAACGTCTTAAAAGGGCAGTTCATGAAAGCTCTGATATACATGGAACAGGAAGCCCCCCCCCAAAAAAAACCAAAAAAAAACCCCAAAACAAAACATGAGCAACATTATGCCGGTTCTATGTCCCGACGGTCGCTTTTGGTTTTAATTCGGTTAATCGCCCAGCCCTACCCATCATTCAAGACAGCTTTTTTGAGCAGCCATGAAACAAGGCAGAAGTTGTTTTTGGTCTTTAAAGCTACATCTGTGTGTCACTGAGGATGTTAAAACTCAAACTTACTACCCGGAAAATGTAAAATAACACCCACATGGGTAGATTAAGGTCATCTGGGGTCTGCAGGCCATCATTAAGGACTTTTTATAACACTGTGGTGGCCTCTGCAATTTTTTATGTAGTTGTTTGCTGGGGTAGTGGTAGCACAGAGAGGGACAGGAAATGTTTGAACAGATTGGTCAAGAGGGCGAGTTCTGCCCTGGCTGGTCCCTTGGACTCCACTGAGGTGGTGGGAGAGAGAAGGATGTTAGCTAAGCTAATGTCTATTATGGACAACAGCTCTCACCCCCTACATGAGTCTGTGGAGGCCCTGAGCACCTCCCTTAGTAGTAGACTGTCACAGCCACTGTGTAGGACTGAATGTTACTGTAGATCCTTCATCCCGACAGCAGTTAGACTGTATAATATACACATAGGATAAATATTTGCCATAAACGTGCATGTATGTATATTTTTAATGATGTATATAGTACAGTTTGTACATATTTTAAATATTAATGATCTTGTGTTTTTAGTAGTTTTTTTTATTTTTTTATTTTGGTTTCTGTTCTTCTTTTTTGACTTTGTGCTGCTGTGGCAAATGAATTCCCCTAGTGTGGGATTAATAAAGTCTTATCTATGTGGGAGCAAAATTCCTGTTGGATACTTTATTATGAGTCAGATCGGTGTATTTGTGGTTTGGGCAAACCAACATCCTCTCAAACAAACGTATCTGAAGACAAAACTGCACAGGTTAAAATTAAGCACTGAAGCAAACACGGTTCCCCCTCATCAATCAAATTCTGTGGGATCAAGAAGGTCACAATGCCTGGTGGAGGAGGAGGAACTGTTATGAAGAAGCCAGCCCAGAGAGAAGCGGCCAGCGTGACACCACACAGGCTTAATGAGCATTTTAGTTTGAAATAATTCAGGAATATGACATTTTGGTGTCATTTTTGCTCTTGCCTGAATGCATTTTACATTTGAAGTTTTATCAAAAAAAAAAAAAAGGCTTAGAGCAGAATACAACAAGTATGTGTGATTGGCTCCTCATGAGAGGGATTTTAGGCAAAGGTAATGTCTCTCAAGTGATTGGTCTGGCACTTGTACTGTATATATAATTCTGGAGAAATCTTGGGCCTGATACACTCTGATGAAGGCTTTGTGCTGAAACGTGTATGCACTGAATTTTTTTTTTTTTTTTTTTTTTAGTGTGTGTGTGTGTGTGTGTGTGTAATAAAAATTATGATAAAGCTAGAACGGACTACCTCTCTAGTACTTCCTGTGTCAAAAACGTCCATATGATACGTTAATATAGCACAATAGTTGTAGGCCTTTCCATAGCTGTACATCTTTGGCTAAATTTTCCTAAAAAGATAAACATGCAATGAGCAAAGTTTGACTAATAGGACTGTTTTTCATTTATTATCACTTTAAATTCTGACCTAGACATTGTAAATATGAAATGAAAATCTGATATTAAGACATGCATAATTCATCCATTTTATATGAATTTAATGGAAACGATAAATTCCAACATCACTATAGAGTATCTAAGCTTTATGAAAACACTTCTTGGTTCAAACTAAAGGGATCCAAATTAAAATCCCACTTTAAAAGCACATAATCAAAATAATTCCATGTAATATTTCAGAGGCAAGTACTCTAAGCTGTAATTTAGTGCCCTATACTTCTCCCTCGGTGCCAGCCTGGTTTCTCGTTTTATAAATTGCACTCACCTATTAAGTCGAGACCCTTTCACACCCTCAATTACCCTCAACTGGCTTCCCTGATATTGTGTGGCACTGTACATTACTGCACGGATGAAACAGTCCTACAGGCAGGAGGTGAAGGCTTTGCAAGGATCACGTTATTAATATGGCAATAGGCAGGACATTAACGGCAGTAAACTGTAGAGGGCTGCAGTGATAGATTTAGCATTAATTTAGCGCACACGGAAGTGGAGAAATCAGGCTGACGAGTTTGACTGGCCTTTAATTATCAGGCACAAAGGTTGAACGTGGCGCACAACGCTTCTCTTCATGGACATCAAGCATTAACACGTCAGGACCTTTGTTAATTAGCATGTATAAGCCAGGCCTTTGTAGCAGTGGTAATAATGATTTAATCCGCTTGGCTAGCTCAGCCACTCTCCATTAGCTTTTGTCAGATTTAGCATAGCTTAGGCTTCAATTCTGCTGTGGCTGAAGCACTTAAAATGTTCCAATATTTATTTTTGCGTGGACTCACGGTTGTTGAGTGAAGCATTTCCTGTTTTTGCACCAATATTCTGTATACTAAAAGTACTTAATAGTATTCAGCTGTGGTTTGTGAAATGTTTGGTTCTGTCTCTGCAGCGGTGAAATGGCCCCTCTGACAGCACTCGTTAGATAAATATGCAAGAGCAAATACTTCATTTTACGTTGCTGAGTTTTGAAATTCTCCCTCCCTCCTGTCAGGCCCTGGAGCAGCACTGCAGAGTGGACTCTGGCTTCTCTGGGATCCGTGACGTTTACACCATGACAGTCAGCCATGACAACATGCAACAGAGCTTCTTCCTCTCAGAGACGCTCAAGTAAGTCTCATTTTCCCCTCTGTATCCCTGTACTACCTGCTGTTTTTTTTTTTTTCTTAATGGGTGAAAAACCTTTTTATATATACATTTTCCCTTTCTTCATTCATGGATTATTCACTGTGAGGGAGTGATCTCGGCATTTTTAAAAGAAAAACTCATATTTCCCTCCTTGCATATAGACTTAATTAAGCCTGGACTTTAATCTGGACCAGTGATGGGCAACCATGTGCCATGGAAGGCCCAAGACACTGCAGGTTTTCCTTCCAGTCTCTTCGACAGAGTACTTCACCAAATTCCTTCCTACTAATTGCTGATGAGTGAAAACGCCTTCTTTAGTTGCTGGCTAGAAAGAAAACCTGCAGGGTTGACCCTCCATGGCATACAGTTTCCCATACTTGATCTAGACTACTTATGTCTTTAAGGTAACACTGCTTACCATGGGGTACAAGCCAAACACAAAGCAAAGATTTTTGCACAGCATGATTAAGTGGCGATGCAACGCTGGGACTAAGCAGTAATAAGGATTACAGACCCAGAAACACCAACAATTCTTTAGGACTTTGACAGCATGAACAAAGCAGCTGTGGTTGTAGTTTTGGTCATGGAGGTGGCAGAAAACAGCAGTTGAAGTAGACCCCCCTTCGTCTACTAAAGAAGCCTTTCATTGGCTTATTCAATCCCACTTTACACAGGGCTGGAGATCATTGAGAGATGAAAAAATGACAGTTTCTCTCAATCTTCCAGTGATCTCCATGGTCTCCTCAAAGTTTTGACTCGGTCCAAAATAATCTTGCAACAATCACCAAAGAAAAGTGATCTCTCAAGGAATGCTCAATGATCTCAGCGATCTCACAGCGATCTTTTAATGAATTCTGTTGGTCTTTCATCAAACACTCAGCAATCCTACACTGATCTCTCAGTCATCTCTACCTTCAGGGTGGAAAAATTTTGCATTCATTTCACCCGAAGATAGAGGTGGCAGACAGTGGAGTAGAAGAGCGCGAGAAGCCTCCTCTTTGGAACCCTCATCAGTCCCTCAGCAATATCTCCTGGTTTCTCAGATCTGATCTCTCGGGGATCTTTCAAAATTGAATTTTTGATTGTGCAATGATCTTCCAAACATTTACACAGAAACAGCTTTTGCGAGGCTTCAGGAGATAATTTGATCGCTCAGTGGTCAACCAGCGATCTCCGTCTGTGTAAAGGGGCCCATAGGAGTGAGTATTTGTAGTTTACAAAATGGTCCAGGGCAAAGAGCACAAGGTATGAACCACAAAAACTATACTAGTCTGATTTCTGTGGTGCTAACACAGGAAAAAAGGTAGACTTTTTAACAAAAAGTAATGGGACCCAAGAAAAAATTCTGTTGGTGTGAAAGCAATTTTTAGGTAATAAGAAAGGATAAACTACATCAGCTATTTGAAAAAAGCAAACTGACAATAGGAAATGATTTTCTTATGAAATGGTAAAATTAAAGAAAATTGATTAGATTTCAAAGTGATGCAAATGATGTATAAAAGTACTACAAAACAGATTGTTACCAAATAATCAAAAGTTGTTCAAATTGAGAAATAAAATATGATTTAAAAAAATAAGACCTTTTTAAAGTTATATTTTTGGGGGGAGAGGAAGATGATTTTCTGAAATGACACCACTGATGATTTACAACTATTTTTTTTTTTTTTTTGTTACTTATTTGTACCCGTAGGTAGATTTGGTTTGCAGTCTGGTGACAAGCCACCGGCTGCCGGTCGCTGCGTGCGCGAGCGCCCTAAACCTACATGTTTTTGGTATGCGGGAGGAAACCGGAGAAATCCCGGAATAAACCCACGCAACACGGGGAGAACATGCAAACTCTACACAGCTCACCGTTGGTCGGGGGCTGGGATCGAACCCACGATCTCATGATCCCCGCGATCCCCCGGCCGAGGGTAAAACTGTGCTGCCACAGTGCTAAACCACTGCGCCACCGTGCAGCCAACTATGAAGCACAAAGCACATAATACTTTAAGAAATATGCATGTATTTATTTTATGATTATCTAATTAAATCTGTTTAACTTATTAAACTGATACTAACTTATTATAATGTTACTGTGGGGTTGCCAGATTGTTACTGCAGGGTTTATACTATTTGATATGATAGTGTGTCGATTTATGGAGGTGTTTTTTTCCCCTTGTGGTCATGTACAACATAAATAAATTCTAAAAAAGAAAAAAGTTTAAAGTAAATTAGAAGTTTAGGTAAAAGCTGAAAATTGATTGATTTTGATGAAAGGAAATGATCGCCCTTCCTTTGTTTTCTTTAGGTACCTGTACCTTCTCTTCTCTGACGATGACCTTCTCTCTCTGGAGGACTGGGTCTTTAACACAGAAGCCCACCCGCTGCCCATTATCCGCAAGAGCTGCCTGCAGGAGGAAACGACACAGGATAAGATGGCCTCCAAATAATACTGAAGTGCGAGCGGAAGCTGAGACAGCTGCACGCGCGCATGCACACACACACACACACACACACACACACACACACACACACACACACACACACGCACCTGCACAGATTTGTGTACTCGATGAGTCAGAAAACTAACGCAAACACCGATTCAGTGCAGGTTCAGAGTCTTTTCAGGAACATGCCATGGACTCGCAGTTCCTTTCCAGTAAAGGATGTCGTCGTTCAACGCTGTGATTGTAAATCCTTTTGCCGAGGTTAACTTCCTACTGGCACTTCTTTTTTGCGGACAATCAAGACAAACATGACTTTCATGAAAAGAGCACCTTTTTTCTTTCCTTCTTTCCTCTGTGAGGAAACCAGTTTAACTTGCAGACCCAAATGTCAACAGAGGAGGTTTGAAGCAGGGGCCATGTAGTCAGAAAGAGAGAAACATGTATAAAACCACTTGAGTTTTACTCCGTGATTTTGTTGTTTAATCCTGAGTAATGAACGATTTTCTTAGACTTTGTCATTGCGTTTTATCCGTTGTGAGTACACTCTTTGACCAAAGGTTTCTTTGCATTTCTATTTCCCTCTTTGAAAATGTTGTGGTGAGATTTAATGGAAGGTTCAATGTACAGACAAACCTGAAATGTGACTCTCGGATCCACCTCCAAACTGATGCTGATGTCATGTTTCTTAGGGAAACAAGTTCGAATAAATTTTTCAAAGTTCGGAGGTGCCAGGGAAAATGGTTGTCTTATGCATCCAGGGACCATTTTTTAAAAACTGATGTTTAGTTGTATTTTTTTAACAGGACAGCACTATTTCAGTCCTCTCAGCCTTTCAGATGAAGGTAACATACTGAGTACTGTCAGTTCTGTGACTGTAACACAAGCATAAAGGAAAAAATGACATATCTGCGAGCCAGCTCTAAATGGGTTTTCCCTTTTCCGTTGTTAGTTTTTCTGCTTCACCCTGCCTTTACGTGTGAATCCAAGTGGCTGCCAGTACCGATGTTAAAGGCTGCTCAACTGTGGAGACAAGTTTTCATTCCCATCACCGTTCTTTTCCTTCACCACTGTTCTGCACAGGTGTGGAGTGACTGTGCTGTACATACAGATGAAACGAATGACCCCAGTATGAGCTTGTCTTGACTTTTTTTTCTGATTAATTTGTCTTATCTTTTTTTCCTCTAAATTTCAGTGAATATATTTTCTGGGTTCTCTTTTGATTTGCTTCCCTCAGGTGTTTCAGTAACAAAAAGAAAAAATTAAAAAGTTCTGATTTTGTGTCTAGTTATTGCTGATATTAATTATTATTACTTATTCTTACTGTTTGATTTAACTTTCATTGTTGAATATTTTCAAATACTGATTAAAGAAATCCTGTACAACTTTGTACATTTAAAACAATCAGTTGTGTCATTATTGAAGGTTTTCTTTCCCTCAACAGGATCTCTTTGTTATCTGGTTTCACATTACCAAATAATTCATGCTAAGAAGTAATGTAAAGGTGGGTTTCAACTAGGGCTGCAGCTAATGATGATTTTACGGCTTGAGTAATCGACCATTCTAATTGAACAATTACTCAGGTAATCAGATACTTTTTTTTAAGAAATCTGCATTGACCAACATGTGCAGAACTTTCTTTCCTAAAGAGCAGTAGTAATTGAACCAAACACTCAATAGCACAGGTACACATTAGGCGCTTTTGCACTGTAGGAACCTTTTGTAGTTCCTATAACCTTTTAACTACCTAGACCAGTTTTCTTGTGTTCGGACAGTATAGGAACTAGGAACCACGGACCTCAGTTTTTAGGACCATTTTAGCTCCAACTCTGAGGCAGGGTCTTGTCATGGTTCCATCAAGTAGCGCACACCAACTTTTACAAACTTTTATGAACTTTTGCTAGCATTTGCCAGCATTGCATTCATTGTTGGCAAACTTTTGCCAACTTAGGCTAGCGTATGTGTAGCTGTTGCCAACTTGGGTTAACTTAAGCAAACAAATACTCAACACAGGTCAGCTGACATCATCGTCAGGCGACTCTCATATCAGTGTTTGTGGAGGATTCCTGCCATCCTTGACCTGCTTTTTTGGGTGGATTCACACTACGTTTGGACCAACTTTTACTGACGTTTTGGCAAACGTCTGGCTCTACTGGAAAAAGTTGATAAAAGTTAATGATGGTTGGTGTTTGTTGGCAAACGCTGGTGAAAGTTGTATTTCTTGAAAATTTTCAGCATGCTGAAAATTTGCCGACGTTTAGAAGTACCGTATTTTTGGGACTATAAGGCGCACCGGATTATAAGGCGCACTATCAATGAACAGTCTATTTGATGGTCTAATTTCATACAAAAGGCGCACCGGATTATAAGGCGCATTAAAACGAGGTAGTCGGAGCCGGGAAAAAAAAAAAAATTGCATGCATGGAAAGAAAATCCTCTCTATAGTCATTATAGACACATATAGCACGATTGTCTGCGAGTGTTGAATGACCTGCTCCATGAGCAGGCGGAACGTTTTTAGTCCGGTGGCTGTTTACATCGCCATATTGGCCAGAATATCGCTCAGCACTCGATACGGCTCGCTCTCCGGCAGAGAACGAGCCGTATTTACAGCTGTAAATACGTATTTACAGCCGTATTTACTGCTCCCGTTTACAGCTAAAATGGAGCAGTTTCGATGCCGAAATTTCACATACAAATCCTAATATACGTGTTCTATACACCATCGGCGAATTTTTCTTTTTTTTTTTTTGCGTGCATGGAAAGAAAATCCTATCTGTAGTCATTATAGACACATATAGTGCGATTGTCTGCGAGTATGAATGACCTGCTCCATGAGCAGGCGGAACGTTTTTAGTCCGTGGCTGTTTACATCGCCATATTGGCCAGAATATCGCTCAGTACTCGATACCGAGTACGATACCGATACGGCTCGCTCTCTGCCGGAAAGCGAGCCGTATTTACAGCCGTAAATACGTATTTATAGCCGTATTTACTGCTCCCGTTTACAGCTAAACTGGGGAGCAGTTTCAATGCCGAAATTTCACATACAAATCCTAATATATGTGTTCTATACACCATCGGCTTCTGGGTATCGAATATCGTATATTACTCCGCGAGGCTCCTGACTACCGTAATGCTCCGAAAATCCCTCAAGCGGTTCGGCTTCGTAACTTACCAAAGTCGTACTAAAACATTTTTGACATATTTTTGAGCGCCGTGTACCACATAAAATCGGTTCGAGGTCAGTAAGCACAACCAGAATTAATACATAAGGCGCACCGGATTATAAAGCGCACTGTCGATTTTTGAGAAAATTAAAGGATTTTAAGTGCGCCTTATAGTCCAAAAAATACGGTAAATGTTGGTGAAAGTCGTGCTCAGTTTGTAAAAGTTCCTGAGCACTTGGCTAAGTTATGCAGAGTTTAATTAAGTCAGCCTAAGTTAAGCTCCACTGGCAAACGTTGACTGAAATGCTGGTGAAAACAGATGTTTTTAGGTTGAAACTCACTTCAGACATGCACGAACAAAAGAGAAACAGAGAAGGGGGAATAAAAAAAAGAAAATATATATATGTAAGAGGACATTGTACAGTATTTTGTTTGGTGATAATGTATGACTTTTTTTATTTTTTTAAACTACAGGATATATATAATAATAAATCAGATTTATATAGTGCTTTATCATAGACAATCAAAGATGCTTTACAAAATAGATACATTATTCATTCACTCCAGACAGACAATGGTAGTGGCAAGCTACTACTGTAGCCACAGCTGCCCTGGGGCAGGCTGACAGAAACGTGGCTGCCAATCCATGCCAACGGCCTCTCCGGCCACCACCGAACATTTATACACATTCATTCCCAGTGTTACCCCCAGCCAGTCGCAGCAGATGACTGCCCCTCCCCGAGCCTGGTTCTGCTGGAGCTTTCTTCAATTCAATTCAATTCAATTCAGCTTTATTTATAATGCGCCACATCACAACAAAAGCCGTCTCGTGGCGCCACAGTGCAGATAAAAAAAAATCACACAGTCACAGAAAGACCCAGCAATCAGACGATCCCCTATGAGCAAGCACTAGGCGACAGTGGAGAGGAAAAACTCCCATTTGGAAGGAAGAAACCTCTAGCAGAACCAGGCTCAGGGAGGGGCAGTCGTCTGCTGCGACTGGCTGGGGATGAGGGGATAGGGAGGATGGAAAGGACAGACATAAAGAACATAGCAGTAAGATGCCAAGTACAATATTAGAGATCAACCAGCAGTATGGATCAGATAACAATAGAACAAGAGTGGGGTTAAAAGACACAAATACCCTCCTTAAACGAAAGCTATATTAAAAAGGAATGATTTTACCCTGTTCTTAAAGACAGAGACAGAGTCTGACTCCCGGACCCAGAGTGGTAACTGGTTCCAGAGAGAAGGGGCTCGGTAGCAGAAGGCTCTGCCTCCCACCGTACTTTTGGAGATTCTGGGCACCACAAGTAAGCCAGCATTTTGGGAGTGTAATGCTTTGTTAGGATGGTAAGGTAATATCAGATCTTTTATATATTGGGGGGCCAGATTGTTAAGTGCTTTGAAAGTAAGAAGAAGGATTTTAAACTTGATTCTGAATTCAATGGGAAGCCTATGGAGGGAGGACAGAACCGGGGAAATATGATCTCTTTTTCTAGAACCAGTTAAAACTCTAGCAGCAGCATTTTGAATCAACTGAAGACTTTTTAAAGATACTCTAGGACAACCAGATAATAGCGAATTACAATAATCTAATCGTGAACTGACAAAGGCGTGAATCAGTTTCTCAGCATCACCCAGAGACAAGATAAGAAAAGACAAGCCTTTATTAGTCCCACAATGGGGAAATTCCAGGATTGCAACAGCACAGGGATAACACTCAGAGCAACAATCAGAAGGCAAGAAAAAAACAAGAGCAGCTAGTATACATATGTACATATGTACACACATATACACTACCGTTCAAAAGTTTGGGGTCACTTAGAAATTTCCTTATTTTTGAAAGAAAAGCACTTTTTTTCAATGAAGATCACTTTAAAATAATCAGAAATACACTCTATACATTGCTAATGTAGTAAATGACTATTCTAGCTGCAAATGTCTGGTTTTTGGTGCAATATCTACATAGGTGTATAGAGGCCCATTTCCAGCAACTATCACTCCAGTGTTCTAATGGTACAATGTGTTTGCTCATTGCGTCAGAAGGCTAATGGATGATTAGAAAACCCTTGTGCAATCATGTTAGGTCTGCAATGCTGTAATTGCTGCAAATGGAGGATTCTTTGACGAAAGCAAAGTTTGAAGGAAAAAATTATTATTTCAAATACAAATCATTATTTCTAACCTTGTCAATGTCTTGACTATATTTTCTATTCATTTTACAACTCTTGGTGGTAAATAAGTGTGACTTTTCATGGAAAACACAAAATAATTGTCTGGGTGACCCCAAACTTTTGAACGGTAGTGTATATAGACACACAGTGCGGAGCATTGTGGTTGGTGGATGTGCAGCAGAAGATGCTCCTGATCTTAGCAATATTGTGCAGATGATATAAGGCAGTCCTAGAAACAGTTTTAATATGTGAATTCAAGGACAAATCCTGGTCAAAAATCACTCCAAGGTTCCTCACACAACTGTTCAGAGTGAGAGTGGCAGCATCTAAATTAAGGGCATAATGTGAAAAGGAATTTCTAAGATGTTTTGGGCCAACAACAATGACTTCAGTCTTATCAGAGTTCAATAGTAAAAAAATTACAAGTCATCCAAGCTTTGATGTCCTTAAGACAGGCATCTAGCTTGGCCAACTGATCACAATCATCGGGCTTCATTGACAGGTATAGTTGTATGTCATCAGCGTAACAATGAAAATGTATATACAGTGCTTTCTGATGATATTGCCCAGCAGGAGCATATATAGACTAAAAAGAGTAGGGTCCAACACAGATCCCTGTGGAACTCCGTGAGTGAGCTTAGAGCTGGAAGAAAATCCATCATTGACATGGACAAACTGAAATCTATCAGACAAATAAGATCTAAACCACTGCAACAGAGTTCCACTGAGTCCAACAAAGTGTTCCAATCTATCAAGTAGAATGGCATGATCGATAGTGTCAAAGGCTGCACTGAGATCTAAAAGAACAAGAACAGAGACAAGTCCATTATCAGATGCAGTCAGGAGGTCATTAGAGACCTTCACTAAGGCAGTCTCAGTGCTGTGATGAGCTCTGAACCCAGATTGAAACACCTCAAACAAACCAACTCCCTGCAAATGGTCAGATAATTGCACAGCAACAACTCTTTCCAGGATTTTTTAAATGAAAGGCAAATTGGAGATTGGTCGATAATTGGCCAAAACTCCAGAATCGAGCGTCGGTTTTTTAAGTAAAGGTTTAATTACAGCAGTTTTAAACGCCAGTGGAACATAACCCAGAGTTAAAGAAGAATTAATGATAAGAAGAATACGGCTACTAATAATTGGGAAAATAATTTTAAATAGCCTGGAAGGAATAGGGTCCAGAAGGCAAGATGAAGGCTTAGAAGAGGAAACTACCCTATCCAACTCCAAGAGGTCGATTGGAGTAAATCTATCCAAGCAGATATCAATTGAGGGAGCTGCAGTAGTTAATGTACTAGAGTTTACGGTAGGAAGAATCTGACTAATTTCATCTCTAATAGATAAAATTTTAAGCTTGAAATAGTTCAGAAAGTCCTGACTAGAAAGCTCAGGGGGGATGCGAGGATTGACCGAGTCATGGCTCTTTGTAAGCCTGGCTACAGTGTTGAAGAGAAACCTGGGGTTATTCTTGTTTGCTTCTATTAATGCAGAATAATAGCTTGTTCTAGCTTTTCTAAGAGATTTTTATAGATTAAGAGATGATTTCTCCACGCCAAGTAGAATTCATCTGAATTAGTTGAATGCCATTTTCTTTCCAATTGATGAGCCTTCTGTTTCAAGCCACGAGTTTCTGAGTTAAACCAAGGAGTAAGAAATCTCTGGTTAGACTTTTTCTTTTTTAAAGGGGCTACCAAAGCTAGAGTCCGATGCAGAGAGGCAGTAACACCATCAACCATGCTATCAATCACGAATGGAGCAGACTCTCCATCACTTATTTCAGGTGTTTCTGTTGTGTTGACCCATGGCATAGAGGAGACAATCTGCAAAAATTTAGCAACAACATCATCAGAAAGACATCTGCTGTAGTAGTGTTTTTCTTTAGGAAATAAGTGATCAGAGATAATGAAATCAAAAATTAACAGACAATGGTCAAACAGTACAGGATTATGAAGAGACGCAACTAGATTTTCGATATCTATACCATATGTCAAAACAAGGTCCAATGTATGGTGGAAATAATGGGTAGAATTTTTTACTTTCTGGGAAAACCCCATTGAGTCTAAAATTGAATTGAAAGCCTTATTAAGACAGTCACTCTCAACATCAACATGTATATTAAAGTCCCCTACAATAATTACTCTATCGGCTTTCGGCACCAAATCAGCTAAAAATTCGGCAAATTCCGATAGAAACTCTGAATAGGCCGTGGGAGGACGATAAACTATGCTAAAGAGAACTGGGATCAAGCCAAGATTGCCAACAGGCCCCACACTGAGGACCAAACCTTCAAAGGAATTAAAACATAATTTCTGCTTAACATTAACCAGCAATTTAGGATGGAAAATTGCCGCCACTCCACCACCACAACCAGAACCTCTGGGGTTATGACAGTTTAAATACCCAGAGGGAGTTGATTCATTCAGACCAACATAATCATCAAGCCCGAGCCAGGTATCTGTGAGGGATAGTAGATCGATCTGGTGATCGATTAATAGATCATGGACCAGAAGAGACTTAGAAGATAGAGACCTAATGTTTAATAAGCCACATTTAATTTTTAAACTTTGGGGGGGAAGAGAGGCCAAATTATTAATTTTATTAATTTTAGAGACTTGAGGCTGGATTAGAATTTTCCCAACATTTTGTTTAATCAGTCTGGGAAGTTTATGCATTCTATTTTTTTTCTTCCTGTTAAAAAGGAGTTTTTCTTCTCCACCGTCGCCAAGCACTTGCTTGGTCGATAATCGGCCAAAACTCCAGAATTGAGCGTTGGTTTTTTAAGTAAAGGTTTAATTACAGCAGTTTTAAACGCCAGTGAACATAACCCAGAGTTAAAGAAGAATTAATGATAAGAAGAATACGGCTACTAATAATTTGGAAAATAATTTTAAATAGCCTGGAAAGAATAGGGTCCAGAAGGCAAGATGAAGGCTTAGAAGAGGAAACTACCCTATCCAACTCCAAGAGGTCGATTGGAGTAAATCTATCCAAGCAGATATCAATTGAGGGAGCTGCAGTAGTTAATGTACTAGAGTTTACGGTAGGAAGAATCTGACTAATTTCATCTCTAATAGATAAAATTTTAAGATTGAAATAGTTCAGAAAGTCCTGACTAGAAAGCTCAGGGGGGATGCGAGGATTGACCAAGTCATGGCTCTTTGTAAGCCTGACTACAGTGTTGAAGAGAAACCTGGGGTTATTCTTGTTTGCTTCTATTAATGCAGAATAATAGCTTGTTCTAGCTTTTCTAAGAGATTTTTATAGATTAAGAGATGATTTCTCCACACCAAGTAGAATTCTTCTGAATTAGTTGAATGCCATTTTCTTTCCAATTGACGAGCCTTCTGTTTCAAGCCACGAGTTTCTGAGTTAAACCAAGGAGTAAGAAATCTCTGGTTAGACTTTTTCTTTTTTAAAGGGGCTACCAAATCTAGAGTCTGATGCAGAGAGGCAGTAACACCATCAACCATGCTATCAATCACGAATGGAGCAGACTCTCCATCACTTATTTCAGGTGTTTCTGTTGTGTTTACCCATGGCATAGAGGAGACAATCTGCAAAAATTTAGCAACAACATCATCAGAAAGACATCTGCTGTAGTAGTGTTTTTCTTTAGGAAATAAGTGATCAGAGATAATGAAATCAAAAATTAACAGACAATGGTCAAACAGTACAGGATTATGAAGAGACGCAACTAGATTTTCGATATCTATACCATATGTCAAAACAAGGTCCAATGTATGGTGGAAATAATGGGTAGAATTTTTTACTTTCTGGGAAAACCCCATTGAGTCTAAAATTGAATTGAAAGTCTTAAGACAGTCACTCTCAACATCAACATGTATATTAAAGTCCCCTACAATAATTACTCTATCGGCTTTCAGCACCAAATCAGCTAAAAATTCGGCAAATTCCGATAGAAACTCTGAATAGGCTGTGGGAGGACGATAAACTATGGCAAAGAGAACTGGGATCAAGCCAAGATTGCCAACAGGCCCCACACTGAGGACCAAACCTTCAAAGGAATTAAAACATAATTTCTGCTTAACATTAACCAGCAATTTAGGATGGAAAATTGCCACCACTCCACCACCACGACCAGAACCTCTGGGGTTATGACAGTTTAAATACCCAGAGGGAGTTGATTCATTTAGACCAGCATAATCATCAAGCCCGAGCCAGGTCTCTGTGAGGGATAGTAGATCGATCTGGTGATCGATTAATAGATCATGGACCAGAAGAGACTTAGAAGATAGAGACCTAATGTTTAATAAGCCACATTTAATTTTTAAACTTTGGGGGGGAAGAGAGGCCAAATTATTAATTTTATTAATTTTAGAGACTTGAGGCTGGATTAGAATTTTCCCAACATTTTGTTTAATCAATCTGGGAAGTTTATGCATTCTATTTTTTTTCTTCCTGTTAAAAAGGAGTTTTTCTTCTCCACCGTCGCCAAGCACTTGCTCACAGGGGATCGCCTGGTTGCTGGGGTCCCTCTGCAATTGTGGGGGTTTCCCCTACAGTTGAAAGTGCTATGAGATGACTGTTGTTGTGAAATGGTGCTATATAAATAAAGTTGAATTAAATTGTTATGGACACTGGAGGCAAGGTGGGTAAAGTGTCCTGCCCAGGGACACAACGGCAGGATATCTGGGGAGAGCGGAATTCGAACCGCCAACCATCCGGTTATAGGATGACCTATATATATATATATATATATATATATATATATATATATATGGATGGATGATAGATAGATATAGATATATAACGGGCATTTGATTAGTTTTGAATTGCTTGTGGGTTTGTTTGCTCCAAGTTATGGGTGTGGTCTGGTGGGTGGTTTGGGGTTTTGTGTCTTTGCAGTATTTTTCTACCTTTAGGCTGTGCTGTTGCGCAAACGTGTGTTTTGCCAGTATGGATTACTGGTTGCCTTGAAAACAACAGCTGCTGGAGACGGCAATCTTTTTTTTTTGCTGTTTGAAAAAACATTTTCTTGGTCCGTGGAATATAGGTTTTTTTTTTTCGTGAAATTTTCAGTCAGTGTCTACTCTCTGCCTGCTACATACATGCATACTATATTATTTATATATATATATATATATATGATGTTCATCCTTCGTGCTCGAAGATGACCAATGACCTCAATTTGACGTTGAGCTGCTGCGGTGAGTCCGGAGGTGGCTGGTGAGGCCAATCCGGGCAACGAATCCTCTCCTACAAGTAGGACAGAAGTGGGAAGGGGTTGTGATGTTGGTGCTAGTTGCTCTGCCCTTCCGCATCTGCCGTTTCTGCTCTGCATGCTGTACACGCTGCTCCTCTGCTCTTTGGGCTCCTGTTGTGATAGCACTACGCCAGGAGGGGCGATCAGCAGCAAGCGTCTCCCAGGACTCTGTGTTAATGGAGAAGTCTTTAAGGTTAATCTTCAGATTGTCCTTGAAGCGCTTCTTTTGTCCTCCGACTCTGCGTTTCCCATGGGCGAGTTCTCCATAGAAAAGCTGTTTTGGGATGCAGTTGTCTGACATACGGGAGACGTGGCCTGCCCATCTCAGCTGAGCCTTGCGCATGGTGGTAATGGCCCTGGGGATGTCTGCCTGCTTCAGCACCTCCGTGTCTGGAACTTTGTCTTGCCAGCGGATGTGGAGGAGGTTGCGAAGACACCTGAGATGGAAGTGGTTGATCTGTCGCTCATGCCTTCTGTATGCAGTCCACGTTTCGCAGCCATAAAGTAGTGTGGTTAAGACGACTGCACGGTAGACCTTCAGCTTTATTGTGAGGCTGATCCCTCTCCTCTCCCAGACATTTTTTCTGAGTCTCCCAAATGCGCTGCTTGCTTTGGAGATCCTGTTGTTGATCTCAGCGTCGATGGTGGCATTACGGGAGAGGGTGCTACCCAGGTAGGTGAAGGTCTCTACCGCCTGGAGGGTCTGTCCATTTACCTGTATCTGTGGCTCGTGGTACTGGTTTCCCAGGGCTGGCTGGAACATCACCTCGGTTTTCTTGGTGCTGATGGTAAGGCCAAAGTTGTCACAGGCTGAGGAAAATCTGTCCATCTGCGACTGCATTTCCTGCTGGGCACCAGCATTGAGTGCACAGTCATCAGCGAAGAGGAAATCTCTGATGACAGTCTCCTTCACCTTCGTGATGGCTTGCAGACGCCTAAGGTTGAAAAGTCTTCCGTCACACCTGTACCTGATGTCGATGTCAAGCTCACAGTCTCTGAAAGCATCTGAGAGCATTGCCGAGAACATCATGCTGAACACTGTCGGGGCCAGAACACAACCCTGCTTGACTCCACTGGTCACTGGAAATGCTTCGGATGGTTCACCATCATCCAGGACTCTGGCTGTCATTCCATCGTGGAATTGGCGGACAATTGCAATGAACTTGCGGGGGCAGCCAAATTTTTTCATGATTATCCAGAGTCCCTCGCGACTGACTGTGTCAAAGGCCTTGGTCAGATCGACAAAGGTTGTGTAGAGGTCGTGGTACTGTTCCATGCATTTCTCTTGGAGCTGGCGGGTGGCAAAGATCATGTCGGTGGTCCATCGACCTGCACGGAAGCCGCATTGACTTTCAGGGAGGAGACCCTGCTCCAGGTGTTCCAGCAAGCGGTTGAGGAGAACGCGGGCCAGGATCTTGCCTGCTATGGACAGAAGGGACATTCCTCGGTGATTGTCACAGGACTGGCGATTTCCTTTCCGCTTGTAGGTGTGGACAATTGTGGCGTCTCTGAGCTCTTGTGGTAGCTGTTCCTTGCTCCACATGGACTGGTATAGGCTGGTGAGCTGTCTAAGGGTGGTTGGGCCACCTGTCTTGTAGACTTCCGCAGGGATGGCATCAGAGCCTGGGGCTTTCCCAGTGGAGAGCTGTTTGATGGCTTTGCTGACCTCATCTTCCGAAGGTGGGATGTCCAGCTCATAGTTTATTGGCACCTGGGGAAGGCGAGCAATGGCTTTGTGGTTGATCTGTGCAGGCCGATTGCGCACACTACAGAAGTGTTCCACCCATCTCTCCAGGACCAGCTTCTTTTCTGTCAGCAGGGTAGAACCATCAGCACTGAGAAGAGGGGATGATCCGGAGGACTGAGGTCCATAGACAGCTTTCAGGGCATCATAGAACCTCTTTGTGTCATGCCTGTCAACAAAGCATTGAATCTCGTCGGCCTTGGCACTGAGCCAGGAGTCCTGCATGTGGCATAGTTTGGCTTGAATTGCTCTACGGATGTTGGTGAAGGCTGATTTCTTTGCCATGCAGGTAGGGTCATTCTGGTGGGCCCGCAGCAGTTGGTGTTACTGATCTAACAGCTGCTGAATTTCTGTGTTGTTTTCGTCGAACCAGTCCTGGTGATTTCTGGTTACTGGGCCTAGGCATTCGAGGGCAGCCGAGTGAGCGGTGTCCCTGAAGGATGCCCATTGGTCCTCAATGCTTGGCTGGTTGAGCTGGAGATCTGACAGGTGGCTGTGCATGTGATCTTGAAACTCTTGTATCTTCTTGGGGTCTTTGAGTTTCATGATGCTCAGCTTCTTTGTCACTTTCTGGCCTTGTGGTCTCCTTTTGGGCTGGATGTGGAAGTTCATCTTTGAGATGATCAAGCGATGGTCAGTCCAGCAGTCGGCACCACACATGGCTTTGGTCACTCTCACGTCCCGCCTGTCCTTTGCCCTGATGATGACATAGTCAATGAGATGCCAATGCTTAGAGCGAGGGTGCATCCAGGATGTCTTGTTCCGTGTAGGTAGGCGAAACATGGTGTTGGTGATGGCTAGGTCATGAGAGGCACACATTCCGAGCAGGAGGTGTCCGTTGCTGTTAGATTTTCCAATGCCGTGTTTTCCCAGTACTCTCTGCCAGGCGTGGTGGTCGGCTCCTACTCGAGCATTGAAGTCACCGAGGATGATGAGCTTCTCAGATTTTGCTGAAGCAATGAGGGAGTCTAGTTCCTCATAAAACTTATCTTTGGTCTCATCGGGGTTTGTCATGGTCGGAGCATAAGTGCTGATGATGGTTGCATTTGACTTCTTCCCAAGTGGGAGGTGCATTTTTATCAGGCGGTCGTTCAGACCCTCAGGAATGCTTGCTAGTTTCCGCACGTGAATGGATTTGATTGCGAAACCAACACCTGCCTCGCGCCTCTCCTCACTGCTGTGCCCACTCCAGAAGAAGGTGTAGCCACCACCGGTTTCTGTCAGCTGGCCTTTGTCTGAAAAATGTGTCTCGCTGAGAGCAGTGATGTCGATGTTGTAGTGAGCTAGTTCTCTTGCCACTAGTGCAGTTCGTCTTTCTGGTCTGTTCACTTTGGCATTGTCGAGCAGAGTCCTTACATTCCATGATGCTAAGGTGAGCGCCTTTGCTTGATTTCTCTTTGTGTTTCGACCACTATTTGGGGATCCCCACCAGCCGCGGTGTGCTGACCATGGTGAGGTGAGACCAGCTATGTTTGGGGCACCTTTTCTAGCCCCGTCCTCTTGCTAAGTAGGCGAGCAGAGCGATCCTGAAAAGGGCTGCTCGGTCGCTCAGGAGGCTGCCGAACTTCACTGCTGTCTCGGTTCAGTGGAGAGCGACCACTTGTCCTGAGCCGCCTGTGTGCAGGTTTGCGACTACAGCTTCCAGTGTATCCTCCTCACCTGCTTCTTCGCCGCTCCCCCATCACCACAGGGCTTAAAGTTGGCTAAGTGGTGATGCCATGACTTGCGCGGAACTTTGATTAAAGTGAGGGAGACTTGCACAGGATCAGCCTCACTCTCTCATCCTGAGACACCGGATCCAGTGGCAAGACAGAGTCAAGACGGCTGGGGGCGGATCAGGATGCAGGAGCTGCCGGAAGGTGACAATTACTGTATGCCAGTCGACCACCTTAGGGGCTCCACACCAGATTTTCTGTCAGGGTTTACTCCCTTAGCCTTTGACTTTTCCCAAGACACCCACAAGGCAGTGGGGCTATTTACCCATAGCTAGGACTGAGACAGGTTGTACTGGGTTACAGTTTACCAGTAGCAGATAGAATCTGACCTGACATTCATATATACAGTATATATATATATATATATATATATATATATATATATACACTACCGTTCAAAAGTTTGGGGTCACTTAGAAATTTCCTTATTTTTGAAAGAAAAGCACTGTTTTTTTCAATGAAGATAACTTTAAACTAATCAGAAATACACTCTAATATCTAATATACATTGCTAATGTGGTAAATGACTATTCTAGCTGCAAATGTCTGGTTTTTGGTGCAATATCTACATAGGTGTATAGAGGCCCATTTACAGCAACTATCACTCCAGTGTTCTAATGGTACAATGTGTTTGCTCATTGCGTCAGAAGGCTAATGGATGATTAGAAAACCCTTGTGCAATCATGTTAGCACAGCTGAAAACAGTTTAGCTGGTTAGAGAAGCTATAAAACTGACCTTCCTTTGAGCAGGTTGAGTATCTGGAAAAAATTATTATTTCAAATACAAATCATTATTTCTAACCTTGTCAGTGTCTTGACTATATTTTCTATTCATTTTACAACTCATGGTGGGAAATAAGTGTGACTTTTTATGGAAAACACAAAATAATTGTCTGGGTGACCCCAAACTTTTGAACGGTTGTGTGTGTGTATATATATATATATATATATATATATACACATATATATACACACACACACACACACAGAGCCAGGAGCGGCACTGGGGTTAAGCTCCCAGTGCTCATAAAATGCTCCTTATGGCGTGCGTCTCGAAAAGCCTCTGACAACTAAGTCCAACTCCTAGCCTGCCCGTGTGGTTTAGTCTCTAAGCCCGGCGGAACTGCTTTTACTAATAGGAGAAGGGGCGAGGGCGGATCTCTGGCGCCTTAAAACCAGACGCTTCGGGTAGATGGTGGCTCGTCAACCTGGGAAGGTAGCCCATCTAGGGGAAGGTAAACCCTGATTTCAAACCTCTGCTGCCTTGCGGCACACCCGGTCACTGGAAAGGCTTCGGGAGTCAACCCTGAGGAAAAATCCAGAGTCGGAGTCCCAAAGGCAGTTCTCTGTTGTGCTCAACATCATTCTGGCAGCTCCTGCGACGGCGCTGGTGCCAAACTGTAGCAGCCCTGCTGTTCCTTTCGATTCATCAGTGATGTGGAGAGGGGGGACATGCTGCATGGGCAACATCTTGTCCTCCATATCTTCCTGCCCAGGCTTGAATCCTACCAACGCCCAATGCTGGAAGGTAGAACACCGGATCACTGGAGAGGACACTCCAGCTTCGCCTTTGCCGTAGACAAAACACGGGGAATGACAGTTACCAGTTATAAGCCACCACTCAACTGGCATAGAGCGCGGCGCCAGGGGTTGTTCCCGACGGTGGGAGGGATCATCGGATCTCACTGGACAGCTACTGCCCGCCTCAAGCTGGGCAGCCCCCAGCCAATAAGGTGTTGTCCCGCCACAGCTTGCTTTCCTCATTGGGTGCATGGGGATGAGGAGAAGTCCAAACAGCAGGGTGAGAACCTTCGCACCAGGCAAGACAAAAAAACAAAAGAGACCAATTCTAAAACTGGGAATTTGGAGCGTCCGCACTATGATGACAGGACTCGCTGCTAACCTCAAGGACATCAATGACACCAGGAAGACTGCCATCATCAAAAATAAGCTGAAGAGACTGGAAGTGGATATTGCCACTCTCCAGGAAACGCGGTTGGCTGACGCAGGCACACTGAGAGAGAAGGACTACACATTCTACTGGAAGGGAAAGGGCAGCGACGAACACAGGGAACACGGAGTGGGCTTCGCAGTGAAGAACACCTTGCTGAAGATGGTGGAACCGGGCAGCAATGGCTCTGCACGACTCCTCACCCTCCGCCTGAACACCACTCAAGGCCCAGTCACCCTCGTCAGTGTGTATGCCCCAACACTGACAGCCACACCAGAGGCAAAAGACGAGTTCTACGAGAATCTCGCAACAACTGTCAGGATCATCCCCAACTCTGAACAACTCATTCTCCTTGGAGACTTCAATGCCAGAGTGGGTGCTGACCACGACTCCTGGCCCTCGACGGTCGACATGATATTCTCCATCCGCCAACTCCAGGAGAAATGCAGAGAACAGAACATGCCCCTGTACATCGCCTTCATCGACCTCACCAAAGCGTTCGATCTGGTCAGCAGAGAGGGCCTTTTCAAGATCCTGCCAAAGATAGGATGCCCACCAAAGTTGCAAAGCCTTATCGAATCGTTTCACACCAACATGCTGGGGATAGTGCAGCACGCCGGCAACGTCTCAGAGCCATTCAACATACGCAGCGGAGTGAAACAGGGCTGTGTACTTGCGCCAACCCTCTTTGGGATTTTCTTTGCTATGCTCCTGAGGCATGCCTTCAGCACAGCAACAGAGGGAATCTACCTGCACACAAGATCTGATGACAGGCTTTTCAACCTCGCCCGCCTGAAAGCCAGAACCAAAGTACGCGAGGCTCTAATCAGAGACATGCTGTTCGCAGACGACGCTGCAGTCGCAACCCACACACAGCAGGAGCTTCATACCCTGATGGATCGCTTCTCCCAGGCATGCAAGGACTTCGGGCTTACCATCAGCCTGAAGAAGACTAACGTCTTGGCGCAAGGCACGGAAGCACCACCAACCATCACCATCGACGACTACGAGCTGGAGGTCGTGAATCAGTTCACGTACCTGGGGTCCACGATCAGCAACAACCTCTCCCTTGATACAGAGATCGACAAGAGGATTGGAAAATCAGCCTTCACACTCGCTCGCCTCACCACACGAGTGTGGGAGAATCCCAAACTCTCTGTCAAGACAAAGATGGCAGTGTACAATGCCTGCGTCATCAGCACACTGCTCTATGGGAGTGAGATGTGGACAACATACGCCCGGCAGGAAAAGAGACTGAACTCCTTCCACTTGTGCTGCATTCGCCACATCCTGGACATATCCTGGCAGGACAAAGTGCCCAACACAGAAGTTCTGTCCTGCGCCGGCCTTCTCTCCATGTTCACTCTACTCAGGCAGCGCAGGCTCCGCTGGCTAGGCCACGTTCACCGTATGGAGGATGGCAGAATCCCCAAAGATGTCCTCTATGGAGAACTGGCGACTGGCAGGAGAGACGTTGGCCACCCACAGCTGCGCTTTAGAGACGTCTGCAAGAGAGACATGAAGGCTCTGGAGATCAATACAGAGCGCTGGGAGGACCTTGCAACGGACCGCTCCAAATGGAGAGGCACCCTGACCAGACAGCTCAAGGCGGTTGAAGAGAGACTGACTGCTGCAGCAGATGAAAAAAGGACCCGCAGGAAGAACCACCACAGACCCAGCAGCACGGAGACCACCCACAAGTGCGACCTGTGTGACAGGGACTGCCATTCGCGCATCGGCCTGTTCAGCCACAGGCGGTGCTGTTCCCGCAGAGTAGACGTTTAGGATTCTCTTCCATGATCATCATAGACCGACGGAGGCCGACGATGACACACACACACACACCTGAAAAAGTGTTTGCCCCCTTCCTGATTTCTCATTTTTTTGTATGTTTATCACACTTAAATCTTTCAGATCAAACAAATTTAAATATTAGACAAAGATAACACAAATAAACACAAAATGCAGTTTTTAAATGAAGGTGTTAATTAAGGGGAAAAAAAATCCAAACCTACATGGCCCTGTGTGAAAAAGTGATTGCCCCCTAAACCTAATAACTGGTTGGGCCACCCTTAGCAGCAACAACTGCAATCAGGTGTTTGCGATAACTAGCAATGAGTCTTTTACAGCGCTGTAGAGAAATTTTGGCCCACTCATCTTTGCAAAATTGTAACTCAGCCACATTGGAGGGTTTTCGAGCATGAACCACCTTTTTAAGGTCATGCCACAACATCTCAATCAGATTCAGGTCAGGACTTTGACTAGGCCACTCCAAAGTCTTCATTTTGTTTTTCTTAAGCCATTCAGAGGTGGACTTGCTGTGTGTTTTGGATCATTGTCCTGTTGCAGAACTCAAGTGCACTTGAGCCCGAGGTCACGAACAGATGGCCGGATATTCTCCTTCAGGATTTTTTAGTAGACCGCAGAATTCATGGTTCCATTTACCACAGCAAGTCTTCCAGGTCCTGAAGCAGCAAAACAGCCCCAGACCATCGTACTACCACAACCATATTGTACTGCTGGTATGATGTTCCTTTTCTGAAATGCTGTGTTATTTTACGCCGGATGTAATGAGACACAGACCTTCCAAAAAGCTCAACTTTTGTCTCATCAGTCCACAGAGTATTTCCCAAAAGTCTTGGGGATCATCAAGATATTTTCTGGCAAAACTGAGATGAGCCTTTGTTGTTTTTGCTCAGCAGTGGTTTTTGTCTTGGAACTCTGCCATGCAGGCCATTTTTGCCCAGTCTCTTTCTTATGGTGGAGTCATGAACACTGACCTTAACTGAGGCAAGTGAGGCCTGCAGTTCTTTGGATGCTGTTGTGGGGTCTTTTGTGACCTCTTGGATGAGTCGTCCCTGCGCTCTTGGGATAATTTTGGTTAGCCGGCCACTCCTGGGAGGTTCACCACTGTCCCGTGTTTTCACCATTTTTGGATAATGGCTCTCACTGTGGTTCGCTGAAGTCCCAAAGCTTTAGAAATGGCTTTATAACCTTTTCCAGACTGATAGATCTCAATTACTTTGTTCCTGAATTTCTTTGATGATGTCAAGCTTTTGAACATCCTTTGGTCTACTTCACTTTGTCAGGCAGGTCCTATTTAAATGATTTCTTGATTGAGAACAGGTGTGGTAGTAATCAGGCCTGGGTGTGGCTAGAGAAATTGAACTCAGCCAACGATGTGATTAACCATAGTTAATTTATGTTTTAACGGGGGTGGGGGGGCAATCACTTTTTCACACAGGGGTAGGTTTGGTTTTTTTTACCCATAATAATAAACACCTTAACTTAAAAACTCCATTTTGTGTTTACTCGTGTTCTGTTTGTCTAATATTTAAGTGTGACAAGCATACAAAAAATGAGAAATCAGGAAGGGGGCAAACACTTTTTCACGCCACTCTGTGTGTGTGTGTGTGTGTGTGTGTGTTGGACGATTTAATTTTTTAATCGCGATTAATCTTTTGGAATGTTGAGTTAATCACAATTAATAACGCGTTAATCACGTTTTTTTTTCCCCCCATACAGATACAGTGTACCTTAAGTCGGTAATTTTTCAAGTTTGTCATACTGTTATGAACATGGGAGTGGACAAATATGCCTGCTGTCTTCACCTACAGGTTTATTAAAGCTCTCAACATATCCAAAATGACAAAAACTATCCAGAATATTCTCCAGAAATAATATTTCTGGTGTGCACTGTGTCATTATGAGCTACGGGTACGAGAAGTCATAAATCATGACTATTTGCTAGCAGCAAGTCCTGGGAAAACCCCCATGAGTGCCTAGTATCACTGGAAAGCTTAGAAATTGTACTTTCTAAAAATACATATGTTTTTTGCCGAAGTCATAACTCCCAACCAATCGAATGCGAGTTTTTAACCTAGCCAAAATATTTAAAAAATTGTCTTTTTCTGGGTCTGTTTTTGTGCACTTGCTGCAAATTCAATATCATTTTGGAGGTCTTTCAATACAGAATATGGAAATAACATTACATCAGTTTTGAAAATGTCCTCAAAGTGACTCATTTTGCCAGCACGGGTCATTTGTTTACAGCGTTAGCATCTTAGCAGTGGCGCGAACAAACGGAGCTGCTATTGCGCTCATGCTGATGCTGGGAGTGGGGGGGGGGTGTTGGTGGAGTGGGGAGTGGGCAGCAGGACTTGATGTCTTTAGAAGCAGCAGTGGTTGTTGTGCAGTCAGGGGGGAGGGCGGCTGGTCAAACCTATTGAAAAACAGATTCAGATTATTTGCCCACTCCCTGCCCCCTTGGCCTGGGGGGAGGTATTCTGGAGCCCAGAGATGGTTTTAAGGTTTCTCCAGACCCCGCTGTTGTCGCTCTGTTGCAGCTTGTCCTCCATCTTCTTCCTGAAGCTGTCCTTGCCTTCTCTGATCTTTCTCCTCAGCTCCCTCTGTACGGACTTCAGCATCTCCCTGTTCCCCGACCTGAAGATCCTCTTCTTCTCTCTCAGAAGTGTTTTTATCTCAGGGTTGATCCAGGGTTTGTTGTTTGAGCAACACCGTATGGTCTTGGTGGGAATGGTGTTGTCCACACAGAAGCTGATGTAGTCCGTGATGGTGTGAGTGAGGCCATCGATGTCCTCACCATGTGGATCGCAGAGCTGCTCCCAGGCGGTGGTTTCAAAACAGCCCTTTAGAGTGTCCATTGCCTCCTCAGACCATAACTTCACTGTGCGCATGTCCGGAGGTTGTCTGTGCACTAGGGGTTTGTACACCGGCCGGAGATGAACCAAGTTGTGATCCAATCTCCCGAGTGGGGGGAGTTGTAATGAGGTGTACGCCTCCTTAGTGTTTGCGTAGAATAAGTCCAGTATTTTATTGTCTCTAGTGTGGCATGTGACATACTGGGTAAACGTGGTATATATACTGTATATATATATATATATATATACTATATATATATATATAAAATATCCCAAAAATGTGACAGCCCAAAAGAAAAAAAAAATTCTCCCCATTGACAAATTTACTGTTCTTAATTTTCTGCTCCGTGCATAATCATTCCCCAGGATTTAAGCTGTGTGTCCACCAAACATGTTTTTTCAACTGTGGGTGACTATTTTCTATTCATTCTCTATGTAGTCAAGCGTCTATAGTGCTGAGCACCCTCGGCACTGAAACGCTGTCAGTGGTGGCCGCTTTTTGTTGCGGCGCTCAGAGTTGAAAAAATTTCAACTTTTCAGACTACAGCTGAGCTCGTCATTGTCAGACCTTTCTAAGCAGACTTTTCCAGAGCGCAGCGCAGGAAAAAGACTTTCAGGGTGTTGGGGGGACAAAAAACGCGTTTGGTGGACATGCCGCTTTTGGTTCGGCTTCCATTGTGGGGAATCAAACAGCGCTGATGTGGTGTCAAAAAGTAAATGAATTTATTTATTTATTGAATTTATTTATTTCGGATAATACAGTACAGGTTAAAGAAACTGTATAATATGACAACAAGGTCAAATTAGACAAAGACTCCTTCTACTAAACAATTCCACGTGAGTTATCCGAAATGGGTGATGGCTGAAGCCGCAGCTTATATTGCCCACCCCTAAATGACATTTAACGGGATTTTGTTATTTTAATGGAGAGAGTTGACTCATTAACTTTTGCCACCAGAGCCAGACGTTTGCCAAAATGTCAGTAAAAATCAGTCCAAACATTATAGTGTGAATCCACCCTAAGAGGGCATAGGTAATGCTAACCTTGACGTTTTGACTTCAAACCTTTTGACTTCAAACTTGTAGACAGGTCATGGTCTCAGAGTATACCTGTGTACCAGGTTTGGTGACCCTAGCTTTACTCTTTTTATAGTAATAGTACATTTAGCATTTACAATAGTGCAACTTGAATGTTAACTTTGACCTCTGGACCGCAAACCGTCAGGATGCAAGTCGTCCAAGATGTGTCTTGGATACAACTATTGTATATATATATATATATATATATATATATATATATATATATATATATATATATATATATACTGTATATATAATATGTCTATTGGGGGATATGTCCTAAAGAGGAGTGGTGGGAGCCCAGTCTGACTGTTTGTGGGTGTTTGGTGAGAAAGTTTTTTATCCAGGAGCAGGTGGGGGATCTAGAGGAGGTGCAGTTTATTGATCAGGATGTCTGGGATGGTGGTGTTGAAAGCTGAGCTCTAGTCCACAAAGAGCATCCTCACATAGCTCCTTGGCATTCTCCAGGTGGCTCAGCACTCTGTAGAGTGTGGTGGCGATGGCATCTTCCATAGACCGGTTCTCCCTGTAAGCGAACTGGTGGGGGTTGAAAGAGGGGGGAAGACAGTCTCTGATGTGCTGGGACATTAGTCGCTCCAGATGTGAGTGCTATGGGTCTGTAGTCGTTCAGGCTGTCAATTGTGGACTTTTTGCGGATGGGGATGATGGTGGAGGCCTTGAGGCAGGAGGGGATGGTGGCGTGCATCAGGGAGAGGTTGAACAGCTTGGTGAGGATCTCTGCCAGCTGGTCAGCACATGCTTTGACCACTGCTCCTGGGATGCCGTTTGGGGTTGCGGGGGTTCATTGCTTTCAGTTTCCTCCTCACCTTGTGCACCTGTAGACAGAGGGGAGAGAGAGGGGAAGGGGGGCAAGTTGGAGGGGAGGTGTGCTCAAACTGGGCAAAGAAGCTGTTAAGCTCCTCTGCGACAGTGAGGCTGCTGTCTGATGTTGGGGGGCACTGGCCCCTGAAGTTGGTGAGGGCCTGAATGCCTCTCCACATCTGTCGGGGGTTACTGTCTGTGAGGAAGCCCTCCATCTTCATCCTATAGACGTTCTTGGCATATTTTATGCCTCTTCTCAGGTTGGTTCTGGTAGTGCTGTAAAGAGAGTTGTCCCTCTGCCTGAAGGCTGAGTTGCAGGCTTTGATCAGAGCCTGAACCTCACTGGTCATCCAGGGTTTCCAGTTTGGAAAGATCTGGATGTGTATGGTGACTGTCATGTTTTCTACACAGCATTTAATGTAGAAAATGGCTTGGCACATTTTTAATCTAACCGAGCTTTGGGATTTTTATTCTCCTGCTTGAGCATTAAGGTCATCCAACTAGCTGCTTTTAGTGCAACCTAAAAGTAAATTAAAACAGAGAGGAGGCAGGGCCTTTGCAGTGGCAACCCCTAGATTATGGAACAACCTGCCACTCCATATATGCACCACAGAATCCTTACAGTCTTTCAAATCACAATTTAAAACCCATCTTTTTAATCTGGCTTTTAATTCAAGTTCAGTTTGAGTCCTACAGGTTGTGTTATGTAGTGGCCCCTGTGTTTGTTTTAGCTTATCTTTATTTCATTGTTTTCTTACATATGTATTTTTTCATATGTTTTATTATTTTATCATGTGTAAAGCACTTTGGCCAACCTTGATGTTGTTTTTAAATGTGCTATATAAATAAAGTTGACACTGACATAGAAAAGGACAGATTCAGTGTAGGAGTCCAGGTCCTGCAGTTCGAAGATGGTCCAACCTGTGCAGCTAAAGCAGTCCTGTAACTGGAGGAGAGCATTTTTAGGCCAGGTTTTAGTTGTTTGGTTGGGGGGAGGGGGTAAGCAGGTATTAGAAGCAGGGAGAGATGGTCTGATTGTCCAAGGTGATGGAAGGGGGTGGCTCTGTAGGCATGCTTAATGTAGCTGTAAACATGATCCAGCTTCTTTCCCCTCTTGTGGAACACTTAACATGTTGGTCAAATTTGGGGAGTTCAGTCTTTAAGCATGCTTTGTTAAAATCCCCTGCTATAATGTGGACTGCATCGGGGTGATCTTTCTGTTGCCTGCTGACGATGTGCTGGAGGTGGCTAAGTTCCAAGCTAATGCTAGCATCTGGAGGAATGTAAACAGCTGTTACAATTACTGCCGTTAGCTTGTGGGGAAGATAGAAAGGCATGCACAGAAAGGACATGGTCTTTAAGCCCAGTGGACAGTGGCTTTGAATTATTCTGCTGTTATTACACCAAGTCTAAAGCACAAAAATACAGAGCCCACTACCCCTGCCCTTACCAGAATCAGTGTTGTGGTCAAAACGGAATGTAGTTCAGCCAGGTAATCCCACAGTGGTGTCTGGGATAAGTGGATGAAGCCATGATTCGGTCATAATCAGAATACCACAGTCCCAGAAGTAGTGATTGTAGGCGATCTCTGATCGCAGCTCATCCATTTTGTTGGTGAGGGATCTGGCGTTGGTGAGGAAAAGTGAAGGTAATGGTGGTTTGGTGCATTGTTTGTGCAGCTGGGCACGAAGGCCAGCCCTGCAGCCTCATTTCTGCATCCTCTCTCGGCGCCATCTGCACCTCTTGTAGGGCCCAATAACATTCCACGGAGTGCCTGGAGGTCTGGCGATCTCGGGGATGTGGTACTGATTACTGGAATAAGCACTAGAGATGTTGGAGTTAAGTTGGCGGCCAATGTCTAGAAGTTCCTGGCAACTGTAGGTAATTAGTCCATCACAGAAGGAGGACAAAAAAGGCAGAAAAAACACAAAAACAAGGCCAATAGTCCGGAGCATCTAGCCACAGCGTGTGAACGCACCACCATCTTAGAACTTGGGCTGTAAATATTATTTTTTGCAGGTGGTCGATAGCTAATTTTAAATGCTTTATCGGCCAATACCGATAACCATGCCAATATACGTATATCGTGCATCCCAATATGAGGGGGGCTAAAAATTTCACAGGCTGAAAATTTCATCATGGTCAGATTTGAGCAAACGTGGTTTATTTTTCAACGTAGTCTCCCTTTCAGTCCACACACTTCTTCCATTAGTGTTGCAGAGCTTGGATGCGGTTGAAAAATAAATCACATTTGGTCAAATTTGACCACTATGAACTTTTCAGCCCCTCCTCGTATTTACATCCCCCCCAACACACACAATATTCAAACCATGTTGCCCCCGCACAAAAGTCTCTGAACCCGAGGAAACACTGTAAAAAGGTAGTTGTGAGTAAAGGGGGTAACAAAAGCAGGGTTGCTGTAATTCAATATTACTTTTGTATTTTTGTATTTTGTATACCTTATTAATCTCCGGTGAGGAGCTCAGTCATCCGGGAGAGGCTCAGAGTAGAACCGCTGCTCCTCCACACTGAAAGGAGTCAGTTGAGGTGGTATGGGCATCTGATTAGGATGCCTCCTGGACGCCTCCCACTTGAGGTGTTTTGGGCACGTCCCACTGGGAGGAGACCCAGGGGCAGACCCAGGACTCGGTGGAGAGACTATGTCTCCCAGCTGGTCTGGGAACGCCTTGGTATCCTCTCTGAAGAGCTGGAGCAGGTGGCTGGGGAGAGGGAAGTCTGGGCTTCTCTGCTTGAACTGCTGCCTCTGCGACCCGGACCTCAGGAAAAGCGGTTCAAGATGGGTGGATGTATGGATATTAATCTCCAGAGGGAAATTCAGGGCATCCACTTGGATGGATGGATGGATTAAAGTGACAGTCCGGAAAAATCAAGTTTCTTCTGTTGTTAACATGTCTGTAACATGTTTTTTGTGACTTACAAGACATATCAAGCCGAAAATCTTACCACAGTCTGAAGTCTGTTTTTCCACTGTGAATTTCCAGTTTGGTAACGCCCCCCCTGAAACGGCCGAGATTGGACAGACCGTTTGTAGCTACGTAAGCATTCCTACTTAGCCTGATTGGTTAATGTTATAACCAATCAGACGGCTACTCTTGGCTACCTTAGGGGAAGAGGCAGGAGCTAAGGAGCAGCAGGGTTGAAGCAGAGTGAGTTGGAGTAGCAGCAGAGAGGGAGAGTGGAGAGAGCCAGAGAGGTGGGGGGGGGGACCCAATTTGAATGCGGTATCTCACAGCCCCATTCAAATCGAGCTGCTCTCAGTTCACTTCTTGGACAGATGGGGTGCCGCACTGTGAGCTGAGAGCAGTCGCATTCAAATCGGGTCCCTCCCTCTCCCCTCCCTGCTCAGTCGCCAGCAAACGGGGGACTGGTTATTAGTAAAAAGTAAACACATATTTGGCAACTACACATTTATCTCTTGCCTCGACCATTTTCAGAAAAATGTTTCGGTTTTTACTTTTGAAGATATAGACAAAGCTTTAATATCCAGAAGCTTTGTGAACAGACTAGCTGCCATGTGCTGAAAAACACCCCCACACCATGATGCTCCCACCTCCAAACTTCACTGTTGGTATGGTGTTTATGGGCTGATGTGCAGTGCCATTTCTTCTCCAAACATGCTGTGGCATTCAAAAAGTTCAATTTTGGTCTCATTTGACCAGACTGTATTCTCCCAGTATTTTACTGGTTTTCCCAAATGTGCAACAAACTTTAAATGAACTTCAACATGCGTTTTCTTTAGCAATGGAGTCTTGCAAGGTGAACGGGCAAAAAGCCCATGTCGGTTGAATGCATTACTTATTGTTTTCTTTGAAACAGCGGTACCTGCTAACTCCAGGTCTTTCTGGAGCACTCCACAAGTGTGCTTTGGTTCTTAGATAACTCTGATAATTCTTTTGACTCCATGGTCAGAAATCTTACGAGGAGCTCCTGGTCGTGGCCAGTTTATGGTAAAATTATGTTCTTTCCACTTCTGAATAATGGCTCCAACAGTGCTCAGTAGAACATTCAGCAGTTTAGAAATGCGCCTGTAACCAATGCCATCATTATGTTTTGTAACAATAAGGTTGTGAAGGTTAGAGAGAGCTCTTTGCTTCTACCCATGATGAGTTCTTTGTGGCGTGATATTCACAGACCTTTTTAAAGGCTATCATTCGGGACTTAACCAGCTGAAATTAATTTGCACTGATGGGGGATGGGATGGCTTCCAATTTCTTCCTATTCCTACATTTCTTTGTATGTATGGATTACTTAGGTTGTTACTGATATCTGGTGAAAATCTCAGGTCAGTGGCTCCATCAGAAACATGTTTCTTCTTTATCTTTCGGCTGCTTCCTTCAGGGATCACCACAGCGGATCATCTGCCTCCATCTCACCTATCCCTTGCATCTTCCTCTGTAACACCAACCCTCTCCATGTCCTCCTTCACTACATCCATGAATCTTCTGTGGTCTTCCTCTTTTCCTCCTGCCTGGCAGCTCCATCTTCAACATCCTTTGTCCAATATATCCACCATCCCTCCTCTGAACATGTCCAAACCATCTCAGCCTTGACTCTCTTACTTTCTCTCCAAACTGCTCAACCTGAGCTGTCCCTCTGATATACTCATTTCTAATCTTGTCCTTCCTAGTCACTCCTAATGAAAAACAAAGCACCGTCAACTCTGCCGCCTCCATTTCCTGTCTTTTTGTCAGTGCCACCGTCTCCAAACCATACATCATAGCAGGTCTCACTACTGTCTTGTAAATCTTCCCTTTCACTCTTGCTTCCACACTTCTGTCACAAATCACCCCTGAGACTCGTCTCCACCCACTCTACCCTGCCTGCACTCGCTTCTTCACCTCTCTTGTGCATTTTCCATTGCTTTGGATGGTTGACCCCAGGTATTTAAACTCATCAATTTTCACTACCTCTACTCCTTCCAACTTCATGATTACACCTGCCTCCTTCTCATTCACACTCATGTATCTGTCTTGCTTCTACTGACTTTCATTCCTCTTCTCTCCAGAGCATACCTCAACCTCTCTGGGTTCTCTTTCACCTTCTCCCTACTCTCACTACAGATCACAATGTCATCTGCAAACATCATGGTCCACGGAGACTCCTCGCTGACCTCATCTGTCAGCCTGTCCATCACCATGGCAAACAAGAAGGGGATCAGAGCTGATCCCTGATGTAATCCCACACTCATCTTGAACCCACCTTGTCACTCCTGCAGCACACCTCACCACCGTCTCGCTGTCCTCATACATGTCTTGCACCACTCTCACATACTGTACTTCTCTGCCATTCCTGACTTTCTCATACAGTACCACACTTCCTCTCTTGGCACCCTATCATATGCTTTCCTAGATCCACAAATACACAGTGCAACTCCTTCTGGCCATCTCTATGATTCTCCGTCAGCACTCTTAGAGCAAACATTGCATCTGTAGTACTCTCTTGGCATGAAACTGTACTGCTGCTCACTGACTGTCACCTCTCCTCTTAACCTGGCTTCAACAACTCTTTCCCATATTAGATTAGATTAGATTAGATTCAACTTTATTGTCATTACACATGTATGAATACAAGGTAACGAAACACAGTTTAGCATCCAATCAGAAGTGCAAAGGACAGCGGTGCAGTATATACAGTAATTAACAGTATGTGCAATTTAAGTAAATATATGCAAATATATGCAGCAGTGCAGAAAGTTAAGAGTACTGTTATGTGCAAATAATGTACAATAAGTTAGATGGGCAGTTATGTACAGGTGAGGATGGTAAGAGATGATGGTAAGAGAGTCAGCGGGGAACTAAGTTCAATAACGTGACAGCTGTTGGAAAGAAACTGTTCCTAAACCTGCTGGTTCTAGTCCGAAGGCTTCTGAAACGCCTTCTGGAGGGGAGAAGCTGGAACAGTCCATGAGCAGGATGGTTGGAGTCCCTAAGAATGCTGCGTGCCCGGCGCAGACATCTTTTCCTGTAGACGTCCTCTATAACTGGAAGTGGAGTCCCTGTGATGCGTTGGGCGGTTTTCACCACCCGCTGCAGCGCCTTACGGTCAGCGACAGAGCAGCTCCTATACTAGACTGTGACACAATTGGTCAGGGTACTCTCTATCACGAAGCAGTAGAAGTTGCCCAGGATGTCAGTTGACAGATGGTTCTTCTTCAGTGTCCTCAAGAAGAAGAGGCGCTGATGGGCCTTCTTGATCAGGCTGGTGGTGTTAACTGACCAGGACAGGTCCTCCGAGATGTGGGTCCCCAGGAATTTGAAGCTGGGGACACGTTCAACAGCTATGCCATTGATATGGATGGGGTCATGTGTCTCTCCCCTCTCCTTCCTGTAGTCCACTATGAGCTCCTTGGTTTTGCTGGTGTTAAGGAGCAGGTTATTGTCAGCGCACCAAGTAGCCAAGTGCTCAACCTCTGCCCTGTAATCTGACTCATCGTTGTCCCTGATGAGTCCAATCACCGTGGTGTCATCTGCGAACTTTATGATGGAATTGGATCCATACATAGGCCTGCAGTCATGGGTGAAGAGGGAGTAGAGGAATGGGCTGAGCACACAGCCCTGTGGTACACCAGTGTTGAGTGTGATGATGGAAGAACGGTTGGGGCCTGACCTAACATGCTGGGGTCTGTTGGTCAGAAAATCCATGATCCAGTTGCAGGTGGAGGTACTGATTCCCAGGTCCCCAAGTTTAGTGAGCAACTTGGAGGGGATAACTGTGTTGAATGCTGAGCTGAAGTCAACAAACAGCATTCTTGCGTAGGTGTTCTTGTCATCCAGGTGTGAGAGTACATAGAGCAGCGCTGTAGAAATCGCATCCTCTGTACTCCTGTTGCTCTGGTAGGCAAACTGGTGAGGGTCCAGTGTAGGGGGCAGGCATTTTTTGAGCTGTGTTCACGGTGTGACTGATCAACCTTATGCCTCTGTAGTTACTACAGCTCTGAACATCATCTTTGTTCTTGAAAACTGCTACCAAAACACTTCTCCACTCCTCAGGCATCCTCTTACTCTCCAAGATTGTGTTAAACAATCTGGTTAAAAAGTTCACTGCCATCTCTCCCAAACATCTCCATACCTCCACTGGTATGTCATCTGGACCAACCGCCTTTCCATTCTTCATCCTCTTCAAAGCTGCCCTAACTTCTGCCTTGCTATTCCTCGGGACTTCCTTGTTCATCATCTTTCCTTCATCCATCCTACTTTCTCTCTCACTTTCTTTATTCGTCAGCTCTTGTAAGTTCTCCTTCCACCTTCAACACACTCCTGTCACTTGTTAGTACACTACCATTTCTGTCCTTAATCAGCCTATCCTGCTGCACATCTTTTCCAGCTCAATCTTTCTGTCTAGCCAATTAATACAAGTCCTTTTCTCCTTCCTTAGTGTTTAGCCTCTCATACAACTCACTTTGCCTTTTCCTTTGCCACCTCTCTTTGCCATGCACCTAGATTCCAAATACTCCTCTCTACTTTCCTCATCTCCTTGACGATCCCACTTTTTCTTTGCTCATCTCTTTCTTTGAATACTTTCCTGTACATCTTCATTCTACCACCAAGTCTCTTTGTCTTCCTCTGTCCACTGGATACACCACATACCTTTCTACTCTTTTCCCTCAATACTTTTGCTGTACTTTCCCAGTCATCTGGTAATTCTTCCCTACCACCCAGAGCTTGTATCAACTCCTTCCTGAACTCTGTGTGACCTTGTTCCTTCTGTAACTTCCCCTACTTAATCTTTGGCTCTGCCTTCACTCTCTTCCTCTTCTTGCTCTCCAAAGTCATCGTACAGACTACCATCCAATGCTGTCTAGCTACATTCTCCCCTGCCACCACTGTGCAGTCTCCCATCTCTTTCAGATTTCTCCTTCTGCATAAGATGTAGTCCACCTGTGAGCACCTTTCCTCCACTCTTGTAAGTCACTCTGTGTTCCTCTTTGTTCTTAAAATATGTGTTCACCATAGCCATTTCCATCTTTTTAGCAAAATTCACAACCACCTGTCCTTCTACATTTCTCTCCTTAAGACCATACCTACCCAGAACCTCATCACCTCTGTTCCCTTCACCTACATGTCCATTAAAGTCCGCTCCAATCATCACTCTCTCCCCCCTTGGAACACTCTCTATCACTTCATCCAACTTACTCCAGAATTCCTCTCTTCTACCTGACATCCAACTTATGGGGCATATGCACTGACAACATTCAACATCCCACCTTTGACTTCTAGCTTCAAACTCATGATTCTGTCTGACCCCCTCTTTACCTCCTGAACATTCTTCACTTTCTCTTCCTTCAAAATTACTTCTACTCCATTTCTCTTCCTATCTACACCATGGTAGAACAGTTTCAATCAACCTCCAATGCACCTAGCCTTGCTTCCCTTCCATCTAGTTTCTTGAACACACAGTATATCTACCTTTCTTCTCTCCATCATATCAGCCAAGTCTTTGCCTTTATGTCATAGTCCGTACATTTAACATCCTTATTCTCACCTCCACACTTCTACCTTTCCTCTTCTCTCTCTCCTTCCTAACATGCCTTCCCCCTCTCTTTCTCCTCAATCTTCGACCAACAGTTGCCCAATTTCCACCGGCACCCTGTCAGTTAACAACACCGGTGGTGGTTGTTATTAACCTGGGCCTCGACTGATCTGGTATGAGTCTCATTCATCATGAGCCACATATCTGATTTGGCAAAGGTTTTATGTCAGATGCCCTTCCTGACACAACCGTCCCCATTTACCTGGGCTTGTGACTGGCACTAAGAGTACACTGACTTGCACACCCCCTATGGCTGGGTTGCCATCAGAAATATGTTTAATGAGAAAAATTGTGATGTGTTCAATACTTATTTTCCCCACTGTATATTGTTAACAAATCTTGTTCCATGTGCCCCTTTTTTGAAATTTAAGCTCCTGCCCCTCAAATGGTCTCTGCACGGCCCTGAACTGGACTGTCATCAGCATCATTTGGGTAGGGTGATCTCTGGGACATCCTGCTAAGGGCTTCTGGATGTATTTGGCCAGTAGCAGTCATCAGTGTCATCCCGTTGTCACACTGCAAGTACGTTGTTGTGAGTTTCTGTAGCTATATTTTCCATGGTAGAGACACTCCCCCTGTACAAAACCCCCAACCTCTAGGACCAAAGGACAGATCATTATCATCTGATAAATCTAGGACAGAAAAATTCTTGAGTTTACTTTTATACAGTATATTGCACAATAAGCCGATATAGTAAATACTTTGACAAGCTTATTGTGACAGATCCATCTGACAGAATCACATCAGTCATAATTATAATTTCCTGGAATATGTGAGTTTAATGTAGATATCCAGTTGATGTAATATGTCAGGAGTTATATTGTAGTCATAATATAAAACAAACAAATTTATAGTAAATGGCATTCACTTATAGTGCTTTTTCTCACCTCTAGATGACCAAAGCACTTTACAGATCCTGCCATCCACCCATTCACACACATTCACACACTGATGGCGGCGGAGGTGCCATACACAGGCACTGGCCTGATCCACCAGGAGCAACTGGGGGTTCAGTGTCTTGCTCAAGGACACTTCAACATGCAGACTGCAAAGAGAGCGGGGATCAAACCCCTGACCCTCCAATCAGTAGTCGGCCATACTACACCTGAGCCACAGCCGCCCCCTTTATTTGGGGTTCCAGTTTTTCGGCAGGTCCAGTTACAATAATCAAACTGTATGCATCTCACTGGCAAGGGAATTTAGGTGCATTCAGTTATTTTTACATCAAAGCATAAATACAATTAAATTCTTAGCCTTGATATGCTGCTGAGGTTACATATGCGGCATCAGTTACCATGGTGATGTGAAGCATCTACATGACCAGTGGTTAAACCTGAAGCTACCTCGCCAACCCCAAGTTCAGCTTGGTAGGACATCTCTCAGGTATCCATAGTAACTGCTGAATAAAACTACCTATGTTATAAAGAAAACATAATTTGCCTCATCTGCTGCTTACATTTATTCCAGTATTGCTTCCAGAAAGTTCATTACAGATTTAATTAGAGGCAAACATCTCGGGGTTGTGAAATGTTCCTGCAACAACAACCAGAAAATGACTAATAGGGTTTTAGCCACTGCACCTCTTTCTGTCTGTCAGGCCAACAAAGCAAGATTTAATATCATCCTCCGGAAATGATTCAGTTCTGCTTGCTATGTTCTGAATCCTAATTTTGATGTAGTGACTTGAAGTGATTTTACATCCCCTTTAAATAGAGTCGGCATGCATTATTGACATGATTGACATTTAATGGTATTTTGAGAAATTGTAGCTTAAATGTCATGGATCCCATGACATTAATCTTGCTGACACATTAAATAAGGACTGTTGCAGAGGTGTGTGAGTTTAAATATTATCACATGTAAATGTTACCCGAGTTGTTGTCCTGCAGCTTACAGCGTCTAACCAAAGCTCCCCTCAGTGAAGGCATGGTAATGAAGAAAAAGGGCAAAAAAAGTGAAGAGCAATTTGTACATGTGAGCATGCCTGATCTTGCCGGGGACATTAATAGGAGGATCACTGTCCATCTGAATGCACCTGAGACTGATAGTGAAGGACAAACACTACACATAATCCCCTCCCTTCTTTTTCCGTTCCACTTTGCTGCTCCCAAAGTCCCTGGCAAACCAAGCAGGGAGGCAGAAGCAGAAGTGTCTGAGCTGCTGTCTGACTTGGCAAGACCTCCAGTTGGTACATAACGAAGGGGGAAGAGCCATCGCTATCTCACTGTCACAGTCGTCCTCCAGCCATATCGACCAAGACTGCAATCTTATGAGGGAATAACCTGCATGTCATGCATCTGGATCAAATATTATTCACTACTTTGGTACAAAAACATGCTCAACCCCCCTTTGGAGTCCACCTACTCACATTTCCAGCTACCCAGTGATTAATTAAGGCAAAAAAAGGATCAAAACAAAATCTTTTGTTCTCAAAATAGACAGTGAAAACAGAATATTATCATCATTATAGACCGTTTGATGTGATCTTCTGTCCGACCTAATTTAATAACTCACAGCTGAAATGTGTGCTCCTGGTTTTGAGGTTTTTATTGGCACTGAGGAAAATATTCACAGTGTTCACAGCATATCTGATATAATATAAGTTGATAAAGAAACTTTTTTTTTTTTTTTTGCATACTTCAGACCAAGAAAGTAGATTATATAACTCCAGTCCTCAGATCTTTACACTGGCTTCCTGTCTGTCAAAGAATAGATTTCAAAATACTGCTGTTGGTTTATAAAGCTCTGAATTGTTTAGGGCCAAAATACATTTCAGATCTGCTGGTCCATTACGAACCACCCAGAGCCCTCAGATCGTCAGGGTCAGGCATACTATCTGTGCCCAGAGTTAGAACCAAACATGGTGAGGCAGCATTTACTTGTTATGCTCCTCACATATGGAACAAACTCCCAGAAAGCATCAGGGCTGCTGAAACTCTCAGCTGCTTTAAATCCAGGTTAAAAACTCTATTTGCCGCGGCCTTTCAGTAGCCTCCATTGTACTGCAATTTTTAATTCTGTCATATTCCATTATAGTCTGCTTTTGTTTCTCTTTAATTTACTTGTTAGTTTGCTTTTAAATTCTTGTTTTTATAAAATATATGTTTAAACTTTAAGAGACAGCTTGAGGCCCCCTCATAAAAGAAAATGAGTGGGTTAGAGGCCCCCCTGATAAAAGGAGTTTGAGGCTCTTTAAAGGGACTGACAAAACCTAAGGCTTTTTGGATTAGTCAAAATGTTGTCAGTGTTTTTTTTTTTTCCACGTATAAAAAATAAAAGGAAAGGAAAGGAGGTTCAAGGCCATCTAATGTGTAGATTCCTTTTGCACCTTGCTGTAATGCTTTAATGTTTTTATGTAAAGCACTTTGAATCGTCTTGTACATGAAATGTGCAATACAAATAAACTTGCCTTGCCTTCAGTTGGAATTTTAACCTCATATGTTGGATTAACAATAATACATTTTATTTGTAATGCACTTTACATTACAAATCTCAATGTGCTATATGTAAAAAGCATAAAACTCAAATTCATAAAAGAAATAGGGGACACAAAGATAAAAGCAAAACAAGAAAGAGGTTAAAACAGCAACTAAATGATCAAATGTCCTGCTAAAAAGAAATGTTTTAAGTCCTCTTTTAAAACTGTTTGTGGATTGTGTTGCCCTCAAAGTGTCAGGGAAAGCATTCCACAGATGTGGGGCAGTAGCACAGAAAGCCCTATCCCCCATGGTGCTGAGTTTTGTCCTGGATGTATGAAGGCGGTGTGAGTGAGTGGAACGGAGGGAAAGTGTTGTGGTTAGTGGGGTTAGCAGTTCTTTGAGGTGTGTGTGTGTGTGTGGGGGGGGGGGGCATTTCCGTGGATGCACTGGTGAGTGAGAAGGGAGACCTTATATTCAATCTTGATAGAAACGGGAAGCCAATGAAGTGATTTAAAGTGACACTGTTATAGTTATTTATATAGTTCTTGTGCTCTTATTTGTGAGGAATGGTGTGGTGGCACTCACTTCCGTTTCTGCCATCACCCGTGCCTATAAAGAGCAGCAGGCAGGAGGGGCAGGTCTCTTCGCCATCACCCCGCCTGGCGGTTGTAGTGTGGTATGTTACAATTAATAAACGTAAGTTCAGTCGTGCACCTGGCCTCGTCATTTCGCGTCTACATCCAGACAATTGTCACCAAGGATTAAAGAGGTATGGAAGCATGTGGGTCTCACATTCAGACTTTTCTGGAGCTCCCGGGCGAACCACCTTTTCCCTGGCCAAGATGGTACGCTGCCTTCCAGACTTATATGGTAGCTCTGAATCTGGGCAGAATGGACAAGTTGAGGGCACACGCGCTGTTGGTGCACAACTTGGGAATGGAAGGCCACCGCATATTGAGCACATTTGCCGATTCAGACGATTTTGAGGACATGGTTGAGTTGATGGCACGCCACTTTCGCACCCTGGACAACGTCATCATCTGGAGGATCAAGTTTCAGCAGTGCCGCCAAAAGTGAGCGAGCCTATTCAGCAGTTCATAGCCAACTGGGCAGCACGGTGGTGCAGTGGTTAGCACTGTTGCCTAACAGCTAGAAGGTTCTGGGTTCGAATCCCCAGGCTGGCAGGGGTAGGAACCTTTCTGTGTGGAGTTTGCATGTTCTCCCTGTGCTGTGTGGGTTTACTCCGGGGGCTCTGGTTTCCTCCCACAATCCAAAGACATGCATGTTAGGTTAATTGGCTGTTCTAAATTGTCCCTAGATATCTGTCTCCTATAGGCCCTTAGAATAGAGGGTTAGTACTAGTGAAGCGCTTTGAGTGGTCTTTGAGACTAGAAAAGCGCTATAAAAGTACAGGTCCTTACCCTTATCCCCTTAACTTGAAACTACTGGCTAGTGAGAGTCAGTTTGGGTGATTGGAGGAGGAGATGCTTCGTGACCAGCTGGCAGAGCGTACCAGCAACGCTGCTATAAGAACAAAGCTGCTCATGATGCCAGGTGACTTAACACTAGCTGGGGCCATTGAGCTAGCTCTCCAGCTGGAGGCAGCGGATAAGCTAGTGCTGGAGCTGCGTGAGCGTTTGTCACGTCAACAGCGGGAGTTTCCCATTGCCACAAAAGTAACGGACACAGACAGCGATGGGAGCGGGGAGGACAATGCTGCGAGATTTAGGTCTGCCCCAGGGAAACCCATGTGTTGGGTTGCGGGTCTGTGAAGCACCGCTTCAAGGCCAGGGACTGTCCAGCGAGAGGGCAATGCTGCCGCAAGTGTGGCCACTTGAACCACTATGCCAGGGTGTGCCGTGTGTCCGAGCAGAGGAGCCCACAGAAGAAACAGACTCCCCCCGCCCCGACAACTGTCCACACTGTGTCCCCAAACACCAACAGATACACGTTCTGCACGGTGGAGCTGGATGGTGTGGAGGTGCCGTTGCTGATCGATACGGGGGCGGAGGGCTCCCTGCTGAATTGGGCTATGGTGAGAAAATTCTTCCCACACTACAGGATTGAAGGTAACCCAGCGCCACTTCATTGTTATGGAGGCAGACAGCTGTCCACAGTGGGAACGCAGACACTGGCAGCCCGGTACAAGTTGGCGGAAATGTCCAACCTCAAGTTCACTGTGACAGCCCGTGGTGATAACATCATGGGCTGCGACCTTTTTTATGGTCTGGGTTTCACCATCAAGAGCGGTACTGGGGAGGAGTGGTCAGTCTGTGGACTGTGAGACCGGCCACTTCCAAAAGTGGAGGACGATGCAGTGTGAGATGAGGAATTGCCAAGCACCCTGGAAGGCGAGCAGGAGCAGTCTCGCTCAGAGTCGTTGCAGGAGGGTCTCAGTGCCAGAGCCCAAGTCGCCCTGGACGAGGGTACTGGGCGGCACGGCGAGGCAGCTGCAGCAACGAGTGATGCTGAGGAGCTGGCTCCAGTTGTTCCCAGAGCTCGACTAAAGTGAGCCAGTGAACATGGGGCTACAATGGCAATAGCTGCAGCGAATTTAAAAGTGGTTGGGGCCAGACCGTTAGGCACAATGGGACCGTGTGCCAGGAAGAAACACTGCAAGCCAAGCAAAACCCCTCTGGGAGTTGCGGACCTGGTTCAGGTTCATGGGGAGGGGCGACCACGATGAGTACAGACCAAACGGCAGGCTGAAGACCATCAGGCGCGGCTGCGCATTGTGGCTAAATGAAGCGCTGCCCGTTTCCAGCTACTGGATGGTTCGTGGAGGCAGACCAATGAGTGTGCTTCCATGCATGCCTGGGAGGAGCCTCCAGGTGGTGGGCCCGGACGAGAGGGATGCCCGATGGCGTGGAAGAGGAGAGGCATTCATGTCTCCAAGGGCGGACTTATGGAGAGACGGTCCGGGGGGCCCACAGGCCAGTTCCTCCTATGTTTAGCTGTGTGGACTGTAAATGTATAAACATGTGTCTGAGTGATGTCTTATAGTGGTTTTTTTCCCATTAAGGGGTTTGCAATTGTTCTGAAGTTATGTTCATTTGAGTGCATGTCTAAAAAAAAAAAAAGTATTTTGTTGTTCATGTATATTGTATGTTGTTCTGGTGATTATTTTATACGTTTTATTTTAGTTTCGGAACATGGCAGCTATTTTAATTCAGGAATGGACTTTATCCATTTTACTGGTGGCAGAATAAATCCACCTTGCTGTGTGGGGGATGGACGGTAGTCCACCCATCCCCCCTAGTTTTTAGTTGCTTTGGTGTGGATGTGGTAGGCCAGTTATAGTACATTGTTTTCCGTTATTTTAGTGCATGATTCGAGTCCTAAATTGGGGAGGGTCTGAATCGTGTCTGTGTTTTGGACTTTTCTAAAGGTCTGTGTGTGTTATATGGTTATTTATATAGTTCTTGTGCTCTTATTTGTGAGGCATGGTGTGGTGGCACTCACTTCAGTTTCCACCACCACCTGTGCCTATAAAAAGCAGCAGGCAGGAGGGGCGGGTCTCTTCGCCATCACCCCTGCCTGGAGGTTGTAGTGTGGTGAGTTACAATTAATAAACGTAAGTTCAGTCGTGCACCTGGCCTCATCATTTCGAGTCTACATCCAGACACGACAGACACTGCACCAAAAATCAAGTTTTTTCTGTTGTTAACCATGTCTGTAACATGTTTTTTGTGACTTACAAGACATATCAAGAGCAAAACCTGTCCCAACTCTCAAGTCTGTTTTTTTTTTCTGTGAATTTCCAGTTAAGCAATGCCCCCCCCCCCCCCAAAAAAAAACGACTGGACAGAACGTATCTAGCTACATAAGCATTCCTGCTCAGCCTGATTGGCTATAACATTAACCAGTCAGGCTAAACACTGAGACCCCTACTTAACTCTCTCAGGGGAAGAGGGAGGAGGCGAGGAACAAGCAGAAGCTCAGCTTTTTCTAGTTGGGAAAGATAGCAGATTATGGAGCAGATTTACTAGCGAGCTGTGCCATCGCAAAACCCTGTTTTGGCATTAAAAAACCTACTGTTGAGATTTACTAAAGGGCGCAGGGCAAAATTTGCAGTGGAAAAGGCGTGGACAATGTTAATTTTGCACCTGGCCTCATTGCATATGTATTTGTGGGAGTTGTCCTGTCAACATGCAAATTTGAGGGAGGGGAGTATTTAAATGACTGGCACAAGGTGATTTACTAAGGTTTGCGGTTGTCAGTCTCCTGCTAAATGCGCTAGGATTTAACGCCTCAAAAAAGCATGTCTTAATTCATCTGCACCTGACATGATAGCGATTGTTGGTGCCAGGAGGAGACACTGGTGAGAACCAAGGGCACGTGGCAGAAGCTTCTCTCTGCTCGTGACTATATTTGGCATGACAGAAGAGCAGATTATATTAATATCAACGGTCTCAGAGAGATCGGTCTTATGCTGAACTGGACATCAGCCGGTAGTTTTTTTTTTTTTTTTTTAAATGTCATTTGTTTATACTGTATATAGACTACTATATAAATTTGTATCCATAAAATGCGATACAATAGGAGCCCTTATACCCACAGTGGATATACAGATGGTGTCAGCCGATAATGACTCTTTTCTGCTGAGGTTAGACTGGGATCTGGAGTTTTCCTCAGTTCTCCCTTGCTGTTGAAGCAAAATCTTCATTTTTTTCCCTCTGTCCATATTTCTATATTTACAATATTTCTTTTTGCTGTGCATAAAACGGCAGTTCAGTTCCCTCTTCTGTTCCCTCTTCTCCATTTCTCTCTCCCAGTTCAGGATACACAATATAGGAGGAAAACATCAATGAGATTATCAGCAAAAACAGCACACAGATCCACAGAAATACCCCCTGAAATTGCACACCGTAACTCAATGGCATTTATAAAGAGTTGTGAACTGGAAGACCTGCAGATTTTGTTAAAACAAAGTTATTCACATAATAAAACCCCAGATCCTCCATCAGACTATGATGGTTCTTGTGTTAATAAAATAAACACGTTGGCCAAATAATCAATTTATTCATGAGTAGTCCTTTATTAAATTAGATACAAATGCTTAATTTATACATATTAAACAAAAAGTCTGCCATGTTAAATGAAAATCTAAATTTTGAAATATGATGAGCAAAAATAAGCTGTTTTAGTGGAGTTTGTGCTTAAACAAAAACTTAAAAAAAAGCTTTATATATTGTGCTCCTCCAAACTGGCTGTGCCTGTGGGCAATTTTGCAGTGCTCTTGGTAGATGGGTGGGCATTATTGAAATGAAGTGTGTGCGTCTGTGTTCATAATTTTGCATGTTGTTAGTAGATCACTGGCAAAAATTGGCCACTCCCTGAGGCGCTCTAATTTGTGCACTCATGCACTGCCTTAGTAAATCTGCCCCTATGTCTTCAGTTTTTGGCTGTGTGAGTGTCACGGGGCTCTGCTTCAACTTCTTCAAATCCCCAAAAAAAACCCTGAAAGCTCAACAGATGGTGATGAGCCTTTTATTTTACTGGTCTCCCAAGTGCAAAATTATATTTAAGTGAGGCGGAAAAAATGTTGAAAAAAAAATGAAAAGAAGGACAAATAGTCTCTACACCCAATTGTCTCTAAAATGGAGTCCTCTATTAACTCATTCTCCAAAATGGGAGAAAACAGGACAACCTTTCATTTACAGATGACAGAACACACGTCACCTCCTCTCAGACTGACTGCTCAGTCCCATAATAACCCCAACCAATAGTCCCTGACTCGCTTCATCAGCGAGCTGCTCGGCAAAGCAGCAAATACCTGCATGGAGTCCCTGCGCCCTCGCCTCCTTCACTCCCACGCGGGAGAGACGCTGAGCAAGCCGAGGAGATCCTCGGCGAGTGGGCAACCAGTGATCGGCGGGGAACCCTCCAGCCTCCATGCGGGGCCGGACAGCAACTCTCCCCTCTACCAAGAGTGATCCTTCTGCAGGTTCAACGACGACGGTACTGTTGTGTCTGCGTTTGCTGAATGAGACCAACGGACACATCCATGTGTTGAGGCTAGCTTTATTGAATGAACTAATAAAACAACAAGCTAACATATAGCCTAAGCTAGCAGAGAGTGGGTACAGGGCAGCTGGCAGTTGGAAGGGGGAAGTGCCAAAGAGGATGACTCTCGCCATTAGTCCTCCCTTATATAAACGAGGTGATGACATCATCCAGTGCAAGCTGTTGTATGTGTTAAACGGCACCTTCATTGTGAAGTGCAGTGTGGTAACGTGCACTCCCCGTCACGTCACCGCACTGCCCTATATAAGGCAGGAGTGCCATCTTACGGTCTCTTCACGCTGGTTGCCCACGCCAGGTGCCTGCCATGTAACTGCGTGTATATAGTTCAATAAAGCTGTGTTCGCCAACCATTATCCTGCCTCATCCTTCACCCAGGTATTTTCCATACATAACATTTGGCGATCAAGGATTAACTCATGGAGGCGTGCATTACACCGCTTCATCCCTTCCTTGAGCTCCCGGGCAAACCACCGGTTTCATGGCCGCATTGGTTGGAGGCCTATCAAATGTACAGTATATTACGGTGCTGGACCTCAGGAAGCTTGATAAGGTGAGGGCGTGAGCACTTCTTGTCCACAACCTGGGTATTAAGGGCTGGAGGGTCCTACGGAAGCTCGGCATGGCGGACTCATGTGAGGACATTGTGGAGTTGCTAGCTTAACGTTTCTCCACTCCAGTCAACGTGACTGTTTAGAGAATTCGTTTTCACTAGAGACGCCAGCATGTAGGTGAGCCTATCGGCCAGTATGTCATTGACTTGAAGCAGCTAGCCAGCGAGTGTTGTTTTGGACTGCTTGAAGATGAGATGGTACGCGACCAACTAGCAGAACACATGTGCAACGCTGAGCTGCGTGCTAGGCCATTAGTGGTGCCTAATGACTTAACATTAGCTAAAGCAGTGGAGCTAGCTCTCTGGTTGGAAGCCATTGATAAGCTAGCTGTGGAGCTAAATTGGCGCCAGCCACAGAAGCCACCCACCTCAGCTAATGTTGCGGATCCGGATAGCAAGGATAGCTCAGACAGAGATTTTTGGGAAATCAATGCTGCCAGCTAAAGGTCTGCCCCGGGAAACTCCCGTTGCAGGGGTTGTGGGTCTGCTACGCACAGCCCTAAAGCGAAGAAAGGCCCGGCAAGAGGAAAACATTGTAGTAGATGTGGAAGCTTGAATTACTATGCCAGGGTGTGCCATTTGTCTTACCCGGGAACCCAAGGGAGAAACCACCCCGCCCCTGACGGACGCTCCCACCCTCGCTTTCAAGTCGACCAGTTCTCGCTTAGGGTCGGTACCCATGCCGATGAGCGTTGAGCTGAGCTGCAGGCCACACCCTCTCTACCTGAGTGCTTTAGATCTGGGTGTGCTTCCCAGCCTGAGAGCAGTTGGTTGATTGCACCAGGTGGGAATGATCTGGTGATTAAGGGAGCTTGGAGGTCGTTACTCACAGGACAGTGGAGAGTAAGCAGTGTGTGAGAGAAATGGTTGGAGAATTTGGACTTTGGAAAAGACTGCAGGACTAAAGCTTATTTCAAGCAAGGAAGAAGGAGCCGGTGAGCATCCATTTGTGATATGTCTTTGTAGCTGCATTTGGAAAGTCATTTGATCAAGTTTAGGTTAAATGTGATGTGTTAAAAAAATTATGTGTTTGAAATGTAAGTTAAAATGTCATATATTTATAAAATCATGTGGGTTTAAAAGTATAGTTAAAATGGAGTGTATTTGTATGGAGTGTATTGTATGTATGGAGTGTATTACCGGTCCTCTCCGGCATACAACTAGGAACATACCGGTCGCTATGGAGGGTGAGAATATGTATGGGCACATAATCATACCATGTAGGATAACTAAATAGACGGTTATGCTGTTTCATCCCACCTAGCAACAATGCTCTGCACTGTGTGTGTTTATATATTTACATATTTATTCCATCTAGCTACAATGCTCTGCACTGGGTGTGTTTATATTTATATATCTATATATTTATTCCATCTAGCTACAATGCTCAGCACTGGGTGTGTTTATATTTATATATCTATATATTTATTCCATCTAGCTACAATGCTCCGCACTGTGTTTTTATATATCTACATATTATTCCATCTAGCTACATTGCTCCGCACTGTGTGTGTTTATATACTTGCATATTTATTCCACCTAGCTGCAATGCTCCGTACTGTGGGTGTTTATATATTTACATATTTATTCCATCTAGCTACAATGCTCTGCACTGTGTGTTCATATATTCATATATTTATTCCATCCAGCTACAATGCTCTGCACTGTGTGTCTGTGTGTGTGTGTGTATATATATATATTTTATAGTAATATGTACATATGTATATTAGCTGCTCTTGCTTGCTTGTTTTTTTTTTTGCCTTCTGATTGTTGCTCTGAGTGTTGCTATCCCTGTGCTGTTGCAATCCTGGAATTTCCCCGTTGTGGGACTAATAAAGGCTTATCTTATCTTATCTTATCTTATTTTAAGAGTTTAAAAGTTAAAAGTTGCTAAAGTTGTAAGGTTAAAAATCATTATTGAACAGTGTTTTAAGATGTATTTAGTATTTGGGGTGCTTTAGATTTGAGTATTTTCTACTTATTTCTAAATTGGGTTTTAGTAATTTAAAAACTGAGTATTTGATTTTGGGTTATGTTGATTTATTATGGGTTCTTGGGTTACATTTTCCTTGACCCTCTATTTGTGTTGTATTTAAAGGTTTTTCACCTGTGCTTGGCTGTGCTTGGCCTTGATGACTTTTCAAAAATAAAAGGAAAGAAAAGGAAAAAGTTGAGTCTTGGTCACTGAGTGACTTCCAGTTCTATCTTCCGAAGCAAGCTTCCCGTTCGAGTGGGGGAAACTGCTGGTCAAACCTCACAAGAGTGAGGGCCACTTGACAGTGAAAAACCGCTGTAGAGACTGGAACAGAGTACCCTGAACAGCAACCGGCCAGGCCTGGAAGTCCAGAGGCCTGGTAACACACTGAATAGCACCTTACTCAATCCTGTTGGGAAAGAAGATGGCTGACTCAAAGTCACTGGAGCAGCTTAAAGCCAATAGGACATCTGTGAAGCGGTAATTCTCCCGGCTGGCCAACAACATTGTCCGGATGCATGCCATAATGCCCGAAGAGGAGCTCAGAGACAGTTTCAAAAAGCTCATAGTTGAGGCCAACAAAGTCATGGAAGCCAATGATGATGTGGAGGTCCAGTACCTTGCAGAGGCGGAGCTGGATGCAGATCCTGAAGAAATTCCTGGGTTGAGCGAGCAGCAAAAGGCTGATATTGGGAAAACTGCAAGTGAGTGTGAGATGAAACTGAAAGAGCTGAAGGACCTCATCCAAAAGACACTTTGGGCCAACTTTGGAGAGGAGGAACTGATGATGGCAGTAAAAGCTGCAGAGGAGAAGGTAAAGAGTGTGATTTCCTTAGAACCCCGCGGAAATAAGGAGGCCTTTGACTTCATGTTTGATTACATGGAAAGTCTGGTTAAGAGGGCAAAAGAGCTATACACACAGTGGAAGTGTTGGGCCCCTCCTGTTGAGCAGAAAAACTTCCAGTTGCGTGTACGAGAGCTTGAGCAGTCCATTCTTCAGTTGGTGTCTAGAAAAGCAGAGTTTATTCAAGCAAAAGCTAAAGAAGACGCCGAAAGAGTTGTGAGTGCAGCTTCCATCTGCTACCCAACATCAGCCATTAGACTGAAGCCAACCTCCCTCCCCAAGTTAACTGGCATCAGGCGAGACTTTCATCGCTGGAAAAGAGACTGGGAGGCCCTTCAGAGGCAAGGAGAACCCACTGGGTCAAAGGAAGTCAAAAAGTTCCAGCTTCTTGACAGTTTGGATGAGAAAATAATGAGAGATCTTCGGCTGATAACCTACAGTACAGCAGATCACATCTTTTGTGTCCTGGAGAACCGGTTTGGAAGCCAAACTGCAATCGCTATTGAAATAGTTGAGGAGCTCCAGAGACTTTCAGCTGTCAAAAGTCACCAGCCCAGGAAAATTGTTGAGCTCATCCAAGCTGTTGAGAAAGCCCTTGAAGACCTGAGTGACCTTGGTGACACTGGTGCTTTAAAAAACCCTCTGGTGACAAAGTCAGTTGAAAGCAAGCTTCCTGATCCGTTGAAGAAAGAGTGGCTTCTCTATGCAGCTGAGAGGATCAGTGCCGAACCAGAGGAGCGCTTTGACAGTCTTCTGGCCTTCCTCAAGAGTCAAGAGAGCATCTATGAGCAGCTCAATTGAGAGATGAAGAGCTGCCAAGGAAAGAGACTCGATCTGAGCAAAGGCAAGCCAGAACCAGAGCCTCAAACCAGTCAAGTAGCCATCTCTCAGGATGCGTTGTCTGTGGGGACATCAAGCATAAGAAAAAGCTGTACTTCTGCAAAAAGTTCCCTGTGCTCAAGTTCACAGAGAAGAAGGATGCAGTGCAAAAGCTGGGAGCCTGCTGGAAATGTCTGGAGGTCCATGATGACGACAGTCACTGCAAGACTTCATTCCTGTGCAAAAATCCTGAGTGTGAGGGTAAGAGAGCCACAGACCATCACTACTATCTGTGTCCCAACGCTGGAGCATCCAGAGGCAGCACAGCCCAGAGGAGGAGCAAAGGCAGTACAGTGGGAGGTGGCAATAAGAGGAATTACACCGAGGCCCAGGAAGAATTCTTCAGAAAGCTCTCACCTGAATTAGCCCAACAATGCTGGGATGCATTCTGCAACACAGCACGAGCACCTCCCATGTTCCAAAGAGTCACTCAAGTCTTCTGGCAGAGAGCGGCCTAGCGGAGTGGCCTGTCATCATGATGCTGCTGGAGGTAACAGCTAATGCTGGGCAGAAAATTGGGACCCTAATCGACCTAGCTTCTGACACCAATTATATCACCCATGAGGCAGCAGGTCAGCTTAATCTTAGAAGTGAAGACATCATGCTTGTGGGTCCATGGTGTAGGAGGCATGAAAATCCATGTCAAAACAAAGCAGTACCTCCTGAAAACTCATATTAACACCTCAAGAGGTACTCTCAAGTCCCACCAGCTGATTTGCTATGGCTTAGACAGCATTGCAGATATCCACAGACATGTGTCATCCAAAAAACTGCAGGAGTTCTTCCCAGATGTCCCGCTCAGTGACCTGGTAAGACCAAGAGAGATCCAGCTCCTTGTAAGTCACAAGGAGGGTCAGCTGGCTCCGCAGAAGATTTGCACAGTGGGGGACCTTGTGCTGTGGGATGGACCAATGGGAAAGACAGTTGCGGGCACTCATCCTGAGCTGTTTGAAGAGGTCACTGTATCAGCCTACACATCAAGAACGCACTCCGCAAGGTCTATGAGAACTGCTGCTGTAAAGTATGAAGAACATACCTGCACAGTCCCCATTTATCCTCCACAAAGCCAGCAAGCCTCAATTGCCATCCAACCTCATCAGTCTACTTGTGCAGCTACTACTTCCAACTTCTTCGAGTGGTGGAAATGGGATAGTATTGGCACTGGTTGCGTCCCGAGATGTGGGGGCTGTCGCTGTGGGAACTGCCAGCCAGGTGGCAAGGAAATGACCCTCGATGAAGAAAGGGAGCTGGAGGTGGTAAAGAGTGGCCTCACATATGTAGCTGCTGATGATCACAGTGAGAGGCCTCACTGGCACGCCAAGTACCCCTGGGTAGCAGATCCAGCCTCATTACCAAGCAACAGGAGTGCAGTTGAGGTCACATTCTTCAGGACTGAGAGGCAGCTGGCTAGGGAGCCAGAGCGGAAGGCTGCCTATGCTGCGCAAATTCACGAGATGGTTGAGTGCCGGGCCGCGATGAAGTTGCCTAAAGACATCCTTTATGCATGGATTGGTCCAGTATGGTACATCAGCCACCTCATCGCACCCAACCCACACTCCGTTACAACTCCGGTGAGACTGGTCTGGAACAGTAGTCACAAGTGCAGAGGGGTGAGTCTTAATGAGCTCCTGCTAAAAGGCCCAGATGTCCTCAATTCCATCCGTGCTGTGCTTCTCAAATTCCGGAGGGGAGCTTTTGCTGAGTTGGGAGACAGCAACTCAGTATGGCTGAATTGTACATTCAGCCATACTGAATGTACAATTCAGTATGGCTTGAAAACCAAGAGGTGCATTTGCATAGGTTCCTGTGGAGTGGCTCTGAAGAGGAGGAGCTGGGTGAATATGCAGTCACGAGAGTTAACATTGGAGATAAGCCAGCAGGTTGTATTTCTCAACTCACCATGAGAGAGAGAGCTAATCTCCCTCAGTTCAGCCATCTTGAGGAAGAGCATCGAGTGCTGCAGGAGGACAGCTATGTCGATGACTTGTTAACCTCTCATGACAACTTAGACCAGCTCAAAGTCATTACAGAAAATGTAGAGCAGATCCTGAAAGCAGGAGGGTTCGAGTTGAAGCTGTGGGTCTTCTCTGGCCAAAGTAGGAGGGAGTCTGCTGGAAAAAAGGAACAGGTGGCTATTCCAAAGACTGTGATCCTGCCGAATCAGCTCAAAGAGGAGGACAATAAAGCTCTTGGCCTTGGCTACTCCCTGGAGGATGATAAGCTTTATGTCATGGTTGGGATAAATTTCTCAAAGAGGAAGAGGAAAATGAGACTCGGCCAGGACCTTCAATTGGAGCAGGTGAGAGCCCAGATGCCAGACCCACTGACACGACGAGAGTTACTCAGCCAAGTTTCTGGACTGTATGACCGATTGGTCTGACGACGCCTGTAAAACAGAAAGGGACCATTTTGGTTTGGCGAGCATTTCAGGAGGCCAAACCCAAGTGCAGCACCATCAAAGATACTTGGGACCTTGCGCTATCAGGAAAGCTCAGAGAAGATGCCATCAGCCTCTTTGAAGAATATACCCAGCTGAGTAAGGTTAAGTTTCACAGAGCTTTGACGCCAGTGGGCGCATCGGCTAAACCTGATGCAATCCCCTGCTCTGATGGCAGCGAGCATGCTTATGGTGCCGTCCTGTATCTGCGGTGGGCCTGTGACCAAGGTTGTACGGTGAGGCTGGTGGAGTCTAAAGCTAAACTAACTCCCTTAGACCACAAGGGGGAAGTAGTCAAGGCAAAGCTCTGTGGAGCAGTATTTGCCACCCGGTTGAAAGTACTTTGAGCAACATAGCCGAATTCAAGTCAAGCAATGGTATCACTTTGTTGACAGCCAAACAGTCCTTGGTGCAATTCAACGTGAGAGCTATGGTTTTCAGACCTTTTTCGCCAACAGGATTGGAGAAATCCAAAGCAGCACACAACTTCAGGATTGGTGGTGGATCCCTGGACCACTGAACATTGCTGATATCATCACGTGCGGGGCTGGTCCAAAAGATTTGGATGAAAATTCACCATGGCAGCAAGGACCAGAGTTCCTGAGTCTACCAGCTGATGAGTGGCCAATTAAATCTGCAAAGGATGTATCAGCCACTGCCAGAGAGAGTGTTGGAAAAATGCAGAAGAAATCATTTGTTGCCGCACTCACAAGAGCTCAGGTGAAGAAAGAGCCACCAGATCCGGAGTGTCAGAGGCCACCTGCTGGTGCTGCTGTCCGAAACCTGATGGATGAAGGACGGTTCAGCAATTTGACTCACCTGGTTAAGACAGTCGCTCGGGTCTGGAGGGCAGCAAAATGCTTTGCAGCTAAAAATAAGATCCTGGGAACCCCAAAGTGGGAGGCGGTTTCATCAGCTGGGGTCATCACTGCAACGGAGCGCCAAGATGCTTTAAGAGACCTTTTCCTTGCTGCACAAGAAGGTGTAACTTTTCCAACTACCACAGTAGACTGGCTGGTAGTCTTCAAAGAGGAAGAAACTGGGCTACTAGTTTGTGGTGGGGAAAGTCCAGGTTTTTAATGAAGACAAAATTGGTGTCCCCCTCATACCTTACAGTACCTGGGTCACAACTCTGTTGGTTCGTGAAGCTCACAGCAAGGGTCATGAGGGAGTGGCTGCAACTCTATTGAAGGTGAGAAAGAGAGCATGGGTCATCAATGGACAAAGAATTGCTCAAAGAGTCATTGGAAACTGTGTGATTTGCAAGAAAACCAGAGTTAGAAGATGCCAGCAAGTGATAGGTGATCTGCCACAAGAGAGAACTGGGCCAACATCCCCATTTGAGTTCACAGCAGTTGACATTTTTGGACCTTATCTGGTCAAAGATAATGTGAGGAAGAGAGTCACAATGAAGGTTTGGGGAGTCGTATTTTACTGTATGGCCAGTAGAGCAATCCACACAGAGCTGGCCAACACCATGTCGACTGAAAGCTTTTTGATGGCTGATCAGAGGTTTACAGCAATTCGAGGGCATCCTAAGAAGATTTGATCCAGGGACCAAATTTTTCAGTGCCAAGCCTGTTCTGAAAGAGTTGTACCAGTTTTTGGATGGCCTCGACAGGTCTGCTGTGGAGGAGACTTCAGCTCAAAATGGAACCGACTGGCATTGGACAATCCAGCCAGCTGATTCACCTCATCAAAATGGCTCTGCTGAAGCAGCTGTTTGGATTGTGAGGAAGGCATTCCAGAGTCTGGGAAGAGACTCGGGGCTCAGTTACAGCGAACTTCAGACAACACTTCAGCTAGCCGCTAATCTTTCTAATGAGCGTCCCATTGATGGCAGGGTGCAGAGCCATGAAGACACCTTGCAGTACATTACACCCAATACACTTCTGTTGGGACAAGCATCATCAAGTGGTGACTGGAAAACATTCAACTTCGCAAGCTATCCCTATAAGAGACTTCAGGAAATGCAGCACCAGGTAAATAAATTCTGGATGTCCTGGAGCCAACTTGCCGGTCCTAATCTCTTCGTGAGGAGTAAATGGCACACCACACAGAGGAACGTTGCAGTTGGAGATATTGTTTGGCTGTGTGACCAGAATGCATTGAGGGGTCATTTTAAGCTTGGGAGAGTCATCAGTGTCAACCCAGACCCCAGAGGCATTGTACGAGATGTGAATGTTAGAGTTGTGGCAAGCTCCTGTGTTCCTGAGGTGAGGCCTGCAACATCAGCATCCAAGCATCCTGCCTCCAGCATTCGGAGGGACCTTCAGTCCATAATTCTTCACCGGGACGTCCAACGTTTGGTGGTCCTGCTGGCAGTGGAGGAGCAGGCAGGAGGCCCAGGAGGAAATCTCTGACCACTAGTTTTTGTGTGCGATCTTTCCAGCGGTTTCCGTGGGAAGATCGAGTGGGAGGTGTTGAGCTGAGCTGCAGGCCACACCCTCTCTACCTGAGTGCTTTAGATCTGGGTGTGCTTCCCAGCCTGAGAGCAATTGGTTGATTGCACCAGGTGGGAATGATCTGGTGATTAAGGGAGCTTGGAGGTAGTTACAGGGCAGTGGAGAGTAAGCAGTGTGTGAGAGAAATGGTTGGAGAATTTGGACTTTGGAAAAGACTGCAGGTAGTGATGGTGAAATGAGGCCCTGTGAATGTGTCGAGTCTTTCTGGCCAAATGCTTCACCAAATCCTGATCAGACAAAGCCCCGTTTAACAGCTCATTTAAGAATACTGACATCTGCTGGTATGTTACATGTAGGGTAGTAGATCTTTTAGTATAATTATTCCAGTATTATGTCAAAATAATCATATGAGGTATTGTAAAGCTAGATGAAAAACATAATCTATCCTGATCATGGTATACTGACAAAATAACATTGACGGTATATCAAAGTGTCAATTGGTCAGTTGTGATATATTAATAAATCATTTTGGTGTGTGGCTGTTTTTATGGATAAATAGTTATATGAAGTGCTTGTGTGACTGGGTTATAATCTAGACTGGGGAAGTTGGGTGGGGGATGGGGAGGTGTTTTATTGATTTTTATTCAGGAATAAAAGTTTTTTTACAGTGTTGGGGCTCAGGCGATTTCTTCTTTTTGAAACAACTTCCCCAGCCTTTGGAAATATTCGTTCACAGGGGACTGAAGATGCAGGGATACACAAAAACTGAAGTGTCAATTTAAACAGATGAGGATATAGATTTTTGTGACTATGCCAGTATTGCAGTGGATCCTGTTGTCTTGATAGGTTTTGTTCAGCCAGGTACCGCTGCACTTCCACAATAGCCTCAGCCTCTGCACTGGATGCCCCACGCCTCTGAGTTACTGTGGTGTCCAGCAGGTGCCACAGGTTACTACCACCTACAAAAAGAGTACACATCAGTATGTAAGCAAACATTTATATAGATACCATCATATGAACACTACCTGTACCTGAGCTGGATGTTGAAGCCACTGGTTCAGCGGCATCAGAGGTGGCAGTTGGAGGTGTCTGTGGAGCAACGACTCTCATTTCATGGGCACATTCCGTTTTCAGGCGTTTAACCGCCTCATTTGCCTTCAGAGGGCTGTGAAACCCCAGGTCTTTAAACCTGGGGTCCAGCAATGTTGCCAGTGTCATGACACTGACAGACTCTAAACTTGCCATATGTTCTCTGAGGCGATGGATGAGGTTGTCAGCTAACACTTTTGCGGGGTCAGTTTTTAAATTTGAAGTTTCACACAGAACTACGTGGTGGAGCATCTTCATAAGAGGTACCACCTTTGACCCTGATACACGTTTTTCCTCGGATAATTCCACTGTGGCCTGCTGAAAAGGGCCTAACACCTTCGTTACGTCCTCAGTTGTGTCATTTTCATATGAAGTGAGTGGCAGAAGGTCAGTGTGAAGTGAAGCCAGGGCTGCACCTAGAGCTTCACGCTGTTCAAAGAGACGCTGCAACATTAATAAGGTGCTATTCCACCTGGTCTCTACCTCTATTATCAGTTTGTATTTTTGCCTGCCCATTGAGTCCTGCATTTGGTTTAAATGTTCTTTAGCTGTAGTGCTGGTGCGAAAGTAGGTGACAATCTTTCTTGATTTATCATGCAGGTCTGCAAGCATGGGGACCCCGTCAAATGACTTACGCACTATTAAATTAAGTGCATGGGCAACACAGATGCTGTGCCTGACCTGCAGTATCCTTGCACAGGCTTTCATGTTGGCTGCAGCATCTGTGACCAAGCAGCTCACCTTACCCTTGATCCCCCACTCATCCAGGATTTTAGCCTGTGCCAGGGCTAAATTGTCAGCTGTGTGACTTGTTGGGAAATGTTCAACACCTAGCATGACCGTATTAAGGGCATCTTCCTCTGTTATTGTAATGGCAGGTTACACAAAGATATGCCTCCATGTTCATGGAAGTCCACATGTCTGCGGTCAGACTTACAGCTGTGGCCTTCTGGACCTCTTCCTTTTCCTTCTCTTTGGCCTCTGTAAATTTTTTGTCAACCATAGCCTTTAAAGCCTGTAAAAGAAAACAAAGGTGCATGATAGATATACTATTACTGCTGAAATCTTTTTAATAGTAATTCCACCAGCATCATCGATATGCAACTCATACCTGTCTTGATGGTAGAGTGTAATTTGGATCAAGGACACGGATGAGGTTCCTAAATCCCTCGTCCTCTACCAATGAGAATGGCTGTGAATCTTTTATGATCATATTAACCACAGCTTCATCCACATCATGTTTCCTGGTACCTACACAGAACCAAAATTATGTCAGCATAGTACAGGCTGTTGTATTTCAAGAATATTGCATTTAAAGAGATGATGGGTATATTACATGGCCTGGTTTGTGACTGTTCATTCTCATGAAATGCACGGTAATGCCTCAGCATACAGGTGGTGTTGTTGCTGTATGACAGTTCTCTCATGCATAGCCGACACTTCACCTTAAAAAAATAATAATAAATAACATTATGTTCATGCATAGGTATTTCTTGGTAACATTATCATTGTATCAACATGTAACACATAAGTCCTATCTATTTAATCTATATTATTGATTTTATCTGTTTTATGTACCTCATCTATTTTATCTATCTTCTATGTGATCTGTTGTAAGATGTGTCTAACTCATGTGTTTAGATAGGGCAGCTCAGTGCGTGAACGTGAGTGAGCGAGTGCGCGCGCGCAGCCGAGGTGTCCCCCCCCCTTTTTTGGTGAATGGCCCCACGGAGCGGACGGTGCGTGTGAAGTGTGCGGGTGAGGAGAGAGAAAGAGAGGCGACCGGAGCAGGTAGCGAGCTAGAATTGCTGCTAATAACAGTGCAAGTCTGTTAATAAAGCCTCAACTCTTCAGCAAAACGGCCTGTTCTTCTGGGTACCACCATACTGTTGTTAACAACCGTGAGGTTTACTTGGGAGTTAATGGAAAAGCTGCCTCTGGCCCTGGAGCAGACAGATCTCCCATCCCGTGTCCCCCAACCATGGTTAGGAGACCAAAGCAGGAAAGGTTAACAGATCAATCGAAGCAGTTGTACATTATATTTTACGTTCTTGGGAGAAATCAGGTCAAAGTGCTCCCAAACTGTAGATGTCCTTCTTCTTTTTGGTGGTTCCATAGTCCTACTCTTCTCTCGTCTCTTCTCTTCTGCACGTCACGATCTTCAGCGTCACCTCGGATCACGCAGAACATTTTCTGTATTTCCCGCAGCTTTTTAAACAAATCGCATCAAATAACGAGGCAATCACGTGATTTTAGAAAACGGGGCCTCGTTTGCCTTTTGTCACGTGATACTGTGACAAATTATACAGGCCTCGAGGCAGGCTTCATCTGGACACGCCCCCTTTGCTCGACACGGGCTTTGCGCCTTCGGTGTCTGACATAACATTACTAACTGCAGGACTAAAGCTTGTTTCAAGCAAGGAAGAAGGAGCCGGTGAGCATCCATTTGTGATATGTGTCTTTGTAGCTGCATTTGGAAAGTCATTTGATCAAATTTAGGTTAAATGTGATGTGTTAAAAAAATTATGTGTTTGAAATGTAAGTTAAAATGTCATATATTTATAAAATCATGTGGGTTTAAAAGTATAGTTAAAATGGAGTGTATTTTAAGAGTTTAAAAGTTAAAAGCTGCTAAAGTTGTAAGGTTAAAAATCATCACTGAACAGTGTTTTAAGATGTATTTAGTATTTGGGGTGCTTTAGATGTGAGTATTTTCTACTTATTTCAAGATTGGGTTTTAGTAATTTAAAAACTGAGTATTTGATTTTGGGTTATGTTGATTTATTATGGGTTCTTGGGTTACATTTTCCTTGACCCTCTATTTGTGTTGTATTTAAAGGTTTTTCACCTGTGCTTGGCTGTGCTTGGCCTTGATGACTTTTTAAAAATAAAAGGAAAGAAAAGGAAAAAGTTGAGTCTTGGTCACTGAGTGACTTCCAGTTCTATCTTCCGAAGCAAGCTTCCCATTCGAGTGGGGGAAACTGCTGGTCAAACCTCACAAGAGTGAGGGCCACTTGACAATGAGTGGCACCATGCTAGCCCCAGATGCCTCTGGTACTTGGCCACAGTTTGGTGGGGGGTCTGCAGCTATGACGCTGAACACTACAACGTTTATAGAAGAGGATGGGGCCAGACCAACGAGCATGGAGTTACCGCATGCTCAGCAGCAACTCACTGGGGTGAATAAAATTCCACTTTGGGTTATGGACTTGGCTCGGGTTCAGGGTGATGAACGTCCACGGCGAAGATGGGCCAAACAACAGCCAGCAAAACATCAAACACGTCTGCGGATAGTGGCGAGCTTCCGGTTGTCCAACGGCTCAATGAGGCATGCCAACCAGCTGCGGCGTGTCCAGGAGGATGCTCCAGGTGGCGAGGCTGGATGGGAGTCTGATGGCGGTGTGGGATCCAGGCTCCATCATCCAGAAGATCAGCCATTGCTCCGGGGGCCTGCGGCCTCCAGGGGCGTACCTGCTGGGGGGCTGCCCTGGACCCCACCATGCAAGTTCCAACTTTTCCATCCAAATGACTGTGTGGTAGCACTTTGTTTATAGTTTTATGTGAATGTTATAGTATGGGGTTATTTTATGTGTTTATATTTTTTTTTTTTCCACAATATCTTTATTGAACCTTTTTTTTTTTTTTTTAACAAACATGATACAAACAATCAAACACTAACACTAAAGTACTACAAAAAAAAAAAAATGCACTAAAAACACCAACAACCACCAACAAAATCAAGTCTTCAACAATGCTCCTCTGTTTAGTCTAGACAATCCAATACATAAGTATACATATTATGTTCACCAGTTTGGAATTTACAAGGTCCACACACATCATTCACCTTCTTCTTCAAGCGTTATGTTTAAATTTTTTACATAATCAATAAAAGGTCTCCATATATTCTCAAACACAATTTCCTTTGATTTCAGTATATATGTTATTCTTTCTAATGGAAGGTTTGTTAACATCTGTCTTAACCACTGAGTCACATCTGGTCTATGAGTCTTTTTCCATAAAAGTGCAATACATTTTTTGGCATTAAGCAAACTGAGGTCTATGAATGTTCTTTCACTTTTATTGAAATTATGCTTTTCTGGGTACAGACCCAACAAAACCAGTTTAGGATTCAATATGATTTGTTTTGAGATTATTTTTTCAATTGTTACCCTCACCTCTTCCCAAAACATTCTTATTAATCTACATTCCCATAAACAATGAAATAGGGTTCCTTTACTTTCCATGCATTTTGTGCATGTATCTGGTATATTTTTGTTATATCTATTTAACTCCTCCGGTGTGACATACATCCGCATTAACCATTTGAAATGTATCAATTTAAGGCGTGCATTTATTGATTTGGTTTGAGCTTCTGTACAAGCCAATTCCCATTGTTCCTCTGAAATTTCAATTTGCAGATCTTCTTTCCAGTAGTTTAATCTTTTCAGTGAATTTTCACTTGAAGATAGTGTCAATGAGTTATAAAACTCTGAAATAATACCCTTTCTTTTACTATCTTTCATCATCATTTTTTCCAAGGATGAATAAATAGGTCGAGTGAGAGCTTTATTTTGATTTGATCGAATAAAGTTTCTAAGTTGAAGATATTTAAAAAAATGTGTTCTATTGAGATTAAATTTGATCCTCAGCTCTTCAAAAGACATTATGTTGTCTGCACATGGCAAATATAAATCCTGAATCTTTTGTATCCCTTTTAAATTCCATACTTTAAATACAGCGTCCGCTCTCCCTGGTTTAAAATATTGATTACCCCATATTGGACTAAATTGTGACAATAACTGTGGTTCTTTTAAATAGTTTTTAGCTTCACACCATATTTTGATCATATGCTTTACAAATGGATTTTTAACTTGTTTTTGTAATTTTTTTGCCGAATCTGAGTATATGAATATGGGAAGAGGTAAAGGTAAATTGTATGATTCCATTTCAGTCCAGTGAGGGAGATCATTTGATGAAAAATAATATGTCATAGACCTCAGTTGTGCCGACCAATAATACAACATAAAATTTGGACATTTCAGACCTCCACGATCAAATGGTAAATATAATAAAGACAGACGTAATCTAGCCCTCCTGTTGTTCCATATAAATTCCACTAACTTTTTTTTTATTCTTGAGAATAGATCTAAAGGTGGTGATAAGGGAATGTATTGAAATAAATAAAGTATTTTAGGTAAAATATTACTTTTAAGTATATTGATTCTCCCGATCATCGACATTGGTAGTGACATCCATCTCTGAGTTAACTCACTGATATCTGACATTAAGGCTTCATAGTTGACACTGGCGACTGATTCTAGCTTAGGCATAATTTGGATTCCTAAATATTTAAACTGATTTACAACATTGAATTGATTTACCTCAGGGGCTGGGTAATTTCTCTGGGTCTCATTTAGCATTAATATTGAAGATTTAGTTTTATTTATTTTATATCCTGATATTTCCCCAAAATTCTTTATTAAATTCAACAAGGTTGGAATTGATTTTTTTAGATTCGACATAAACAAAATTATATCATCGGCGTACAGGGAGATTTTATGTTCTGTTGGTCCAACTTTAATTCCATATATTTGTGAATGTAAACGTATCGCTATCGCTAAAGGTTCAATTGCCATAGTAAACAGTAAAGGTGAGAGTGGACAGCCTTGTCGACATCCTCTATTGATTTTTATTGGTTTTGAAATATTGTTATTTGTTAGGATTTCTGCTGTAGCATTATTGTATATTATTTGAACCCATTTTATGAAATTATTTCCAAGTCCAAACCTTTGTAGGACTTCAAAAAGAAAGGGCCATTCAACTCTATCAAAGGCCTTTTCGGCGTCCAATGATAGGAGAGCTGTATCCGGTGCTTCTTTATTAAAATAGATAATATTAAATAGTCTTCTTACATTATGGAAGCCTTGTCTACCCTTTATAAAGCCATTCTGATCTCGATTAATAATATTTGGTAAAATTTCTTGTATTCGTCTTGCTAAAATTTTACAGAATATCTTAAGGTCGGCGTTTAATAGGCTTATTGGTCTCATATTTTCACATTTATTAGAGGGCTTACCTGGTTTTGGCAGCAGTATAATTAAGGCATTATTTATGTATGATGGTAAATTATTATTTTGAAATGCTTCTAAAACCATTTCCAAAAAAGGTTTTATTAATTTATTCTTAAATTTTTTATAAAGGTCAACTGGAAGACCATCTGGTCCTGCACTTTTTCCTGATTTCATATTATCAATGGCTAGCCCAACTTCTTCTTGACTAATTTTAGACTCCAATATCTCCCTGTTTTCATTTGGAATACACGGTATAGATAGTTCGTTCAAAAACCCATTTAGTTTTGTTAAATCAGGTTCATTTTTGGTATCATAATTTTTCATAGTAATCTCTAAAGGCTCTATTAATTTCTAAAGGATCTATAACTACCTGTCCATTACTTATAATACTGGTAATTGGTGTTTTAATTTCCAATTGTTTAATCTGCCATGCTAATAATTTTCCTGATTTTTCACCTTGTTCATAAAAAGATTGTTTCAATCTTAGAAGACTCGAGGCAGGTCTATTCGCTGATTTTTTGTCGTATTCAGCTCTCAAAATCAGTAATTCATTCTCCAACCTTGGGTCACTTCCTGCATACACTTTTTCCTGAAGATTTTTTATTTTATGTTCCAATTTAGCTCTCTCCTCTCGAGTCTTCTTAGATTTTGATCCTGTATAACTAATAATATGCCCCCTAATAAAAGCTTTGAAAGCCTCCCACTTTACACATGCTGATGTTTGTGTAGTATTGATGTCAAAGAACTCGTCTATCTGTTTTTCTATATACTTGACAAATTCCTCATCCTGAAGCCATTTATGCTGAAATTGCCATCTACCTGATTCCTTTGTCAATTTTTTATCTACATATATTAGACAACAGGGTGCATGATCAGAGATCACGATGTTATCATAAAAGCAGTTTTGAATCTTGGACCTTAATTCTGTGGAAATCAAAAAATAATCAATACGTGAGAATGTCTTGTAGGTACTGGAATAACAAGAATAGGCTTTAACTTGTGGTTTCATTTCTCTCCATATATCTAACAATCTCAATTCTTTCATAAAATGATTAATAGTCATCCTACATCCAATGTGCGTACAATCCAGTCCTGTTGATCTATCCACACCTGGATTCAATGTACAATTAAAATCCCCTGCTATTATATGTTGCCCTGTAAGTGATGATAAGATGAGAAATAAATTAGCAAAGAACTTCTGATCATCTATATTGGGACCATATAAGTTCACAAGATTTATATTTTCTAATAGCAAAGAACCTTGAATGATTACATATCTTCCAAATTTGTCTCCAATTACATTTTTCACTTGAAAAGGAACTGATTTATGTATGAGAGTCATAACTCCCCTGGCTCGGGATGAAAATGAAGAGGTGAATACACTTCCCTGCCATCTACTCCTAATTCTTTTAACATCCTCCTCTATCAGATGAGTTTCTTGTAAAAACACAATTCTTGAACCCATGTCCTTTATTTTATTCATAACTTGTTTAAGTTTTTTTAAATTTTGTAGACCTCTGCAATTCCATGAAGTTAAATTAAGATTAACACTTTGGTCCATGATCAATAGAGAGTTTGGGATTACCTTGCAGTGTAAACATGCTCATACAGAGAAGCAAAAACATGAGTGGTTGAACATTCATCCTACAAACTACACACAAACAAATTTCCCCTTCCCACACTTGTGGCAAACCCCCCAAAATCAAAAGAAAAATTCTGTCTCCCGATATAGCCATCGACCGTTCCACACCCACGGGGAACAGCCTAAGCCACTCCTTCTTCATCCTCCCAATCACCCTAACTCTACTGCTTTTAATGACGTAACATTAACTCTCCTCTGTAGTTTTCCAACTTAACTCCAAAATTTTTAACAACTTTGTACATCATAGTTTTTTTTTTGTTTTGTTTTTGTTTTGTTTTTTTTAATATATAATACAATCTATATTTTGTAAACTTACTATTTACTTCAAGTCAGTCAGATGCCTGTGCAAATGCTTAATTATTCTACCTTATATTTTGTTCATGCTTAGCTCCCACCAGTCTCTTCTTCTTCTTTGATCTTCTTGATGAACTCCTGCGCCTCCTCTGGGGTCTTGAAGATGTGGGTTCTGCCCTCATACGTGGTCAGCAGTCTCGCAGGATAGATTACACCATGACGAATCCCAAGGTTGCGCAGCTCCTTACGTACGGGATCAAACTGCTTCCTCAATTGCTGGATTCCTGTGGCCAAATCTGGGTAGAACCGCACCTGCTGGTCCTGGTGTTTAATCTCTCCTTTTTTAGCTCGTGCAGCGTTGAAGATCTTCATCCTGTCTCTGTTGTTAAGAAACTTCATAATTAAGGTCCTCGGCGGTCCCTTATCTCTCCGTGGGCCAATGCGATGTGCTTTTTCCAGAACCACTGCTGATTGCAACTCCTCGCTGCCCAGCACCTCCGGAATCCACTTTTCCAGAAAGGAACATACGTCCCGACCTTCTGATTCCTCTGGAAGACCCACCAGCCTCAAATTATTCTGTCTCGACCGAGATTCCAAATCCAAAATATTATCTTCCAGAGATTTATTTTTTTTTTCCAAAGTGCGCACCTTTAATTGAAGACGGGTGACGTCATCTTCAGCACTAGCGAGACGGAGCTCCATCTGCGCCGTTCGTTCTACACAGTCACCCAATTCCTTTCTTATTCCTTCCAACGCTGTCATAATCCCATCAAATCTAGAGGAAAAGTCCGCTCTCATTGAACTCATGGCAGCCATCAGCGCATCTGCGCCATTCCCCGCAGAAATCGCAGCGTTGCCAGCCTCCTCCGCCATATATGGAGCCCTGTTTGCTGCGTCACAGACCTGAAAGTCCGTTAATTTGGACTGTTTCGGCGGCTCGCTTTTTCCTTTTCCTGGTTTTCCAGCCTTAGGCTTCGCCGACATATCCTCGCCCAAACGCTGGGATACGTTCTGTCCCAAATGAGAGAGTTATTTGCCGATTTTTTTTCTCCAGGAGCAGAGCAGAGCGAGACACGTCCGTCCTACGTGGCAGCCATAACCGGAAGTGATGTGTTTATATTTTAGTTTAGGAACACTGCAAGGAATTTTAGTTTACTAATGGACTTTTCTTTAGCTATAGGTGGCAGAATAATACACCAGGTTGTGTGGGCTGTTCGGTAGTCCACCTGTCAGCCCTATTTTAGGTTGTTTTGAGTGAGTGCGTTAGGTCAATTTAGTACATTATTTTTTGTTATTTTAGTGCGTGATTTGGGGGGGGTCAGTTGTGTGTGTGGTTTTGGACTTTTCTAAAGGGGGGAGGAAATGTATGTGTTAAACGGTACCTTTATTGTGAAATGCAGTGTGGTGACGTGCACTCCCCATCATGTCACCACACTGCCCTATACAAGGCAGGGGTGCCATTTACAGTCTCTTTACGCCAGATGCCCATGCCAGGTGCCTGCCATGTATCTGCTTGTATATAGTTCAATAAAGCTGTGTTCGCCAACCATCATCGAGTCTCATCCTTTACCCAGGTATTTTCCATACATAACACATGCATCCCCACATCCACGGCGTTTGTGATATTATTTCTAATATGCCACATCCCCCCCCCCCCCCATGGGAAAAACCAGAACTTTACCGATGTTGGTTCAGCCTTAGCTGGGTAGCCATTGTGGTGGCCTATAGCTAATACAGTACATATACAACCAGAACCATATCATGTAAAGTAGCGGAGACTACAACCGGGTACAGCACAGTGGGAGTCACTAAAGCTAGCTCCCCATTGTGGGATTAATAAAGGCTTATCTTATCTTAACACACACATGGCCTGGCTATCAGTAGATAGTATAACTGTGTGGCGCATAGATGCGAATGGACTAAGCTAGACAACCTACTCGGAACACATCTCACGTCAGGGCTGTAGCATAGCAGAACACACATACAACAGTGTATTGTTACCAATGCTGTGGCTAACATATGTATGGTGGTAAAGCACAATACTGCATACTGTTAAAGCGCACTGTTTAGCTAATGTTTAAGGTACTCATATTTGCCTGATGTATTGATGTTGCTGAGGGAAGCTCGGAGGCGCAGTGATTAGCACTGTGGCATCACAGTAAGAAGGTCATGGGTTTGATCCCACCACCTGACCATCAGTGACCCTTCTGTGTGGAGTTTGCATGTTCTCCCTGTGTCTCCGTGGGTTTACCCCGGGTACTTCGGTTTCCTCCCACAGGCCAAAAACATGCAAGTTAAGTTGATTGGAGACTCTTAAGTGGCCCTAGGTGTGGATGTGTGTGTGAATGGTGAAGGGATTGGCATCGCACCGTGGCTGCCTCATCCATCCGTGTGGATGCCCTGAATTTCCCTCTGGGATTAATAAAAGAATACAGAAAATGTTAAAAGCATAATATAGTAAATTAGCTTCTCAAACCCCAAACCATAAATCACTTAAGGTTCCATCCAACAGAACCATTATTTTGAACCTGGGTAACCGGGTAGACTGCTGACATAACCCTGCTCAGGAGTGGATTATTCTGCCACTTAAGAACCAACCATGACTCTGTTTAAAGGGGTCATTGACTGCTCTTTTTACACATTTCAACAGCTCACCCATGTCTTAATGAAGTTAGTTAGTTAGTGAATTCCCTTCCACAGCATGTAGGACACCATATGGTGTATAGGGGCGGTGCCTATCGCTGTTTCTCTGACCATAGGCCACACAGCTACTGTAAGTAGTGAAAGCTACAGTGGGAGGTCAGTCCTCTGGTAGCTCTGTGCAAAACTTTCCTTTTCTCCGTTCTATTATACTGAGCACCAAGCTAGAAGGTGGAAAGTACCATTTTTTATATGGTCTTTGGTATGACCCAGCCGGAATTTGAACCCTGGCCTCCCGGTTGTGGGGCGGATGCTCAACCAACTAGGCCACCATTCCAGTTTTTAAAGAAGTGCTTGTGACATATTTTGTTCAGATCTTAATTTTTTTAGTTACTGAAGCAAATTTGTTTTTGTATTTTTCTTGGCTTTCTTCAAACGCTCTGATTCAAAGCCTGTCACTTTAAGAAACAGACTTCAGCTCCACCCTCCCTCTTACGTCAGTTAGCCATTAGCTGGGTAGCTTCTAGCTGGCTCCTTCAGCTCGGTTAAGCAGTGCTCTGGTTCACCGATCCACAGTCAATGGTGCATCTCGAGTCAGTCCGATCTATCTACCAATAAATTTTGCCGTGATTCCACAACAAATCACTGGCACCGTGTGCTGGACGATCACCGTAACCCCACTGTCTGTCATAATCAGGCGAGCGTGCCTCCCCCCTCCCTTCCTGTTTCTGTTTTCCCAGCTCCGGAGCTGATCAGCACACCTGCGAGATTACACACCTGCTGCTTCCTGATTCACCAGCGTATTTAAGGGCCAGAGTGTGAAGAGCTCGCCGCTGGATCATTGGGTTTGTGCCACCTCGCAACTATAGTTCTTGTGTGGTAAATTAATTATTTTCCCTAAGTTGTCTTACCTTTCTCCTCTCAGGTTTGCTGCCGCCTTCAGCGGTGCATCTCTGCAGCTGTGTTTGTATGTTTGCCTGAATCATCTCTCCTCAAAGACAACGGCTTCTCCATCCAGGTTCTTCAGCCCTTCCTCTGCCTTCCCTGCAATCTCCAGGTCCCCTCACCTTTCCTATGCTGGAGTCCACTGCCGGGCTCTCTGCCAGAATCGTAAGTCCCTTACCTCAGTTGTCATTCTCCTGTGTACCAGTCTCATCATTAATCATTCCTCTCCTCTCTTTCCTCCTAGGCTGCATGTGGCTCCAGAATGCAACCGTTTTCCTGTATAGTGTGGCGTCTTGGTTGCGGGTTTCATTAATTGTGGTGTGTGTATTTATTTCTCAAGTTGTATATAGGGTTTTGTGTTTTTCATTAAAGTGGTGTAACTTTTCATCTGTGTTCTTCTGAAGTGGTTGCCCTGCACTTAAGCCTCCTTAAAACACCAAATCATGACACCGTCTGTAAAGTACTGTGGGGTTGCTGGGTGTGAGAGCTAGCAGCATCTGGTCCCGGGAGATTTTGATTGTAGGGAGCTGGAGGCTTCGTTGTGATTCTGTGGCAGATCGCACGGCGGATCGCTCACACCGATGTTATGTCAATAACTCCCCTACAACAATCCCAACAATCCGGGGGAGTTCTCAGCATAACACCGGCCAGTAGCCCTGGTCATGGGCTATAAAAGTGACTGGTGTGCCGTGGCAGGTGATCCACTGCAGAATAACGATGAAATCACTTGGAGATGGGCCGGAGTGAACCAGGTGATAACAGGAATGGCTATTAGGGTGAATAAGATCAGGAAAAAAAAATAGCAATATAAGCCAAGCTTACAGCGAGTGTCCTGGTGTCAGTGTTAGCTCGTGGGCTAATAGGTAACCTTTAGGTCACAACTTCAAGCTACATGACGGACAGCTAGGCATGCCAATAACAGCGCAGTAGGCAGGTCTCAAGGACAGCGGTGGGTTGGCTTTTTTCAAACTTGACATATACGATTTACCTGGAAGAGTCAAAAAACCTTTTGGGGTGTTTCTCTGAAAGAAAAATGAGATAAGGCAGTGTGCTTTTTTTCAGATGACTTTTTGGAAATTTTTGGGCTAATTACATGACCAGTTGATGCATTTGAGACAGTTAAAACCTACAAACACCATTTTCAATTAATGACCCCTTTAAACATATCACAAAACAGAGTCATTTTACAGTCCAACCTCAGTGGGGCTCTGGCAAGCCCGCAGTGGGTGCGGCCCTAGTGATGCTGGCCGCAGCGGACCCGGATGGCATCTTGCTAGAATAATGCCTGCTCATCAGCAAAGTCCCAGTCCTGGTCCCACACTGGCTGAGTCGGTTCTATTGTCGCATCTTGATCCGGGACAGCTACAGACGTGGACAAAATTGTTGGTACCCCTCTGTTAATGAAAGAAAAACCCTCAATAGTCACAGAAATAACTTGAATCTGACAAAAGTGGTAATAAATAAAAATTCTATGAAAATTAACCAATGAAAATCAGACAATGCTTTTGAATTGTGGTTCAACAGAATTATTTTTAAAAACAAACTCATGAAACAGGCCTGGACAAAAATGGTGGTACCCCTAGAAAAGATTGAAAATAATGCGACCATAGGGACATGTTCAACCAAGATGGGCTGCACGGTGGCGCAGTGGTTTAGCACTGTGGCAGCACGGTTTTACCCTCGGCCGGGGGATCGCGGGGATCATAAGATTGTGGGTTCGATCCCAGCCCCCGACCAACAGTGAGCTGTGTGGAGTTTGCATGTTCTCCTCGTGTTGCGCGGGTTTACTCCGGGATTTCTCCGGTTTCCTCCCGCATACCAAAAACATGTAGGTTTAGGGCGCTCGCGCACGCAGCGACCAGCAGCCGGTGGCTTGTCACCAGACTGCAAACCAAGTCTACCTACGGGTACAAATAAGTAACAAAAAAAAAAAAAAAAAAAAAAAAAAAAAAAAAAAAAAAAAAGATGTGTCCTCTAATTAACGTCACAGGTGTCTACAAACTTGTAAACAGTCAGTCGGCCTATTTAAAGGGTGACAAGTAGTCACTGCGCTGTTTGTTGACATGGTGTGTACCATACTAAACATGGACCAGCGGAAGCAAAGGAGAGCGTTGTCTCAGGAGATCAGAAAGAAAATTATAGACAAGCATGTTAAAGGTAAAGGCTATAAGACCATCTCCAAGCAGCTTGATGTTCCTGTGACTACAGTTGCACATACAGTATTATTCAGAAATTTAAGATCCACGGGACTGTAGCCAACCTCCCTGGACGTGGCCGCAGGAGGAGACGGATAATGCGAATGGTAACAAAAGAGCCCAGAACAACCTCTAAACACATTCATGGTGAACTCCAAGGTCAAGGTACATCAGTGTCAGATCGCACCATCCGTCATTGTTTGAGCCAAAGTGGACTTCATGGGAGACGACCAAGGAGGATACCACTGTTGAAAACAAATCATAAAAAAGCCAGACTGGAATTTGCCAAACTGCATGTTGACAAGCCACAAAGCTTCTGGGAGAATGTCCTATGGACAGACTAGACAAAACTGGAACTTTTTGGGAAGGCACATCAGCTCTATGTTCACAGACGCAAAAATGAAGCATACCAAGAAAAGAACACTGTCCCTACTGTGAAACATGGAGGAGGTTCTGTTATGTTCTGGGGCTGCTTTGCTGCATCTGGCACAGGGTGTCTTGAATCTGTGCAAGGTACAATGAAATCTCAAGACTATCAAGGTATTCTAGAGAGAAATGTGCTGCCCAGTGTCAGACAGCTTGGTCTCAGTCGCAGGTCATGGGTCTTGCAACAGGATAATGACCCAAAACACAACTAAAAACACCCAAGAATGGCTAAGAGCGAAACACTGGACTATTCTAAAGCGGCCTTCTATGAGCCCTGATCTAAATCCTATTGAACATCTGTGGAAGGAGCTGAAACATGCCGTCTGGAGAAGGCACCCTTCAAACCTGAGACAACTGGAGCAGTTTGCTCATGAGGAGTGGGCCAAAATACCTGCTGAGAGGTGCAGAAGTCTCATTGACAGTTACAGAAATGGTTTGATGGCAGTGATTGCCTCAAAAGTTTGTGCAACAAAATATTAAGTTAAGGGTACCATTATTTTTGTCCAGGCCTGCTTCATGAGTTTCCATCCATCCATCCATCTTCTACCGCTTTTCCGGAGGTCCGGGTCGCGGAGGCAGCAGTTCAAGCAGAGAAGCCCAGACTTCCCTCTCCCCAGCCACCTGCTCCAGCTCTTCAGAGGGGATACCAAGGCGTTCCCAGACTAGCTGGGAGACATAGTCTCTCCACCGAGTCCTGGGTCTGCCCCGGGGTCTCCTCCCAGTGGGACGTGCCTGAAACACCTCAAGTGGGAGGCGTCCAGGAGGCATCCTAATCAGATGCCCATACCACCTTCATGAGTTTGTTTTTTAAAATAATTCTGTTGAACCACAATTCAAAAGCACTGTCTGATTTTCAATGGTTAATTTTCAAAGAATTTTTATTTATTACCACTTTTGTCAGATTCAAGTTATTTCTGTGACTATTGTGGGGTTTTCTTTCATTAACAGAGGGGTACCAACAATTCTGTCCACGTCTGTATTGATCTGTGTCTGACACGATCATCAGCAGCACGGGGGCCCCCCAGGGAACGGTTTTGGCTCCCTTCCTGTTCACCCTTTATACTGCGGACTTCTCACACAACACAACACACTGTCATCTACAGAAGTTCTCTGACGACTCTGCGATCGTTGGCCTCATCTCCAACGGAGATGAAGCTGAGTACAGGGGACTTATCCAGGACTTCATGGACTGGTGCCATCGGAACTGCCTCCAGATCAATGCAAGGAAAACTAAGGAGCTGGTGGTGGACTGCCGCAGGCAAGGACAACTCCTCACAGCACCAGTAAACATCCAGGGAACAGACATTGAGATGGTGACATCCTATAAGTACCTGGGTGTTCATCTGAACAATAAACTAGACTGGTCACACAATACTGACGCAATCTGCAAGAAGGTACAGCACAGGCTGTTCCTACTGAGGAGGCTCAGGTCTTTTGGTGTACAAGGGGTGCTCTTGAAGACATTCTACTACACGGTGGTGGCATCAGCCATCACTTTTGGAGTGGTCTGCTGGGGCAACGGCATTACAGCAGCTGATAGGAAGAGACTGAACAAACTTATCAAGAAAGCTAGATCTGTCCTGGGGCAATGCCTTGACCCAGTGGAGGAGATAGGAGAGAGAAGGATGGTGGCTAAACTGTCATCTCTGCTGAAGTCCGAGTCCCACCCTATGCAGGACATACTGGATGCACTGAGGAGCTCATTTAGCAGTAGACTACATCATCCTAGATGCGTGACCGAGAGGTTTCGCAGGTCCTTCCTACCTACGGCTGTCAGACTGTATAACCTAAGCAGGGCTGCTCGCAGAGGTAGCAGAAGAAACGTGACAACCTAATAGTACTGAATGCAAAAGACGCAACAGACTTACACAAATGGTCCCCTCCAGTATACAACTAGGACAATATCAGTCGCTATGGAGGGTGACAATATGTATGGGTACATATTCATAACATGTAAGGTAACTAAATAGACGGTTATGCTGTTTATTCCATCTAGCTACAATGCTCCGCACTGTGTACATATATTTATGTGTACATATGTATATTCACTGCTCTTATTTTATTTTCTCATCATCTAAATTATTGCTCTGAGTGTTGCTGTCCCTGTGCTGTTGCAATCCTGGAATTTCCCCATTGTGGGACTAATAAAGGCTTATCTTATCTTACCTTCCTCAGATGGCTGCCGTGCCATCGCAAACCATGAGCCATCTGGAATGTGACTGGCCGTACTTGCGGTGATCTGTGTCGGCAGTGACAGGAACATCTGCAGGTCGTCAAGGCATTTGAGTCGGTGGGGAGCTTCAGGCAGTGCTGCTGCTGCTCTAATCTCGTAGGTAGTGGATGATACTGGTTGTTGTGGCAACGTGACGTTCTTGCCGGCGGCAAGACGAGCTATGGGTTGGTGTCATTCTCCTGGGTCCTGCTTGACCACGGACCTGATCTCCTGTGGCTTTATGGTGGCTCCAGAAGGCTTATGCTGAGCAGGGATCTGAGTCGAGTCTGTGTTCTGCTCTCCATGCGGTGTGAAGCCTGGAGTGGCTGTACCCACGTCTGGGTGAAACGTGTTCTAGCCATCAGCGGTCAAACAAAGTCTTTGGTGGTCAATGATGGTGAAACCCAATTCATGAAAGAGGCCACACCCCAGGATGTTGTTGCTATGTGTCGCTATCTGGAAGGTGAATGTTGGGAGGACTTTGGACCTGTAGTGAACCGTTAACGTGATGGTACCTACAAGGCTGATTTTGGTATGCCCATATCCGTAGAGCTCCACTGCGTTCTGCTTGTTTGGATGTCGAGGGAAGAACTTCGTCACTGTGACCCAGTTCATCAGCGACATCGTAGCAGGGGTGTCCAATAGCAGCGGCAGACTGATAGAGCCTCACTGTGCACCACTTGTAGGATGAATTGCTACAGTTCATTGAATGAATGGTTGTTGGCAAAGGCAGTCCAATTGAGCTTGGTGGCGAGCTTGTCTTTGATAATGTTGAACGGCACACTTTGGCAAAGTGATTAAGCTTACCAAAGTGCAGGCATCACTGTCCTTTTGCTGGGCAGGAGCGCGCACGCGTCTGGTGTGCAGGGAACTACAGCTGACACACGTGTTGCAACCCATGATGTGTCGTCCCATGACGTTTACGTCGGGGTCCTCAGAAAAGGTTGCAGCGTCATCGGGCTCTTCTACTGCAGCAACTGTCTGTGCTTGCGGAGGTTGCTGCTGCGAAGCTCCTAGCTGTGATGTTAGGTGGGTGGCAGCCTCCAACTGGACTGCCAACTCCACCACCCTCGCCAGCGGCATGTCGTCCGGCAACATTAATAGCTTCTCCCGCAGCTTCATGTTGGTGGTGTGCTTCGCTAGCTGGTCCCGCACCATCTCGTCTTCCAAATGGGCAAGCCTGCATGTACTCGCCAGACAGTGGGGATCAGTGATTTATTGCTGTATGGTCTCTGCCGCTTTCTGTTGGTGCTGGCAAAATCTAATTCCTGCACCAACACACTAACTAACTAACTAACCTGCACTTATATAGCGCTTTTCTAGTCACAAAGACCACTCAAAGCGCTTTCATTAATACTAACCCTCTATTCTAAGGGCCTATAGGAAACAGATATCTAGGGACAATTTAGAACAGCCAATTAACCTAACATGCATGTCTTTGGCATGTGGGAGGAAACCGGAGAAATCCCGGAGTAAACCCACGCAACACGGGGAGAACATGCAAACTCCACACAGATCACTGTTGGTCGGGGGCTGGGATCGAACCCACGATCCCACGATCCCCACAATCCCCCGGCCAAGGGTAAACTGTGCTGCCGCAGTGCTAACCACTGCGCCACCGTGCAGCCCGACGTGCAGACACTCTGGTGCACAGCCTCGGTAGCAAGGGACAGCATGTATTTAGAACATTGGGCCCTGCGGACACCTACAATAAATGTGTTGCCTTGCTGCTGTGTAACATTTTGTGCACCAACATAGCACCCACTCGAAGCTTGCTAGCTTTAGCTAGATCCATAGCTGACACATATGTCTTGAATGACTCAAACCAATGAGGCCACAGAATAGGTGGCTCACCTGGTGAGGCGAGGAACAGCGGCAGTGGTGCTAGACACACTTCCATCTTCAGGAAAATAATTAATTCTCTTCCAGAAGGCCAGTCTACCTCGTCGTCAATGTTGTGTCCGCGTTTGTTGAATGAGACCAACAGACATGTCCACTTGAATTCAGCTTTATTGAACAAGCTAATAAAATAACAAGCTAACATATAGCCTAAGCTAGCAGAGAGTGGGTACAGGGCAATTGGCAGTTGGAAGGCGGAGCGCCAAAGAGGATAACTCCTGCTATTAGTCCTCCTTTATATTCACAGCGTGATGACATCATCCTGTGCATGCGTCCCCACATCTGTGGCGTGTGTGGTATTATTTCTACTATGCCACAGGTACTTTCTCAAGTTAGCGCGCTTTCTCTGACCCTTGTACAATGTCCTTGTCTTCTTCTCTCTACTGAAGGGCGCGAGTATGGATGGAGCTAATTAGAATATTCATATATCTGTGCATACTTCAGTATGGTGGAAGATGTAGAAGCTCTCTCCAAGCAATTCTAAGGCAATGCAAGCTTTTCTGGTGTATAAAAAGCCACAGTATACTATTTTTGGCAATGCACATTTGTTTTTGAGGTGGTTTTAGAGCCACTGGAGTGTGTCTTTAAGAGTAGGTGTGATACATTTGTATTTTCACACTCATCAAGACCATAGCTGCAGAATTTTGGATGTACTGCAGCCTTTGGACACGCTTGCCAGGAATCCCAATGAGGAGTGCGTTGCAATAATCCAGTTTGGAGGAGGCAAAGGCATGGACCAGCTTTTCAGCATTTGGGAGGCTGAGAAAGGGGTGGAGTTTTGCAATGTTACGGAGGTGGTAGAAAGATCTTACAGTGGTGATTTACATGGGATTCAAAGGTGAGGTTTGAGTCCATTTTTACACCGAGATTGGTGACTGATGAGGAGAGGGGGATATTGTGACCACAGAAAGTGATGCAGGTTATGGATGATGACTGAATCTGGTGAGGTGTGCCAACCATGATGGGTTCGGTTTTGGCACTGTTGAGATGAATAAGGTTGTGCTCCATCCAAGCCTTTAGCTCCTCCAGACAGACAACGACAATAGAAATTGAGCTGCAGCAGTAGTTTTGACATACAACTGTATGTCATCGGCATAGCAATGGAATGAAATTCCATGGTGCCTGATGACTTGGCCCAGGATGAGCAGATGGATGATGAAGAGGATGGTGCCAAGGAATGACCCCTGGGAGACCTTGCAGGTGACTGTGTGTTTGACAGAGCCTGTCCAAGGGAGATTTATTCTGTCCAGCTGGTGAGATATGAGTGGAACCAACTGAGGGCAGTGTTGGTGAGTCCGATGAGATGGTGATGCTGGTTGAGGAGGATGATATGTTCAGCTGTATCAAATGCAGCACATAGGTCGAGGAGGATGAGGAGAGAAGGATAGCCAGTGTCAGCCACCATCAGGAGGTCATTTATGACTCACAAGAGCTGTCTCTGTAATGTGTGCAGAGCGGAAACCTGACTGGAATTTTTCAAAGGCTATTCTGTTATTCTATCCTGCAGATAGGTGGCAATTGCTTTCTCCAGCACTTTGGAAATGAATGGGAGATTGGAGACGGGCCTGTAGTTTGATAGGACGTCTGGGTCGAGGGTGGGTTTTTTTGAGTAATGGTCGAATTAATGCATTTTTAAAAGCAGAAGGGGCATGACCAGATTGGAGGGAATGATTGATAACAGCGGTGATCAGTGGACTTAAATTAGAGATGCATGCTTTTACTGGGGTGGTTGGAAAGGGGTCTAGAGCACAGGTGGAAGGTCTCATTCTCCCAATATCCTCAACCTCTTCCTGAGTAACTTCAGGAAAGCAGCTGAAGGGGTGGGAGATGGAGGACAGAGCAGATGTTGGAGGAGCAGTTGAGGTTGCAGAATTAGAGAGGGTACAGCAAATAGAAGCATTTTTTTGTTTTAAAGAAAACCATGAAGTCATTACATTGTTTTTCTGTGATGTTTGTAGGTAGAAGAGATTGTGGTCTGAGAAGATGGCTAACAGTAGAGAATAGCTGCTTGGAATTTCCAGGACTGTTTCTGCACGTTTTGAAGCATCAAACTCAACAATCAGAGGGAGGGCTGGCCCACCCCACCATCGGTCGGACCAGCTTTTACCATCAACACAGCGGACACACGGAGGACCCTAACCAGAGTCAACCCACGCAAAGCTGCAGGTCCGGACAACATTCCGGGACGTGTGCTCCGAGACTGCGCGAGCGAGTTGGCAGATGTCCTGACTGACATTTATAACATCTCCCTGAGTCAGGCCATCGTTCCCAGATGCTTCAAGACCTCTATCATTGTACCGGTGGCAAAGAAACCAGTTGTGTCCTGTTTGAATGACTATCGTCCCGTTGCACTGACACCAATTGTGATGAAGTGCTTTGAACGGCTTGTCAAACCACACATTACAGTCTGCCTCCCTGCATCACATGACCCGCTCCAGTTTGCATATCATTCAAACCGCTCCACGGAGGACGCTATAGTCACCACCCTACACTCTGTCATCACCCACCTGGACCAGAAAGACACCTACGCCAGACTCCTGTACATTGTTTTCAGTTCAGCATTCAACGCCATTATTCCCCAGAGACTGATGGAGAAATTACTCCTTCTCAGTCTGAACACCGCCACATGTCTCTGGATCCTGGATTTCCTGACTGAGAGACCTCAGTCTGTCCGGGTTGGAAACAACATCTCCAACTCTGTCACGCTGAGCACCGGATCCCCTCAAGGCTGTGTACTCAGTCCACTGTTGTTTACACTTCTAACACATGACTGTGTATCCAGACACGAGGGGAACCAGATTATTAAGTTTGCAGATGACACCACGGTGGTGGGACTTATTCAGAGGGATGAGGAATCAATGTACAGGGAAGAAGTGAGAGACCTGGAGGGCTGGTGCAGGGAGAACAATCTGGTGCTCAACGTGGACAAAACAAAGGAGATGATTATCGACTTCCGGCGGTCACAGCCTGAGCACGTCCCCCTCAGCATCGGCGGCTGTTTAGTGGAGAGAGTGGAGAATATCAAGTTCCTCGGAGTGCAGATCTCGCAGGACCTGACCTGGAGCAAGAATTCCTTGGGGATCAGGAAGCAGGCTCAGCAGAGACTGCACTTCTTGAGGAAACTCAAACAGGCCCCTCTCCCCATTTGCATCCTCAGGACCTTCTACAGAGGTGTGGTGGAGAGTGTTCTGACGTACTGCATTGCTACATGGTACTCCAGCTGCAGTATGTCAGACAAAAAAGCCCTGCAGAGGATAGTCAAGGGGGCTGAGAGGGTAATTGGAGTCTCCCTTCCCTCTGTCCAAGAACTTTTTCAGAACCGTTGTAGGAGCAGGGCACTGAACATTGTCAAGGACCGTTCTCACCCTCTGCATAAACACTTTGAACTTCTTCCATCTGGTAAACGATTCCGGAGCATCAGAGGCAGAACCACCAGACTGATCAACAGCTTCCTTCCACAAGCTGTCAGGATGCTGAACAGTTGACCTGGAATCTCTCATACACACTATTGCAGCTACGGACATTTTGTATATTATTTGTATATTATAGTTAGTTAGTTTTTTTCCCAAGTATGTCTCAGGGATGTATGAATGGATGGGGGTGGGGGGGGTGAAGCTATATGGGTTTGTGTCTTAAATCATGCTGCTTATCATGCTGCATATCAATCAAACCGCTCCACGGAGGATGCTATAGTCACCACCCTACACTCTGTCATCACCCACCTGGACCAGAAAGACACCTACGCCAGACTTCTGTACATTGTTTTCAGTTCAGCATTCAACACCATTATTCCCCAGAGACTGAAAAAAAAAAAAAAAATCCAAGATGGCGCCGCGGATGGCAGCCACTGGCTTCTGCTCTCTGATGTTTTTGATAATTTTGTGTGTTTTTTTGGACTTCTGCTCTTCTGTCCGAATCACCTATTCAAGGGAGGAACTACTTTCACTCAGACTACCTCCCAATGCAACTTCTCCGCCAGTTGCTGCTGCTGATCTGAAGTTTTTTCAGTCGATCTTAGCTGTGGGAGCAGCGGCTATTGGCGCTGGCCGGAAACGAAGGCGGCGTGGTAAACGTGCCGGTGCGCTAGTCAGGCTGAAGAAACGAGGATTTCGCACGCCGCTCCCATCGATCCATCTGGCAAATATCCGCTGTTTGGCGAACAAAATGGATGAACTGCTGCTCCTGACTCACAAAAACCGGGATTTTAGCAGATCTGGCGCCCTTTGTTTCACGGAGTCCTGGCTGAGTGAACACATCCCGGACAGCGCGGTCCGCCTGGACGGATTCCAGCTGTTTCGCGCTGATCGCAGCCGAGAATTCTCTGGAAAGACTAAAGGTGGTGGAATCTGCTTCTACATAAACGAAGGTTGGTGTACTGATGTCAGTGTTGAAGAAGTTTTGTAGCCCTAACCTAGAGTCACTGTTCATAAACTGTAAACCCTTTTATTCACCGCGAGAGTTCTCCTCCTTTATTCTGGTCGGAATTTATATCCCGCCTGCTGCTTCTACAACAGAGGCACTGCAGCACCTCGCTGAACAGATAGCAGACGTGGAGGAAAAACATCCAGACTCTCTGCTTATCATTCTGGGTGATTTCAATAGAGCTAATCTCACAAATGAGCTTCCTAAATACAGACAGCATATTAAATGTCCCACCAGGGACACAAATACACTCAACCACTGTTACACAGTTTTAAGAAATGCCTATCATGCCGTCCCCCATGCAGCTCTGGGTTTTTCTGACCACTGTCTGCTCCATCTTATTCCAACATACAGACAGAAACTAAAAACTTCCAAGTCTGTTGTAAGGACTGTGAAGAAATGGACTGAGGAATCAAAGCTGAAGTTACAAGCCTGCTTTGACTGCACAGATTGGAGTGTTTTTGAAGCTGCAGCCATTAACTTAAATGAACTCACTGACACTGTGACGTCATACATCTGTTTCTGCGAGGACATGTGTGTGCAGACCAAGACCTTCTGCACATACAACAACAATAAACCCTGGTTCATTCCTAAACTGAAGCAGCTACGTCAGACCAAGGAGGAGGCCTACAGGACTGGTGACTGGACTCTGTACAAGCGGGCCAGAAACATGCTGACGAAGGAGATCAGGCTTGCTAAGAGGAGCTACAGTGTGAAGTTACAAAAAAACTTCTCAGCCAACAACTCTGCTTCTGTCTGGAGAGGCCTGCAGAATATCACCAACTACAGGAGACCATCCCCCCACCCTGTGGAAAACCTCCAGCTGGCTAACGACCTAAACAGCTTTTACTGCAGGTTTGAAAAGAACCTACAGTTCTCACCTCCCACCCACACAAAAGGATTATCTGCAGCCCCAGGAACTCCATCCCTCCTCCACTCTGACCTTCCACCAGCACTAACGATCTGTGAAGAGGAGGTGCGCCGGGTCTTTCAGAGACAAAAGATCAAGAAGGCTGCAGGACCTGATGGTGTGTCTCCATCCTGCCTGAGAGTCTGCTCCAACGAGTTGGCCCCCATCTTCACCCGGATCTTTAACAGATCACTGGAGCTGCGTGAAGTGCCTTCCTGCTTCAAACGCTCCATCATCATTCCAGTTCCCAAGAAACCCTCTGTTACAGGATTAAACGACTACAGACCTGTTGCCCTGACCTCTGTGGTCATGAAATCCTTGGAGAGATTGGTGCTGAACCACCTGAAGGTCATCACAGGCCCCCTGATGGACCCACTGCAGTTTGCCTACCGGTCAAACAGGTCAGTGGATGATGCAGTGAATATGGGACTACATTACATCCTGCAACACCTCGACTCCCCAGGGACGTACGCCAGGATCCTGTTTGTCGACTTCAGCTCAGCGTTCAACACCATCATCCCAGGCATTCTTCATCAGAAACTCCTCCAGCTCAAGGTGCCCCCATCCACCTGCCAGTGGATCTCCAGCTTTCTGACTGACAGGTGGCAACAGGTGAAGCTAGGGAGATTTACATCCAGCTCCCGAAAAATTAGTACTGGCGCCCCCCAAGGATGTGTCCTTTCCCCACTGCTCTTCTCCCTCTACTCCAATGACTGCACCTCAGAGGACCCTTCGGTGAAGCTCCTGAAGTTTGCGGACGACACCACAGTCATCGGTTTGATCCGGGATGATGATGAATCTGCATACAGGCGGGAGGTGGAGCAGCTGATCCTCTGGTGCAGCCAGAACCATCTTGAACTTAACCCAGCCAAAACGGTGGAGATAACTGTGGATTTCAGGCGACACCCCCCTTCATTCCCCCCACTCACCATCCTCAACAGCACAGTGTCCACTGTGGACTCCTTCAAGTTTCTGGGTACCACAATCTCCCGGAACCTGAAGTGGTCCTCCCATATAGACACTGTCCGGAAAAAGGCCCAGCAGAGGTTGTTTTTTCTGCGTCAGCTCAAGAAGTTTGATTTGCCTCAGGAGCTGCTGGTTGTCTTCTACACCGCCATCATCCAATCTGTCCTCTGCTTTTCCATCACTGTCTGGTTTGGATCTGCCACTAAACAGGACAAGACCAGACTGCAGCGGATCATTAAGTCTGCGGAGAGGATCATTGGTACTGACCTACCCTCCATTGAGAACTTATATCGGTCCATAACCAGGAAACGGGCGGGAAACATCTGTGCTGACCCATCACACCCCGGCCACAAACTGTTTGAACTTTTCTCTTCTGGTCGTCGTTACAGATCACTGAAGGTCAAAACCACCCGTCACAGGAACAGTTTCTTTCCTCAAGCCATCACTCTGATGAACTCCTAACATTCACCTAGTCCTACCTGTTGCTGTACTCATGACTTTTCATCCATTATTACATTGCACATAACTCTCACACTGCTGTTTACTTCATTCACATTATATCACTGAATCTGAGTTCACATTGAAATACTGTGTGACTGTATATTTTTTCATATATTTCTGCAAAGTGTGGTTAGTCTGAGTAAATAACTGCATATATTCCTGTATATATTTGCATCCTTTTATAGAAACGTGGACAGACTGTAATTTACTGTACATACTCTGTTGTCATTTAATCCTTATTTAAATCCTCCACCTGAACAATGAGAGCAAGTTTTTAGCCAAAGTCAAATTCCTTGTATGTGTTGTGCATACTTGGCCAATAAAGCTGATTCTGATTCTGATTCTATTTATATGGATGCCGAGAGAAACGCAATTTCATCTTGCCTGCACTACAGTTGTATGTACAGCAATATGACAATAAAGTTTGATTTGATTTGATTTGATTTGATAGTATCTGAGAAAAACTGTCCCCATGCTTGAAGTTGTATATGCCTTTTGGTGTTCCCGATAGACCTGTCTGTGGACAGTGAGCCCAGAGGCTTTGTTTTGCTGTTCCAGGACCCAACCCGCTGCCTTCATCTTTCGTAGCTCAGCTGTGAATGGGGTGAAGGTGACCATTTTGGTCTTTACAGGGGTGTGGAAGTCCAATAAACTTCTCAGGTGGCTGTTGTAAAAGTCCACTGTCTCATCAGCAGATGAAGAGTTGGTGGGAAGATGCTGCAAGTCTGCTGATATGGTTTCTGTGTTGATGTTTTTTTTATATTCCTGAAGCAGATTTGTTTGTTTTTATGTTTATTAAGGCCAGTTGAGGATGGTAACTTCATGAAACAGCCTTATGATCAGATACACCCAAATCATAAATCTGCAGATTAGTGAGAGGGGCAGAGTTTGTGATGACCAAATCAAGAATGTGTCCCCTGGTGTGTGTAGGCAAATCAAAAAGTTGCCTCAGATTGAAGGAGTCCAATAATTGGGGGAAGTCTGCTGCAGAACAGCAGGAGGGAGTGTGAACATGAATATTCATATTGCCCAAGATTATAACATCAGAGAAGGATGTACAGAAGGTTGTGAGAAGATTCAACATCTCAGAAATAAAGGAGGCATTTGGTTTGGGTGGTCAATAAATGAGAAGAACAGTCATGGAGAATGGGGTCTTACATGTAAATGCAAGGCATTCAAATTAATGAAGTTCAGATATGGGCAATGGGGACAAATCCAGGTTGCCGCTATAGATGACTGCCAGGCCACCACCACGACTTGTGTTGCGAGCTTTTTGAAGGTAGCTGTACCCAGGAGGACAGGTCTAATTGAGAGCAGAAAATATATTAAGTTGATGCCAAGTCTCTGTAATGCACATCAAGTCCAGACACTTATCCAGAATATGGCCATGAATTAGGCAGGATTTATGGGTAAGCAATTGTACATTAAACAGTTTGATTTTGATACTTGCTGGTGTAGTAAGTCTTTGCACTGGCCAGAGTAGGCTAAAATCCACTCCATATTTTCCACCCTGCACTCTTGAAGATGTTGCCATGGAATCGCTCAAGCTGCTTGTCCAAGACGAGACAGTGCTCTGATGACATGATTGAGATGTGACCATTCCAGTGGCTGACCAGAGAGTTAGGATGGCGTTATCCATCTGGGAGTAAAACTTTCTGCGGGAGCTCCAATGAAGATATTGTGGTCAGCGGAGAAGTCCAAGTCTTTTGACAAGTGCGATGCATGGTGGAGTGGAAAAGTTGTTAAAGCTCATCAGCTGGTTGAAATGATAATTCAGTATGTTTATGCCAGTGCTGGAAAGTTAGCCAGTTGCTAACTCTGTAGCCAGGGCACTCCGAGGACTAGCCAGGTAGCATCAGCGACGAACCAATCCAGCCAGCCCAGATAAAGCACCTCAGTCACGGCAGCCTCAGACAGTAGATCCTGCTTTTCCGCCCAGATGGACACCAAATGGTAGCCACAGCAAACTGAAAGCAATGGCCCAGGTGGAAAAACCTCACAGCGACGAGCAAACCCAGAGAGTCCACAAGCACTGCAGCAGCAATGGGTAAATTTTTGCTGGACTCAGTTTAATCCCTACAAAACTTTTTAGTAACCGAATGGTCTACTGATCAGCCACAATGCCAAAAACATGCTAGTTTAGTTAATTTGAGACTCTAAAGTGGCCCTAGGTGTGAATGTGTGTATGAATGGTGAAGGGATTGATGCTACTCCTTGGCTGCCTCATCCATCCAGGTGGATGCCCTGAATTTCCCACTGGGATTAATAAAGTATGCAAAAAAATATGATAGTTTCAGCCCCTTGATTGTTGATTGCAGGAAAACGTGACCGCTGTACAGGGAAAATTTAGTTTAAGCTCGGGTGGAGAAGCAGCAAACAGACAACGCCAGCGTCCTCTCTGCACTGACAGTGTCCTCTGTGTGTCTGTGATGTCATAGAGAAATCAAAGAATTGAGTTTGGATTATCATCATCATCATAGCAGTCTGCTGGGGGCGACAATAACTGTTTCATTTAGGTCTGATCGGATTCCTCCACGCAGCTCTGTCCTTCACCTTCCGCTGCTAGGAACTCCTGACCTTGTTAACCTGGGCGACGTCCAAGCTGGTATGAGTTGCTCTCTGACTGACCATATCATGAAACTGCTTGCAAAGTATTTGAGTACTGCTAGCTTTTGCTGGACTAGCGGCACATTCTTGGCAGATAGCTGTATTATCAGTGGCAAGGACAGGCCAAGACAAACTGACTCCAGCATCTGTTGCAGTGACTGACCAAATGATAGGTTTGTTTATCTCTGCTCTTTGTGTAGTGCATGTGACGATGCACCGACTGGCAAAAGTCCACCACAGACCTGTGACCGATATTGTTTTTAGTTCTGCCAAGATGCCCAGTTTCACCTTCCACGCCATTGGAAAGGCGGGGATGCCGGTTGAGTTGGTGACGGCCCGACCCATGAGACAGGTAGTACCGGTTTTCATGGTTATCCGGTAGCAAGCAAACCAATGCCTGACCTGACAGTTGGATTATGATACAGTATGTATAGGATGTATCTTTTTTATACAACAGTTAATTCTGACTGAGCAATTTGATTGGTCAACAGGGATTCCAGGAGTTACTATATTCCACGATAATTGTACTCCAATGTTTCGGTGGACATTTATCACTCTGCTTCAGAGGTGTTCTAGTAACCGTTAATTACCAAGTAATTTACTGTTAAGTCTGCAGACCTGAGAATTCCAATACTGTGTTGGATACCTTAATTTCCACAGTGAGGTGCTGTTTGAAAAGCAACTAGACAGTCTCAATCCAATATTTGATGTGGAAGTCTTGCCTTTTATAAAAATCCGGTAACATATTTTACGTCTGTTTAAACAAAACAGACAGGCTAGAGTTGAGTTTATTGACTCAATTAGAAAACCACAATACCTTTGTGGTGATTGATTCTTTGTAACCTCCAAGGGAGGAGGTAATGCTTTTATCAGCATTGGTTGGTTTGTTTGTTTGTCTGTTAGCAACATAACTCTAAAATGGGTGTCCACCAACTAAAACTGCAAGAGGTCTGATAAATAGATCTTCCTCCCCAGCCGAGGTCCGAGCTTGGTGTGGGAATCTTTAGGCACTTCATAATTCGATTGTGATTCAGAACTCCGATTTGATTCTAAAACCCATTCTCAATGCATCTTGACATTTTTTTCTATTCAGGATTTTTCCCACTGTGTGACAACTTGGTCCTTTTAAAGTAAAGTATTTGCAATGACCAGTGAATTTACTTGCAACATCTTTTATTAAAACAAATGAAAGAGAAATCTGGCACATGGGCAAATTTATCTCAAAATGTGCTTTTAAAAACTGCCATCATTTCATGGACATTCTTTCAGAAGACCACAGCTGTCTACAGACAGGCCAGTATCATTTAAATTGCTTTCACACATTTTATTAAGCTCATGTTTTACCTTTTTTTTAAACTCTGTATTAGTTTTCAAACAAAAAAAAATAAATGAATCCTTTGGTCAATTTCAAACAAAATATGTAATTTAAAATTTTGTAATACAGAACACTAAATGTGTTTGTTGACTCAAAATAAATAGGTCTAAAATTCTAAAATCCACAACTAAAATCCTAAAAATGTTTTCCAGGAGAACACAAACTAAACTATATTACATTTTTTTAAAAAAGATTAATATCTAAAACACAAAATTTCACAAAAAGTCCACCTCTATCCACCTTATTCCTGGGGGTGCCGCTGTAGGAACGATTATGGGCAGGACTTTCGGTTTCAGCTGAATTAGTGTTAAATCATTCACCAAGGGTGGAGTAGTGGAGCATTTAAAATAGTGTTTTTAAAAGTTTTTCAAATTCATTTTAATATATAGTCCACATACCTGTTTTGCACTCAACTGGCAGCTAATTTCAGCACTTGTAGTTTTTGTATTTTTTGAATGTTTTGGCGTAGTTCTGGTGCTTGTGACTGGTGTTTGTGGTTGTGCCATAGACTGTATAAATGGAGGCTTCTCACGAGCAATGCGTAGATCATGCGCTGAAAACTAACAATGACTGTTGGTGTGATCGGTGGTACAGACGCAAGAGCACCAGTTATGTTTTCACTTGTATGAATGTCACAGATCTGATGTTTATTCGTCATATGTCACCTGATGCAAGGCTGCATAAAGTAAAATGATAAAAATAGTAACAGTTTGGTTCCTAAGGTGTAACAATTTAAGAAAGATATCAAATAGTTTTTTTTTGTTTTGTTTTTTTGCATTTGTTGCACTGTCTTGGAATGATATGGGCTTGATGTTAGCAGCTTCAGCATGCATTAATTTTTAAATCATAAAATATAGATCAATATGGCTGTGTTGTTAGACATGTATATGTTGGACACTGCATATGTGATTTAACCTCACGATGAAGGACAGCCACAGAGCTGCAGTCCCCTGCGGTGCGGAGCCGCAGAGCCTGGACCCCCTGCGGAGGACAGGGGACAGAAGATTTCCTGGCCGCTGAGGCTCGAGAGGAGAGAAGGGGGAGTTATGTAAATAAAAGGTTAATGAAGGTGAATAAAGGGATTTTGGTAGAGATGTGTGATTTCCCCTGCGAGGGAAATGGTTTGATGTGAGAATGTTTAAAAGGGAGAACTTTGGTGTGTTCACCCTCTTTGTTTGCTGCTCAGGAATGAGAGCAGACAGTGGGATGATTACTTGAAATAAACTGGAATTAAATGCAATTCGGTTTCGTTATTCAAGTCTCCCTACATTGGTGACTGACGACGTTGAGAATGAACGAAGAAGTTCTCAGGGTCCCGGACTCACAGCGCTCAGAGCTGGCGAGCGCAGTGGCCGTTAAGCTGCCTGATTTCTGGCAGGATAACCCACGGTCGTGGTTTCTTCAAGCAGAGTCGCAGTTCGCGCTCGCAGGAGTAACGGTGGATGACACTAAGTTCCACCATGTCATCGCTAAACTGGACAACAGCACAGCTCAGTGCGTGCAGAGCTTGGTGGAGCAGCCACCCGCGACCGACAGGTACGGCAAGCTGAAATCCACCCTCATGAAGTTTTTCACCCCATCGGCCGAAGTGAGGGCGAGGAGGATCCTGTCTTTGCTAGACCAAGGAGGACACAGGCCGAGCGCCCTGATGGAGGAGATGATACAGCTGAGAGGGTTGGACAACGATGATTTCATTTTTCAGTTCATCTTCCTCTCCAACCTCCCGACGCATGCGAGAAGCATGCTGGCCGGCAAAAAGTGTCACACCCTGGAGGAGTTCCGGGAGCTGGCCCAGGAAGCAGGTGGGATCCTGGACGCCTGCGGCGGGCAAGCAACCACAGCGGCGACCCGAGACAGCGGGGAGCCAGAGGCGGCAGACCCAGACTGGCCGACGACGGCGGCAGCACGGCCACGACGAGGTGGAGCCAATCGTCCGGCGGCAGAGGCGCGGACACGACACAGCGGAGGAGAAGATCTCTGCTTTTACCATCGGAGGTTCGCAGAGAAGGCACGCAGGTGTGTGCCGCCCTGCAACTTCAGGAGTTCGGGAAACGGCAAGACCAGGGGTCGCTAGCAGCTTCGACCCTCGGAGAACGCAGCAAGCTGCTCTACATCACGGATGCGCGCTCCGGACGACAGTTCCTCATCAACACCGGAGCACAAGTGAGCTTCATCACCCCAACATAAGCGGACTGGGTGGCTGGACCCCACGGTAGCGGAGCTACGGCGGCAAATGGCTCGAACATCAACACCTACGGGAGAAGGACCTTGCCTTTGTGCTTACATGGCCGCACATATGAATGGACTTTTGTAATAGCGGCGGTGAGTTTCAACATGTTGGGTGCGGATTTTTTGTGTTCACACAATCTGTTAGTTGATCTTGCTAATAGACGGCTGGTAAATGCACTCTCCTTTTACTCTCTCCCCTGTTCAGCTCGAGTGTCCCCGCCACCAGTACAGACCCACGTCGCTACAGCAGGTGGTAAGTTTCACACACTCCTCACCCAATTTCCAGCGCTCACTGTGCCCACTTTTTCAGCGACGGTCGCGAAGCACGGGGTGAAACACTTTATCCCCACATCTGGTCCTCCCGTGTTTGCAAAAGCTCGGCGCTTGGATGCAGTTAAGCTCGCCATTGCACGCGAGGAGTTCGCCAGCCTGGAGAGGCTAGACATCGTTCGTAGGTCGAAGAGCCCGTGGGCTTCGCCGCTGCATATGGTACCGAAAGCCGATGGCTCCTGGAGACCGTGCGGGGATTACCGCAGGCTAAACAACGCTACGGCGCACGATCGTTATCCCATCCCGCACATTCAGGATTTTTCGGTGCACCTGGCGGGGGCGCGCATTTTTTCAAAGATTGATCTGGTTCGCGGCTATCACCAAGTCCCAGTCCAACCGGAGGACATTCCTAAAACAGCGGTAATAACCCCGTTCGGACTTTTCGAATTTTTATGCATGCCGTTTGGTCTCAAAGGGGCGGCGCAAACATTTCAGCGGATGATGGATGCCGTGTTACGCGATCTCCCTTTCGTGTTTGTGTACCTCGACGACATTTTGGTCGCGAGTACTTCAGAGGACGAACACGAAACGCACCTCACAGCAGTTTTTAGGAGGCTGGGAGAGCACGGCTTAATAGTTAACCCAGCCAAGTGCCAGTTCGGCGTCGAGCGGATCGATTTTTTGGGTCACCGCGTCTCCCCGGAGGGAGCGGTTCCGTTACCAGATAAAGTACGCGCGGTAGCGGATTTTCCCCGTCCACAAACGGTCAAATCACTACAGGAATTCTTGGGGATGGTGAATTTTTATAACCGATTCCTGCCCCACGCAGCTCAAATCATGCAACCGTTATATGCCGCGCTCAAAAAACAAAAACCGACCCAGGCGGTCGAATGGTCCCCGGAGCGGGAGCGCGCGTTCACAGAGGTTAAAAAAGCCTTGGCTGACGCTGCGCTCCTGGCCCACCCAGACCCTGCAGCACGTATCGCGCTGACGACAGACGCTTCAGATTTAGCCATAGGGGCCGTTATTGAGCAACAGGTAGCCGGAGTTTGGCAGCCTTTGGCTTTCTTTAGCAAATCTTTAAGCGCGGCTGAACGAAAATACAGCGCGTTCGACAGAGAACTGTTGGCGCTGCATTTGGCTATTCGTCATTTCCAGTTCTGGCTGGAAGGACGGTGCTTCACCGCTTATGTGGACCACAAGCCGCTCACATACGCCATGGCCCAAATTTCAGACCCGTGGTCCGGCAGGCAGCAGAGGCAGCTGGCCGCAATCTCGGAATTTACCACTGATATTAGGCACGTTGTGGGCAAATTCAATGTAGTGGCAGATTGTCTCTCGCGCGCGTTCACGACTCCAACACGCGCAGAGGCAGAACGGGCCACCGTGACCGCGCTGCAGGAGAGCGGCACGGTGGCGCGCGCAGCCCCGGTGCACGTGGGTATAGATTACGCAGCCATGGCAGTGGACCAGGGGGCGGACGCAGACGTGCGCGCGCTCCAGTCTGGACCAACAGGGTTAAGGCTGGAGAGCAAGTGTTTACAAACCGGTATGCCCCCCCGATCTGCGACATGTCGACGGGGCGCCCGCGTCCGGTGGTTCCGGCCACGTGGCGCCGCCGTGTTTTTGACTTGGTCCACTCACTGGCGCACCCGGGGGTGCGCGCGTCGGTGAAACTAGTGGCGGAAAAGTTTGTTTGGCCGTGCCTGCGCAAGCACGTGAAGGAATGGGCAAAAACCTGCATTTCCTCTCAACGGGCCAAAATTCACAAGCACACAAGAGCCCCGTTAGAACCGTTCCGCATTCCGGCCAGAAGGTTCGACCATGTGCACGTCGACCTTGTGGGCCCCCTACCGGCATCGCAGGGGTTCACGCATCTTTTGACAATGGTGGACCGCACCACACGTTGGCCGGAAGTGGTCCCACTTGTGACGACCACGGCCGCGGAGGTGGCTCGCGTTTTTTTAACGGCTTGGGTGGCGCGCTTCGGGGTTCTGTCGGACATTACGTCCGATAGAGGACCGCAATTCATCTCTGAGCTGTGGTCAGTGATGGCCAACGGCTTAGGAGCCAAAATTCACTGCACTACGGCTTACCACCCTCAGGCTAATGGTTTATGCGAGCGTTTTCATAGGTCTTTGAAGGCAGCACTCAGAGCGTCGCTCACGGATGCAGATTGGGTAAATAAACTGCCATGGGTTTTATTAGGGTTGCGTTCTGCGCCTAAAGAGGACTTAGACGCCTCCCCAGCGGAGCTGGTATTCGCACAAACTCTGAGGCTGCCAGGCGAGTTTTTACCAGAGCCCCCAGAGCCCCCACCTCTCTCTGCTCTGGGACCGTTAGTTGGCACAGGAGCAGACACGCTCCCCGGTCCGGTTCATCACGCTTTTCCACGAGTTTTCGTCCCCAAGGCTTTGAAAAATGCCGACTTCGTTTTTGTCAGGCGCGAAGCCCTAAAAGCAACGCTCAAACCACCTTACGAAGGGCCATTTCGAGTGCTGGAGGCAGGTGATAAGCAATTTGTGCTAGATTTTGGAGACAGAAAAGAGACAGTCAGTATTGACAGACTAAAACCTGCTTTTGTCATGAAGGACGTGTCTGTACCGGTCGCAGTGGCGCCTCGACGAGGCAGGCCCCCGCAGAGGGCAAATAATCACTCTCTTCCTCAGTCAGCAGAGCCGAAGCAGAAAGGCGCCGCAGGCAAGGCGGGGCCAACTCACAGCAGATTCGGCAGACGGCTGAAGCCCAAGCGGCGCACAGACTGAATGTTGGTGTTGATTATTCAGTAGTGAGTAAGGTGTTATTAAATTTTAGGAAATAGTCTGTTCTTCATCGTTTGGGGGGGGGGTTATATGGCTGTGTTGTTAGACATGTATATGTTGGACACTGCATATGTGATTTAACCTCACGATGAAGGACAGCCACAGAGCTGCAGTCCCCTGCGGTGCGGAGCCGCAGAGCCTGGACCCCCTGCGGAGGACAGGGGACAGAAGATTTCCTGACCGCTGAGGCTCGAGAGGAGAGAAGGGGGAGTTATGTAAATAAAAGGTTAATGAAGGTGAATAAAGGGATTTTGGTAGAGATGTGTGATTTCCCCTGCGAGGGAAATGGTTTGATGTGAGAATGTTTAAAAGGGAGAACTTTGGTGTGTTCACCCTCTTTGTTCGCTGCTCAGGAATGAGAGCAGACAGTGGGATGATTACTTGAAATAAACTGGAATTAAATGCAATTCGGTTTCGTTATTCAAGTCTCCCCACAATCAATAACATTTTGAACAATTGTCAGAAAAGGTCTGTACATGTTAAGTTAAATAACAAGCATTCATGGCATGACAGCAGCATGAACATTTTAATTTCGGGATAAAAAAAATGGCTGCAGCCTTTTGTATTTACCATGACAGCCAAGCACGGTGTTGTGGTTCTTTGTGGCTCTGACTAGATTCTACGTCTGCTCTAAGGTAAATTTGATGATGTCCAACATCATTTAACAAAATGCAACCAACTTTAATGCGGTGGAGACATTGATATATCTCAGAGCTTTTATTTGTTTACAGTGTTAGCATCTTAGCAGTGGAGCTAACTAATGGAGCTACTGTCTACAAGGCCACTTTAAGGTCATCTTCTCATCCCCCCATAGTCGTGGGAAGTGGTATGATTATATTACTGTTTCTGAGGTGCAAAAAGCTGTGTTCTCGCATTTGATGCCAAAGTCATTGTTTTTTAACAAGGAAAAGTGTCCCGTTTCAGTGACAACTATACATTCAAAACTAGTACCGGAAGTTGCGTCCATAATTCACACAAGGCATCATGGGGGCTAGGAATAAGGTGGATACAATATTTTCAGTGTAGAAAAAAACTGTTTCAAACTAAGAAAAAAAAAAAAAGGACAAAATATAATTCCGTACTACAGAATTCTTCCAACATTTCTTTTTTATCTCAACAGTAAACTGTAAGACTGTAATTCCATGATTACAGGCAAAGGGGAGGTGGAACTTTTCATGTTCAGTAACACACAAAGCTTTTACGGAGTTTTTACATGATATTGAAGGCTACGAAAAGGGCCTCCATAACCAGCGACCTCACCTGTGCATCCCAGCATGGACTACTCTGGGCAGAATAGAGGAAGGAGTACCCCAGTAAATACATTCAATTTCACAACAGCGCTTCATTCCGTGGATACAGACCTTAAAACAAAGCATGTTTGTCTGGGGTGGATGTCTTGGCTGTTGGCCTTGTGTTGGGGGGTGGGGGCAGTGAACCGTGATTTTGCGACCTGCTACATATATTCTGGAGCGGTTGGAGCTGTAGAGTGAGTGTGAGTGCCGTTTGTGGGACAGCGAAGGGAAATCTGCAGCAGGACAGCGCCCAAGGACTCGTGTCATAATCTGTCCGGGCGGTCACCAATACAGCGGTTCAGTTCCGCTTTTTTCCCCCCATCAAAACAAAAGATGTAGGTCGGCCGCACCTCAGACAGTCCAAGGACAGATAGTTTTTTCACACATAAGGAGTTGTTCAGAACTCCTTATACAAAGATATAGAGTGATGATAATCAAGTCAGTGGCGGTAATGCACCTGTAAGCTGGTTGCCAACCGCCAATCAAATCTAAAAGAAGAAGAACAAAACAATCTCCCTTTTTCCCCCAAATTGTATCAAAAGGCTTCGGGGTCCGGACAGGGGACTCTTGGGCTTCGGATCCAGACCGGACTCTGCCAGTTAGTGACCCCTGCTATGAACGCTATGAATGGATTTTGATGAAATTTTCAGGAAAGATGTATAATGGCACTGAGAACAGATGATTAGATTTTGGTGGTGATCCGAATCATGATCTGGATCCAGGAATTTTTTGAAAATTATTTTAGATATGGCGCTTTCATGTACTGCCCCTTTAAGACGTGTCCACCGAGTTACATGCATGGCCACACCATAGGGCCACGCACTGCCGCAACCCGGAAGCCAAACACTGCAGAAAAAGTATAAACGGCTTGTAAAAAAACAAACAGAAGGAACCTTGGTCGAGGTATGCACTCTGAGTGCTTTTCTAGTTTCATCTGAAAATGCCAAGAAAAACTGAGTGAAGTGTGCCGAAGCCAAATCACTAGTATGATAATGAGCCACCGACATTGATCTTTGTCCTTCTGCGGTACTGACTCAGATGACCGGTATGCATTTAGGTGCTTAGCAGCGATTACTGGGTACATTTAGAAGGGACTATTTTTTTTTCTCAGCTGCACAAAATAACTGGTTAAATAAACAAATCATAATGCAGTGTCTCCTCTGGCTTAAAGATTTTGGCGTGGTGGCAACATATTTTTCCGGGGGGGAGGGGCAGAAAACACATATGTATGAATATGTTTTAAAAAAGAAATAGTATAAAATTAATTTTGCACAGTAACTTTGCATATAATAATGCATCAGATTTATATAGTGCTTTATCATAGACACTCAAAGACGCTTTTTACAGATACATTATTCATTCACTCCAGACAGACAATGGTAGTGGCAAGCTACTACTGTAGCCACAGCTGCCCTGGGGAAGGCTGATGGAAACATGGCTGCCAATCCGGGCCAACAGCCTCTCCAGGCACCACCGAACATTTATACACATTCATACCCAGTGTTATGGACACTGGGGGCAAGGGGGATAAAGTGTCTTGCCCAGGGACACAATGGCAGGATATCTGGGGAGAGCGGGATTCAAACCGCCAACCATCCGGTTATTGGACGACCTGCTCTACCTCTTGAGCCACTGCCGTGCATATGGAACTTACAATTTGAAGTATTGTACAACCAAGGCTTGAATGTTGGAATATTGGGGGTCCCACCCAGACGTCCCGTATTTGGACTTTTTACTGGTGTCATCCTTCTCTCCTTCCTCTACTCTCACCTCTCCTGGACCCTCTGCCTGAACACTTTCCTCTCCTTGGCTTCTTTCTTCTGTCTCATCTTGCCCTCTCTGAGCTCTGTCTAATTCTGGTTCTCTCTCTGTATATGGTGGTATACAAACAGGTCAGAAAATATCAAGTGCCATGTAAATTAAAGGAGACAGCCAAAAATTTCTAGTTAAGGGTACAAAGAGCACCCACTAAAAAACTTGAGTAATGACTTCAGTCTTGAAGGTTTGAGGTTTTTCTCCAAAACTTATAACAATTTTCTAATAGTTTTCTACTTCTCTGTAAATTTGAAACCATTTTCCTCAAATTTGTAATTTCCTCTTTTAAAATTGACTTTTCTTGAACATTTGAAACTTTATTATAAATTTGTGGATTATTTTATGGCTTATTTTTGTCTGTTTTTTAAAAAATAAAATCAGGGTTTTTTTAAATAAATTTGAAACAGATTGCATTTTTTAACCTTTTCCTTATAACAATTTATATTTTTGACCATAACTTTGCAGTCAGAACAATAATTTAACTCTCATTACAAAGAAAAAATAATAAAATTGTATTTAATGATTTAAATTAACTTAAATGACCAAGGATGTTGTTATTTCTGTTATAATATTTCTATACATTTATAGTTTTGTTTTTTGTTTTTTTTTTAAGAAATCTCACGTCCAAGAAAAACCTCCCTTATTTTGAAATCCAAATGCTGGCACGTTTAGTTTGTCTGAAGGCTGCTGGCAGATAAAAGTCAATGACTTCGTGAATTTCGGTCATCTTAACTTGCCAGGTACATAATTGGAAACATAGCTTAATATTGTAGTGGCTGATGAAATATATCCTCAGCAATTCAGTAGTCCCCCTTGCCTTTCCCTTTACATGAAGCCGGCTGCATTTGAATTCTAGCTACATCTCTTAGCTAAGAGACTCTTCCGTTATTCCTCCCATTTCCAGTGGGTTAAAAACCATGATAAATGCCTCTAGTGCTTACGTACCTTTTCTGATTCTACCCCCCCCCCCCCCCGCATTTAAAGTACTTGCATAAACTCATGTTTCTGTCAGACAGTCAACCCTTATTCATGCCGCATTTCCCCTCTAGTCTGCCTTGGTCCGCATATGCTTTGGACGAGTCCAGCATGCACGCGGCGCTGTTCATGCTCATTTTTTTCATCTACCCAGGCCAAGCAGTTGATGCATGCACACAACCATCGTTTGTAGTTTCACTCCCACCTGATAGATAGCGCCAAGGTGCTGACGTGCCAGGATTTTCACCAATGAAGAAACGGCGGACTTCTTCGAAGTTTTTCTTCAAATAGAGTCAATTTCTGCTGTTTGACTTCCCAGTTTTCACTCCTTTTCCACAAAGATGCTGCTGCTGCTAGCGAGACACTGCCTGCTGACTGACTGGAAAGCTCACGTGGGTGGGGTGCTTCTAAAGTCTGCGCAGATGACAGCTGCGTGTGTTATTGATGTGCGTGCTTGTGGAAAGTCATTGCTTCATATATTTCTTAAATTCATATCTCCTTATTGGCGTGGCGGTAAATTTTCTGGCAAGGCGGGCTGCCACCCAGAAATGTTACCAGAGGAAACCCTGATAATGTTTTGTCCAGTGCTGCTGTCATTTAATAAATTGTGCTTGTGGAACTGTTGTATAAAAGCAATATTACACTCGAGGTTGTATGGTATGAACGTGTTGGGCATTAGATGTTTTAGACCCATAGTTACTATATTCATTGGCACCGTACTCCCTCTCGTAATATTGCTTAAGTACACCACTACAATTAAGATGTAACAGGAATTGGAAATTTGAAAAACAGTATTTTTACATTGATGTTGTAGATTTCAGTTCTTAAGATGCTGTCAGACCTATACATCAGGCACCTTCTACCTTCAGTTTTGTGTTTAGTTAAAGAAATATTTTAGGTCATATTACAACGATCTAGTCAGTCTATTTTCTAAGGTGCAGAATGTATTAGTGTGTCTGAGTCCATTTTAATATTACAACAGTGCAAAAAAAAAATTCCCACCTGGCAAAAGGCGAGAAGAGGCTGGTCTAATTATTCAGAGGCATTTTGGGTGTCATATGCAATAACCAAATGAGGAAGGCTCCCGCCCTTCTCTTAAATAAACAAAGGCGCATGATCTAAGGTGAACTGTGATTATGATGGCTTGTTCAGAAGATGAATTTTAAGCTGGCAAAATGCATGCAAATGAGTGAATATGTCATGATCCCGTGCACGGGTGGGTGCCGTACTCAGCCGCCAGTTCAGTTTAAATCCTTTTCTGTTTGTTTGCTTCTTTCTTTATGTTGTAGTTATTGTGGTCTGATGTATTTTGGTCTCTGTTTCTTTATGAGTTGTCTGTATACTTAGTTTTGTCTTAATAGTCTTGTCTATTTATTGTGAATCATTTTGTATCATGGCTTAGTTATTTCATTATTGGTTATCTTTATACTTCCCTTATTCATCCTCTGTATCATTTATTCATTCTGGTCTGTGCTTTTATTTTGACAGCACCCTGTGTATTTCCTGCTGTCAAACCCCGTTTCGCGGGTTGCACAGCTGTCACTGATTATGTTACTTCCTCACTCATGTATCCACACCTGTCATTCATTGATCATTTCCCATTCACCTATTTAGTGACACAGAAACGTTTCTTGTTGCCATGCCCTACTGCTAGCAGCCTCAGAGTGACCTACTGTTACTTTTAGTGTATGTGTCTTTCTGCAGAGGTGAATGGGTGCCCTCAGCCATGGATTTGTCCTTTTCCCATTTTTCTCAGCCGTGAGCACTTGAAAAGGGTGATTTATGACAGGACATGGCCAGTGTGTGACACCAGCCTCTGAGTTTTGCATTTTTGCCTTTTCCCCATAATTATTTTTTCCTCCCCTTTTTGTTACGCCGCGCTTGTTGAGATGTCAGCAAGTGAAAGACAGTACCTACTGAGCTTGGGGTGGGAGCTGCACACAGCTCTTATGGAGCTAGACGAACTCATTGTCAATGCTCGTCAATATTCCACCCCTAAAGATGCTCTGTGGTACTTGGGTCTTGTGGAGGCGGCTGTGCAGCGTCACCCTCAGCTCGTGTTGCATACTGAGGGAAGGGAGAGCATTTTCCTGGTGGAAGACCTGCAGCGGGAGTATTGTGGGAAGGTCAAGAGTCCTGTCAGCAAACCGAGGTCTGCACCGACAAGAGAGTGTTCCTGGACTTCGGCTCCTCGCCAGCCCCCAGCTCCCGCTCCGTCAGCTTCACAGCCACTCCATGGGAGGAGGTCCGGCAAACCATCTTTGTCGAGGTCTGTGCCGACGAATGAGTGTCGCTGGACTCCGGTGTCCTGCCCACCTCCTCGCCAGGTGACCTCCGCAGCCTCCGCCTTCCCAGCAGTCTCCTCCTTGCCACTCTGGAGAACCACAGCAGCAGCCTCCTCGCCATTTCTGAACCGTTTCCCCATCGGCTGTCCTGTCTGTCTCCTCCTCCTCGTCTGCCACCGCTGACACCTTCAGCGGTGGCAGACGGTGGGAGGTGACACCTTCTCCTCCAAGGTGTCACCTCCCACTGCTGAGTGGTGGGCCATCAGCATGCCTGCAGAGCCATCTCCTGAATTTTTTACATTGGTGCCCACGCCTGCTGTAGCCATGAAGAGGAATTCACCTGGGTCTTCAGCAGCAGTTACCACTTTTATTCCCGTGGTGAGGCTCAGCAACGACAGCCCAATTTAGCCAAGTCCTCGCCACCTGCTGCCGTTACATTTACATCACCTGCTTCTCCCGTGTCCTCTGTGTATCCTGTGTGTCCGCTGCTCCTGGAAGAGAGCCGCTGGAGGGGCCTGTGGTCCTGGAGGATTCTATTCCAGCCCGGCAGCCATATCTTGGATGGGAGAAGAGCGCCCCCTGTGCCCTGAAGACTGAGCAGACAAGACAGTGTCCCTGACTTAAGCTGCACTGGTCTCTGCGCCAGCGGTGAGGCAACTTCTAGCATCAGCCGCCATGCTGGGAGTTCCAGCAGCTTTGGTTGCCATGTCCGGAGGTCATTCAGCAGCAGATATCACCGCATCCTGGGAGATAAGACAAGTGTGTTCATTCTCCTACATATAAAAATTAAATGTCATAGCTTGCAGTGTACAGAGGGCACACGATCTATAGGTAATTAGATGTGTGAAAACCAGACTGTACGTTGTCATAAACTAAGAAATCCACTGTTGCAAAAAGGAAAGCGTGGCACAAATGCAAGCCTTAGACCATTGTAATAGAGCACTTTGTTGTTTGAGGTCAGATGATTCATGCCATCAAAAATTATTCTGCATTAATAAGTTCAAGGTTGTATTTGCAGTATATGTATTTTGATTCATTATTCGTCTGCACCCCGAGTGTCTCCATATGAATTCTGCAGTATTTTCTGAGTGTGCACAAAATATAGCTCTACATGCTTCAAAATTATTTGTGGTGCTTTTATCAGCAGGCACATCAATAAACACCAGTGACCCAGTTCCACAGGTAATCATGCATGCCTACACCATATTTAATGATGTATGCTTTAGATCATAGGGCTATTGTTCATCTTTCCTTGGTTTCATCTTTTCAAGAAACTTCATATCAGGCATCTTTTGAAAGGTCCCTTTTTGTGCGTTTAAGGGAAAATTGTCCATGTTTGGACATCCTCACAAACATACTGTAATATGTAGTTTCAAAGACCAAAAACTATTTCTGTGCGGTTTCACAACTCAAAAAAAAAATAATTACCCTATAATCCAATTGAATAAAGTTTTTTTTTTTTTTTTTTAAATGACCCCATCACAAGTAACAAGGCAGTCAGAGCACATTTGTTTTGCCAATTTTGAGAAATTAAGCTGGAACTTATTCATTTGTGATGTTGTGGGACACATATGTGGGTTTCATATGCTTCATATGTATATCACTGTATGCTTACTGTATGCTTCACGTCTCAGATGAACAAAAGGACTGAGCCTCCTAGGAGATAACAGGAGGATGTGAAATGTGGTCTTTGGTATGCAAAGAGATGGCCTTGGGGGATTTCCTGGCCACCAGTGACTTTAGGTGAAGGTGATAAGACCAGGAAGAAGACGCATTGTGACTTGGGATTAAATACAATGTGACTGTGTGCTTTGATGTCCTGGGGTATAAAAGGACGAATGTCTAGGGGTTTCTTTCTCTTTCTGTTTTTGATGATGTTGGAGAATGTGAATAAACCTGACTCGTGAGATAAACTCAGCCTCGTCATTTCCACATTGTCCACACTGGTGACCCTAAGACGTATCATGAGTGAAAGAAATTCCCCCGAGCCAGACTCATCAGGAGCCAGCCAAGCGAATGCAGCCACAGTTCAGCTACCGGACTTCTGGCAGAACAATCCGCGCTCCTGGTTTAACGCGGTTGAAGCGCAGTTCAACCTCCGGGGGATTTCGGTAGACGCCACAAAGTTCTACCATGTGGTTGCGAAACTGGACAACCACACAACCCAGCATGTGGAGAGCCTGATCAACCAGCTGCCGGACAGCGACAAGTACGGCGCGTTGAAGGCTGCACTCATCCGGTACTTCACCCCCTCAGTGGAGGAGCGAGCAGAGGGGCTCCTGGCGCTGACTGAATTTGAAAGCGACAGGCCTGCGGACCTGATGGAGAAGCTGTTGAGGTTGAAAGACTCTGACGATGATCACTTCACCTTCACCCACCTCTTCCTCAGGAAGAAACACGGAACAGACGACGTCCTTTGTTTCTACCATCGCCGCTTCGCAGAGAGGGCACGCAAATGTATACCACCGTGCCATTTCAAGCGCTCGGGAAACGCCAAGACCGGGGGTCGGTAGCAGCTTCGGCCCTCGGGGAGGAGAACAAGCTGCTCTACTTGAAGGATGCGCGCTCGGGGAGGAATTTCCTCGTGGACATAGGCTCCCAGTTGAGTTTCATCACACCTTCCTCCGCTGACCGGCTGGCGCCTTCCAGTGGTCCCGGGGTGTCAACAGCGAACGGCTCGGCGATTAAGACCTTTGATGAGAGGACTCTGCTTCTGTCCCTACACGGCCGTACATTTGAGTGGACTTTTGTCATAGCTGCAGTCAATTTCAATATGTTAGGGGCTGATTTTCTGTGCTCACATGGGTTGTTGGTTGATCTTGCTAACAGGCGTCTGGTTAATGCACTCTCTTTCTATTCCCTGTACAGCTTGAGTGGCCCCGCCAACAGCACAAGCCAACGTCACAGCTGCAAGTGGTAAGTTCCACACACTGCTCACTCAGTTCCCAGCACTCACGGTCCCAACATTTTCGGTGACCGTGGCTAAACACGGGGTGGAACATTTTATTACTACCACCGGACCGCCCGTTTTTGCAAAAGCTCGGCGCTTGGATTCAGCTAAACTGACCATAGCGCGCGAGGAGTTCGCCAACCTGGAAAAGTTGGGCATCATCAGGCGTTCGAAAAGCCCATGGGCTTCACCGCTTCACATGGTCCCGAAAGCTGATGGCTCGTGGCGACCTTGCGGAGATTTCCGCAGGTTGAACAACGCTACAGCGCACGACTGCTACCCAATCCCGCATATGCAAGATTTTTCAGTTCATTTGGCGGGGGCGCGCGTTTTTTCTAAGATAGACTTGGTACGCGGTTACCACCAAGTCCCAGTGCGCGCTGAGGACATACCGAAAACAGCGGTAATAACTCCGTTCGGGCTATTCGAGTTTTTGTGCATGCCGTTTGGGCTTAAAGGCGCGGCGCAGACGTTCCAACGCATGATGGACGCGGTGTTGCATGATCTCCCCTTTGTGTTCGTCTACCTGAACGACATATTGGTAGCCAGCGCGTCCGAAGACGAACACGAAAACCACCTCACGGCAGTTTTCTGGAGGTTGGGAGAGCACGGGTTAATAATCAACCCAGCGAAGTGTCAGTTCGGGGTGACACAGATTGATTTTTTGGGGCATCGCGTCTCTCCAGAAGGAGCGGTTCCTCTGCCTGACAAAGTGCGCGCAGTAACAAATTTTCCCCAGCCACAAACGGTCGAAGTGTTACAGGAGTTTTTGGGAATGGTGAATTTTTATAACCGTTTCCTCCCCCGCGCAGCGCAGCTCATGCAACCATTGTATGCTGCACTAAAAAAACAAAAACCCACAAATAAAATCGAATGGTCTCCAGAGCGAGAGCGCGCATTCTCGGAAGTCAAAACAGCCCTGGCAAACGCTGCGTTGTTAGCACATCCAGTCCCAACGGCCCGCATAGCGCTCACTACTGACGCGTCAGATGTGGCCATAGGGGCGGTCATGGAGCAGTATGTAGCCGGAGCTTGGCAACCGCTCGCCTTTTTCAGCAGGACGTTGCGCGATAGTGAACGAAAATACAGCACATTCGACAGGGAGTTGTTAGCTCTCCACTTGGCCATTCGCCACTTCCAGTTCTGGCTGGAGGGACGCCGTTTCACCGCGTTCATTGACCACAAGCCGCTGACTTTCGCGATGGCCAAGGTTTCAGAACCGTGGTCGGGCCGGCAGTGGAGGCAGCTGGCCGTGATCTCAGAGTTTACTACCGATATCCAGCATGTGGCGGGTAAACTTAATGTAGTGGCAGACTGCCTCTCGCGCGCCGTGGCGGCTCCAGCCTGCGTAGGGGTAGATTTTGCAGCCATGGCCGCGGATCGGGTTAGCGACGCGGACGTGCACGCGGCCCCAGTCTGCGTAGGGATAGATTATGCAGCCATGGCCGCGGATCAGGTTAGCGACGCGGACGTGCGCGCGCTCCAGTCTGGACCAACAGAGTTAAGGCTGGAGAACAGGGTGCTGCAAGACGGTATGCCCCCCCTAATCTGCGATGTCTCCACTGGGCGACCGCGTCCTGTGGTACCGGCCGCGTGGTGCCGCCGCATTTTTTACTCGATCCATTCTCTGGTGCACCCGGGAGTGCGCGCGTCGATCAAAATGGTGGGAGAGAAATTTGTATGGCCGAGCCTGCGCAAACAAGTTAAAGAGTGGGCAGCAGCCTGCATGGCTTGTCAACGAGCCAAGGTACACAGACACACGAGAGCTCCCTTGGAGCCGTTTCACATCCCGGCTAAGAGGTTTGATCATGTTCACGTGGACCTTGTAGGCCCCCTCCCGCCCTCACAGGGGTGCACACATCTTCTGACAATGGTTGACCGCACCACGCGCTGGCCGGAAGTGGTCCCACTGTCGTCAACCACAGCCGAGGAGGTGGCGCGTGCGTTTTTAACGGCATGGGTAACGCGTTTTGGAGTCCCGTCGGACATTACGTCTGACAGAGGCCCTCAATTTGTTTCCAAACTTTGGTCAGCGATGGCCCGCAGCCTGGGGGCAACGATCCACCGCACGACCGCGTACAATCCGCAGGCTAACGGTTTATGCGAACGTTTTCACAGGTCATTGAAGGCGGCCCTCAGAGCGTCGCTTACTGATGCAAATTGGGTGGACAGGCTACCATGGGTTTTATTGGGGTTGCGTTCTGCACCTAAAGAGGATTTAGAAGCCTCCCCGGCTGAGCTAGTTTTCGCACAGCCACTTCGGCTGCCCGGGGAATTTATCCCCGATAATCCTGCGCCAGAGTGCTCCCCAGCTCAGCGGTTGCAGAGTAGCACGGAATCGAGCACGCTGCCTGGCCCCGTTCACCACAGTTTTCCGCGCGTTTTTGTGCCTAAGGCTTAAAAAATGCGGAGTTTGTTTTTGTCAGACACGATGCCCATCGCCCGCCGTTGCGACCACCTTATGATGGACCATTTAGAGTGCTGGAAACGGGAGATAAGCATTTTTTGCTAGATTTGGGGGGCAGAAAAGAAATGATTGGCATAAACAGGCTCAAACCCGCTTTTGTGGTGGCTGACGAAGGTGTGCAGTTGGCCAGGGCTCCTCGGCGCGGCAGACCCCCTAGGGAGCATTCCCCAGAGCACCCACAGGGATTGACTAACAGTTCTCATCCTCAGACAGCAGCTCCCCAGCAGGAGGGCGCCGCGGAGGTGGTAAAGCCCGCTTACAGCAGATACGGGAGAAAACTGAGGCCCAAGCAGCATGTGGACTGATATGTGTGATTTTATCATGACATGCAGACTGTTATTACGTTGTTCCATCTTAGACGTTTGGGGGGGGGGGGTCATGTGGGACACATATGTGGGTTTCATATGCTTCATATGTATATCCCTGTATGCTCAGAACTCAGAACTCAGAAAAGATTTATTGCCAAGTACATTAACAGATACTGATAACAGATCACTGATAACATACGAGGGATTTGACTTGACACAGAAAATGAACCTGCATTTCCGGTGACACGGCTGCATCTGAAACGCGCCTGCCAACAGGAGGGTACAGGTAGCATAGGAAATAATACAATAGGAAGGAGCAAAAAAATCATTGATTTCAGAATAGTGGTCATATATGATCAATATTATGATTACAAAGAAAAAAAAAAGCCCTCAATGCACAATCAGCAGACCAAAAAAGTTCACAGGACACAAAGAGAGCAGTGAGTGAATCATCTTTATCATCAGTTTGTGGATCAGTATGAGTGTAATGTTGAAAGTAGGTGTTGTATCAGTTAAGAACAACAAGGACTCTTTGGCAGGAGATGTTTTGTCTGGCTACTGGCATTGTCCTTGGCCATGCAGCTGCCTGTCCGAAGGCCATGAGCTCAATGTTTTGAAAACAAAGACTGCAGATGATCAGGAGGATTTTTGTGAGGGAGTCAAATTAAGTCGAATAGTACTGATCACAGAGAGGAAACTTTATATTATCTTACAGATTCAGTACTTAATCCTTCATTGCTGGGCGTTGAGTCCATCGTGGATGGTCCTAAGTGTAATCATGATGTAATCCACCTTCCGAGACAGTTCTCCATTTGTCGCTATCAGGGTCCTCTCCATTTTTTCAATTTGATGGATGCACCTCGCCTGGCCAGCATTTTGATAGGTTGTATCCATCTTCAACAATTTGCGGTACACCAGGACAATCCCAGATCCAATCAGAACGATCCCAATCACCATTACTGCGAAGACGTACAAATCTTCTACATCTTCGATAAAAAGATTAGTCAGGCACAAGAGTTTCCAATTACTTGTCTCCCGTAAATAGCCCACAGCAGCCGTTCCTGCGGGGCAAACAACCTCCCCCCGGGCACTTTTCCTCGTTGAGAAGATAGTGTCAATTGCGTTCAAAGCCCAGCTTATTAATTCCATAATTTCTTTCGATAATCAGCAGTAAAGACGCAGTCAGACGACAGCAAGCTGGGATCCAGTTAGTTTGGGGAGAAGGAGATAAGTCAGAAGCAAGAGAGAAGAAAAAGGCGTCTGCTCTCTTTGGAGGGCGGAAGTGCTTACTGTATGCTTCACGTCTCAGATGAACAAAAGGACTGAGCCTCCTAGGAGATAACAGGAGGATGTGAAATGTGGTCTTTGGTATGCAAAGAGATGGCCTTGGGGGATTTCCTGGCCACCAGTGACTTTAGGTGGAGGTGATAAGACCTGGAAGAAGACGCATTGTGACTTGGGATTAAATACAATGTGACTGTGTGCTTTGATGTCCTGGGGTATAAAAGGACGAATGTCTGGGGGTTTCTTTCTCTTTCTGTTTTTGATGATGTTGGAGAATGTGAATAAACCTGACTCGTGAGATAAACTCAGCCTCGTCATTTCCACATTTCCACAATGTCATAAAACCCAGAAAGTGTGATAGATTGATAGATAACTGGGATCCCAAACTGGGAAATTACAATGCTGCTATTACACTGTAATTTCCCAATTTGGGATTAATAAAATACATCCATCTAAGATAAGATAAGATAAGCCTTTATTAGTCCCACAACGGGGAAATTCCAGGATTGCAACAGCACAGGGATAGCAACACTCAGAGCAACGATCAGAAGGCAAGAAAAAAAACAAGCAAGCAAGAGCAGCTAATAAACATATGTACGTATTACTATAAAATATATATATATACACACACACACAGACACACAGTGCAGAGCATTGTAGCTGGATGGAATAAATATATGAATATATGAACACACAGTGCAGAGCATTGTAGCTAGATGGAATAAATATGTAAATATATAAACACCCACAGTACGGAGCATTGCAGCTAGGTGGAATAAATATGCAAGTATATAAACACACACAGTGCGGAGCAATGTAGCTAGATGGAATAATATGTAGATATATAAATATATAAACACCCACAGTACGGAGCATTGTAGCTAGATGGAATAAATATGCAAATATATAAACACACACAGTGCAGAGCATTGTTGCTAGATGGAATGAAACAGCATAACCGTCTACTTAGTTATCCTACATGGTATGATTATGTGCCCATACATATTCTCACCCTCCATAGCGACCGGTATGTTCCTAGTTGTATGCCGGAGAGGACCATTGTGTAAGTCTATTGCATCTTTTGCATTCAAAAAACTATTAGTTTGTTACGTCTTTTTGCTATCTCTGCGAGCAGCCCTGCTTAGGTTGTACAGTCTGACAGCCGTTGGTAGGAAGGACCTACGAAACCTCTCGGTTGTGCACCTGGGATGATGTAGTCTGCTGCTAAATGAGCTCCTCAGTGCATTCAGTATGTCCTGCATAGGGTGGAACTCGGACTCCAGCAGAGATGACAGTTTAGCCACCGTCCTTCTCTCTCCTATCTCCTCCATCGGATCAAGGCGCTGCCCCAGGACAGAGCTAGCTTTCTTAATCAGTTTGTTCAGTCTCTTCCTATCGGCTGCAGTAATGCCACTGCCCCAGCAGACCACTCCAAAAGTGATGGCTGATGCCACCACCGTGTCATAGAATGACTTCAGCAGCGCCCCTTGTACACCAAAAGACCTGAGTCTCCTCAGCAGGAACAGCCTGCGCTGTCCCTTCTTGTAGAGTGCATCAGTATTGTGTGACCAGTCTAGTTTATTGTTCAGATGAATACCCAGGTACTTATAGGATGTCACCATCTCGATGTCTGTTCCCTGTATATTTACTGGTACTGTGAGGGGCTGCCCATGCCTGCGGCAGTCCACCACCAGCTCCTTAGTTTTCCTCGCGTTGATCTGGAGGCAGTTCCGATGGCACCAGTCCACGAAGTCCTGGATAAGCCCTCTGTACTCAGCTTCATCTCCATTGGAGATGAGGCCAACGATCGCAGAGTCATCAGAGAACTTCTGTAGATGGCAGTGTGTTGTGTTGTGTGAGAAGTCCGCAGTATAAAGAGTGAACAGGAAGGGAGCCAGCACCGTTCCCTGGGGGGCCCCCGTGCTACTGATGATCGTGTCGGACACACAGTCCCGGGTTCTCACAAACTGAGGCCGGTTCGTGAGGTAGTCCAGGATCCATGATGACAGGTGCTGGTCCACCCCTGCGCGCAGCAGCTTGTCCTTCAGGATCATCGGTTGGATGGTGTTGAAAGCACTGGAGAAGTCAAAGAACATGATCCTCACCATATTCCCGGGCTTCTCCAGGTGGGACAGAGAACGGTGAAGGAGGAAGATCACCGCATCCTCCACCCCAATGCCATGCTGGTAGGCGAACTGGAGTGGATCCATCGCTGGTTCCACCAGGGGGCGGAGGTGAGCAAGGAGCAGTCTCTCCAGGGTCTTCATCAAGTGGGACGTCAAGGCCACCGGTCTGTAGCTGTTCAGGTCTTTGGGGTGGGAAGTTTTTGGTACAGGTACCACACAAGATGTTTTCCACAGCTGTGGTACCCTCCCCAGTTTCAGGCTCATGTTGAAGATATACGTCACAATCCCACACAGCTGGTCTGCACAGGACTTGAGGAGCTTTGCGCTGATGCCGTCCGGTCCCGGCGCCTTCCTCGCCTTGATCTTCCTCAGCTCCGTCCTCACCTGGGTCCTGGTCAGGGTCAGGATGGGGGGCTGTGTGTTGGGAGTGGGGGGGTGTTGGTAGAGTGGGGAGTGGGCAGCAGGACTTGATTTCTTTAGAGGCAGCAGTGGTTGTTGTGCAGTCAGGGGGGAGGGCGGTTGGTCAAATCTATTGAAAAACAGATTCAGGTTGTTCGCCCACTCCCTGCCCCCTGTGGCCTGGGGGGAGGTATTCTGGAGCCCCGAGATGGTTTTGAGGTTTCTCCAGACCCCGCTGATGTCGCTCTGTTGCAGCTTGTCCTCCATCTTCTTCCTGAAGCTGTCCTTGCCTTCTCTGATCTTTCTCCTCAGCTCCCTCTGTACGGACTTCAGCATCTCCCTGTTCCCCGACCTGAAGATCCTCTTCTTCTCTCTCAGAAGTGTTTTTATCTCAGGGTTGATCCAGGGTTTGTTGTTTGAGTGACGCCGTATGGTCTTGGTGGGAACGGATTTGTCCACACAGAAGCTGAGGTAGCCCGTGAAGGTGTGAATGAGGCCATCGATGTCCTCACCATGTGGATCGCAGAGCTGCTTCCAGGCGGTGGCTTCAAAACAGCCCTTTAGGGTGTCCATTGTCTCCTCAGACCATAACTCCACAGTGTGCATGGCCGGAGGTTGTCTGTGCACTAGGGGTTTGTACACCGGCCGGAGATGAACCAAGTTGTGATCCGATCTCCCGAGTGGGGGTAGTTGTGATGAGGTGTACGCCTCCTTAGTGTTTGCGTAGAATAAATCCAGTGTTTTATTGTCTCTAGTGTGGCATGTGACATACTGGGTGAACGTGGGTAGAATGGGAGACAGTGAAACATGGTTGAAATCGCCTGAGATGAGGAGAAGAGCATCTGGGTGTTCTGACTGCAGCCTGCTGGTTACTGAATGGATGACGTCACGTGCTGTCCCAGCGTTCGCCGTCGGATTTGCATAAACAACAATGCAGATCACGTGTGAGTGTTCTCTCGGGAGATATGTAGGCCTCATGCTAACAGCTAGCAACTCAATGTCTTTGCTGCAGTGTCGTTGTTTAACAGTGATATGTCCCGGTCTGCACCAGTTGTTGTTAACATACATGATCACTCCACCGCCCCTAGCCTTGCCACTGTCTGGTGTTCGGTCAGCTCGTATCATGTGAAAACCCTCCAGCTCAATGTTAGCATCTGCTGCTAGTTCAGTTAGCCACGTCTCAGTAAACAAAAGGAGAGAGCACTCCCGGTAAGTGCTATCATAACGGGAGATAGCCGCTAGCTCATCTAACTTTCCCAGTATCGACCGTACATTTCCCATGACAACAGATGGAAGGGAGGGTCTGTACCTTATATTTTTTGTCCTCCGCCTTACTCCAGCCCGGCAGCCGCGGCGTTTTCGCCTCAGTTCACTCGGTATGTCGAGTTTTTCCAATGGGACCGGGTGGCGGTTGAATGCTAGCAGCTGTTCTCTGCTGTATCGTATCCTGCTATAGACAGTGGCTCCGTCCACCGGCTCAGGAGACATTTAGGACGATCTGTGTGTCCGTGATATAAGTGGGGTGAAAAAAAAAGACGGATCAAAAGAGAGAGGAAGGGAAAAAGACTCGGAATCGAGCCGCTGTTGCAAAAGGCAGCCGACTCGTGTGGCGCCGAGAGAAAAAAAAAAAAAAAAAAAAAAAAAAAAAAAAATCTATCCTTCCCTTTTCTTTAACTAAATAAAAGCTGTGTGTATTTCTCTGTGAAGTGAGCATTTTAATATTTTAGTGGTGATCATGTGATAGAGTGCCACATTTTACAAGGCTGAATCCCACAAAAACACCAGTTTGCTTAATATGGGACCTCAAAAATATGCATCGTCTTCATTTTCTGTTCTGTTAGCAGCAAGTTGACATCTTCAGGTACACTGCATCTCAAGATTTAAAAACTGGCTATGAAATGCCTACTTTCTCCAACATCTTCGAAGCCGGAGGTTTCCCAGTAGTGCAAATTTGTTGACCAAGCCTCTTCAGTTATTTTTCTGACAGCCTGATGACTTTGTTCTTGTTTTGCAACGGCATCTCTTTCAAGTTAGAAAGTGAAATAAAACTGCCATCACCTTGAACTCAAGTTTTCATCCTATAGTGGACTCGAGCCAGATTGAACTTTGCTTCCTCCATTTATGAACTTTTAAGACTAACTCTGTTCCAAGTCTCATCACCCCTACAGGATCCAGAGATGCCCACTGGGATGGACAGGACTTGGTGCCATTTTGTGGCCTTTCCCCTCAGCAGCACACACTTTTCACAGAAGCTGAACAAAAGGCCCCTTACCCACACCTTGGGAGGTTTGTTGTTTGACTAGAGGTACTGAAGAGGAGTTTCTGGGACTCTGATTATGTTATTTGTGTGTCAGAATATTTGTGCTTGCTTTTCCTTGTTATGAATTCATATAGAGTAGACAAGATCACGTAGAAATGTTGTAGACAAATCTGTGTCAGTCACATGTATTTATTCCAGGATGCCTTGCTTTGTGATCATTCAGCATTTCTGAGAATTTAGTCTTAACCAGTCTCTCTGCTTCCCCCTCTCTTCAAATCTGAGTGGGCTGATTTGCATACAGAATGCTCCTTGGTGCTTCTTCAGGCCAGAAGCCTGCGCTTCTTCCCTCTGGCTTCTGGGGCATTTGGGCCCCATTCACACAGCTCTCCTGTTTTACTCAAGGTAAATGCAGCCTTTTGTTCCTTAGAATTTTATTAATTTAATTTTAATTTTACTTGATTTTATTTAACCTTTTTACACAAATTTTTCCCAAAAGTTTGGCCATTTGTCATAGAAAGACAGTACCATTTAAAGTGATTTTTTGTTTTTCTTCTTCCTCTTTAGGCAGCCTAAGCCTTTTCTTTTTAGACTCATCAATTTTCACAACATTTTTCTGTACACTCTTTAAGAGCGTGCCTAGTTAACCTAGCTAGAAGGCTTCCTTTTGGGCTGTCCTTCAATGTCAGAATACCATCCTAGAGGATGACCCATTGTTCCTAGTAGAAGCAAGCGGACCCAAACTACAGGCCCTAAGCCGGGCCCCAAACTCTGAGAAGGTCCCTAGGTCAAGACCCCGCGCACAAAAACGTAGAGAGGACCACTGCCATCAAGGCCCTATGTCCAATCCAGGTTGGACCAGCCAGACTGCCAGAAGCCCAATCCTCCAGTGTCTATGACCCAGTGAGGCTTGACTATTTCATTCTAAGTCTCTTGAGAACCCCAGCCATCCCAGGAGAGGAACTCCTGTGCCATTCCCTTTTTGAGCCCAAGTTAAAGTTAATCGGTTTTTCTTCTTTTTCCAAAGCTCATTTTTCCAAAATTCCCCTTTATTAACTTTGCATTATACTCAGTTTTCCTACAGTGGTTCCACTAATTCTCCACTCAGATACACAGTCCCATTCCAGCTGTATTTTACATATGAAAACCTGTAAATGGTGTTCCTTTCTCATATATGCAAAATTACCACTGTCATTATCACCTTTGGTTATCTGTTCATTTTACAAGTTCCACAGATGTCTGTTGTTAATTTCTTCATTAAAACTACTAAACTGAGTTTAAGGTATGGCTTTTTGTGAAGATTTCAGAATCACTCCGTGTCAAGATTTGACGCCCAGGTTATGAGACTGATCAAATAACAGTCAAGTAAATTATTTATTAAACTTTGGTTAGTGATTGCCAAATTCTTAAACCATCTATCCATGGAGTTCTCATACCTCTAGATAAACTACGAGTGGTGCCCCCTAGTGTTAGAATGAGGTGATATTATTAATAATTAATTCCAGTTATTAATTATTGATAATCATTCATATAATTATAGCCTTAACGCTACATACTTAATGTTGCACCCGTATGAGGCTACCTATTTAATGGTGCCACTGTGTGGTGCTACAATCCTGTATGCAGTAATCCTATCATGCCGAGCTCCCATTCTCCCATCATCATCACTGTCCCTTCCCAAACCAGGTGAGAGACGCATTTTCTTACGCCTCGAGGGTCTCCTACCTGTTGGACCTCACTGAAATACAGTACTTCAACTAGAAACCACCAGGATACTTTCTTAACCAGACTGACTTCCCCAAACTCCTGGATCCTCTCAATCAGGAGATCCATTACTCTTTTAAAGACAGTTGCATTTACAAGTTCATGAACTTATTGATCTTCACAACAAATGATCCATTCAGGATATTTAAGATAAGATAAGATAAGATAAGCCTTTATTAGTCCCACAACGGGGAAATTCCAGGATTGCAACAGCACAGGGATAGCAACACTCAGAGCAACAATCAGAAGGCAAGAAAAAAAACAAGCAAGCAAGAGCAGCTAATAAACATATGTACGTATTACTATAAAATATATATATATATACACACACACACAGACACACAGTGCAGAGCATTGTAGCTGGATGGAATAAATATATGAATATATGAACACACAGTGCAGAGCATTGTAGCTAGATGGAATAAATATGTAAATATATAAACACCCACAGTACGGAGCATTGCAGCTAGGTGGAATAAATATGCAAGTATATAAACACACACAGTGCGGAGCAATGTAGCTAGATGGAATAATATGTAGATATATAAATATATAAACACACCCAGTGCTGAGCATTGTAGCTAGATGGAATAAATATGCAAATATATAAACACACACAGTGCAGAGCATTGTTGCTAGATGGAATAAATATGTAAATATATAAACACACACAGTGCAGAGCATTGTTGCTAGATGGAATGAAACAGCATAACCGTCTACTTAGTTATCCTACATGGTATGATTATGTGCCCATACATATTCTCACCCTCCATAGCGACCGGTATGTTCCTAGTTGTATGCCGGAGGGGACCATTGTGTAAGTCTATTGCATCTTTTGCATTCAAAAAACTATTAGTTTGTTACGTCTTTTTGCTATCTCTGCGAGCAGCCCTGCTTAGGTTGTACAGTCTGACAGCCGTTGGTAGGAAGGACCTACGAAACCTCTCGGTTGTGCACCTGGGATGATGTAGTCTGCTGCTAAATGAGCTCCTCAGTGCATTCAGTATGTCCTGCATAGGGTGGAACTCGGACTCCAGCAGAGATGACAGTTTAGCCACCGTCCTTCTCTCTCCTATCTCCTCCATCGGATCAAGGCGCTGCCCCAGGACAGAGCTAGCTTTCTTAATCAGTTTGTTCAGTCTCTTCCTATCGGCTGCAGTAATGCCACTGCATTTAATGGATATTTCAACTGCAACTAAACTTGTTGAGGTCTGTCATACTTACAATTCAGCTGCTTTCATTATTTTCTTCTCAACTGACATTTCCAACAGCTTCAACTTCACTTTTACTATATGTTAAACTTTTTCTGACATTTAAGCTACTTTCCTCTCTCAGTTTAGGAAAATAAAGGAATTTTAATTACTAAAGCATAAACGTTCACCTCTACTGCTTGCAACTGAGCCACATCTAACTGTAAAAATACATGACATTATCATCCCATGTTTACAGCAGGGATGAGCTGGGTTAATTATATGTAAACATTCCTTGATTAGATAAAATACCATGATGTGGTATGACAGGTTTGCATTGTTAAGGGGAAACCAGAGAAGCACAACAGATAATTAAAGGATGCTTTAACACCTAGATATTCCATGACAGAAAACATTTGTGACTTCAGAAAGGGAAAATGCCAGAGCATAAATAGAAGATAAATAAAGACCCAAGTCAGAGTTGCTTTGTCTTCTCCAAAAACAAAAACCTCAAATTGACAGGTTCAGTCTCCTTATCCCTGATCCTACACCCACTTACTTCCACCTCTGGTTGTAATCAAAGAGATTCCTTCAAAAGCCCTCAGGTGTATTCTGGGACAACAACGTCAGCTCGCAGTTTTCAAAACAAACACTTCTCCTGATATATCACCGTCTGACACAAATGTTTTAAGGTTCCACACTGCTTCATGAACAATTTAGTCAGCTGGACATGTCATCCCTGTAGCTGTTTTGGAATAAAGTCATTCAAATTTAATTTAATTTCTAAAATATTATTCCATCCTCCTCACTCTTAACTTCTCCATTTTCAAATCTAGCTGCTAAGCTGTTATGGTTTGTTAAAGCTATTTTCTCTCAAGGTTATGTATAAAAGGGAAAGGAAAAATGACACAATGAGGAAAAACATGCTGAAGAGATTTTAACAGTCAGGCTGTTACTCTGACAAACAGACGTACCTGCCTCTAGTTAACCTCTAATACTTCTTCTGAAATATACGGAAACTGCAATATGTAGATTTAGACAAATTTTGTTCTTTTGTTTATTCCTTTTGGGTTTTGAACAAGTTTATGGATAGAACAGATATCTGTACTCTCAACAATATCTTAAAAAGATGAGCCCATTCATCAAAACAATCAAATATCTGTTGCTCCAGATCAAGGCAGTCTAAACAGAGATGCCCAGACTTTCTTCCTCTGAGCCAATACACCCAGCTCTTCAGGGTGACAAAATAGTCTCCTGACAGTTGGACACATCAAAGCACCACATCATGGAAGCATCTAGTCTGGATGCTCAAACCATCTGCTGTTCAAATCCAATTAATAGCTCTGTGAGGAACCTTGGAATTATTTTTGATCAAGATCTGTCCTCAATTCACATATTAAATTTGTTTCTAAGACTGCCTTCTATCATTTGCGTAATATTGCCAAGATTAGGAGCATCTTGTCTCAGAGTGATGCTGAGAAACTGATCCATGCTTTTGTTAGCTCGAGATTAGATTATTGTAATTCTTTATTATCAGGCTGTCCTAAAACATCTTTAAAAAGTCTTCAGCTGATCCAAAATGCTGCAGCAAGAGTTTTAACAGGTACTAGAAAGAGAGATCATATCTCTTCGGTTCTGGCCTCCCTTCATTGGCTTCCCATAGAGTTTAGAATTAAGTTTAAAATCCTTCTTCTTACTTACAAAGCTCTAAACAATCAGGCTCCTTTTTATTTAAAAGATCTGATACTACCATATTATCCTAACAGAGCACTACGCTCCCAAAATGCAGGATTACTTGTAATACCTAGAATCTCCAAAAGTACAATGGGAGGCAGAGCCTTCAGTTATCAAGCTCCTCTCCTGTGGAACCAGCTGCCAATCTGGATTCGGGAGTAAGACTTGAGCTCTGTTTTTAAGAATAGGGCTAAAACCTACCTTTTTGATATAGCCTACAATTAGGGAGGGATCATGTGTTTCTGAACCCTCCCTTAGTTATGCTGCTAATAGGTTTAGTCAGCCGGGGGACCTCCAATAATGCACGGGGCCTCACTCCTTTCTTCACTCTCAATGAAATATTTTTTTTTTGCTGGTCATTAACATCTGTTTGTTCTCTCCCATAGATTGAGTCCCCATCGTGCTGTTTGCTCTCTACATGTCTGTTCTTTTCATCTTCTCTGTCCCCTCACCCCCCAGCCAGTCACAGCAGATGACTGCCCCTCCCTGAGCCTGGTTCTGCTGGAGGTTTCTTCCTGTTAAAAGGGAGTTTTTCCTCTCCACCATCGCCAAGTGCTTGCTCACAGGGGATCACCAGATTGCTGGGGTCTTTCTGCAACTGTGGGGGTTCCCCCTTCAGTTGATAGTGCTATGAGATGACTGTTGTTGTGAAATGGCGCTATATAAATAAAGTTGAATTGAATTGAATTGAATTGAATTGTCAATCTCTATTCTTCCGCCAAAGTGTATCACTTCACTTCATACTTAAAGCAGCAACCCATCTTCAACCTGGAGATGCTGAGAACTATACCTCACACTCAGGAGATGATGAATACCATCCCAGCCATCAGGCAGCAAAGTCAGCATATATTCTTTGAGAGTAATAGAGTCAAAGCATGGGTAATGAGATTGCTTCTGTTAGTATGGGTGTCTGTTTGCATTTTAACTGGAGAACCAATAAAACTAAGGTTTCTAAACTTTTTACACAGATTTACTGTACCTTGGGACAAGCGCCTATGGCAATACTGTTGGGGTCAGATTAGTTCATGATCCTATAAAGCTAACATGGACATGCAATTGGTGCTACATGAATACAGTTGAATCGAACTTAATTGAAACTGAACATGCCACTGATGGATATACTTCAGCTACATTAGTTCATACCCGATTAAAGATGAGAAATAAATGGAATAGCTACTCAGACCTGTTGCCAGAGAACAAAAACAATAGTATTTACAATAACAATCCTGCCAAACGAATGTAATGCAGTATCATGCCTTAGTAGGCTTGCCGAGTGAGGAATTGATCATTTTTATTGTCAACTGTTTTAGACTCTTTTCTAACAATCATTCCAATTTCAGTTTTTTTTTCCAAAAAACCCAAGATGGGCTTCAAATTACCATTAAATGGAAGCAGATATTTATTTTCCAGCAAAAATAAAATGAGACAAATGGACCCAATACTCAAATTGAACAGTAGGAAGCCAGGGAATGTGCTACTTTTTATAGAAGATTTTATATTATTCCATCCTGAATGTGTCCGTTATTCTTTTTATTTGTAGTGAAGGTAGAGGAGTTTAAATACCTGTGGCCAACCACCCAAAACAATGGGCAGTGCACAAGAGAGGTGAAAAAGAGCGTGGAGGCAGGGTGGAGTGGGTGGAGACAAGTGTCATAGGTGATCTGTGACAAAAGGGTAGCAGTTAGAGTCAAAGGGAAGATTTACAAGATGGTAGTGAGACCTGCTATGATGTATGGTTTGGAGACAATGGCAATGATAAAAAGACTGGAGGCAGGGCTGGAGGTGGCAGAGTTGAAGATGCTAAGATTCTCATTGTGAGTGACTAGGATAGGCAGGATTAGAAAAAAAAATGAGTATCAAGACAAAGCAAAAGAGGTAAGGCTGAGATGGTTTGGACATACAGTATGCAGAAGAGGGATAGTGGATATATTAGACAAAGGATTCTGAAGATGGAGCTGCCAGGCAGGGAGGAAGAGAGGAAGACCACTGAGGAGATTCATGAATGTAGTGAAGGAGGACATGGAGAGGGCTGGTTTGACAGAAAAAGATGCAAGGGATAGGGTGAGATGGAAGCAGACAAACTGCTGCGTTGACCCCTAAAGGGAGTAGTTGGAAGAAGACAAAGAACTATATAATATATTGTTGGGATTAACAAAATATATGTAAAGTAGATTGTGCTAATCACAATTAAAAGATGTGCAACGCTAATTTCAAATCGCACCTGTGTTCTCGCAAAACTCAAGATGATTGTTAAAAATTCTCACTTCCTCACCGACTACTAGATATTGTACCCATGTGTTATTAGCACACTGCAGCTTTACAATGAAGTCACTGTCTACAGCAAGGCAGGAGCAGGGGGATATGAATGGATTTGTTCTGCATAACAAACTGAAAATTGAATTTAAAGAGGAAAAAAAACTATTCAGGAACTCATTCATGAATTTGTTTTGAGTGTGTGTGTGTGTGGGGGGGGGGAGGGGGTCAGGGAAATGACAGCCAGAGGCTTGCTTTGGAACGAGCTAAAATAGCTGTCTTAGATGATGACAAACAGTGGGGGAAACCCTGAAAAGCAGCACAAATGATGCATTTTGTTAGAGGAGAGATACTTTTCGGAGTCTGATTTCCCATCCTTGACTTTGAAAAGTTTATACACCAGAGAGTGAATTGCAGTGAAGGAGCTGGCTGTATATGCTCTGGAAAAGTAGCATTTGGTCTGTGTGATTAGCATAAACACTGATGATTAGATAGTGCTAATCCTGGCAGAATGGAGAGGCATGCTGGCATGTCCCCTGCTATTATCTCATTTTATGATTATTAAAAACGCATGTGATCATTAACTAGATTCTGATTTATGGAAATTGTACCCCTTAGTCCAGCTATGATGTCATTTAATATTCAGATTCAATTTTACATTCAGATTAAATTTGAGATTCTAATTAAATTACTAATAGTGATGCTACAAACGGTCTGTCTGGTCATACATCTGTGTCATGATTTTATCATAAGTCAATCTTTACTATAACTATTGAGTGACCTAATGGATGAATTAGTCCACACAGTATATTTCTGGCATGGCAGGTGGTCAGACTCACAGACTGTTTATCTGTGTATTCACCAATGTGTGGACTGAACAGATGCTGCAGTCCTCAGACGGAGCTCTATGTACGTAGTTCCAGTCTGGTCTCGTCAGAACACCCTGTACTACTCCGCAGTGGCAACACTTGAAGGTCTGCCAGACCTGTCTCATCTACTGCCCCGACACCTTGTTAGTGCCCAGAAAGGAAAGTAACTGCATAATCAGCTCCAAACATTTCTAAAAATATCACATTCGGTTCAAGGGTCAGAAGTAGCGTGTCTGAGAATGGACAGGTTCTGCACACATGCATTCATAAACACGTAGTGTATCACAGGTTTGTGGAAGCTTCATGCTTGAGGCTTTTTTTTTTTTTTTTTTTAAATCAAGGTCACACCAGAGAGTTCATGGCTGCAGTAAAGAGGAGCTAAAACTCATTTTAATTATCAACCAGTTCTTTAATCAAAAGGGATTTTGCAAAGTCCAAAGTAATGATATCAAAGACTGTCACAAAAGTTAATAATCAAAATGTTAGCTGAACTTTTAGGTCATCTTTTTAAATCCACATTACACACCAAGTTAATTATGCAGTTTTAAAGAGGACATGATTTTTTCCTCATGTTGACAGTTCCTATGTCTGATTTGTTTTAATCAAAATACCTCAGTGTTTAATTATGGCAGCACAATTTTGCACCCAACTTAACCTCTTGCACTCCGTTGTACCGCGGACGGGCAAGTCTCTGCGTCCTAGAGCGCACGAGGGCGCTCTCGTGCGCTCTAGGACGCATGATGGAGATTGTGATGTAGGTGGTGTAGGCGTCCAAGCGCGCACTGAAAATAAAAGCTGCAGACACAGCCGTGAACAGATTAGTTCATCTGATTGACCTCTCATTCGACTAATAAGAGCCTTGAATTGGGTTTCTGAAACCTTGAAGAACCAATGACTGAAAACCTAGCCAGAAGGACCCGCCTCCCAACGCTGTGAATGCAGTGAGCCAATTGAAGCAGAGAAGATCGCGAGCTATTTTTTTTAAGGCTGGGTGAAGACTGACTGCTGCTGCGGATCAAAAAAGGACCCGCAGGAAGAACCCCACAGACCCAGCAGCACGGAGACCATCCACAAATGCAACCTGTGTGACAGGGAGTGCCATTCGCGCATCAGCATGTTCGGCCACAGGCGGTGCTTATTTTGTTTTTGTTCCAGCAGAGTAGACGTTATGATTTCTTCCATGGTCATAGACCGACGGAGGCTGACGATGAAGGCTGAGTGAAACACATGCCTTCGCCAGTCTTTTTTTAATTACTACTGTTATTTGTTTTGAAAAATCGTTCGCCAAAAACCGCAATCATGGAAGCGCAAAACCGCAATAATGAAATTATGTTTTGATCGGGTCGCGAGACCAGCGTCGCGTTCGTCTGACAATGAGGAAGAAGTTTGCCAGCTCCGCTTCTGCTGTGAAGAGGTAAGATGTTCTAAGCTAAATTATCCTTTATCCCTGAAAATTGTAATCAAAATGACTTTTGACCGATCGGTAAATTACAGCTGTGCGTCATCGCTGCATGACGGACCGTGGCGCAACGGGCGATGTCTTTCCTCTGTAGCGAGGGGGGGGACAACCCCCCCCCCCCACACACACACACACAGACACAGCCCTGAGTGTCACCTTTCATTAGAGTCCAAAATGAAGCTTCTACATTGAAGCATTCAAAAGTTACAGACGTTTTTCCAAACTGTGCCATTTGGCACAATTTGGCACAGTTCCAAAACGCCTGGGAACTACCTGAGAACAAAGCTGTGTAATATATTCAATTTTTGTGGTATTGTTACAAAATTTGGACCTCAGCTGGATAACACTTGGTTCTACATTTCTGTTGCATTTTCCAGCCCAGTTCTGAAGCTGTGTGTTATTTGCAAGCATTTGTATCCAAAAAAACACCCAGGCCAAATTTATTTTCTTCAAGTTCACTATGTTTAGATGACTGTAACTCAGTGGCCGGAGCACTTAGAGAGATTATGACTGTTTTGCCAAAAAATTCAAAGTGTTTTCTGTCGTGTTATTAAAACACTGCGTGACTCCAACTGTAGTTTTCAACGTCACTTTTTATTGCACAAAATGTCAACCTCCTGCGAGTCTGTCACTCTCCCGCCAGTCGCCCCCATGACATCATTCTTGCGTGACTTTGTAGTTCTTTTCCAAATAACTCATTTACACCACATCTCCCCTTTCTAGTATCAATGGGTAGACTGCCATTGATTCAACAGACCTTAGAGGATTATTCTGCCTCTGTGGTTGGAAGATCTGGTCCTACCTAATACCATTCACACACACAACAGACACACTGCAGTTTACCCTTAGCACTAAACAATATGTGCAAAATCAAGTACAATACTTCCATCCTAAACCCTGTACTGTTCTGTCCTCATTCTAAACTCTGAACTTGAACATTTACATTGAAAAGAGTGCAAAATCAGAAAAATAGTGCAATACATTTGCAACCTCTTTTTTTTTTCCACTATTATTTTCAAACGTTCAATCTTCATAATTGTTTGTAAATCCAACCGGGTTGGTTTTACAACCGCTCTCTCAGACCTGGTTCTAGGAGTAGGAGTAGATGGTGGTTCAGGAACGTTCTGCTGTGATGATGTTGCTGCAGGTTGTTCTGCTGAAGGTTGTTCTGGAACACCTTCCGGGGACTGCTCAGCTGCAGCACTGTTGCTCTGCTCCGATGAGGAGTTCCAGGGGATGAGATGACGACGGTTTCGCCTGATGGTCCCATGGGGTCCCTCCACCAGATAAGAGCGCGGTGTGGTGTGATTTCCGATGACAGCACCTGCTGCTCCTTGATCGGTCACCCACATGTCCTGTCCTGGAGTGAGTCTATTGAGATGCTTTGCATGGTGTCTCAGGTTGTAGCATTGCGCATCCTTTATTTTCCTCTTCCCTTCGTTCAGCATAACAGCATTTCTATCCGGAAGAGCAGGACTCAACAATGCAGGAAGAATAGGCACAGTTGTACGAAGCCGCCTTCCCATGAGCAGTTGAGCTGGGCTATACCCATTTTGGAGAGGGGTAGCCCTGTAGGCCAGTAAAGCAAGATAGGGGTCATCTGACTTCTTCAAAAGCCCCTTCACTGTCTGCACTGCACGTTCCACTTCAGCATTGCCCTGGGGATATTTTGGGCTGCTGGTTACATGCTGGAACCCGTACAACTTTGCAAATGCTGCAAAAGCTGCTCCAGAGAATTGTGGCCCAATGTCTGTCACCAGGGTCTCACAGATTCCATGACGTGCAAAGATTGACTTAAGGTGGTGGATCACATCATTAGATCTTGTGGGAGTTAGCAGGGCAATCTCCACATATCTTGACATGTAGTCCACTACTAGCAAGTAGGTCTTGCTCCCTAACATGAACAAGTCTGCTCCCAACTTCTGCCATGGTCTGTCTGGGTATGGTGTCGGCATCAGTGGCTCCCTGTGGTTCTGTCTCTCCTGACAGCATGCTCTGCAGTTGAGAACCAACTCATTCAGCTGCTGACTCAACCCCGGCCACCATACTGACTGTCGTGCCCGTTCTCTACACTTAACCACACCCTGGTGTCCTTCGTGCAGCTTGGCGAGAACATAATTTCTCATGGTTGAGGGTATGACGAGCCTTTCTCCCTTTAGCAGTAGACCATCCTGGACAGTAAGGAATGCTCTGTCAGTCCAGTATAGCTTTAGTGCAGGTTCATTTATGCCATGAGCTGGCCAGCCTTCTGCACACAGCTGCATCACTCGAGCACACACACTGTCCCTCTGCAGCTGCTCTCTCAGCTCCTCCAGATAGGCAGTGCTTGCAGGTAGGTTCTCCATCACCATATTCACGTAGATATTTGTGTCCTCGAACAGCTCTTTGTCAGCTGGTGTCCCTTTTCTTGTGACAGGCGCTCGCAACAATGTATCAGCTGTCCACAGGCACTTCCCTGGCACATGAGATATGGAGTAGGAATAGCGCATAAGATGCATTCGAAAGCGTTGTATCCGAGGGGGTAGAGCGTCCAGTGCTTGAGACCCCAGGAGACTCAGGAAAGGCTTGTGATCTGTCTCCAACTGGAAGTGTTTTCCAATGAGGAAGTTGCTGAACCTCTTGCAAGCCCAGGTCAGGCTCAAAGCCTCCTTTTCCACTTGTGCATATCTCTGCTCGGTGGGTGTGAGAGACCGCGACATGAAGGCTACTGGTCTCCACTCCTCACCCCAGTTTTGTAGCAGGACTCCTCCAAGTCCGTAAGACGACGCATCTGCCGTAACTTTGCATTCTCTGTTAGGATCATATACGGCTAGCACCGGTGGCAACGTCAGGGCATCCTTTAAGTCCTGGAAGGATTTAGCCTGGTCAGCACCCCACACCCAGCAGTTCTTCTTTGAAAGGAGATCTCTGAGGGCTTTATCCCTCTCAGCTAGCTGCGGGATAAACTTGCCTAGCTGGTTTACCATTCCAAGGAAAGATCTTAGTTCACTCACTGTTTTTGGCTCAGGCATTTCCCTCACAGCCTCCGTCTTGCTCGGGTCTGGACTGATGCCGCTGGCGGAGATCACGTGGCCTAGGAAGGTCACCTCAGACTTTGACAGATCACACTTGCCAATGATAAGTGTAATACCTGCCTTCTGAATCTTTCTTAGCACGGTATGCAGGTGAGCATCATGCTCCTCTTGTGTACGACCCCACACCAGCACGTCGTCAATGTGACAAACCACGCCTTCGAGCCCTTCTGTGACCTCCGTCACCATTCTGTTCTGAAAGTGTTCAGGAGCGGACGCAATGCCAAAAGGTAGCTGTTTGAAATAATAGCGTCCAAAGGGCGTGATGAACGTTGTCAGTTTCGCTGAATCTTCTGTCAATGGGATTTGCCAAAACCCCATATTTGCATCCAGCTTACTAAATATTTTGGCTCCAGCCAGACTCCCAAGTGTTTCCTCTACTGATGGTAGAATGAACTTTTCTCTACACACGGACGCATTGAGGTTAGTGAGGTCAACACATATTCGCACAGGATCCATCTTGTTCTTTCTGGGCACTACCACGATGCCAGCACACCAGTCTGTAGGCTCCTCAATTCTGCATATCACCCTGAGGCTTTCCATGCGGGACAGCTCTTGCTTGACTTTGTCCATTAGTGGCAATGGGATCCTCCTTGGTGTCTTGAGTGAAAATGGTTTGGCACCTGGTTTGAGCTTGATGGCATATGCCTGGCGCACCTCACCTAGTCCGCTGAATAGTTTTGGATAGTTCTCCTTTAATGTCTCTATAGTGACACTGTCAAGGTGTGCAACAAGCCCTAGTCTGCAGCTCACGGACCTCCCTAGCAGGGCAGTGTGCACATAACGGACAACATACACCTCCTCCATCTCCTCTTTCCCGCCAATTCTCAACAACAGCTTGGCAACGCCCACAACATCAAGTGGCCTCCTCCCCGGTCCCAGGAGCGGCTTAGGTGCTTTGTGGAGCGCAGGTGGGTTTTCTCTGAATATTTTCTGGAACACAGCATGTGGCAAAACTGTGACATCAGCACCCGTGTCAATTTTGAATGTCACGCTGCTATCATGAATGCCAATGTTGACCATCCAAGGATCACCGTCTGTTGTAACACTGCCGAGGAAGATGGCATCCTCATCCTCTTCCACCTCAAGTACAGATTTTACGGTCTTGCACACACGTTTATAGTGACCCTTTCTCCCACAAGCATGACAGTTCACTTCATTTGCAGGGCACTCCCGTTTTGAATGTGATGGAGAGCTGCCACATTTATGACATTTTGACTGTGTCCCCTTTTCCTTGCTGTTCTGAGTACTGTGCAGCTTGTGAGCATGCTGAGGTTTGTTTTTAGCAGGCTTCCTACTTCCCTTGAACACTCTATCAACAGACACTGCCTCACTTGCCTGAGTTCTGGTGTCTCCTCTCAGAGAAGCTTGCTGCTTTTTCACCTCCTCACTCTGCCGTGCCATCCTGATTGCTTTCTCCAAAGTCAGCTCTGCATCTAGCTGCATGCGTTCAGACAGCCTCTTGTCTAACAGACCGACGACGAGTCTGTCCCGAAGTAGCTCATCATGCAGCACACCATAATTGCAATGTTCAGCCAGCGCATATAGTGCAGTGACAAAAGAATCTACTGTCTCACTTTCTCTCTGTTTCCGCAGGTTGAATTTGGCACGTTCATAAATTACATTTTTTTTTTAACCACAAAGAAGCTTTGAAAGCCATCACGCACCGCTTCATACGAGCTGCGTTGAGTATCAGTCAGAACCAGCCCACGTAAAACATCATCCGCCTCGTCTCCCATGCAATATATCAGAGTATTAACTTGATTCTCTTCAGAGCTTGCATTCAGATTACTTGCCAGGCGAAATCTGTCGAATCTCCGGATCCATTTGGCCCACTCCTGCGGCTTAGAAAAGTCGAAGGGCTCCGGCGGCTGGATGTTAAACGTAGCGCACGGACCCGCTGCCACAGCGGCTCCCAGAGCGGTTGCTATCCCTCCATTTGCATCTTCGTCTTCACTCATTGTGTCCGCAAACTCCCCTCTCTTCCTCCGCGGTATACAAACGATCCTTTTCTTTCCGGGCTTACCTCTCTACGTTAACTACAGGACTTCTGACACCATGTCGTGTTATTAAAACACTGCGTGAGTCCAACTGTAGTTTTCAACGTCACTTTTTATTGCACCAAATGTCAACCTCCTGCTAGTCTGTCACTCTCCCGCCAGTCGCCCCCGGGACGTCATTCTTGCGCGACTTTGTAGTTCTTTTCCAAATAACTCATTTACACCACATTTTTTTTTAAATGAGACCAACCCCATGAAGATGCTGCAAAGGGTTGAAAAACAGCTTTGGATTTAATTTGGGCACGTTATTTTTTGGCGTTTTTAGGGAAATTGACCGGAGTGCAAGGGGTTAAGCAGCCTTCCCCTGAATCACAATTTTCAGTGCCTATTCCTTCAAAAGTTCACCCTCAGTCTTTTGTCACTGCTGAGATCTTTGGCTGATGCCATACTGAGGCTAATGTCAGGTGGCCAGGCCTGAGACGTCTAACATAAAATGGCTGAAGGGGAGAGTAAATAAAATATTATCTGGGACAAGGGTATGTGGTATGAGTTGTTAGGATATGACCGGCCCTTCAGGTACAATAAGTACAGAAACAACCCTGAATGAGTGAATGGTTAACTGTGCTAACGCAAGCTAGCTGCCACTGGTCGAGGAGCCATCCCAGCCAAAGCTAAAATAATATGATAAAAACTTTATATGGTCAAGTATTAATCCTTTGACGTTCCACTTTCATAAGACATCAGCATCACCTGCTGTCCCTGGCATAGTTCTGCGTCTATCACGTGATGTGTCCCAAAAGCACAGAAAACCCAGTTGAACAAAGCATTTCACATCAGAAGATGTCAGACACATATAGCTTACTGCTCTTCACTGGAGAATTGGAGGACCTCACCCAAACGAGCCGCCTCAAAACATCATTTCCAGAGACGCGAAGAAGAGAATGTAAACAAGGCTCCATCGCAACATATATTTCCACACTGAGGAAGTGTTTGCTCCAAATTTTGCCAACTATGATTCTAAAAAGAGATTTAGCTTCTGAAGGGAAATATTTACCTTTTGTAACAGCAGAAGATGGTATGAAGCATGTCTGCAATCAACAGAGCTGCACAATAGCGCTGGTTTGGCGGCGTAATGTAACCAAAATTGAGGTGGAATAAATCATAAGATAAATGTGAGTTTCTGAATGTGGAAGAGAAAGTAAAAATGACTGGCAGAAGACAAAATAAGGACCGTGGATGACGAAAATGGACGAATCAAGACATGACGAGCGGTAGGTGTGATTGGTTTTTATCAGTTTATGTACATTCCACTGATTTTCTGGTTCATATACTTTGAAGATAAGATAAAAAAACAAATTGTGACAAAAAAACAAAACCATTCTTTGTGTAAATATGTCCAAAGTCCACTTCTGACTTAAAGTTATGCAATTTGATACAGCTGCCATCGCATTATGCAAATTAGATGCATAAATTTACTCCCATCTCAAACTTTGGATCATATTCTACATCTTTCTAATTGACAGTAAGCCATTATCTCTTACCACATTCAAGTTAGAGCCTTTGGAATTTGTCATATCTAAACTGAATATTTTCATGAAAAAAATCTTGACCGCCAGATGGAGGTGAGCTGAGGGAAGCACTGCTGTGCCATAGACAGAAAATGGGTTAACAGATTAAAAATTACTGGCAGCTGCCAGTGGTACCCCTCAGTCTCTTTGTTTGTTGTTGAGATGTAGTTTATATGGCATTTTGACCTTTAGCCTGCAATCCCAAAACCATAGTCAGAGGTCAGGGTTGCAAAGTGAATGTGTGTACAAAGTGTGAAGACCCTAGCTTTATTTGTTCTATAGCAATAGGGGAAGGTAACAATGACCTTTGACCTTTTGATCCCAAACCCATAGCTATGGGTCAGGGTCCCAAGGTGAACCTGTGTACCAAGTTTGGTGACCTCTGACCTTGACCCAAATTCGAACTCTGAGATTTTTCATAGGTACAGCTATGGTATAGTTTTGAAAAGCCTACAGCATATCTTTCTCTAGTTATCGTGTTCACAAGATTTGATTTCTGACCTTGACCCAAAGGTCAGAGGTCACCCAAATTCAAACTCGTCTAAGATTTTTCATAGATACAACTATAGAATCTATTTGAAAAGCATACATCAGTTCTTTTCTCCAGGTATTGCATTCAGATAGGTGTAGACTCTGCCCCCCACCCATCCGTCTGACGATGTAGCGACAATACCCCTTCAGCCTTTAGAAACTGATGGCTAAAAAGATTGTCAGAGGGTACAGGGAATATAGAGAAAATGGTGATAAAAATCCAACTACTGAGGTAATGTCAGGTGGCCTCATCTATCAGCTTGGTCCTGTCAGGGTGATCTCTAATGCGGTCAACAGACTGATCCCAGTCACTGAGACAAGATAATGCAAGCCGGGCAATCTACTGGTCTATCATGGCCAAAACATAACAAAATAAGTCAGAATAAGGTGGGGTAAATTATCAACTGTGGATCAATGATCCAGACTGGAACAGGGATGTCTAGTGGAGTGACTAGAATTTAAAGGGGAAAAAAAGAAAAAAGTTGTCAAGTTAATTCCATAATATCAGTGTTGGATTTAGATGCTCAGAGCTCCTTGCACCATCATTAAAATGGGAGGAAATGAAGCAGGGAGGGTGGTATTATTCCATTGAGCTCAGGTTCTCATGTCACAGTCTCAGCCAAATCAAAATGGCTCAGTCAAGGAGAGGTACTGAGATCAAGGTAGACCATAACAAAGTGACAGATCATTTGGTTTCCTTTCTCAGTTAAAATATATGGTAATTGGTAACTGTAAAAGTGTGGGTCAGTAACAAGAAAAGACATTAGATGAGATACTACATTTTAATATTTAGAAATGGCTAAATTTTAAGGAGTTCTCGTTCAGAGAACGAGAACTGACGAGCCACGGATCTCCACAAACTTTTATATCAATTTGTTTTACTTTTGCTCATTTAATTCTTCTTGGACACTTTTAACTTTATTTTTATCTTTTAAATTAGAGCTGAGATCTTAAATGACCCATTTGTTTAAAGCATTTTATGTCTGTCTTGGTGCCACTTACCCTGTCAGTTGGCTATCAAAACTGTGTCACCTTTGCCCAGAAGATTGCTGAACTGGAGCAGCGCATCTCCAATCTTTATAAAACTGAGGAAGCAGAGAGCCATCTAGAAACAATTCTTGGCCGAGTCCAAGGCCCCACTGTTTCGGGCTCTGGATCACCTCCACCTGCTGCTGTGGTCTCCTCGGCCACAGGTCCGACGTCATCCTCCGGTGTCACTCCATTTGCCGCCTCCTTTCCAGGTGCTTCTCTGGAGCACCTCTGGGTCCAGCCTGGAGCTGAACCGGAGGTACCATTCAGCTCCAAATCATACTATCCAGAGCTGTGGGTTGTTGCCAGTGACCGTCGGAGAAAGGGGAAGAGCTCGTCCCACTGTGTTAAGCGGGACAAGCTCACCAACTATAAACCTCCACCTCAGACCTGTGTGAGTGACATCACACTGCTCAACAACCTAAAGGAATTCTTTGGCCGATTTGAAGCACAAAACAGCACATCAGCACAGAAGACCAGGCCATGAGTCTGGATCCGGCTATCGTGAAGAGGACCCTCTGCAGGATCAACCCACGCAAGGCAGCTGGCCCAGACAGCATACTGGGTCACGTCCTGAAGGACTGCAGAGGAGCTTAAGAATGTCCTGGCTGACATCTTCATCTCCCTGTCTCAAGCTGTTGTCCCCACATGCTTCAAAACTGCCACCATAATACCAGTCCCAAAGAAGCCCGTCCCATCCAGCTACAGTGATTACTGGCCTGTAGCACTGACCCCCATTATAATGAAGTGCTTCAAGCAGCTAGTCATGTAGAACAGCAAGTTCACCCTGCCTCCCTCCCACAACCCATTCCAGTTTGCATACAGGACGAACAGATCCACAGAAAATGCCATCGCTGCTGCTCTCCATCCAGCCCTCATCCACCTGGAGTCAAAAAACTCCTATGTGCGAATGCTGTTCTTGGGACTTCAGTTCAGCATTCAACACAATCATCCCCCAGCACCTGATACAAAAACTCAGTCACTTAGGACTCAAAACCTCTCTGTAACTGGGTGCTGGACTTTCTCACAGGAAGGCCACAGAACGTGCGGGTTGGTAGCAACATCTCCCAGACCATCACACTGAGCACAGGGGCCCCACAAGGGTGTGTGCTCAGCCCGCTGCTCTTCACCCTGCTGACCCATGACTGTGTACCAGCCTACAACACCAATCACATCATCAAATTTGTGGATGACATGACGGTAGTGGGCCTCGTCACCAAAAACAAGGAGGCCAACTACAGAAATGAGGTGAGCCAACTGGTCCAGTGATGTAAAGACAACAACCTTTTCCTGAACATGGGAAAAACCAAGGAGATTGTGGTTGACTTCAGGAGGGGTCACACACAGCATCCCCCTGTGATCATCAATGGAGCAGCTGTGAAGAGGGTGAGCAGTACCAAGTTCCTGGGGGTGCACATCTCTGAGGACCACTCCTGGTCCAACAACACCACATCACTGGACAAGAAGGCCCAAACTCACCTCCATTTCCTCTGCAAACTGAGGAGAGTATGAGTCCCACCCCCCATCATGTGTTCTACCAGGACACCATTGAGAGCATCCTTACCAGCTGCATCACGGTGTGGTATGGAAGCTGCACCGCCGCCTGCTGGAACATACTACAATGCATAGTGGAAGCAGCCAACAAGACTGGTGCCTCCCCCCCCCCCCAGACATCTACCCCACCTGCCTCTCCCGCAGAGCCATCAGCATCACAGGCGACACCTCCCACCCCTTACATTCTCTCTTCAGCCCCCTGGCCTCGGGGAAAAGGTACTGAAGCCTCCGGCCCCGCTCCACAAGACTGCTTGACAGCTTCATTCATCAGGACCCTGAAATCTGTTCACCCCCACACACACACACCCGGACGGTAACCCAATCACCCGCACAATAACTACCTCAGCTATTGGCACAGAAAGACTGGCACACCGGCAGTAATACTGTTGTTTTGTTGTACTTTTGCTGCTGTATGTCTCTGCACATTAACTGCAACTATTTGCACAAACGCCATATCTGCTGCTGCCTGTCACTGCAATACTGATCATGTGCAGTCCTGTTAATATCTGCACCTACACTACCGCATTGAACTGCAGCTATGGGTATTCATCTCTAGCTGTCTATATATAGGATTGCTGGGTTTATCATCGTTAATCTCTATGGAGGTCTGGGTCTTTGTCGCCATTGGCACCATAGGTTGCATTACTGTACATAGACTGCTGTTTTGTTTTCTTTTTTCCCCAGCCTTGTTCCTTTTCTTTTTATATTATGCCCACCAATGAAGAGCGAGAGAAACACCATTTCAATTCTCCTGTATGTCTTGCACGTATAGTAGTATTGACAATAAAATCTTTGAATCTTGAGAGCATCGAGAGCCCTGCCCTCCAGCTCAAGAACCGGTTTAACATCTTGGATTTACATGAGTTTCTTCTGCTGCCCGGGGACTTGGAGCCTGCACCTTCACTCTTCAAGTCTCCGAGGGTGCATCAAGGAGCGCCGCTCTTGGTCCCCTCGACAAATGAACTGGAGCGGCTCCCCTGTCCAAGAGCCCACCACCGGGCAGCGCAAAAATCTGATGCCGGCTCCGCGGCGCTCACCTGACATATGTTGTCCACCCCAAATCTCCACCTGGAGTGCTCTCTCTCAATTACCGTCACCTCCTTCTCCTACCACCCCGATCATCTGAGATTCTATGGTGAGATATGTTCGGAGATGAGCTGTGGAGACCTGCTTCTTTCCTGGTGCTAGAGTGATGGCTCTCCTGGATAAAATTCCTGGCAAAACATCCCTCGGCTAGGAACGTTGTGATCCACATCGGCTGCAGCGATGTCACCAGCCAGGCATCTGAGGTTTTGAAGCGGGACTGCACCAGTCTCCTCCGTGCACTCCAAGGCTCTGGTAAGCGCATATTTATCTCCGGACTGTTCCCTCCACTAGGCCAAGGTATCGGTCATTTTAGCTGGATTCTGAGCCTTCATACATGGCTCTAGTCTGCTAGTGCAGTGTATGGTTTTATTTTCATTGACAATTTTAACCTGTTTTGGAACCGCACATGATTTTACTGGAGAAACGGTATACATTCGTGCAGGCTGTGTGCCCACATTTTAACAGACAACATATATTATTCTGTTTCAACTGCTCCGTCAGTCTGACTATTTCCCCTTGTAGGTGCATTTTACTCACAACTTGTGCCCTCCTCCCCACCACACTTCACCACTCCCTGCACCAGTCCTCCCTCACCATCCACCTACCCCATTTCCACCATTATCTCCAACAGTAGACCATGTAGGATTCGGACTGGTGGAGTAAACCATAAGAACCAGATTAAAATTAACTTAAATACCAAACAAACCACCTCACACACCAACTCTTCAACGTTTTTTTTTATGACTCTTATAAATGTCCACTGCCTTTTAAATAAATCTTTTATTATTAATAATTTGATTTTAGATCATAAACTGGATTGTCTGTTTTTAACTGAGAAGTGGCTGGGTACCGATCCGTCAGTTGTTCTCACCGAGGCCTCTCCACCTAATTTTAACTTTTTATTTTCTAAAAGGAGGTGTCAGAAAGGTGGTGGAACTGCAGCGATAATCTCTGGTAATTTCAATTATAAAGAAATAACATTTAGCAAGTACACCACCTTTGAATATCATGCATTTGCTTTTAACAGCCCCCCCAATTTTACGCAGTTTATAGATCACCAAAACTATGTGCAGCATTTAACAAATTCTTTTTTTATTTTTTAATTTATTTTTTTTTTTATTACTTATTTTGTACCCGTAGGTAGATTTGTTTTGCAGTCTGGTGACAAGCCACCAGCTGCCAGTCGCTGCGTGCGCAAGCGCCCCGTATCCCTAACCTGCATGTTTTTGGCATGTGAGAGGAAACCGGAGAAATCCCGGAGTAAACCCACGCAACACGGGGAGAACATGCAAACTCCACACAGATCACTGTTGGCCGGGGGCAGGGATCGAACCCATGATCTCATGATTCCCGCGATCCCCCGGCCGAGGGTAAACTGTGCTGCCGCAGTGCTAACCACTGCGCCACCGTGCAGCCATTCTCTGACATGCTGTCAATCATCCACACAAAATATAACAAGTTAGTCACAGCTGGTGATGTTAATCTTCACATAGATGATCCTTCTAATTCTTTTTCTTGTAAATTTTTAAACATTCTTAACTGTATGGATTTTAAACAACATACACAGTCAGCTCACAACAGAGGACACACCTTAGACCTTGTCACCACCTATGGCCTGTCCACTAATGCATTCTCTTTTGGGGACTTGGCTGTCTCAGACCACTTCTGTGCATTTTTTAACATCACTTGTTTTATTCAGCGAGAGACACTGGTGAGAACTGCGAGGAAACGCCATCTGACTTCTGAAGTAGCTACAAATTTTATCAAGGTTTTAAGTGATGTTCCTGCTGAGGTTCTACCTGCATCATGTGATTTTATTACGGACAGTTTTAACCATAAACTAAAAACAGCACTGGACTTTGTTGCACCAGTTAAGACCAAAAATGCAAAAACTAAACCTGTCCTGCTCTGGTGGAATGAAGATATAAAATGGCAGAAAAGAAAATGCAGAGCAGCAGAGAGAAGGTGGAGAAAAACAAAATTAACTGTTCACTACCAAACTCTGAACAACTGAAACTATTTAATAACATCAAACAAATCAAACTCTCACTTCTCCAAAATAATAGATACTCACAAAAACAGTCCCAGAATCCTTTTCTCCACTATTGATCACCTGATCAACCCCGATTTTAAGAAGTCCAGCAGGATGTCAACAGACTATGTGAGGACTTTGCAGACCACTTCAGAAGTAAAATAGAGGTTATTAGATCTTATCTTTTATCACAAGATACTGTAATGTCGGGGCCGTGTTAAGGGGGGCAGGGATTTCCCAGCATGCTTTGCCAGCAGAGAACATTACTGTGTGTATTAAATGCTATTACTGAGTTATTATACTGCTGTGTCATTATAATGACCCAACAGTGTTTATAGGCAGGATTAGGGCAAGATGTATCATGTGTGTGTAACCATGATTGAAATGGGGGTCTGGGAGAATAACCTCCCCTCCTGTCTGTGCTTAGAGTGTGGGTGTTGGGTGGTGTGTTGAATAAAGCCTGTTCGTCGCAACCATCTGCTCCTCTTCTTTGTGTGAACCTCGCCTACGTCACACTGGTGTCAGGAGTGGAAATGGAGCAAGATGGTGGCCAGGACCCGGGCGGAGGTCCAGCGGCCGGGGCGGTTCATCGCTTGGCTGGGAATGGAGCGCAGAGCTGAGACGCCGACCCCCGGAGTGGCTCGCCGCGATGGATGGACCAGCGTACCCCACCTTCTGCCTTTTTCAAGGCAGAGCGGGCCAAGAAGAGCAAACCAGCCCCGCTTCAAGCCCTTTTCAGGGCAGGATGGGCTGGCGATTCCAGGGCGATCAGGAGCGGCGATCGACCGGGAGGCGACCGTCCCATCCATCCGGCAGCGGGCCAAGATTCCCCGCTACAACGGCGAGAACCTGTTGGATGACCACCTGGCCCAGGTTGAGTTGGCTGCCGAGCTGAACGACTGGTCACCGGAGGAAACCGCCGTGCTGAGAGCGAGTGGGAGGAGGAGTTTGCGGCGACACGAGGAAGGGTGCTTCCGCTGCGGAGAGCCAGGGCACATCACACGGTACTGCCCTGCGCTCACCCCACGAGAAACTGGACCCTCGCGACGTTAAATTAGAGCGAGGTGGCATGGACGGGGAAAGGCCGCCTCCCGCAGATGCTTCCCCTGGCGGTGACGTCACAGAGGCCCTCAGTGCGCAGCAGCAGCGGAGCGAGCAGGACAGATCCGGTCTTTTCCAGGGCTTGGCAGGGGCTGGACGCCTGGATGCAGGCCAGCGGCCACCTGGGAGGTCCTGGCAGCGGTGGGAGTCGTGACTCCTGCTGCCAGGGGAGGGACTGTGCGTAGTCCTACTGAAGCTGTATATATATATATATATATTATAGCCAGGATTAGGGCAAGATGTATCGTGTGTGCGTAACCATGATTGAAATGGGGGTCTGGGAGAATGACCTCCCCTCCTGTCTGTGCTCAGAGTGTGGGTGTTGGGTGGTGTGTTGAATAAAGCCTGTTTGTTGCAACCATCTGCTCCTTCTTTGTGTGAACCTCGACTACGTCACAATACTGTTTTTAGTACTGTGGAACCTTTTGTCATGTTTGTGTGTCTTGGTGCAGTGAACAAATGAAAGGACACGAGCCAAAACATAGGTGAAGTGTGTGTTTTTCTTAAACAAAGAATCAAAGTGCAAAATGTTCCAAGAAAACAGTCCCAAAATGAGTAATATTATGGATGAACAAACTCCATTGGCAAGAAGAGGAAGTTTACATCACACCCCAGAGTAAGACTGGCCGCTGGGGGAAAACAAGAAACGTAAACCAGGAAAAGGAAGACTTACATGTGAGTGTCAGAGTGCAGCTGGGCTCTGGGGGGGAAAAAACCCCAACACCAACATAGTCCAAAAGAGGAAAAAACCAACTTAGAGTAGTGCCTGGACCTCACACATTGACTATACCGCCACACTGAGTGCGCAAACTGACCCACATAAAAACACAGAGTGCTAATGATAACAAGTGGGTGCAGGAGCGTGGCTGAGCAGGTGCGTGAGTGAATATGTGAGTGACAGTGAGTGGATGTGTGTGTGCAGGTATGAAAGAGAGTGCATGAGAGTAAAGGTATGCATGCAGGTGTGTGTGCATGCGTGAGTGGACAGAGGAGTGGACAAATGATAATGACAAACAGCTGGTGGGTGTTGGCAGGAGAAGGAGGCATGGCTGTCAGCTGGCAGGGAGCCAAGGACCCAGAGGCTCCTAAAAATCTGCCAGCAGCAAATTAAGGAAACAATTGCACAGGGAAAAATACAGCCACACATCATGGCGCTGGATTGGAAAAAAGGGTCCAACCCACTCCATGACACTTGCTTTTATCTGAGGAAACGCTGGTGAGTTTTGCCCTGTTAAAAAGTTGTTTTTACTCAGCTAAATTATTTTTTAATATCAAGTAACATATTTTATAAAAAACAATCTGGTTTTAGGATGAAACACAGTACAGAGACAGCCCTGGTCAGGATTGTTAATGACTTGAGGTACAACATGGACTCACACAGAATTTCAGTCCTGGTTCTACTGGATCTAAGTGCTGCCTTTGATACAATAGACCACCATATTCTTTTAACCAGACTAAAGGATCTGGTTGGCCTGGTACTGTTCTTAATTGGTTCAAGTCCTACCTCACAGACACAAGCGTTCTGGTAAGTATGGATACATGTTCTTCATTCATTCATCTTCTTCCACTTAATCCTTTTTGGGTTGCGGGGGGGGGGGGTGGCTGGAGCCTATCCCAGCATCTTTGGGCAAGAGGCAGGGAGGGTACACCCTGGACAGATCACCAGTCCATCACAGGGCCAACACAGAGAGACAGACATCCATTCACTCTCACAGTCATACCTAAGAACAATTTAGAATCCCCAGTTTTGATGCCAATTAACCTAACTTGCATGTTTTTGGCATGTGGGAGGAAACCGGAGAAATCCCGGAGAAAACCCACGCAGACACGGGGAGAACATGCAAACTCCACACAGATCACTGTTGGTCGGGGGCTGGGATCGAACTCAGGATCCCCCGGCCAAGGGTGGGGCAGCGCGGTGGCGGAGTGTTTAGCACTGCGGCAGCACATGTTCTTCCAGAGTCTACAAAATAAATTGTGGTGTGCCCCAAGGTTCAATTTTAGGTACAGTACTTTTTAATCTGTACATGGTGCCCCTGGGGGTGTTCTCAGAAGACACAACGTTAATTACCACAGTTATGCTGACGACACACAACTGTATATTGCTGTCTCCTGATGACATGGAACCAGTTAACACCCTTTTTAACTGTATTTTAGACATTAAGTCATAGATGGCAGCAAACTTTCTTCAGCTCAACCAGGACAAAACTGAAGTTTTAATCATTGGTCCTGAAGCTCAGAGAGAGAAAATTTTACTAAAATTACACAGTCTGTCCTATATCCCACCCCAAAATGTTAAGAATTTGGGGGTCATTTTAGACTCTGAGCTTGAGTTTACTCCACATATTAAAAATACAACATGAACAGGATTTTACCATCTAAAGAATATAGACAGAGTCTGCCCACTTCTCTTTTGAGCAAACACAGAGATACTGATGCATGCTTTTATAATCTGTCGTATTGATTACTGTAATGCCATGCCCTCTGGTTTTCCCAAAAAGACAATTTCAAATCTGCAGTTATTACAGAATTCAGCTACATGTGTTCTGATGAGGACCAGATGGCAGGCTCACATTACGCCAGTTTTAAAATCACTGCATTTGCTCCCAGTGTCCTTCAGGATAGATTTTAAGGTTCTTTTATTGGTTTATAAATGTCTGCATGGTCTTGGGCCTTCTTATTTATCCAAATTGCTTTTGGCATATGAGCCACCACAGTCCCTGAGGTCCTCTGGCACTGGCCTTTTAACTATTCCTACTGTCAGAACACGCACCCATGGTGAGGCAGCTTTTAGTTGCTACGGCCCACGTCTGTGGAAAAGCCTGCCGGAGAACATCAGGGCTGCTGAGAATGTTCATGTTTTTAAAAGCAGGCTCAAGACCTACTATTTTAACCTTGCTTTTGATTAGTTTCCTATTTTAATTCTCTTAATTTCTGATTTTAAATCTATTTTATGTCACAATTACTTTTCTTACTGTGAATTATTAATATTTATGAATATATGTCTGACTGTATTTAGGTGTTGTTTTATTTTTCTAGTCATCTAACTGCCTAGTCTTTTTATCAGCAAACTATCTTATTATTTATCAGTGACTTTTTATTACCCTGTCCAAGTTCCGGTGTTTCCTCATGGGGGGCCATCCCGTGGGGGTTGTGCCTGTTTTCTGACTGTGGGGTGCTGGCCTGTGATTGCCCTGGTCTACCCGGCTGAGGGGGTCGTGCGCTGCGGCGCCGCACCTGCGGTGTCGACCCCTCAGGTTGGACTTGGGCGGTCGCAGAGGTGGTGTTTCTGTAGCCGTGGTCTTGGCGCTTTCCCTGCTGATGATAGCTCCCTAGTGATAGTGCTTCCACACTTGGATCCTCAGTGCCCGCCATAAGCCTTAGGCAATAAGTTTTACATTGATGAAAGTTTCTTTGTGTGTGTGTGTTTGTGTCTTTGTGTGTGTGTGTGGGGTAAATTGTGTTTTATTACCTCCGCCAAGGAGGTAATGTTTTTTACTGGGGTTTGTCTGTCTGTCTGTCTGTTACCAACATAACTCAAAAAGTTATGAACAGATTTTAATGAAATTTTCAGGAAAGGTGTGTAATGGCACGGGGAACAGATGATTACATTTTGGTGATGATCTGAGCGTGCATACCTTCACCAAGGGCTTTGTTTGTATTTGTGCAGCAGTATTACACAAAAAGTACTGGATGGATTTGGATGAAATTTTCACCAGAGGTGGTTCTTGGGCTAGAGAGGAACCCATTATATTTTGGTGATGATCTGAGAATGCATACCTCAGCCAAGGCTCTTATCTTCTCACAGTGTGTTAGCAACAATACTCCAAAACTGATGGACAGACTTTGATGCCATTTTCACCACAAGTGGCTATAGGCCTACACACAAACCCATTACATTTTGGAGGTGATCCATGACAAACGGAAGGAGCCTTGGCGGAGGTATGTGCTCTGAGTGCTTTTCTAGTTTCAATGTATGAAGCACTTTGCATTGCATCCTTGTGTATGAATAGTGCTATATAAATAAAGCTTTGATTGATTGATTAATTTTGCCATCTTTAAAGAGTGATTGTTTTGTAACGGTCCATCCTCCTTGCCAATTATATGTTTTATACCATTCAGAGGCTCTCATGAGTGGAGCAATTTAACTCAGATTTCTGATGAAAGCTAATACTAATTGTTATAGTTCTCGCCATCATAAATATTCATCTGCAGCAGTGTGGTGTTTGTGACACTCCGCTTACTGCTCTCTGCAGAGATTTACAGTTCTGAAGAAGGCAGGATTTGTTAGGAGCCATATTTTACCAGCAGAGTAGATGAAATATAGAGCCATTCATTATTTCCTCAAAGTTACTACTTTAGCTTAATCTCATTATCTTACCCATAATGAATGAGCTACTGCCTTTTAACATTTATGCATATACCTAGAATCAGTCTCTCCAGGATTTTGTGATGTTGCAATCACACCAATTCATGCGAAATCAGCCAATCAGCGCAACTATTGCGTGACCTTGCAACTTTGTCCAATCACCGCAACTTTCTCACAATTTTGGCCAGTCCTCGTCAACTTCCACCAATTTCACCTATCAAATTTGTCTCTAACTGGCGCTGAAATGGTCATTCTAACTAATCGAATGCATTGTTGCACGGGGCTTCAGGTGTGCTGGCAATGGAGTAGGTGCGTGCGTTGCTGGCTCCTGCTATATTTTTTTCTTTACTTTTTAAACCCTATTTTGCTGTAAGCTGTTAATGTTTTGGACATTTAATACGTGCAGAATCTGTTTTGAGTTGTGAAATATGTCCAAAACAAGAAAGCAAACTGAAAAGGAGGCAGCAGGGAACAATACTAACACCAGCTTAGCTGAGGATGCTAATATCAGCCTTAACCCTGCACTTGTTGCCTTGCTTGAGCAACACAGAATGTCCATAGCTGCTGACTTCAAAGCTTCATTTGAACTTATTAATGGTAAGCTGGACAAAATTCAAGCAGATGTGGCTAACCAGGAGCAACGCATTGGCGACCTTGAAAACAACGCGGAGGACGTCAGCCAGCGCCTAGCGGCGCTTGAAGTTACATGTGAGTCAATGCAGGAGGAGAACAAACTTTTGAAAAACAAACTCTCTGACCTGGAGGGAAGAAGCAGGAGGCTGAATATTCGTCTGGTGGGTCTGCCGGAGTCCTTTGATGTGGGTCCACGGCCATCTGAATTTTTTTCTCGGCTGTTGGTGGACGTCTTTGGCGCACAAACTTTGCCATCTCCCCCAGAGCTGGATAGAGCCCACCGCAGCCTCATGCCCAAGCCGGGTCCGAATGGGAAGCCGCGCGCTGTCATTATTTGTTTCCACCGGTTTCGGACCAAAGACTTGGTGATGAGAGAAGCGCGGAGACGCCGTGGGACTTTGGAATATCGTGGGCATAAACTTCAGTTCTACGAGGATTATAACGCCGACGTTCAGAAGCAACGAGCCGAATATAAGGAGGTTATGTCCGAGTTGTACAAGAGAGGTTTTCGTCCTTCTCTTCTTTTCCCCGCCAGGCTCCGGATAACTCTTCCAGACGGCAAAAACCAGTGGCTGGCGTCCGTCTCGGAGGCCACCCGCTTCATGCAAACCAGGAAGAGAAACCAGCAATTTTCGCCTTGAACTGGACATTTCTGGGTTGACCAGCTGCCGCGCTGGACTGCTTGTTACTTCATTGAAGCTGCACTGACTGGACATTGATGCATTTTTAGATGTTTAAAAACAAGGTAAAATTGGCTCCCTATACGTTGTTGTTTACTTAATTCTTTTTTTAATTTTCTTATTTATTTATTTTTTTTTTAGGGTAAAACGTTCATATTATGCAGGATTGAAGCCAGTTGTATGGGAGCATTCTGTTAGGATGAAAATAGAGCAGGAGATGGAGCGGTTGCTGTTTTTTTGCAACCGGCTGGAGTGTTGTTATAGGTTTGGTTGTTGGATTTTTTTTTTTTGTTTTTTTTTGTTTTGTTTTTTGTTATGGTTTTATTTACACCCCCCTTACCCCCTCCTTTTTGTTTTTTTTTTTACCCGTACCTCACTTTACTCTTCTTTGGGCTACACAACATAATATATAAATTTTACTCTTTGAATGAATAGTAATCTTACTTTGGTAAGCTGGAATGTGAAGGGGTTGAACCATCCAATTAAACGAAAGAGAGTCATGTCACGTCTAAAGCAGTTTAAGCCTGGGGTACTGTTTTTGCAGGAAACCCATTTGCAGGATTCCAACCACTTGCGTTTGTCAAAATGTCGGTCAGGACAATTTTTTCATTCAAATTTTAAAGCTAAGGCCAGGGGCGCTGCTATTCTTATTGATCGAAATATCCCATTTATTCCCTCTAATGTTGTATTAGATAAAAATGGACGATTTGTAATAGTATCAGGTAAACTTGGCGATAAACATGTCACCTTGGCTAATCTGTATGCACCGAATTTTGATGATGTGCACTTTTTTCGCAACCTTTTTTCGCAACTTCTAGATTTAAATACTCATTCTCTAATTCTTGGGGGTGACTTTAATTTGTATATGGATCCGATCTTAGATCGTTCATCTTCAAAACCTGCTAGTCTTAATAAATCTGCAACTTATGTTAAGTCTTTTCTTGAGGAATATAGCCTTACAGATCCTTGGCGTTTTTTACATCCTAACGGCAGGGACTATTCTTTTTTCTCTCACGTACACCATACTTATACCAGAATAGATTATTTTTTTGTTGACAATTTATTAATTAATAACCTTTGCTCTTGCAGTTATGATAGCATCTCGGTTTCTGATCATGCCCCTCTTGTACTTAAAATGATCCTCCATGGATGTGACTCCATGAGAAAGCATTGGAGATTGGATCCATTATTACTTACAGACGAAAAATTGGTTGCGAATATTTCTTCTAAAATTAATTTTTTTTTGAAAGAAAATAAAACTCCTGGTATGCCAAATAAAACGATATGGGAGGCCATGAAGGCATTTCTTAGGGGGGAATTTATTTCATTGGCAGCATTTAAAAGACGATCCTTAATACAGGAACAGAAGGCTATTTTAGATCAAATCTTGGACATTGACAGACAATATGCTCAATCTCCATCACCCGCTCTGTACAAGGAACGTATGACATTACAAACTAAACTTAATTTACTTTCTACTCGACAAATTGAAGGTTGTTTAATAAGGAACAAGAGTGAATTTTATGAACATGGCGAAAAAACCAGTAAACTTCTAGTTAATCAACTACGTGGTATTAGAGCTAAGCAAATTATTACTGGAGTTAGGACAGATAAAGGAGAGGTGACATCTGACCAACAAGTGATTAATGATATTTTCAGGTCATTTTATTCCAAATTATATACCTCAGAATATACAACAAACTTAAAGGATTTGGAAATTTTTTTTGATTCTATTGATGTTCCTTCGATTTCTTCAGAATCTCGGCAAATTTTAGAAGCTCCCATCACAAAAGAAGAAATTCAGCTGGCAATATCATCCATGCAATCAGGAAAATCTCCAGGACCTGATGGGTTTTCCGCTGATTTTTTCAAAAATTCTCTGACGACCTCGCCCCTTTCCTTTGTCAAGTTTTTACAGAGTCGCTTGACTCTGGTACACTTCCTCCTTCATGCTATCAGGCCTGTATCACTGTGTTGCTTAAAAAGGATAAGGATCCTGTTGATTGTGCTTCTTACAGGCCTATTTCCTTGTTAAATACCGATGTTAAAATTTTGTCAAAGTTGTTAGCTTCAAGGTTGGAAAAGATTCTTCCTTTTATAATTTCACAGGACCAAACTGGTTTCATTAAAAATCGCCATTCTTTTTTTTAACTTGCGGCGGTTGTTTAATATTATTTATACTCCTCACCACAACATACCTGAATGTCTTATTAGTTTGGACGCTGAAAAGGCATTCGATAGGGTTGAGTGGGAGTATTTGTTTTTTACTTTGGAGAGGTTCGGTTTTGGTCCTTCCTTCTGTTCCTGGATTAAACTTCTCTATGCTAGTCCTTTAGCTTCAGTGTTAACTAATTGTCGCTATTCTGACTATTTTAGACTTTACCGTGGTACGAGGCAAGGCTGTCCTTTGAGCCCGTTGCTCTTTGCCTTGGCAGTTGAGCCGTTAGCTATTGCAATCCGTGGGAGCCGGGACTTTCTAGGCATTCGTAGGGGTGGCATTGAGCATAGGGTTTCACTCTATGCTGACGATCTTTTATTATTTCTCTCCAACCCACTTACTTCATTACCCGCTATACTCAATATTTTGGATAGTTTTAGTAGGTTTTCTGGTTATAAAATTAATCTTAATAAGAGTGAACCGTTTCTGATTAATGAAAAGATTCAAGTTCAGGATTTTGAAAATTTTCCTTTCAAGGTTGTTATTGATCATTTTAATTATCTTGGGATATGTGTCACTAAACAATTTAATTACTTGTTTAAAAATAATTTTCTCCCCTTACTTGACCAGTGCAAGCTAATACTTTCCAAATGGTCCCCATTATCCTTGTCTTTAATTGGCAGAATCAATTCTGTAAAAATGATGTTACTTCCAAAGTTTTTATATTTGTTTCAATGTCTCCCCATTTTTATTCCTAAATCCTTTTTTAAGTCTTTGGACTCTCTGATTACCTCATTTATTTGGAATGGTAAACATCCGAGATTGAGGAAAGTTTTTCTTCAAAGACCCAAATCAGTAGGTGGCATGGCTCTGCCTAACTTTCAATATTACTACTGGGCAGCAAATATCAGGTGCATGTTATATTGGAAACATTTTTATCTGGAACCCAAATCACCAATTTGGATCCTTATGGAGTCACATGTGGACAATCAAACCTCCCTACCGGCAATTTTAGGTTCACCACTTCCCCTTGCTTTGTCTACACTGGGTAATAATAAAGTAGTTCGTCAGTCTCTTAGAATTTGGTCTCAATTCAGGAAAAATTTCGGTCTTCAGTTTTTTTCCATTAGAAGTCCAATTGCCGCAAATCATTTATTTACCCCATCAACTATTGATAGTGCATTTCATATATGGCACAGAAAAGGTTTAAAATCTTTTGCGGATTTATATTTTGATGGTCAATTTGCAAGTTTTTCTCAACTTTCCACCAAATTCGACATCACTTCTACACATTTTTTCCGCTTCCTCCAGGTCAGACATTATGTGCAAACCATGACAAAACAATTCCCTCAAAAACCTTCTGATAATCGTCTAGATGATTTTTTATTAGTTAAACCAACTTCTAAGGGGGTAATGTCAGTTTTATATAATTTAATTTCAAATTTACAATCTTCTTCTCTGGCCGCTATCAAATTGAACTGGGAACAAGATCTTAATTTTACTTTTACTGATGAACTGTGGGACTCTATTCTTGGCCAGGTTCACACTGTATCAATGTGTGCTCGTCACGCTCTTATTCAATTTAAGATTGTACACCGGATGCACCTGTCCAAGGTTAAGTTAGCACGTATTTACTCGGATATAGACCCAACTTGTGAAAAGTGTGGTAGCGCTCCTGGCACTTTGCTTCACATGTATTGGTCCTGCCCTGCATTGATGAATTTTTGGCATTCTGTTTTTATCACTATGTCTGAAGTCCTGCAATATCAAATTAAACCTGATCCATTATGCGCCATTTTTGGTGTGGCTCCAGAACTTGTCTTGTCAAGTTCCAAATTAAAAGTATTCAAATTTTCATTATTATTGGCCAGACGTGCTGTATTACTGAAGTGGAAAGACTCTTCGCCCCCTTCACATTTACAGTGGATAAAAGATATAATGTCCTGTTTGGATTTAGAAAAAATCAGATATACAGTCTGTGGCTCTGAAAACAAAATTCTATAAATTATGGCGCCCGTTTCTTGATTTCTTTGAAAGACCCACGATTATAGTTTCTGAGTAGCTCATATCCCCTTTACCCCACCCCCACTTCACACACACAATTTTTCTTTGTATTTTTTTTTGTATTGTTTATTTAAAGGTTTTTGTGCTTTGAAGCATTTACATTTGTTGGCTTTAAGTTCTAGTTTTTCACTGTTTGGTTGAAACAAAAATGAAAATTTCTAATACTTTGTATTGTATTGATACTTCAATTAATAATAATAAAAAGACCTTTGAAAGAAAGAATGCATTGTTGCACCACGTTCACTTCCGTGTTTACAGTGAGTAGTGAGTTTATAGTTTACAGTGAGTAACAGAACACATCAGCAAACAGTGTGTGATTTTAAAAAAAACACTCACCCGCGAGGTTTTCAACACCGTCCCTTCCTCCGTCTTCCCCAGCCTGCCCGTGGGCACTTCGTCACATCTCCATCATGACCGCGTGCACGAAACACTGGGTTTGTGTTGAAAAACATGCGCCTGCCCAAAAGCACACCATGGCGGGAGCGCGCGTGAGGAGAGTAGACTATAACGAGTGTTTGAACATTTATACATCTTTAGAGGTAAAATCATTCCTACATCTGGTCAATGAGCTTTAAAACTGTGAATCTCCGGTGTGGACAGACAAACGCACCCACCCATCCCCCCCGCCTTCCCGCTGTAAATGAAAGATGTGTGTGTGTGAAGACTGACATGCAGCAGACAGACAGGTAGGCATGGAAAGAGTGAGAATATTCTCTGTATTTTTTTCAGAAAAACGCAGACTCCAATAGCCAATACAGTGTAACAGAATATTTTTTTTTTCCTCTCCGCTCGGCACCGAGTGGTTGGGGACCATAGGGAGTGTTCAAATGAAGATGCTGCCAATAATTTCCAAATCTACACTCTTTAATATGCATTCAATGCAATTTAGCTGTTGTAATTGATATTGTGTTAATGTTTGTATTTGCTGTTGCACAAGAGTTTTTCTGTATAGCAGAAGTTTCTGCTTAATTTGCAAATCACTATAATAGGAAATTTTTGACAACCCTGTACTTTTCTTGTATTGTTATAGAGAATATCACTGCAGTAAACTGGAAAAAAGCATCTGCTTTAAAATTTGGAATTCTTTCCACAACTTTTAGTGCAAAAACACTCTAAAAACATAACTTTTATCGCAACTTTTTAAAAAAAAGTTCCCACGAATTCAGGCTTTTTGGCCTGCAGCAATCATAAAAACATCCTGCGAAATCCTGGAGGGACTGTATAATGCTGTGAAAGTTAGACAGTGGAAAGTATTCACAGTGAGGTCTGTGAATTATATTGACTGCCAAGGACATAGGGTGCATTCTAATTGCCCAGTAGCTCCCTAAGAAGTGGACTGCATAGAGTATTTAGCCATGTTAGGTAAAATTCTAAACCACAGGGAGCAAAAGCAGGGAAGCAAACAACACATTCATTACTTTACTGGTGTGTAAATCGGAGTGCCATGAATGATCTTCAGGTGTGCTGCAGGAAGTATGCTGGAAATGTCTAATTTCACTTAACATGGCCCCAAAAATGATTCAAAGATTGAAGGATTGCAACGCCCGCAGTCACCAGAGTCAAGACAGGCACGGCTTCCGAGGCCGCCCTGCACCTGCCGCAAAAATCCCAGGGGAACGGTGCCATGCTTGGACTGACAGCACCGTCTGGAGGGGCACGGCTAGTGAGACGCCACTGTCTTCTTCAGAGACCGCACCCTGGTGTCAGCTGTTCAAGGCACCAGACGGGCCATCTAAATAGCACAGTGAAAACTGGGAGACGTTTCACTGTGCTCGTGTGTCCTCCCAAGGTTGAGCTGCATGGCTGCGTATGCCAAATTATCGTTAAGACTCTCCACAATTACGGTAGCATCAGATTTTAATTTTATAGGTATTAGATCTTCATTATGGTCTTTATGTGGTCAAATCTTGTGCTTCTCTTTTCCTTGTTTTGTTTATGTCTAACTTGGGCCCTGCTGTTGGTCACACCTCCTCACTGGCCTTGCCACAGTTGTCAATCGCAAAGCTTTCATCCAGTCAGATTAGGGGCTCATGAATAACACTGAGGAGACCTGAAACACAATGTTTTCTGGTAGGGCTCACAGACTGGCTTCCTAGATCTCATGTAAGATGACACATACATGTCAGATATGATGTCAAAATATGAAATTAATCCACAAAAAAGGCAATATGTGGGCCCTTTAACTATTTTTCAGGATTAGTTGTCCAGGTGTCTTGAGGGACATTTCATATTTCTTCTATAACAATGGATTGCATTTACATAGCTTCCTTCATGATACCCAAAGCGCTTTAAAATGAGTCCATTATTCATTCACTCCATAGACAGATGTAGTGGTAAATGACTGCTGTAGCCACAGCTGCCCTGGGGCAGACTGATGGAAACGTGGCTGACCATTACAAAACATTTATACACATTCATATCCAGTATCATGGACACTGGAGGCAAGGTGAGTAAAGTGTCTTGCCCAGGTACACACTGGCAGGATGGCTGGGGAGAGCGAGATTCGAACTGTCAACTCTCCAGTTATTGGAAGAGCTGCTCTACCTCCTGAGCCACTGCCACCCCAAATGTTTGTTGGTTCTTTTTGTTCCATTTTCTGTCAAGACAATCCATCCATCCATTCATGCTGTACTGTCTATCTGGAGGATCGGGTTGCGGGGGCAGCATTCTAAATAGAGAAGTTCAGATTGCTGCCTGGTGTACATAGCACCATGATCCCCACGATCCCTCCTGCAGGTGGTGAGCCTATTATGTATTTATTTACTGTTCATATACTGTTTATATTGGAGCTCTTATTTGTGTGGTATGGGGTGGTGGCTCCAGCTTCTGGTCCCACCAGCCTCGGGTGGTATAAGAGGGGCTGCAGATAGGGGGGCGGTCTCTTCCACCTTACCTTTGCCAGCGGCTGCATGCACGGCAGGTGCACTGAGATCAGCTTGATGATAAAGAAGTGTTCAGCTCCACTCCTGGCATCATCCTTGTCTACAAGTTACTTGCCCCGCCTTACCTCGCTGAGCTTCTTCACTTTTACACTCCTGCTCGGTCTCTCAGGTCAGCTGATCAGTTACTCCTGGAGATACCAAAATCAAAGAGGAAGCTCAGAGGGGACAGAGCTTTTTCTGTTGCTGCTCCTAAACTTTGGAACAGTCTTCCTTTGCCTATTAGACAGGTGCCTACACTGTCCACTTTTAAATCTTATCTTAAAACTAATTTTTACTCCTTGGCCTTCAACCCACCTTGAGACATTGATTGCACTTGTTTTATTGCTTTATTATATGATTGTCATTTTTATTTGTTTTGTTTCATACATTTTTAGTTGCATTTTATTGTCTTTTATGTCCTTTTCGTTTTATCTATTCCTGATGTACAGCACTTTATATCACCTGTAGCTGTTTTTAAAGTGCTTTAGAAACAAAGTTTGATTGATTGATTGATAACAATTGGTGACGAGAAGTAAACACGTGGAGGCGTGTGGAACACCTGTTCGGCCATTCCTGGAGTTCCAGGGGGAACCGCCTGTACCATGGCCTCAGTGGTACGAGGCTTTTCAGACATACATGGTGGCGCTGGACCTGGGATGAATGGAGAAGCTGAGGTCTCGTGTGTTGTTAGTACACAACCTGGGAATTCAGGGACAGAGAATTTTGGGCACGCTTGGAGACGCAGACAATTACGAACAAGTGATCGAGTTAATGGCCCGCCATTTTAGGGTGCCAGACAATGTCATCGTCAGACGGATTAAGTTCAGACAGTGCCACCAACAGGTAGGGGAACTGATCCAGCGGTTTGTGTCGGACTTAAGGCAGCTGGCCGTTGAGTGCCAGTTCGGGCCGTTGAAAGAGAAAATGGTTCATGACCAGTTGGCAGAACTCACCAACTGTGTTGCAGTCCACTCCAAGCTGCTCTCATTCCCGGGTGAGTTGTCACTGACTAGGGCTGTCAAGTTGGGGCTACAGCTGGAAGCAGCGGACAAGCTAACTCAGGAGCTAAGCGAGCGCCTTTCACCGGGAAATTCAAGATCCCCCATGGTTGCACAGGTAGAGGACCTGGACAGCAATGGGAGCTTCAAGGACGACGTGGAGGAGGCCAATGCTGCAAGGATGAGGTCTGCCCCGGGGAAGCCCAGGTGTATGGGTTGTGGGTCCACGAAGCACCGCTATAAGGCTAGAGAGTGTGCGGCAAAAGGGAAGCATTGCAGAAAATGTGGCTGTCTACACCACTTTGCGAGAGTATGCCAGTCAGAAGAACAGGAGAGACCGTGCAGGAATTCAACTCCCCCTGCCCCAACGGTGATACACACGGTGTCCCTGAGTACCTGTGGGCGCAGAAGCTGCACGTTAGTTCTGGATGGAGTTCTGGTACAGATGCTGGTTGACACGGGAGCAGAGAGTTCTGTGCTGAACTGGGCTATGGTTAGAGAATATTTTCCCCACTACAGGATTGGAGGTGTCTCAGCGCTACTTTGTTGTCATAGAGGAGGACGTTTGGCCATGGTGAGTACTGTCACACTGACGGTTCAGTACAAATCGGTGGAGATGGCCGATGTGGAGTTTGTCGTGACGGCCTACGTCTCTAACATCATGGGCTGCAACCTGTTTTATGGCCTTGGATTTTCCATCAAGAATGGCGCTGGGGAAGAGCGGTCGGGCTGCAGACTGTGGGACCGACCGGTTCCAAGAGTTAGGGATGATGCTGTGTGGGATGAGCAGTTGCTGGGCACTGCGGAAAGTGGACAGACCGTGTCACGCTCAGGATCACTGCGGGAGGGCCCCGGTGCCAGTGTCCGAGCTGCCCTGGATGTGGGCGCCGGGCATCACGGGGGAGGATCTGCAGTGGCAAGCAATGCCCAAACGATGGTCTCAGGTGTTCCCGGAGCATGGCCGTAGAGGACTGGTGAACACGGGACCACAGGGGTGGGGTTGGCAGCGGATCTACAAGCGGTCGGAGCAGGACCGAGTGGCACTGGAGGAGCGAGTGCCAGGCGGAAACACCACAGGCAGTGCAAGGCCCCCCTCAGTGTCGTGGACTGGTTATCTTCTGCTGTCGGATGTCTCATGGCACCATCCTAATGAGCTATGGTGTGCCCCGAGGAAGGCAGAAAGGCATGGCCCCAGAGGGTTGGAGCGTTTGCAGGTGTGGAGGAGAAGACGCTTTGGGATTGAGGCTGTGGTCCAGGAAGCGGACTGCCTCCAGGGGCGGACTGATGGTGATGGGTCTGAGGGGGGGCACAGGTCATCTTCACCGAGTCATGGATGTGTTCTGGTTGTTAAAATTTTTTTCTGTGTTAATAGTTTGGGGGATTGTTTTAGCATTATATTTTACATAGGAGACACGGCAGTAGTTTTTTTTTTTTTTTTTTTTACAGGACTGTTATATAGCATAGGTGGCAGAATAACCCGCCTCGCCATATAGGGGGTAGGACGGCAGTCTACCCATCCCCCCTAATTTTAGTTCTTTTGGTGTGAATGTCATAGGCCCTTTTTGGTGATTTTGGTTTAATTATGCTTAGCGGATGATTCGGGTTCTAAATTGGGGTGAGCTGATAGTATGTGTGTTTTGAATTTTTTCTACGGGGGGAATATTATGTATTTATTTACTGTTCATAAACTGTTTATATTGGAGCTCTTATTTGTGTGGTATGGGGTGGTGGCTTCGGCTTCCGGTCCCGCCAGCCCCAGTGGTATAAGAGGGGCTGCAGGTAGGGGGGGCGGTCTCTTCCGCCTTACCTTTACCAGCGGCTGCATGCACAGCAGGTGCACTGAGATCAGCTTGAAAGTGTTCAGCTCCACTCCTGGCGTCTTCCTTGTCTACAAGTTACGACATAACAGAGCCCACTGGAGGGTGGACCCATGTGGCTCTATTGCGTACACTGGATCCTTGTTGTAACCTTTCCATGGGAATCCACTGGGCCACTCTTGGTCTGGACCTTCACCCAGGACCAATATGCCTTGGGAGACCTTACCAGAGGCAAGTTGCACCAACAACATAGCTTCTGGCATCATTCAGGCACACAAATTATACAACACAATCTTGTATTTTTAATTGTTATTCATCACTCTATAAAACTTGTTGCCACTGATTTTCAATCCCATTCTTGTGTAATTCAGCATATCTTAGCCTTTTCTCCGTTTCCTTTCGAAGAGAATGACTTATTGACAACCACTCTTCCACTGAGACCATTCTGATGAGGCTGCAGTCAGTGGTAGAATGATCAAATGAAGGGTCAGATGAATCTCTCAGGTCCTGTCAGGTCTTTGCTGTTTTATTTTTCTACCATATTTTTAAAGGATGTGAATTTTACATCAGTCCACCAAGGATTTCGTGGATTTTTGTGGGGGGTGCTTCGGGAGTATGGGGTATCGGGCTTGTTGTTACGAGCTATTCAGTCTCTGTACGACCGTTGTGAGAGTTTGGTTCGTATTGCCAACACTTGGTCGGAGTCATTCCCAGTGAGAGTTGGACTCCGCCAGGGCTGCCCTTTGACACCGATCCTGTTCATAATTTTTATGGACAGGATTTCTAGACGCAGCCAGGGAATGGAGGGTGTCATGCTTGGTGACCACAGGATCTCATCTCTGTTGTTTGCAGATGATGTTGTCCTGTTGGCTTCATCCAGCAATGACCTACAGCTCTTGCTGGGACGGTTTGCCGCTGAGTGTGAAGCGGCTGGGATGAGAATCAGCACCTCCAAGTCCGAGCCCATGGTCCTCAGCCGGAAAAAGGTGGATTGTCCTCTCCGGGTTGGGGACAGGCTTCTGCCCCAAGTGGAGGAGTTTAAGTATCTTGGGGTCTTGTTCACGAGTGAGGGGAAAATGGAGCGAGAGATCGACAGACGGATTGGAGCAGCATCTGCAGTGATGCGGACGTTGTACCGGTCTGTTGTGGTGAAGAGGGAGCTTAGTTCTAAGGCAAAGCTGTCGATTTACCAGTCAGTCTACGTTCCTACTCTCACCTATGGTCACGAGCTTTGGGTAATGACCGAAAGAACGAGATTGCGGATACAAGCGGCTGAAATGAGCTTTCTCCGTAGGATTGCTGGACTCACCCTCAGAGATAGGGTGAGGAGCTCAGTCATCCGGGAGAGGCTCAGAGTAGAACCGCTGCTCCTCCACATTGAAAGGAGTCAGTTGAGGTGGTATGGGCATCTGATTAGGATGCCTCCTGGACGCCTCCCACTTGAGGTGTTTTAGGCACGTCCCACTGGGAGGAGACCCCGGGGCAGACCCAGGACTCGGTGGAGAGACTATGTCTCCCAGCTGGTCTGGGAACGCCTTGGTATCCCCTCTGAAGAGCTGGAGCAGGTGGCTGGGGAGAGGGAAGTCTGGGCTTCTCTGCTTGAACTGCTGCCTCCGCGACCCGGACCTCCGGAAAAGCGGTAGAAGATGGATGAATTTTACATACTGTTTATTTGCTGTAGATGATTCCTTAGGCCTGACAGTTCTTTTTTTTTTTGTCCTCCATATGTTCAGGTACAAGGACAGCCAAAAGATTTTGAAAAACCTTCAGAAAGCTTGGAGAACTATTGCTCAAAACCACTTCAAAAATTACAAGAAAGTCAGGCTCCAGCAAAGTAAAAATTAGTGAAATGTTAAAATTACTTGCAAAAAATACAGAGAATCACTTCTTAACACAAGTGTATAATCACTGCCTAAATCCAGGGAGTTTTGAAGATGTTAAGGTAAAATATGCATCTACTAAAAAGTTTGAGTTGGAAAAGTTTGTTCAAGTAAGATTATTTGGTGAACATATGGAGGATTTCTGGTTTACCCTTCAGCTGGTGTGTTGCTATTGTTTCTGCTTTAATCATAATGTTCTAAAGGCAGAGGGATGTTTGTTTATCTTTTATGATTGTGCAGCCAGTCCAATCTGCTATTCTGAAACCTGCATTTAAGATTTCGGCTACATCTAAATTATATACTTTGATTCCCCGGTGGGAGATCCTCAGAATTCAACAGATATTTCATATAAGATTAATTAGACAAGGAGCATACTTGACAATGTTGACAAGATCTATGTTTTTTGGCCCCAGCTGTTAGGAACAGTAAGGCTGTTTTTCCATCTGTCAATCATCACACAAATAACTGAATAATTTTAGTTATGAGCCATTTTACCTCTGGAGGTCAAAAAGGTCTGTTTGATAATCAGACAGTTGGTGTTTGATCACTTTAGTATAAAGATTAACTGAATTAAATGTACTAGAGTGGTACCAGGCCATTTTGGTTATAGTTGTGTTTGAATACAGAGAAATATATTTAAATATTGTAATGTGATGATGCAGGCTACAGAATTAGACATTCCTAATCCAGGATATTGTTGTAAAAGGCTTTGATTAACTTGAATTTGGAGCATCACTCTAACTGAAAATGATGGTAAAAACTAAGTGGAACTGAGGAATCAAAATGAATAAAGAGGTACAAACCAGGGTCTCCTGGATAAGACATCTGTGGCAAGGGTGGCCTGGACTCCTTCAGAAAGAACAAAACCTTCTTGGCAATGCCAGGAACCTAGTGTGTTTGCCCAGTAAGGGACATATTCAGTGGGCACAATGCCAACATACACGTTAGGCTTTCTAGCTGCCTACATTGATAAAGGAAATACATTTACATTAACCACATCACCATGGTTCTCTAATGACGTCTCCATGTCTCTGTCTGTCTGTCTGTCTCTCAATAAGGCTTGCCAGTGTGATGTAGTGTTTACAGAATTGACCAAGTGCATTCTGGGAAAGGTAGGCTATGGTAGTTCGCTGAGATTAGTCTACGTAGCATCACAAAGAAGCAGACACCGGGAAGTATTGCTGTGTTGTAAACTGCAATAGTCATTCTCACAACCACCATGGAAAAAAGATTCACGATGGAATAGGCTTTTATTGTTTTCAAACGTGGAAGAAGAAAAGCACAGTCTACGTTTCAGATCTAACAAAGAGGCGACGCATTGCCTGGATTGCAGCCACAGGAAGACCCAACATAACTTTCAATCACACTCCTTTATTGATGGTGGTGTGCTCAAAGCATTTTCATAAAGGTACATTACAATTTACTCTATATAACTCTGTTGTTGCTGAGTTGTTAAAACTTGCTTGTGTTATGGCTGTAATAATAGTCGGGAGACCTCTTATGCCATGCAGTGAACTCAGTAAACTGAATTTTATTAAGGACACACACAACAATATACAGTTTGGCCGTAGCCCACCTGACGTCACACCCAGGGTGGGTACGGCAAGCCCTAAGAGACACACACACACACACACACACATACAAAAACACACACACACACACACACACACACACACACCATTCACTACGCATCATTCCCCTCCTCCTTACAAAAGCGCAAAACACATGCACACAATTCAGACCCACCCCAATTTAGGACCCAAATCATGTACTAAGAAATGACAGGGAACCATGAACTATAATGATCTAACACATTCACCCCCCAAAGAAAACAACTCAAATTGGACCATGTCTCTAAAATAGGTAAAATAATCTCACAACAACATATTCCTACACTCATGCAATCATATAAACATGTTATTTACATCATATCAACATATTTACAGTAAAATTATTTACGTGACACCAATGTCCACGGGCAGCCACAGGAAAAACTGGCTCAGGGGTCCAGGGCAGCCCCACGGCATGCGTGTCCCTGGCAGACGCCTGCCCCCAGGGTCGAAGATGACCTCCCCGGCGAGAATGTCTCTACTCCTCACCCTCGACCGCTTCTCCTGTCTGGACCCACAGAGCTGCTGCCCGGCACACAGTCCCTCCGTACCTGTCGGTCCACCCCCAGCCATCTCCAAAACTGCTGCAGTTGCTGCCGTTGTAGCCCGAGACACTCCAGCCCCCTAAGGCCGAACTTTGGGGAAAACCAAAGCCCGCTCGTCGGAGTCGCTTGTTGACCAGTCACCTCACCTCTGCACCCAGCACCCTCGTCCAAGGCACTCCGCTGCGCTGCCTCTGCGCCCGGCTGTCGCTGTTCTCTCCCGGGGGTCACAGCATCACTCTCACCGGCGTCACTCACCAACCCAGGTGCCTCACCTCTGCGCCCAGAACCTTCGTCCAAGGCATCTGCTGCACTGCCTCTGCGCCCGGCTGTCGCTGCTGCTTCCCGGGGTTTTCAGTCTCCTTGCTCCCGCTCTCCCGCTGCCCAGACTCCAGCTGCAGGGAAGACTCAGTTGAGTCTGGTCGCTGCTCTCCCTTTCCCCTGTTGCTGCTCACCATGCTGTCAACATCACCAGCGCTCCAGTCACGCACCGCACTGAGCTCCTTGGCTGGCTCGCCGTCTCCGATAACCAGGGGCTCAGGTTCCCCCGGATACCCAGCTGGTAGCTTGTAGCTTGATTTTGGTGCGCACCTAGTGTCAAGGCTAACCTTCCCGTTGCCACGGACTGAGCCTTTAGCTCCTCCAAGCTAACTAGCTTAGCTCCTCTTGGCACCAACAGTCTCACTACCCACAGCCCCAGCTTCTTGTCCCTTGGACGTTCAGCAAAATCTCCAGCCAGCCGCCTGACAGCATCTGCATAAAGCTCCGTCTCTCCCAACATGCCGAAAATTCTCCGACCCTCTGCGCCACCACAACAGACCAGAAGCTCCCGTCCTCGGTCTCAGTCAAGTCTACCCAGGCCCAGCCCAGCGATGTATCCCCAAAGCATAGCTATCCAATCCGGCCACCGGGTCGCTGGCTCCTCCGGACACTCCAGAAACGACAGCAGAGGTAAAGGTAACCCATACGCCTCCATGATTTTCTCTTGTCGCCAAAATGTTATGTCTGCATAATAGTCGGGAGACCTCTTATGCCATGCAGTGAACTCAGCGAACTGAACTTTATTAAGGGGACACACAACTATATACAGTCTGGTCGTAGCCCGCCTGACGTCACACCCAGGGCGGGTACGGCAAGCCTTAAGGGCCACACACACTCACACAACATTCACTACACATCAGCTTGGTCATAGCGTTTTCCCTACGTTAGCAGTGCTAAGCTAAACAAAGACTCCGATATCCGAGTAGTGAGAAAAAGTATATCACTACACACTTCAGAATGTTTAAGTGGTTGAATTTGTTCTACACTTACGTATTTTTCTCCTGTTTTCTTTGCTTTTACAGGCAGACCAGCTTATGAAATGCTAGTGTGTGATGCTAACTGGGCACCTTCTCTAAACTGGTATCAAGTCACTCCATCCCCAAATCACAACTTACCCTAGATGTTCCGTACCTGTTTAATTAAATACTTACCAAATCAAAATGATGTTGTGGTTTATTTTTAATATCAAAATGTGATTCAAAACAGAAGCTGAAATTAAGGCTGAAATGAAACTCAAAAATGTCATGGCAATCAGTGGCATAAGTGTAGCAGCTCATTTTAATTAACCAAACCCCAGCCCATTACTAGATTGGTTTGCTGTATCATGGCTGATCTTTACCATAGAATCTGCAGTGATTTTTAAATAACTTTTTATATGAACATTTTCTTTTGACTCCTTGAACTCACCCCCCCAAAAAAAACATAAATGAAAGGCAAAACATCCCTCCATTCGAGTCTAGCTGTCAGCTGCTACTCTTATGCCACTGATTGCCATGATATTTATGAGAATTTGACAGTAGCCTTAATTTCAGCTTCTGTTCTGAAGCTTTAGATAAGCTAGTAATCACATTTTGATATTACAAATAAACAACATTTTGGTTGGTAAGTATTTAATTATGCAGGTACGGAATGTCTAAAGTACGTTGTAATTTGGGTACGGAGTGACTTGGCACAGAGTGTCCAGAAACCCTCTAAACCTTGGGCATGCAGAGGACGGATAGATAGATACAGGTGCCATGGCGAAGTTTGACTCCTCCCCTCACAACTTCAACCACCTGTAACTCGGGCAAAACCTGTCCGATGTGCACTAAACTTTCCATGATGGAAAATAGTTCCACCCCGAACGCAATGACATCAAAATACCTGAAAACTGATATAGCGCCAAATAGTGGTTGACAAAAGAATTGCTGAAAACTGTTTTATTTATTACTCACGCACGGCTGGCTAGAATGATGTGAAATTTTCTGAGATTCATCAGACCACAGCCATGATTATAACTGAACATCAACTTTAGCATGACATGAAATGTGTTGCCATGGACATGCCCTCATCACCATTCAATCCATGAGCTTATGGGGAGGGGTGGGAAGGTGTAGATGGATGGATGTACTTTATTGATCCCAAACTGGGAAATTGCAGTTCAAGGTTCAAGCTACAACTCCTGATAGGTTTAACCACTTATGCAGAAGGGTGAGGAGATCACGACAAAAAGAATCGGCAGGGCATGCAAGTGAACCCCCAACACAGACCCCCAACATCACTGGCCCCATGACTGAGATGGATAATGGAGCTCCTTTATATTCAGGTAGTCTTTCTTTTTGGCCTAGGTTTTTCTTTCTAAAATGTATCTTGGGATTCCTTTTGATTACAAAATATATTAACTAAAGTAGTATATTGTCCTTATCACCAACCGATGACACCACACCTCTGGCTGAGATGGAGGAAAGAACATCTGATGAAGCATCACAGATCTGTCAGGCTGATGATGCTCCCATGGAAAATGTGCAAGAACAGCAGAACTGTAGCATGTGTCACCTTAGGCTTAAATTTTACTCTTGCAAGAGGAGAACAGAATAGGCTTTACTGTCATTGTACAGTAGTACAGCACAATGAAATTGTGGGACTGTGGCTTTCTTCAGAAGCTGTCACCAGGAGACATGGCATTGGCAGACTGTGGATTTGATATTAAGGAAAGCATTGCCCTTGTAGGTGCCACACTGAAAATACCTGCATTCACCAGGGGCCACAGCCAGCTTGATGCCAGAGACATGAATGTAGCTACAACCAGGCCTCCTACTTTTCTACATCTTCTTTTCAACCCAGCCGGTTGAGGTGAATGGCCGTCCTCTATGAGCTATGGGTCTGCTTGAGGTTTCTGCCCATTAAAGGGAAGTTTTTCCTCACCTGTGTCGCCACAGTGCTGGCTCTTGGGGGTCTCTGATGGTTTCTATAAATTTGAGAGTGTGGCCTAAACCCACCCTTTTGTAAAGTGCCTTGAGATAACCCTGTGTTGTGATTTGGCGCTATATAAATAAATTGAATTGAATTGAGAGAGTAATAGGGTGCATGCGCTCCAAATATACAATACTGAATGACACTGGACGCCTCCCACTTGAGGTGTTTCAGGCACGTCCCACTGGGAGGAGACCCCGGGGCAGACCCAGGACTCGGTGGAGAGACTATGTCTCCCAGCTAGTCTGGGAACGCCTTGGTATCCCCTCTGAAGAGCTGGAGCAGGTGGCTGGGGAGAGGGAAGTCTGGGCTTCTCTGCTTGAACTGCTGCCTCCGCGACCCGGACCTCCGGAAAAGCGGTAGAAGATGGATGGATGGATGGATGGATGAATGACACTATACATCTGGCCTTTGTGGTACCATGTGAAGGCGAGGACATGACTTTACTGGATGAGATTGTTGCTGCAACCTGCGCTTTGACCAATATGTGTCCAAGTGTTGTTATAAAGCCATAGTTTTAGAATGTAGACAGTGACATGTTTTTGGTATGGTTTACCCCTTCAGACATAATGTCTTTAACGGCTTTGTAACAATTTGAAAATAAAGTACACAATGGTTTACAAACTCCAGCTCTTTATTTATAAGGTGCAAAATTCTGAGCATAACTTAAGTTGTGAGAAACACTGTACAGAATGTATGCAAAGCACAGTTCAAAAATGGGTCTTTTTGAATGTAATACTTTTTAAAAGCTTTGTAAAATGTGGAACAGTTTCAAGTCACAAAGAATAGAATAGACTTTACTGTCATTGTACAGTTGTATAGTGCAACAAAATTGTGGATACTCCACCAGGCTACTGCGCAATTAAGTATAAGAGAAAGATTACATAAAACACAGTTACAGAACACACAACTGAAATAGAAACAGCCCAGGATTATGGAGAACCTGTAGTAAAAAAAAATAATACAGGAATATAAAATGACATGCATCAATATGTTTCCCACAACAATGTTACACTATATAACCAGACTCATGCTATAGTATTCTAGTGTGCACATATGGTATAACCACGGCTGCTGTGGGGCTGCTGCTTGACTGAGTCCCACATCCTAGATGGAACCACCGGTTTACACAGTTTTGGTTATGACAGGCAACCATGTCATCCAGCTCTTCTGGCTGCCTGCAAGTACGCCACAACACATTCAGAATTACAACAGATTAAGCACAAGAGCTATAATCATAACAAGCTAATTTGTATAATCAAAACAAAGTAAACAATTTGATAAAAGTTTCATATAGATTTAAAACAATAAATGACAAGTTCACACATTTTTTTCACAGAACTTGAAAATGATATAATTTCTGTACATTTTGAAAAATATTTTCAAAGTGCTGCACATTTTAATTTCATCTGGTTGTATAGGGAAAGAACGATGTTTAGCATAACAAGAGAGGAAATAAAAAGAAACGTACCTTTGTGTTCACAGCTGTCTTCAGGTGTACCTTGTACATCTCCAAGTCATCACCCATCCATTTGTGAACTGTGCTTGGGCTGCTGCAAAGACTTAGTTACTGAAAACTTCCTGTGTATATGGACTTACAGTTAAAATAAATAAAATAAATGAAGGCATGGTCGGAATTAGGCAGAATGTTTACGTCCGAACTCCACGTTGTATGTTGGTAGATTTCCATCCCCTTAACCCCTTTAAACTTTGCTAAATAGCATGTCATTGCCATCCCATTCAGTTTGGTGTAGTATGGTCCCTCTAAATTTTCCTTCGAACAGTGCATTTTGTGATTTTTATTTTTTTTTGTTCATTCATAACAAATGTAGAGGTGCCATGTACTTGTGCGGCCTACACAAACAACCTAGAATGCATTGTGTGTTTGTCACGTGGGATGGCAATATATATATATATATATATATATATATATATATATATATATATATATACGTATATATACACTACCGTTCAGAAGTTTGGGGTCACCTCAGACAATTTTGTGTTTTCCATGAAAAGTCACACTTTTATTTACCACCATGAGTTGTAAAATGAATAGAAAATGTAGTCAAGACATTGACAAGGTTAGAAATAATGATTTAAGATAAGATAAGATAAGATAAGCCTTTATTAGTCCCACAACGGGGAAATTCCAGGATTGCAACAGCACAGGGATAGCAGCACTCAGAGCAACAATCAGAAGGCAAGAAAAAAAAAAAAAAAAAAAACAAGCAAGCAAGAGCAGCTAATATACATATGTACGTATTACTATAAAATATATATATATACACACACACACAGACACACAGTGCAGAGCATTGTAGCTGGATGGAATAAATATATGAATATATGAACACACAGTGCAGAGCATTGTAGCTAGATGGAATAAATATGTAAATATATAAACACCCACAGTACGGAGCATTGCAGCAACTCTCAATTCAAAATCCTCAAAGAATCCTCCATTTGCAGCAATTACAGCATTGCAGACCTAACATGATTGCACAAGGGTTTTCTAATCATCCATTAGCCGATGATTTTCCATGTACTCACTGCAGTACAATTTTGAGAAGAAGTCCACAGCTCTCTTCCTTATCTCAGCTGAGTCTGTAAGATCACGTCCATCAGTCATTTTTGGCCATTTTGTTTTTTTTTCTAGGCTGAAGAAAAACTTAGATGGTGCATCCATTTCAGTTATACACTGAAAGCGTGACCGGACTAATGCACCTTGTGCTCTAGTCCCCAGCAGATCTGCCAATGTGGCCTTTTTGGATTTGAGCACCTTAAAATGGCCTCCATTTTCCGTGGAATCACACTAAGCATGGAGTTCCACTATATCAGTCTCCAGACTTCTAATTGATTGCATAATTTCTCTTGTGACATTGAAATTGTACTGATTACAAAGCTGTTGGATTTGTATCTTTCCGATACCCTGTGGCGGATGGTATAATAAGGCACAGCGAAGTGAAGTTTAAAAGGGTGTTTTATTCATCCACCATCACAGGACTCACTCCAGCGCTGTGAAAGCGCACTGGAGCAAGCCCTCAGCAAACAGGCAATGCGTGTGATCAAAAGCAGTAGTCAGAGAGTCAGCAAGCGATATGCAGTTGGCTTATAAACCCAGCTAGACAATTTACATTTACATGAGAGTCACGCATATCAATAGCAGGATTATTGGCACCAGAATCAGACAAAGAGAGGCTGCCTAATGATATCAGTCCATACATCTCACTGTTATGCTAATTGCTCCAGCTGAGCGCTCTGCTTGTCCGTAGGCTGTGGGGGACACCCACACACTCCCCCCCAGAGGAGGTAGCTGAGGCCTCGATCGTCCGGCTTTAGTAGCAAGCTGCGGGAAAAGCTCTGTGCAGGCGGAGGGAGCGGGGGGGGTAGCAAGTGCCGGCCTGGGACGGCGAAGTTGTCTGGGCCGCGCAAAAATTGCATGTGGATCCACGAAGTTGAGGGGCTGTCCCGTTGAACGTGGCGGAGATCCACAGCGGCTGTGAGAAGAAAAATTTGTCTCAGACTCCTCTCGCGGCTATGAAGAAAAAACAGGAGCTGCAGCAGTGTGAGGACCTTGGCGTGTTGGCTTTAGGTGCGCATGCAGCCCTAAAGCCCTCAGGGACAGCTGACTGCTGAATTCCCATTGTGCGCCGTGGCTGAGAACCATACAAAATCCTGTGTGCGGGCTGCGTGTGTGCTTCAGGTGTGTGAGCAGCCCTGAAGGTTCCGAGGATGGCGGTCGGCCGTGTCTCTCAGGCGTGTGCAGCGGCAGAGGACGATGGCGGTCTGTGGAGCCGGTATTGTCCCGTGCGTGGTGCGCTTCCCTCGTAACCCCCCGGTGTGCGTGCGGGGGTTCAGTGCATGGCAGGTTCGCTGTCGAGGCGAGTCAGGGCCAGGGAGCTTGCTGGAGATCAGCGTCGTTGGCGCCGATGGTCATCCCTGTTCAGGCTGTTGCTGTCGTTCGCTCGTGCCGGGTCATGGTGCGTTCTGGTCCACGCTCTGCGTTCTCCGTCCGGCCCTGGAGGTCGCCGATGTGGAGAGAGGACGAGGTGCGTGCGCGCTCGTGTGAATGCGGAGGAGCGGTGAGAGGGAGTAGACGCACTTTGTCCCTCGGCCGGTCCCAGCGTGGATGTCCCGATCTCAGGCGTGGGTCGCATCATGACGCTTTCCGCAGCCTTCCTGGTCGTGGATGATCTCCAGAGAATTCGCCTGGTGGTGGCTCTGCGTCGAGGTCTCCCTGTAGCAGAAGGGAGGGCAGTCCATCTGCGTCAGGCTGCTGCGTTTGCTTGTTGTCGGAGTCACCGCCGGGTGCTGCGTTCGTTCGTCGTCAGTGTGTTCTTTCTTTCGGGGTCACCAGTGTGGCGGATGGTATAATAAGGCACGGCGAAGTGAAGTTTAAAAGGGTGTTTTATTCATCCACCATCACAGGACTCACTCCAGCGCTGTGAAAGCGCACTGGAGCGAGCCCTCAGCAAACAGGCAATGCGTGTGATCAAAAGCAGTAGTCAGAGAGTCAGCAAGCGATATGCAGCTGGCTTATAAACCCAGCTAGACAATGCATGCACGGCACATTAGCATCACAGTAAACTGCAGGAAGGCATGGGACATTTACATGAGAGTCACGCATATCAATAGCAGGATTATTGGCGCCGGAATCAGACAAAGAGAGGCTGCCTAATGATATCAGTCCATACATCTCACTGTTATGCTAATTGCTCCAGCTGAGCGCTCTGCTTGTCCGTAGGCTGTGGGGGACACCCACAACCCCACCATTGCTGCAAAGATGTAAACTGAGATTTTGTTTTGTCTGCCATTGTTTCCAAAAAAGTTAAAACAATCTCTAAAATGTCCATCATCTGTCAGCACCGTATTAAAATGCCAATACGCACGACTGGGTTTTACCCCACTTATAAAAACATTCCCAACTAAAATAGGGCACTATGTGCCACTGGGCACATAAAACAAGATTTAAAGGATTGCAGGTTGTGATCAAAGCAATAAAATCTGTCCAATCTTGCTAAAGAGATGCGGTTATCTCTACTATGAGCCCATGAGTATTGTATGTCATTTCCATGTTTGGTTCGGTACACATCAATCAGATCATTGGTTTCCACAATAGACTTTGGAAATTTCCTTGACTGAGCATTGGGCTCCACGTGATTTCTGTCCGAGTTGACAATAGTGCAGTTAAAATCCCCCCCCCCCCCGTCATGTGCGGGGTTGTTCTCAACCCTGCCCATGATCTGTGGCTGTAGGTCTTTGATTGTTGCTTATTATTCCCAGCTGGCAGATTATTTGAGCCTGGCTCTCTGCCAGTTCTACGGCCATGCCTCCTCCTCTCGCTCTCTCTCCGTGTCAGACATTCACTGGCTGTGTGTCATCATCACACACATTTACACACATGCACGCAAGCACACACGCACTCAGCACACCCTTTCTCGCTCTCTCTCTCTCTCACACACACACACACACACACACACACACACACACACACACACACACACACACGCACCTGCTCAGCCACACTGCTGTATCCACTTGCCCTCATTAGCGATCTGTGTACTTACGTGGGGCAGTGTGATCATGTCAGTGTGGCGGCTTAGTCAACATTGGACATCCAGGCTCGCTTGTTGTTGGTACCCTTCCCTTTGGAATGTATGGTGTTGTTACTCCAATGTATGGTGTTGTTACTCATTTTCCGCTCCAACATTCATGTAAGTCGTCCTTTTAATTAATGCCCTTCCTCTCTGCTCCGGTTCCACCTGGAGCGCGTGGGGCATCTCTCCCTAGCCAACACAGTTTGTAGCTGGTTGTCTCATCATTATAACTCAATTTTGGATTGTACATGGACATTTTGTGTTTTCACTTTTTTGTTAATAAACACGCTTACTTTACTGCACGTTGGGCTCGCATTAACTGATATGTTCGCTGCACACTTACCCAGCGGACATGACAGTAAGCCACCACCAAAACAAAGAGCCCAAGCAGCGAAGTGGCGTGTTATTTTCACTTTTTGTGTGTGTTTTTCCCTACCTGCTGCTGGAGTTATGGTGGATTATTGGAGCAACGCAGAGCGGCTTGGACTGGCCCGTCTGGAGGACATCTTCTCTAGGATTCAAGGGTGTTATTCCTTTGAGGCAGTTCGCGTGGCTCAGGATACCGCAGTGGAGGTATTAGAAGAATGTCCGGACCTTCTATTTTTCCCTGAGTCGGCGGACATCCTCCATTTCATCCTCTCGCTGCGAGAAGAGGAGTCCGGGAGGGAGTCACCAGAGTTGGAACGGCCCCCAACATGAAAGAGGCGCTCGAGCCGGGTGAAGCCTTCCTCCTTCCTCAGCTCTTCTGCTCCAGCCCCACCCTTGTCTCCAGAGCTCAGGCCTGCTTTACCCCGGGGAGGTCTGGAGGAACGCAGCCAAGCCATCCTAGATGATATTGACCGCCTTATGAAGGAGGAACAGAGGCTTCAATCGGAGGATGGTTTCACTTCATCTATAGATGGTTGGGAAAGACACAGACGGGCTATGCTGGAGGAGATGGATCGCCGTTAGGAGGCGGAGAACTCGGCGGCCACCCCTCCCTCTCCAGCGCCATTCTGGGAGGCTTCTCCACAACTTATGGAGGAGTCCAGTCCTGCCACAGCCGTTGCGAGGAGTGATGCCTCGACAGCTGCAGCTGGAAACATCATTGGCCAGGAGAACAGGCAAGTAATCTCTTCATTTGTTCCTAAAATCGTTGAGAATGCTTGCCTGATCCCTGGTAGAAGGTCTCTGGGTGTGCAGTCCCCAGAGATCTCTCCACCTGCTGCAGCCATGAACTGCTCACTTGCCCTCTCTGTGCTGTTTCCCTTCTCTCCCGAAATTGTTCCGGCACTGGAGCCGGACTGTCGTGTCTGGGAGTAGCTTGAGGTCTGGGAGGACTTCTCCCTTGCAGCAGCGGTGAGCCGGACACCAGCCGCCATGCTGGAGAAATCGCTAGCGTGGGTCATGACGGCTGAGACAATGATGACTGCAGAGATCATCACGCCTGCTGCGGAGGCCGCCGCAGCAGAGTCAGCACCTGAGCTGCACCTTCATGAGACCGAGACCGTGCAAACATCACCTGGATCGTCGGAGTCCTGGACGGCGGTGGAGCTCGAGCTTAGGCAAGTGCTCTCTTTTGTCTTCCTTCTTTCCATAGTAGGGCATTTTTGCCTAGCTTTAGGTGAGGAGAGCCAGCTGCAGCCGCACGCTGCACCTGAGCTTGCCTCACTGGGCTCCGCCGCTGCCTGTGACCCTGACTCTTCCTTCTCTGTGTCCAAGTCTTCTCCTAGGGTCGCCGGAGAGAGGTTCACATCGCCGGACAAGACTGAGGCTCCAGGCTCACCACTAGAGGTTATTGTGGCTGTTGCCACCCTCGCTGTGGTCTCCATTGGTCCAGTTCCTTGTCTGCCAAAGGTCGTGAGTCGGGTTCCGCCTCAGTCCAGGTCTCCAGGGGTGCCTGTGATTGATCGCCTCCTGACTCAGGTTCTCGTACGGGTCGGCTGGTCAAGGGTCAAGATGGTGTTGAGGTCAGCAGTGGCCCAGTTGGGTCCCACTGCGGGTGCAGCAGGGGTCCAGCTGGATTCCACCATGGGTGCAACCATGGCTCGGTCGGGGTCCACCGTGGGTGCAACACTGGCCCAATCAGGGCTCACCGTGGGAGCAATGAGGCCCCAGATTGGGGTCACCGCTGGTGCTACATTGTCCCAGGCTGGGACCACCACGGGTGCGGCCATGGCCCAGCCTGGGTCTGCCGTGGGTGCAGCTGAGCTCCATTCCCAAGCCGGGACCACGGAGGGTGCGGCCGGCCAGCTTGGGGAAACCGAGGTCTCGTCCTCCCTTTCTGAGGACCTCGGGGTGTCCCTTCCTCCTCTGTCTTGCTTCACCGTGGTCCGCCAGGTCCTGCCACCAGTAGCCGCTGGGGTCTCCCTTCCCTGGTCAGGCCACCCACCTTTAAACCCCCCAGTGGGTAGGCAGCTTCCTCGATCACCCCTCCAGTCCTGGTGGCTCAACTATGCGGGCCAGCCGCCCGAAAGACTGGGTTCCTGGGTCAGGTGGCCCTTTTTCTCTGGCAGGCCACCTGATGCTGTTCTGCAGGCTGCCTGCTGGCCCTGGGACTTTGGCCGACCCCCTGAACTTATGGCTGTTCGAGGGCCTTGGGACTTTGGCTCGCTACCAGGACTTGGGGACTCTTGGGTTTTGGGGAGGGGTTTATTGTAATTTTGGGGTTGGAAATTTTTGTTCTCCTTGTGTTGTATTGTGGTGTTTCTCCTTGGTTAATCCCTCCTGGCCTGTTCCCCCCACCTCCTGCCCTGGTTAGTTGTGTTGGGCTTCTGGGTGGGGGTGGGGGGTGGGCAGATTTTCTCTTGCATTTTGTTTCCTTTTTGTGATGGTATGGTGGGTGTCTGGCATCCACCCCTTGGGGAGGGGGGGCTCTGTCATGTGAGGGGTTGTTCTCAACCCCGCCCATGATCTGTGGCTGTAGGTCTTTGATTGTTGCAGATTAGGCCATGCCTCCTCCTCTCGCTCTCTCTCCGTGCCAGACATTCACTGGCTGTGTGTCAACATCACATACATTTACATGCATGCACGCACACACGCACGCACTCAGCACACCCTTTCTCTCTCTCTCACTCACACACACACACACACACACACACACACACACTCAGTCACTCATGCACCTGCTTAGCCACACTGCTGTATCCACTTGCCCTCATTAGCGATCTGTGTACTTATGTGGGGCAGTGTGATCAATCAGTGTGGCGGCTTAGTCAACATTGGACACCCAGGCTCACTTGTTGTTGGTACCCTTCCCTTTGGACTGTATGGTGTTGTTATTCCAGAGCTTTTCCGCTCTCTCCCTAGCCAACGCAGTTTGTAGCTGGTTGTCTCATCATTATAACTCAGTTTTGGACTGTACATGGACATTTTGTGTTTTCACCTTTTTGTTAATAAACACGCTTACTTTACTGCCATAGAGTCCATTGAGGCATAAGAAGAAAGTCTAAACTTTTCAAAAAAGACACACCTTTTCCCTGAACTTACAGGGGCATATACATTTAACAGAATTACAGTTAAATTCTCGTACTTGGCAGTCACTTTAAGTAACCTGCCTGGTACCACCTCTTCTGACCTTATGGACTCAGGCAAGAAATTCCTTGAAAAAAGAACTGCCACTCCAGCACTTACTGTACTTTCATAGCTAAAAAACCACCTCCTTTCCATTCCCTCTTCCATTCAACCTCATTTTCATTGTTACTGTGTGGTTCCTGAACAAGAGCAATGTCCACACACTTTATCTTTAAAAGATCATAAAACATAACTCTCTTCTTTACATCTCTGGCTTCATTAAGATTAAGAGATGAAATTTTGAAGCTACTCATAATTACAAAAACAAATAAGAAAACAACATGATTGTTTTGCCTTCTACTTTTGGGGTGCATTAGTAATTTGCGTCTTCACCTTTAGCACCAGTTTTCTGAGGCGATAAACCTCTGTGTCCCTAAGACCGTCAACACCTCTGTGGGTCATTAACTACTTGGAGGATTCAACAAACATGGATTGATTTGGGAAAAAATTGTTCACATTTACAACTCTTTTCCCTTTGGTTGATTCAAGAAAACTGCGTATCTACTCAAGGGTGTAACCATTATTTTTCTGACCATCGGGAAGTGATGAGTCAGACAACTCCTGCTCACTGTCAGATTCAGAAAAATCTTCTGATCGCTTCCATGTACCATCCTTTCTTTTAAGGGATTTTTATTTGGCTTTACCCCTGGAGATTGTGACTTTGTTTTTCTTTTAGATGTAGGCACCTTAAAGACACTTTCATCTTCTCCCATTGTTTTTACACCATCATCTGTAAGTTCTTCAATATTCATTTCCCCCTGCTCCTCCCCTTCTACACTGATTTGACTCTGCTCAGAAGAACCTGCAGCTGCAGTAGTAGAGCATTGTCTGTCCTGCTGCATGCTCCTGTCAGACCCCTGAGCTTCCTTTTCCTCCACCTGCTCCTCCACACTACACACTAGACTGTTACAGCACTCGGAGAAGGCTCTGCCTCGGTCTCCGGAGCTTTCTCCTGGCAACTACGCACCAAATGCCCCTCCTGTCCAAAGCCAAAACATTTCATAGAGTGAGAGGTTGCAAAAACCACATAATCAAAAAAATCAATTCTAAATTTCAAAACTAAATTTAAGTCATCACTGTCATCATTCAAAATCATAAACACTTGTCTCTTAAAAGACACAACATGTTTCAACTTATCCGACTTGCATCCCGACGGAAGCATTTTCATAAATGAAACAATCCGCCCATGGCATGAAAGTTCCCTTTCCAGCATCTCGTTACGAACAAAAGGTGGCACGTTAGACAATATTACTCTTTTAGCAGGATTTGCGAGGGGGAAAACTGCTGTATGCGTGTTTCTCAGTACAGTACCGTGCTCAACCAGTGTTTGCCTTATCAACTGAATCCAAAAAAATAACGACAGCACTGTGGAAAAAGGAGGCAGGCAAGGCAACGAGCTGGATGACACAGTAACTTTATTCTTTCTCCAACATATTTTACAGCAAAAGACATCCCCGAGTCTCTGTGTATTCCTCTTTTATATCTTTATTTCCATGCATCGAGACCCGGAACTCCCGACCATAACACATTGTCATTTGAACAAAGAACGGTGTGGCACATTAATATAACATAACGCCAGCGCCGCTTCAACCCTCTTCTTTTTCCAGCGGCTCCGGCATTTACTCCTCTCCCCAGGGGGTGCATAGTCCTTACTCTCCCATCTGATACCCCCCGGTGACGACTCCTCTTTCGGTCCATTGTTCCCTGGGTGGAGAAGTTCAACACCATGCCCCACACAGCCCCCCTCCTCCCCACGAACCCCCCGTCCTTTGGGCTTGAGCTTTCGCCCATAGTGGCTGTAGTGGGGGGTCGCTGTTCCAGTCGAACCAACCTGCTGGCGGGGTGAATAGGAGGGCACGACAGTCTGTGGAGGGAAAAAGGGAGGGGAAGAAAACGCATCAGCTTCATAAGTGCAGGTCCCTGCCGAGGGATCACCAACTTGCTGAGCCACCACTGGTGGGTATCCGCGCCGGGGAGCTTGGACCAACACCACCTGCTTGTCTGCCAACACAAAAGTGGAGCCTGTCGATGCAGATGGTATCCCTACGTCCCCCCAAGTCTAACACAAAATGCTTCGCCCCAGGTTCCAACACCCTGAATGGTCCGTTGTACGGTGGGCGCAGCGGGGTCCGGTGCGCATTGTGCCTGACAAAAACAAAACTGCCATTCTGCAAGCTTTTTGAGACAAAGGTGCAAGGAAAACAATGGTGGACCGGGCCCAGTATGTTAAAAGCTTCCGTACTGTGCAAAAATTGTGCGGGGGGATCAGCCTCGAGTGCGGGGTTTTCTGGTAAAAACTCTCCGGGGATCCGCAGCCACTGAGAAAAAACGAGTTGTGCCAAATCCTCCTTAGGTGCGGAGCGCAACCCTAAAAGAACCCAGGGCAGGTGGTTGACCCAATTTGTGTCCATGAGCAAAGCTCTGAGCGCTGCTTTAAGTGACCTATAAAAACGCTTGCATAATCCGGTAGCCTGGGGGTTGTACGTGGTAATGCGGTGAATCTTGACCCCCAGGCTATGAGCCATCGCAGACCAGAGTTCTGAAATGAATTGTGGACCCCCGTCGGATGTGATGTCCGATGGAGTTCCGAAACGTGCGACCCAAGCTGAACACACACCACTTCCGGGGACGTGGTAGAAGCCACCACGCACTTCAGGCCAACATGTGGTGCAGTCCATGACTGTCAAAAGGTGCGTGAAACCTTGCGACGGCGGGAGGAGTCCCACCAAATCCATGTAGACATGGTCAAACCTCCTAGCTGGGATTTGGAACGGCTCAAGGGGGGCTCTGGTGTGCTTGTGCACTTTGGCCTACTGGCACGCAACGCAAGCTGCAGCCCACTCTTTCACATTCTTGCGCAAGCACTGCCAAACGAATTTTGCCCCCACTAGCTTCACTGAAGCGTGCACTCCTGGATGCGAAAGGGAGTGGACCGACTCAAAAACGCGATGGCGCCAAGAGCTCAGAACCACCAGGTGTGGGCGGCAGGTGGAGACGTCGCAGAGCAAGGGAGGGCACCCTTCTTGCACCACCCTGCTCTCCAGCCTTAACCCAGCTGGCGCAGACTGGAGTACACAAATGTCCGCGTCCCTGGCTTGCTCCACGGCCATGGCGGGGAAATCTATTCCCATGTAAACTGGGGATACTAACGCGCGTGACAGACAATCAGCCATGACGTTGAGCTTACCGGCGATGTGTTGAATGTTGGTAGTAAATTCCAAAATCGCGGCCAAATGCCATTGCTGCCGGGCCAACCACAGTTCTGAGACCTTGGCCATTGCGTACATCAGCGGCTTATGGTCTACAAATACGCTAAACTCGCGCCCCTCCAGCCAGACCTGGAAATGATGCATCGCCAGGTGGAGAGCCAGCAATTCTCTATCAAACGCGCTGTACTTATATTTGTTGTTGTGCAAAGTGCGGCTGAAAAATGTGAGCGGGTGCCGCGAGCCTAAGACACACTGCTCCACCACTGCCCCGATGGCAACATCAGACACATCTGTAGTGAGCGCTATCTGTGCAGACGGATCCGGGTGGGCTAACAGTGCGGCCTCTGCAAGCGCTGTTTTGGTATCAGAAAAGCCTGGACTCACTTGGGAGTCCAGTCAATGGCTTCCGTGGGCTTCTTTCTTTCTTTTTTTTTTTTTTTTGTAACTTTGATTTTCATTCATTTTTCATCATACATATTACATTCAGATCACAGTCTCTATATTTAAAAAAGGAGCTAACCATACAGCCAAAAAGAAAGAGAAGAAGGAAAAAAAAAGAGAAAAAAAAGGGGGGGGGGACAAATGCTGGAGTATCAAGTTTTTAAGTTTCCATCTCTAAATTCTTCTGTTTTTTCCAGTGTGTTTGGTTATTCTTTCAATTTCTGTCTCGTTGTTGCACTTTGTAGTGTGTCCATTTCCACCATTTTTTTTCATATTGTCCTTCTTGCATTCTTTGTCGATACGTTAGTTTTTCCATTAAACGTATATCCTCAACAATGTCTGTCCATTGCTCTTGGTCAGGAAGAACTTCTGATCACCATTTTCTTGTGATTGTTTTTTTACATGCAATCAGCATGATTTTAACTAGATATCTGTCCTCAGCCTGTATTACATTGTCTCTTAAGATCACATAAATACATCAAGTTACAGTTCATTGATATATTATATCCTAATATCCTCTGTATTGTCACATGTATAGATTTCCAGAATGATGAGATTTTGCAGCATTTCCAAAACATATGTGAGTGGTCTGCATTTTGAGCCCCACAGCCCCTCCAGCATATAGATTGGGTATTTGTATATTTTCTTTGAATCTGTGGTGTAATGAAATAGCGAGTCAGGTTTTTCCATCCAAATTCCCTCCATGTCCTTGAACTTGTTGATGTGTGTTGTGTTTTCCATATTTCTTGCCAGTTTTCTTCTGTTATGTTTAAATTTAGCTCTTTCTCCCATTTCTCCTTTATATAGTTACTTGAATGTTTGTTTGCCGTAAATTTCTGATATAGCTTTGAAATAATTCTTAGTTTATTTCCTGCATACGAGCTTAAAATGAATTGTATAATCTCGCTCACATCTGTGTGGAGGTTATGCCTAATCTTTCTCATATAATAATCTCTCATCTGCAGATATCTGAAGAATTCAGATTTTTCTAGTTTAAATTTTCCTCTCATGTTTACAAAACTCCCAAAATCTTTTTTTTCCCCCCATACTGCCCCACACTGTGATTCCCTTGTTCATCAGATTTTTGTATCCCCTATCTTGCTTTGCCGGTTCAAACTGACTGTCAAATGCTACCCATTTCAATAGTTTTATGTCCTCCTTTATATTATACTTTTGTACTATTTTATACCACAGTTCCAAAGTAAATTTAGTGATAGGGTCTATTTGTTTGATTTGCTTATATGCATCCTTATCCCCTATTATGCTTTGTACTGGGAGTCCCTCAATTTCCTTTTCCATTTCTTTCCATTTCGCCTCATATCCTCCGTTGCACCAACATATGATATATCTTATTTGTGCTGAGTAGTAATATTCCTTTAGACTCAGTAGGCCCATGCCTCCTTTCTCTTTTGGTAATTGGAGAGTTTTATATTTCACTCTTGGCTTTTTACCTCCCCAAACAAATCTCAATATCATCCTGTCCCACTTTGAGAACTGGGCACCAGGAATCTCTGTTGGTAGAGCCTGGAAGAGGTAAAGCAGTCTAGGTTGTATGCTGATTTTGACTGTCTTAATTTTTGAATTCAGATCCATGTTTAAGATTGACCATCTATCAATATCTTTTTTTATTTCTTGTTCTAACCTATCATAGTTTGCTTTATAGATTTTGCTTAAATCTTTAGGTATGTTCACTCCAAGGTATTTTATTTCTTTTTGTTTCCAGTTTAGTTTGATCTTATCAGTTATCTGGTTTAGAGGGTTATAGTGGAATGTCAGTATTTGTGTTTTTGTTATGTTTATCTTGTATCCTGATAATTTTCCAAAATTTTCTATCAAGTCCATCATTTCCATTATTGATTCATCTGGTTGTTCAAGGTAAACTATAATATTGTCTGCAAACAGCCCAATCTTGTGTTCCGCTCCCTTTATTGTTACACCTTTTAATTTCTTATTTTGTCGCATCGCTTGAGCCAGTGGCTCTATGAACAGAGCAAACAAGGTGGGCGATAAGCAGCATCCCTGCCTAGTTGATCTTTGTATATTTACTTTGTCTGTTAAGCTACCGTTTATCTTGATTCCTGCCACAGGTTTTTGATAGTGTCTTTATGCATTGCACTGACTTTTCGTTAAATCCAAAGCGTTCCAGCACATTATATAGAAACATCCAATTAACCCTATCAAATGCTTTTTCTGCGTCTAAACTCATTATTACTGCGTTTTTCTTTTCTTTTTGTATTTGATTAATTATGTGTATTGTTCTCCTCACATTATCATGTGTTTGGCGTCCCTCTATGAAACCAGTCTGATCCTCCTCTATCAATTCCGTCAAGAATGTCTTTATTCGTTTACAGATAATTGTTGTATATATTTTATAATCCACATTTAATAAAGAGATTGGTCTATAGTTTCTGCATTGTTCCCTATCTTTCCCTGGCTTTAAAATAACTGAAATAATGGCTTCATTCCATGATGGAGGTATTTTGTTGTTGTTTATAATTTTATTTTTATAAACTGTAGTTTATAAAACTCAGATCCATCACTACCTGGTGATTTATCATTTTTTAGTGACTTAATCACATCTTTAATCTCTTGTGTTGTTATTTCTGCTGTTAGCTTTTCATTTTGTTGGTTTCCTATTGATGGCAAGTCCAATGTGCATAGAAATTTTTTAATGTCCTTAACATTTGTCTCTTCAGGTTGCAAGTATAGTTCTTGATAGAATTTATGGAATATTTCTTCGATGTTTTCTGGGGTAACTGTGGATTTATTTGTGATGGGGTCCTTAATCTTATATACATTATTCACTGTTTGTTGTTTTCTTAACCGTTTTGCCAACAGTTTTGTGACCTTTGGCCCCGTTTCATAATATTTTTGTTTTAAATATCTATTTTTCCTTTCAATTTCATCTGTTTGTATTTCTTTTATCTTTATTTTTTCTTCCTTAATTTCTTGATACATTTTTGGGTCATTTGTGTTTTGATGTTTACGTTCTAATTCCCCCTTTTTTGCTTTTCCTGATTCAACAATTAATTTACCTCTTAACACGGCTTTTAGTGCATCCCATAGTATTGTTGGGTCCACTTCTCCATTATCATTCCCTCGATATACTCATTTATGTTTAACTTTATTCTTTCTTTCATTTTCTCATCATTTAATAGTCCTACATTAAGTTTCCATGTTGTTTGTCGTTTTCTATTGTTTAAATACAGTATATTTCCATGTATATAGGATTATGATCTGATATTTCTGCCCCTCCAATCCGACAATTTCTCACCCTGTGTCTGTCGCCTTCATTCATAAGGAAGTAATCTATTCTAGAGTGTGCTTTATGGACTGCTGAATAATGTGTATAGTCTTTTTCGAGTGGGTGCAGGTCCCTCCATATGTCTATCATACCCATTTCTGCCAGTGAAGTTCTTATGAACTTTGTTACATGTTTTTTTGTCTTCTTAACACTTGTGTCAACTTCATGATCCATGACAGCATTTAAGTCTCCTCCACAAATTAGGACTCCTTCACTGTGTGTTGCTATGAGATCAAACAGATGTTGGAAAAAACCCTTGTCACTTTCTGGTGGAGCATAGATGTTCACTAATGTGATCTGCATACCATCTATTCTTCCCTTTACTATTACATATCTGCCTTCTTTAGCCTGGATTTCTTGTTCACATTCAAATTGTATTTTATTTGAAATTAGTATCATAACCCCCCTTTTAGTTCCTCCCTTAAATGAACTGTAGTAGTTCTTATAGCCAAATCTCTTTAGTTTCTCATGTTCTGTCTTGTTCAAATGTGTCTCTTGCATAAATATAATTTCGGCTTTTTCCTTCTTGAATTTTCTTATTATTCTTTCCCTTTTAACAGCTGAGTTCAGACCATTCACGTTTAATGTCATTATCTTAAGATTTTTAACCATATTCATGTTTTTCCATTTTTTTAACTTGTGTTCCTAGCCCCTTTAACAACAAAACTAACACATATATGTACAAAAACACATTAACGAACCTCGACCTCCGCACTTTGGGCCTTTCTTCTGCCCATTGGTCCCTGTTGGAGGGTGGAGGGAATGTCCTCACCGAGTGAGGGGCCCTCCCTAGACCTGTAGTTACTATCCAAGTAATAGTCATTAGTCTGGAAATGTCCAACAAAAATCCCTTTAACCTCTCCTAGCCGTTTGTTTTTCTTTTACCTTGTCTTCTTGGCCTTCATTTCTTCTATGCCCTTCTTAATCTTTGTTATAATCTAAGCTTTCTGTTGAAAGCCTTGCAGTTTTTCTTGGGCTCGGGGTGCCACGTCCGTCTACCGCCCTCTGCCGCTCACTCGCCTCCACTCCGGCTGTCACGATGCGTTCCGTGCCGCCGCTGCTCCAGCCGCTTCCTCGGGTACGCTCACCACAATGCCTCGTTCCTTCATGTCCCGCGCTGCCTCTCTGGCCATGTTGTAGGTTTTCACGCCATCATCCCAATGAATTCTCATCTTCGTTAGCGGTGTTTGGAATCTAATTTTTTTCTCTTTCAGCATTTTTTTAATGTTGGCATATTTCTTTCGCTGCTGCACAATTTCTGTCGGGTAGTCATGGTCAAAGAATATCTGTTTGTCGCCAACTCGTATCTTTTTTTTCCACGCTTGTGTCAGGATTCTTTCCTTTACGTCGTATTTTAAAAAGTTTACCACAACTGACCTGGGTGTAGAGTTTGAGTTCGGGTTCTGTGCCAAGGCTCTGTGCACACGTTGGATCTGCAACTCTGTTTCATTGGGCAGCTCAAGCTCTTTTTTTTAAGAATTGATCTATGAATTTCGTCATCGAGTTGCCTTCAGTGCCCTCCGGAATCCCGAAGATGCGTATATTGTTCCGTCTGGACCTGCTCTCCAGGTCGGTTATTTTTTCCTGCATCCTCTGTGTTTGTGCCATCAGAGTCTGTAGCAGCTCGCTTGCCTCGGTCTTCCAGTCTTCCAACTCTGATATTCGAGCCTGTGCTTCTGCCATACACGCCCGTTGAGTGCGCAGCTCCTCCATGTTTTCTGCTAGCTTGCGGTCCATTTCTTTTCGGAGACCCATAATTTCCTCCTTCATCTCTTTTTTCAGTTCTTCCTTAAGAGCCGTTAAATCCTGTTGGAATTGTCGCTTGAAGTCTTTTATGTCCTTACTTATATTGGCGAAGCCAGTGTTCATAACATCGAGGTTGGCGTCCTCCATTTTCTCTGAAGTCTCCTCGTTTTTGTTGGCCTCGTGTTCAGCGATTTCTCCAGTGTTGTTGAAGAGGGATTCTTTAGTTTTACCCTGCTTTTTTCCGTGTACCCGGGTTCTTCGTGTTTTCATCCCTTGGTTTATTGACCTATTTATGTCGAGTTGGCCATTTACCAAAGATTTTTAATCCGACTAGGGGGAGCTCTCTGTTTAAGCGTTATGCCCCTCTGCCATCTTCCTGGAACTGGGTCGGGCTTCTTTCTTTTAAGCACGGGATACAACGGCTGCATCAGCTGGGCTGCCCGGGGAAGGAAACAGTGATAAAAATTAACCATTCCCAAAAACTCCTGTAGTGCTCTCACGGTCTGCGGGCATGGAAAGTCCGACACAGCACGCACCTTATCTGGTAATGGAATCGCACCCTCCAGCGAAATGTGGTGGCCCAAAGAATCAATCTCTGTCATGCCAAACTGGCATTTCGCCGACTTAATTATCAGCCCATGCACCTCCAGCCTCTGGAAAACCATCTTGAGATGGGCGATGTGCTCCTCCTCGGACGCGCTGGCCACCAGAATGTCGTCTATGTAGACAAAAATGAAGGACAAATCGCGTAGCACTGCGTCCATCATCCTCTGGAAAGTCTGCGCTGCACCTTTTAATCCAAACGGCATGTGTAAAAATTCAAAAAGGCCAAAAGGAGTTATTACCACTGTTTTTGGAACATCTTCCACACGCACTGGGACCTGATGGTATCCGCGGACCAGATCCACTTTCGAAAAAACACATACTCCGGCCAGGTGCACGGAAAAATCCTGGATGTGCAGAATGGGATAACGATCATGCTCTGTGGCATTATTCAAGTGCCGGAAATCACTGCACAGTCGCCTTGACATGTCTGCTTAGGCACCATGTGTAGCGGGGATGCCCACAACCTGTTGAAGCGCTTGATGATGCTCAACTGCTCTAAGTTGGCAAACTCCTCTTGCACGCTGGCCAGTTTAGCTGCATCCAAACGCCGAGAAAATATGAACATCGGTGGGCCTTTTGTCGTTATAAAGTGCTCGACCCCGTGTTTCATTACCATAGCCAAAAAAGTCAAGTCCATGAGTGCTGGGAACTGTGCGAGCAAATGTTGGTACTTACCCCCTGGAGCTATAACGTTAGCCAGTGTTGTCGACCCAGCTCCCCGAGCTGTGCAGGGCAGTGAGGTAAAAGAGACAGCGTCCACTAATCTCCTATTAGCAACATCGACTAACAACCCATAAGCGCATAGAAAATCTGCTCCTGAAATGGGGCCGGAACATGCAGCTATCATGAAGTCCCACTAAAAGTTGCATCTGTGTAAGCATGTCATCAGTGTCCGCTCGCCAAATGTCCTGATGGTGGATCCGTTGGTGGCCATGAGCTCGGGACCGCTGCGTCCTGCCACCCTGTCTGCGTTGACTGGCAGGATGAAGCTCTTCTGGGAGCCGGAGTCCACCAAAAACCGTCTCCCCAAGTGTGTGTCCGTGACGTAAAGCAGTCTGTTCCTGTCACCATCGGTTGCAGCTGCCACTGAAGTCCAAACGTGCCGTCTTCCCAGCTTCTTGAATTGGCATGGCAACAGGCAGCGTTGGGCATTCGAGCCGAAACACCGATGATAAAAACAGATCGCCCTGTTCCTTCGTCTTCTGGTGTCCATCCTGGCTACCACGAAAGGCTCCTCGACCTCGCTGGAGTCCCTCATGGATGCCGGTGCCACTGTCTGCACACTGAGAGTTCTGGTCACTGAAATGATGCGGTCCGCTTCCTGCGCCAGGGTGCAGTAGTCCTTAGCAACCAGCCATGGCGAGTTGGCCAGGATCGCCCTTGCTGTAGCCGGTAGGTTCCTGAGGAGCAAGTGGGTGAACAAGAAAGATTAGCCATCCTTTCCCCTCAGCGCCAACATGCTCTCCATGAGCTCCACTGTTGATTTGTCCCCTAACTCTGAATGCGTTAGGAGTCTCTCTGCCCTCTCACTGTCAGAGAGGGTGTAGCGTTGGAGAAGCATCCTCTTGAGCGCTTCATATTTTCCTTGGGCCAGTGGCTCCTGGAGCAGGCTCGTCACATGTTGCGTGGTGCGCGCATCCAGCGCAGTGATCATGTAGTAATACCTGGTATTGTCCGTTGTTATTCCGCGGAGTGCGAACTGGGCTTCTATGTGCAAAAACCACACCGTCGGGTTGTGAAGCCAGAAGCCTGGGAGCTCGATTGAGAATATTCACACGGCACTGGTGCTCTCCGGGGCGGTGCTCGGCTCGCTTTCCATGGCATGTCTTCGGGTCACCAATGTGGAGAAAGGAGGCAGGCGAGACAACGAGCTGGACGGCACAGTAACTTTATTCTTTCTCCAACATATTTTACAGCAAAAGACATCCCCAGGTCACTGTGCATTCCTCTTTTATATCTTTATTTCCATGCATTGAGACCCGGAACTCCCGACCATAACACGTTGTTTGAACAAAGAACTGTGTGGCACATTATCATAACATAATGCCGGCGCTGCTTCAACACTCTTCTTCTCCCAGGGCTCCAACATTTACTCCTCTCCCCAGGGGGTGCATAGTCCTTAGTGTTCCATCTGATACCCTCCGGTGATACCTCCTCTTTCGGTCCATTGTTGCCTGGGTGGAGAAGTCCAACACCATGCCCCCACAGTACTATTCATTCTTGAAGCTGCCTTAAGACTTTCATACCCCACAAGCGCTCCAACTGCCAAACTGCAATCTTCTACTGAAAACTATGCGCCGACTGGTGTTTTAATACCATGTCGACAGGACAGCTTACTGAAGCCGGCTAAAAAACTAATGTGAACAGTGAGAAAACGTGACAATTATCCAGTGATATTTTTACAGATTAACAAATCTTTGAATAAATACCCAAAAATACAATCACTGATACACACCACTCCACAGACGCTCACGCATGCACACGAGAGAGAGAGATATTTTTTTTAAAAACAAGGTTCAACATGAGCTATTGAAGTTTGTGGCTGATTATGGGATGCTTTCATAAGACAACTGCAAATGCCTAATTTTTATGCAAGGATGCAAGGAGAACTAGTAAAGTTTTTATGGCCTACTACTGTTATAGCATTAAAATAGAAGTACAGGTGAGAGTATAGGTGAGATAGTTAAGACCGATAAAAAAAGGCTGCAAACAATATTCTCATGATGTGTGGATGTGCAGTTTTCTCTGTTATTATTATAACTGTTAAAACATAAAATAATGCAAACCATCTCTAACATATCCTAAATTGTAAAACATTCAACAGTTAATTGTAATGTTACCATTGACTGACTAACCACTTAATTGTTTCTCCTCATTGCCGACTGCTGGGACATTAAGAGAGCTTTATAATATAGTAGTTTATTGTTTTATAATTGTTTCTTGTTTACACTCCAGCTGTAACAATATGATTGGTGTGAGACTTGTGTATTATCAGTAGAGCAATGAATTCAGGCTGAATTGATTGCATGTCTGCTTTGTAGCTTTGGTAATAAAAGGTCATTTATTAATTAAAGCTACCAAATGGTTGTGTCATACTGAAGTCTCTCAAAGAAATGGTAAGACTCTCAGAGGCACCATAAACAGTCTAAAAGTCTGTTATCAACTCCTGCTTGCAATTTTTTTTTTTTTACAGGTAATAATTGTAACAGTTCCAAGTTACATTTGACATCTTGGATTGTACACATACGTAATGTACGCTGTCAAACTTCACTTAAGGATCTTTTATACATGCACTGTCACAATAAAGATTTCAAGTAATCACTCCGTAGAGTTGAGATGGCAAGGCAAATATCAGATTCAGTCAATCTGAACATTAAACAGTCAGAAGAAAGTATGTGGGATGTCTCTGACTCTGATTATCATCAGTCTGTTTAAGGCTGTGAGTCTAACAGTGAACTCCAGTCGACTGTGTCCCTTTTAAGTTTGTTCAATTGTTTATAAATAAATCAACTGTAAATGAAGAACACTAAACCTTGCATTACTCTGGTTTTGGTTCTTGGGGACCAAGATGAGATCATCCATTCTTATGTTTTGCTCTTCTTCCTCTGGACAGGGGTGTAACACCATCAACAAAACCTAAACTAGAAAAGCACTCATAGAGCGCATACCTCCGCCAAGGCTCCTTCCGTTTCTCATGGATCACCTCCAAAATGTAATGGGCTTGTGTGTAGGCCTATCGCCACTTGTGGTGAAAATTGCATCGAAGTCTGTCCATTAGTTTTGTAGTTTTGTGGCTGACAGACTGTGAGAAGAGCCTCGGCTGAGGTATGCATTCCCAGATCATCCCCAAAATGTAATGGGTTCCTCTCTAGGCCAAGAACCACCTCTGGTGAAAATTTCATCCAAATCCATCCAGTATTTTTTGTGTAATCCTGCTGCACAAATACAAACAAAGCCCTTGGTGTAGGTATGCACTCTCAGATCATCACCAAAATCTAATCATCTGTTCCCTGTGCCATTACACACCTTTCCTGAAAATTTCGTCAAAATCTGTTCATAACTTTTTGAGTTATGTTGGTAACAGACAGACAGACAAACAGACAAATGGCAGTAAAAGCATTACCTCCTTGGCGGAGGTAATAAACTCAAGTGTTGCTGTTGTGTCCATCTCCTCCATCTCCAAACTCCCAGGCTGCGGGCGTTGCAATTCATCGCACAATGGCGTACAACCCACAGGCCAATGGGTTATGCGAGCGTTTTCATAGATCACTGAAAGCAGCACTCAGGGGTTCACTGACGGATGCAAATTGGGTAGACAGGTTGCCGTGGGTTTTATTGGGGTTGCGCTCCGTGGCAAAAGAGGATTTGGAAGCTTCCCCGGCAGAGAGCTCGTTTTTCGCAGCCCCTATGGCTGCCCGGGGAATTTCTGCCAAATAATCCGGCGCTGGACAGCTGCCCGTCTCAGCTTTTGCAGCGTAGCGCAAACACAGGCACGCTGCCGGGCCCGGCCCACCACTGTTTTCCGCGTGCTTTTATGCCTAAAACTTTGAAGAACGCGGAGTTCGTGTTCGTCAGACACGACGACCAGCGCCCTCCATTGTGCCTGCACACATGTTGAAAATGGCCCTATCTGACAATGTTAAAGAATCCTTTAAAAAATTCCTGGATCCAGACGGTGATCCGGATCATCCCCAAAATGTAATCAGTTCTTCCTTGTACCATTTCCAACAATGCCTGAAAGTTTCATCGAAATCCATCAAAAACTTTTTGAGTTATCTTGCTAACCAACAGACAGACAGACAGACAGACAAACGTGGTAAAAACATAACCTCCTCCGGCCTGCGGCCTGGCAGAGGTAATGAGTATTTCCAGTAGTGGTAGTATATTTCAAGAGGATCATCTCCTGCTCTGAGCTAGCTACATGAGAAAAAGGACAACTCTGCATGATGAGTGGAGTAAATTCTTCTACATTCTTTCAAGAACTTGCGTAAAACTGCCATCTCCTGTGTCCAGTGTTTTGTCAACCCATTTACCCACCTTGACCTCTTCCTTTTGCAAACCTTGTGGATCTAGAACTACATTATCCCTCCGAATTTTTTCTACCAGTGTTAACAGCAAGGGTCATCAAATATTGCTGTCATGGTGGAATTTGACTGTTGTAATGAGATGTTTGCCGAGCACACATCAGAGACAACAGCTGCCTTTCTCTACTGGGGAGAAAATGAAAGCACAAAACTCCCAAATCCACAGGGGGCGAGTGTGTGATTCTCAGATGCTGACAAAACAGTTTATTTTAAACAAAATATGTAAGGCCTTTCAAACAGGGCGATAAATTGCAGGATGATGCTCATATTGATGTGAGGGAGTATCATAAACTTAGGAAAACATTTGTTAAAGCAGATGGCAACTTTCAGACAGTGAGACAACTGATGGTTTGGCTCCATTATCCTCCACATTACCTTATGTGAAGCTGAAGGCATCAGTATGTTTAAAACATGTTTTCCTTTAAAGAGACAGACAACCAGCTGGCCATGTCTATCAAAATCATCTTGTTGTCAAAAAAGGTTTGTAACTTTACATGTTTTTAGAGAATAAATTGGTTTAAATCACCAGAAGCTGGTGGATGATTATCTTTCTGAACATTGATTAAAGCACAGTTATAAATTAAATGACATTGTTAGGAGGCTGGAGGAAGATCTGAATTGCTGCAGTAAGTGTTACTGACTCTGGTGATACCAGTAAAAGAATATCAATATTCCACTGATGCTCAACATTACTTTTTGTGAAGCTGTTATAGGGAAAAAATCGCTTTGGGTCTTGAGTCTTATTAGATAACTGTATTTCCTTTAAAGTGGTGTAGCACACTCAAGCCAGATTGAACTCTGCAATTCCTTCTCATGAACTTTATTGCTCCATTTATGAACTTATAAGACATAAGACATCATCATCCCCACAGGACCCAGCAGGACAGGACTCAGGGCATGCCATGCCTCTCCTCCCCTCCCTCTCCCAGCAACACAGGCTCTTGACACGGAGGTGTCATAAGCTCAACAAAGAACGTCCAACACTTCTTTGTTTTATGACTGCAGCTACCCAAGAGCAGCTCCTAAAAAGATGAACTGAGAGAAGATCTGCATGGACTCTGCTTGCAATATTTGTGTGTCATAAATATTTGTGCACGTTCTTTTTAAATATCAATCCTTATAGAGTAGACAAAACTTATGTAGTAATGTGTTATGGCCACATCCCACTTTGGCTAGCTTTGTGATAATTAAGGATTTCCCAGAATTTAGTCTAAAACCAGTCTCTTAGGTACCCCCTTCTCTTCGAACCAGAGCAGGCTGATTTGCATACACAGAGGAATCCAGCCAGTCCCTGATTGGTGGGATCACTCAAGACCACCCCCCGTGTTTGTGTATAGCAGAGGTTTTTATTGGTCTCTGCAAAGTACAATTCTTTCTCTTTTTCCTCTTTCAGTTCAGCCAGGCCAGTGTGTCTGCTCTTCTACCTGTGGCTTCTCTCTCTCTCTCTCTCTCTCTCTCTCTCTCTCTCTCTCTCTCTCTCTCTCTCTCTCTCTCTCTCTCTCTCGCCTACCCGGCGGCCTTCAATGGGGGACGGCCGGTCTCAAAGTGTTGGGGGTTTTTCTGGGTACGGAGGCTTTTGAACGAAAGAACTGGGAGGGTGTTAAGGAAAAGGTGTGTGCTCGTTTGTCTAAATGGAAATGGTTGCTACCACAGCTGTCATATTGGGGCAGGGTTCTGGTCGCGAATAATCTGGTTGCCTCGACTCTCTGGCATAGGCTGGTGGCCTTGACACTGCCCAGGAGCCTCGTGGAGGAGATTCAGAAGACAATCGTGGACTTCTTTTGGTCTGGTCGCCACTGGGTCCGTGCGCCAGTTCTCTACCTGCCTGTGGCTGAGGGGGGACAGGGCCTGGTGGACATACATTCCAAGATCGCCAGCTTCAGGCTTCGAACTGCACAACGACTCCTTTATGGAGGCGGACCCTGCTGGATGGACACTGCTAAGCTGCTTTTGAGGAGAGTTGGTCGCTTGGGCTACGATAAGCAGCTATTCCTCGTGACATCTGGGGCGGTGGACCTTACTGGACTATCTGCTTTTTACACGTCCGTTTTGCATGCGTGGCGGGTCTTCAACGTGGCCCGCTTCCGTGACGAGACGCCGGGCATGTGGCTTTTCGACGAACCACTGTTTTTCAATCGATTCATCGAGGCTGAGGTGCTGCAGTCTGTCAGTCTGCGGAGTGGTTTGTGGGAGGCACGCTGTACCAAGCTTGGTCATCTTATGAGGATGTCGACCACATCGATGGATACACTGAGGCGGAGTGCCAAAATTACATCTGTCAGACTGCTGCGAAGGGTGGTGGAGGACGTGTGCGCCGCCCTGCCACAACCGCTTCGAGCGTTTGCGACGAACCGCACTCTTTCCAATCAATGGGATGACGACACTGCGTCCACCTTTCCTGCAATTTCCATAACTCCAGCTGTGGGGGAGTGGCAGGGAGGAGAGGATCACCTACTGACCTTCAGGATTCCTCGCCTGGGCAAGTTCCAGTTTGTCGGGACAAGGGCGGTGTATCACATCTGTGTGAAGGTTCTGAATCTGCGCTCTCTGAAGGATGTCACGGAGTCGAGGTGGGCGGGTTGCTTGGGGCCAGGGGTCTTCCCAAAAGGCAGCTGGCGGTGCATGTACAAGCAACCTATTGAGAAACGCACAGCAGATCTCCAGTGGAGGATTGTGCATGGGGCAATAGCCACGAATAAATACAGGGCACACACCTTGATCCAACTGTGGGGGGGGGGGGAATGTTTGTTTTGTTCCCAAGTTGAGACCCTCGACCATTTGTTTGTCCACTGTGTTCGTTTATCTGGACTTTTTGACATTTTGCGCGAGTGGTTTCGGGCTTTGGGTGAACATTTCTCTTTTGGTCTGTTCATTTACGGTCCGAAGTATAAAGTGGCAAGGAAGGCTGCCCACACTTTGATGAACTTCCTATCTGGTACTGCTAAGCTTGCCATCTAGTTGACGAGGAAAAATCGGGCAAGCAATGCTGGCAATGTGGATCCTGTGTCCACTTTCAAAGTCCTGTTGAAGGTCAGACTCCGGGTGGAGTTCTCTTACTATCAAATGGTGGACAATTTGGAGGCATTCATCGATAGATGGGCTGTGGGGAATGTTTTGTGTTCAGTGGGTCAGGGGGATGACTTATGTTTGCACTTTTGAGATGTGACACACTTGGACAAGTGATATTGGTCTTTTTGCAATTTCGGAATGTGCAATAAAGCCTTTTTTAAAAGTCAAGTCTCTCTCTCTCTCTCTCTCTCTCATGTGCATGGGTGAGTGTTTGTGGGAGCAGGTGTGTGGAGTGGCGTCGAGTGAGTACTCTAAACTTTGTTTTCTAACTTTTCTCTGTCTTGTGTTTTGAGGTGTGTGTGTTTATTATATAGCGGTTTAAGTGTGTATGTGCTTGTATGTCAGTTTTGGAGTAAGTGTGTCGGGGGACGGTACCTTCTGCTGCTCGTTTTTTCCCGGCCAACATCATGCTGGTAGTTGACGGTGGTGTGGAGTTTGAGCATTTGACCCGGAGGCATGGTGTTAGAATCCTCCCGACAGTTTCCAGTTCTGTGGAGGAGGCCGGCCTCGCAGTGGGACAGGTGGTTGGGCATGATAGTATAAAGTCAGCATCAAGGATGAACAGTGCAACTGTCATTTTTTTGGATCAAACTGAAAAGATGATCAGGTGGTAGAACAGGGAGTTGTCATAAATGACACTTTTACTTCTGTTTTACCATTGGTGAACCCATCTAGGAGGATCACCATCTCTAATGCTCCTCATTTCATTAAAAATGATCAGCTGATAAGAGAGTTATCCTGTTTTGGCCAAGTTGTTTCCCCCATAAGAATGGTCTCTCTGGGTAGTAAATCACTCCTGCTAAAGCATGTCGTGTGTCACAGGAGGCAGTGTTTCTGTCAACGATGGCCCTCACGAGCCATCAATGAGATGCCGAGAGCCAGCTGATGAGTTTGAGCGGACAGAGTCAGCACTCGGATCATAACAGTAGCCCCCGTTCGCAAGGCGAATTCCAGGCGCCATGTAACATCAAAGCCCCACCCAGAGGGTCAACAGGACCACCCCAAGGAGGGAGGTGGGGGAAAGGCCAGGTGGGCAAGAAACAAGGCACAAAATCAAGGACAGAGAAAAAAACTCCAACAACCAGACTATGGCAAACAGTACAGAAGAAGAACATGCACATACACCTTACACAGGGAAAAAAAAAACCCATGAGGAGAAGATCAAAGGAAAAAAAAAATCAAAATGACCACAAGCAGAGCCTCAGAGAAAACAGGAGCTCAAATACAGGCACAACATTGCAGCATGTCCCATAATACCAGGGGGGAAAGAAAAAAAAAAACTCAAGCCGCAAAGCAGCGATACATACAGTTCAGTGTAAAATCACCACACACGAGGAGGAAGAGAAAAAAAAAACACGCTACTGGGCGGTGACATACAACAGTTCAATAAAGATAAATAAACTGCACAGGCAACACAGAAAACGACCCTCAGGTTACAGAGGAGAGGGAAAAAAAAAAACACGCTAAAGAGCGACGATAAACAGTTCAAAATAGCTCAAGACCCCAAACACAAAAGCATCCCGAATCATACGGGGGGGGGGGGGGGATGACAACAGGCAGAGTGCAATGGAGTAAAAAAAAAACACAAGTTCAGGTGGTCTGCCTGCGTCTAGCGTCCAGATCGCTAATAGGGGGGAAAAGGATCAGTTCGGGCGGCCTACCCCAGTCCCAGGCCCGGAAAAACAGTACTTCTGGTGGCCGGACCAGGCGCCCAAATAGAAAGACCAATCTGTCGGGCGGCCGACCCAGAACGCCAAACAAGCGAAGCAATGTACCAGGCGGCCGACCCATGTCATTCCGCCACCAGAACCGCAGGAGAGCACTCAGAGACGGCCTCCCTATGGAGAGGGATAGCGAGGGAGAGCCGAGCCAAAAACGGGAAGTCCCAGCGGCCCCCGATGGATGGAAGCAAGGAGAGGGGAAAAAACGAGGGACCAGTCCAGCTGTGATCAGCGAAGGATCTGCAGCTCCACCTCCGAACTTCACTGGAATAGGCACTGTCCTCCTGTCGGATCCCACATGAGCCCGAGCTGCACCCACGATGGACCCCGATTGGATCGCGGCTGCACCCACGATGGACCCCGATCGGATCGTGGCTGCACCCACGATGGACCCCGATTGGGTCGCGGCTGTGCCCACGATGGACCCCGACTGGGTCGGAACAGCACCAGGAACGACCTCCAACCCGAGCCCAGATCCTCCAGAACAGAGACCAGGACCGACTCATCACCGGCGACCCTGGGAGAAGGCTCAGGAGAGGGAAAAGGACCGGAATCAGAATCACCGGCAGCGACAGAACCCGGCGAGACAGGCTCGGATGCAACGGACGGCTGCACCCAGCTTGTCTCCCCGAGAGACAGGCAAAAATGCTCCAGAGTAGAAAGGAGGAAGACAAAGTAGAGCACTTGCCTGATCTCGAGTTCTGTCGCCATCCAGGACTTCGGTGATCCGGGTTCGGGACGTAGAAGAACGTCCTCTGGCTCCCACTCGGCTACGGCGGGCTCCGCAGCCGGCATGATGGTCTCCACAGTCTGGAGATCCACTGACGCAGATGTCCACGCTGAAGGCCCGCACAGCGTGATGACAGGGGCTCCGTGACCTGCCGGGTCGGACTGTCCCTCCATGGAGACCCGGGGATGCTTGCTCGTCGGCGCAGGCTCCAAACCGCAGTTCGCCATCCTCCTCTGCCCGTGTCATGGCTGCGGGGCTGGATCCAGGCCCGCAGGCTCCCTCCTCATCCGACGGCGTAGTCCACGCTCAGGGGAAGGAGACACAAAGGTAGCAGGTTCATAATTAATTACTGCAGCAAGTGGAGGGAGCTCGGGGGACTGTGAACCCCGAACTCCACCCCCAGGAATCAGACAAGGCAATTCACTCAGTGAGGGAAAAGAATGAACGTGCACTTGCCTGCTTCGCTGAGGACCGATGGGACCCGCTGCAGTGGACTTGGTTCCTCTCTTCCCCTGCTGGATGGTGACGGAGGGCCCCCCAGGAAGATGAGAAGGAGCCGCTCGCAATGGATCGATGACGGGCCTCGCCGAAGCAGGACTTGTGGCACTCACAGCAGCCAGGGAAAGCGTCGAGGAGGAGGGGGTGACAGCCAAGGTGATCCGAGCCCGAGGAGCTGACGGGACAGCAGGAACAGACGGCCCGGAGGGGGAGGCTGCGGGATTTCCCTCTTGACATGACGCAGGAGAAACAGCTGACTGGGAGGCAGAGTTCCTTTGACGACCCGGAACTGGATCCGGACGGGGTTCTCGCAGAGGCTTACCGTTGGCTGTGTGATGATGTTTACCGGCAGAGGGTGAGGTGAAGCCAGGGAAATGCTGCACCTGGGCTGGACGGGCGACAGTAGCTGACTCCCGAGGCGAGGAATGGAGTTGCCCCACCATTGGCCTCCTGCCGGGATTTCCCTCCAGTCCACGGATCTCCCTCCTCGACGGGGATGCCATTCTCGGGGAAGGAGGTGAGGGTTCCTTGGCTGCGCTCACAAGCGCTCTCTCTATCTGTACACGTTGTGACACAATCCACGTCACTCGCTCTTTTCCCTCCAGAAAGGAGGTGAGATGATATTTTAATAGAGTCCTCTGAGCAAGACCCAGGGGCTCGTATGCTGCGTAGGTGGGCATGAGGCGACGGGCTTCTGCCAGGTAGCCATCTACCTCCTGAAACCACTCGGGGCAATACCCACGCTCAAGAGCGAACATACTGAGCGATACGAGCTCCCCAGAGAAAGGAAAAAACTCAAGTCCAAAGCAAACTCATGGTGACCGGCGTCTCAGTCGGGCTGCGACCTACTGTCAACGATGGCCCTCACGAGCCATCAATGAGACGCCGAGAGCCAGCCGATGTGTTTGCATATTTTATTCACACAGGATAACAGTGCAAAATAATAAGCCACGTGGGGCCAAAACGCGAACATACACTTAGGTTCCAAATTTACAGATTACGAGAGAAAGGCACACTGTGAAACAGAATAAGAGCGAAACACTTACGAAGGTAAGAAAACTCCAGAATCCTAAGACAGAGGTTAGACCAAGGAATGTTCGACGAGGTCGCAGCCCGGAGTAACCTGAGCTGCTCCCTTAAATAGGGCTTCAGAATACTCAGCTGATGAGAATGTCATCAGCTGATTAATTACCAGCCATCCCAGTGGAGCGCAGCTCTGACAGCCGGAAACCCCGCCGAGACGCTGTCACAATAAGAGCCCGAAGGCCCTATGGTAAACCAGAGTAGAGAATGGAGAACTACCGGACAACCCGAGTGCGGACAGAGTCAACACTCGGATCATAACAGTTTCATGGTGTTAAAAGACAGCTCTGCAGAACTGAACGTGTCTTTTAACTTCAGGATTGACGGCTTTAGCTATTTAGTCTTTGCAACATCTAAAACAATGAAGTGTTTTGTATGTGGTGCAGAAGGCCGTCTTATCAGATCATGTCCTGAATAAGTGAATACGAATAATACCAGGCTCAAGAACGGTGATGTTGGTGTTTCTCGTGGTCCAGAGGGTAGCGCTTCACATGACACGATGGATGCCACTGCCGCATCCGTTTCTGCTGGGGCGGCAGTGGCAGTGGCGGGGGAGGTGGTGGCGGGCAAAGTGGGTGCTCTTCCAAACAGTGATATTGGGGAATTTCTGTCTGGCGGCGGCTCTGATCATTGTGACAAGCCTGTCACCCAGGGTAAAAAGGTGAAGGACAAAAAGAGTATAGTTAAAGCAAAAAATGAGAATGAACAGACTTTGCAAACAGAGGAGGAGCAGAGTGGGGCTGTGACAGACACACCAAGTAAACACTGCATGACAAACGCAGCAGTTGATGAAGAAATGCAGGAAAATGAATTGGTTGATGAGGATCCTTTTAAAGCTGCACAAAAAAGAATAAGTGCTGAAAACTTGCGGAGCTCTGCTAAATCTACTAGGGTGGGGGCTTTGGAAGTGCTGGATGAGAGTCTTCTGATGACAGTGAAGACAAGTCTGAGCTGATGCAGACGCAGGAGGAGGAAAGCTCCTACTCCTTTACGAGGATCAGGAAGTTTCTTCAAGTGACTAAGGGGAGTAGAGCTGTGAAAGTTGAAAATTACTTTCCAGATCTGGAATTATTTGTTGCATCAGCTCGCAAGATTATGAAACTAAATGATGGGAATGAGACTTTCACTGATCAAGAAATATATCATTTAAAGAAACTTGTGCTTAAGCTGAAGTCTGGCTCCATCTCATCTGTGGAAGAACTCAGCTCCTGGTTTCACTCCTCCTGCCAAACCATCTTGGACTCTGTGGCTCCACTGAAAACCAAGCAGCCTCGATCCAAACCTGAGCCGTGGTTCAATGACAGAACTCGTGCAGTCAGACAGGAGTGCCGCAGAGCTGAACGCAGATGGAAGAAGGACAAACTGAAGGTGTCACTGCAGATTTTAAAAGACTGCTGGCGTCAGTATCAAAATACTGTCAAGCAGGAAAAAAGCAAATATTTTACTAACATTGTTTTATCTCATTGTCATATCAACGTGTCTTATTTAACACTATTGACTCTGTTCTTAACCCCTTGCACTCCGGTCAATTTCCCTAAAAACGCCCAAAAATAACGTGCTGAAAGTAAATCGAAAGCTGTTCTTCAACCCTTTGCAGCAACTTCATGGGGTTGGTCTCATTTAAAAGAAAACACTTTGAATTTTTTGGCAAAACAGTCATAATCTCTCTAAGTGCTCCGGCCACTGAGTTACAGTCATCTAAACATACTGAACTTGAAGAAAATAAATTTGGCCTGGGTATTTTTTTGGATACAAATGCTTGCAAATAACACACAGCTTCAGATCCGGGCTAGAAAATGCAACAGAAATGTAGAACCAAGTGTTATCCAGCTGAGGTCAAAATTTTGTAACAATACCACAAAAAGTGAATATATTACACAGCTTTTTCCTCAGGTAGTTCCCAGGCGTTTTTGAACTGTGCCAAATGGCACAGTTTGGAAAAATGTCTGTAACTTTTGAATGATTCAATATAGAAGCTTCATCTTGGGCTCATAGAAAGGTGACACTCAGGGCTGTGTGTGTGCGTGTGTGGGGGTTGCCCCCCCCCTTACTACAGAGGACGGACATCGGCCATCGCTACATGACGGATTAGACTCATGTGGCGATGTGGCGACCGCGGCGCAGTCACCGCGGCTTCCCCCCCGTCGCTACAGGAGAATAGTGGGGGTGGGGGGGCGTTCACGGTCTGGATGCGGCGAATGAAGCGTGTACCGCGGCGCACGCACTTTGAACTTTGTGTGCCGCACAGTTGTAATTTACCGATCGGTCAAAAGTCATTTTTTGATTACAATTTTCAGGGATAAAGAATAATTTAGCTTATAACACCTTACCTCTTCACAGCAGCAGTGTCCTGGCGAACTTCTCTTCCTCATTGTCAGACGAACGCGACGCTGGTCCCTTGTTACGGACTCGTGGTTCTGGTCACGGCGACCCGGTCAAAACATAATTCCATTATTGTGGTTTTGCGCTTCCATGATTGCGGTTTTGGCGAATGATTTACGACCTTCGTCGTCGGCCTCCGTCGGTCTATGATGACCATGGAAGAAAATCCTAAATGTCTATTCTGCTGGAATAAAAAAAAAAAAGGCACCGCCTGTGACTGAAGAGGCCGATGAGCGAATGGCAGTCGCTGTCACACAGGCTGCACTTGTGGATGGTCTCCGTGCTGCTGGGTCTGTGATGGTTCTTCCTGCGGGTCCTTTTTTCATCTGCTGCAGCAGTCACTCTGTCTTCATCCAGCCTTACAAAAAACAGCTTGCGAACTTCTGTGCTTCAATTGGCTCGCTGCATTCACAGCGTTGGTAGGCGGGTCCTTCTTCCTAGGTTTTCAGTCATTGGTTCTTCAAGGTTTCAGAAACCCAATTCAAGGCTCTTATTAGTCAAATGAGAGGTCAATCAGATGAACTAATCTGTTCGCGGCTGTGTCTGCAGTGGAAGAACGGAAATGCAGCTTTTATTTTCAGTGCGTGCTTGGACGCAGCTCCATCATGCGTCCTAGAGCGCACGAGGGCGCTCTTGTGCGCCCTCGTGCGCTCTGGGACGCAGAAACTTGCCCGCCCGCGGTACAACGGAGTGCAAGAGGTTAATACCCCACAGACTGACTGTTTGGAGGCCTCCTCTGAGTTATGCAATAATTTTATGAACTTTTTTATTGGTAAGGTGGCCACCACCAGGGCTCTCATCTCAGCTCCTGCCTCTGATCCCTCTGTCTCTGTCCCTTGTTCTGCTGTTTTTGATCAGTTTGAACCTGTGACTCTGTCATTTTTAGAGAATGTGGCTGGCCACATTAAGCCCTCAGGGTCTCCCTGTGATACTGTCCCTCCTAGACTTTTTAAAGAGGTGCTTCCCAGTATAGGCCAGTCAGTTCTCGCCATCTTGAACAGCAGCCTGTCATCTGGTGTGGTTCCTGCAAATTTTAAACATGCAGTAGTACAGCCCTTGATTAAGAAACCTGGTCTCGATCATACCGTTTTGGCAAATTTTAGGCCCATTTCCAAGCTGCCATTTCTCTCAAAAATTTTAGAGAAAATTGTCTATATGCAGCTGAAATGTTTTCTGGATGAACACGGTATTTTGGAGATTTTTCAATCTGGTTTCAAAGCTCTTCATAGCACAGAGACAGCCTTGTTAAGAGATTTTAATGATATTCTCTTGGCATGTGATTCAGGTGAATATGCTGTTCTTGTGCTGCTTAATTTAACTGCTGCCTTTGACACAGTGGACCATAATGTTTTAATTTCCCGTTTGCAGCACCTAGTAGGCATTTGTGCCACTGCTCTCAACTGGTTTAGATCCTATCTGTCAGACAGGACTTTTAAAGTTAGCATGTCTGGGTTTGAATTCTCTTCTGCTCCTCTGCCTTACGGGGTCCCACAGGGGTCAATTCTAGGGCCCATGCTTTTTTCCTCTGTACATACTTCCACTGGGTTCCATTTTTAAAAAGCATGGTATCTCTTCTTCCCTTCTTCCTTCCGGCATTCAGAGAGAGCAGACGCTTTCTTCCCCTCTCCCTCCTAATCCTCTCCCCTCTGATTCCAGCTTGCAATGTTGCGTTTGTGTCTGTGTTTAGTCACTCTTCTTCTGCTGAATCTTAATCCAAACGGAAATTATGGATTTGGAAGCGGCTTAAATGTGCTATTGTCACCACTTTTCAACAAGAACCGGGCCAAGGGGGAGCCCAAGAATTGGAACCTGCTGAGTGTATGATTTGACTGGAGATGCAGAAGACATCTATTAGCTATGATCACAGGATTTCTATTTTTGGCTCTGGAGTTTCCTGGTGTTTCAGAAATTGAGGAAGGTGGAGAGCTGTTCAAAATGTGGATCCAGGCAAGCTCCTTCACCAATTCGACCAGTTGGGGAGTGCACGAGGCGGCATGGTGAACTGAATGGTGATTCAGATGGTGGAATACATCTTGAAGTCGCCAGTGCTCTCCAGAGAATGTTAAAGTTTAAGCCTGTACATGGAAATTATGAAGCACAGAACTGCACAGGTGAGGAAAATTCTATTCTCTGAGTGCACTGTGCAGATTTGACCTTGTCTTTGATGCCCTGTTTACATTCCTCCTCGATGAAGATAAGCGGAAGGAGCGGCTCTGCTAACCCAAACAATCGACACAATCACTGTTGTTTCAACAGACTGGACTCTTCAAGGACAGTGTACCATGTGTCTTCAACTGCCACCTGCAAGCAAGAGAGAGAGACTCTGGACTTGCTTATAGATCACATGATTAACATCCATCCACTGCCAGGAGGCGCCCTCTGCTGTTCACTAGCGATTGACACACCCACACTACACCGCATACAACATTACAGGACTGATACATACACTGATATATAAATATACACTGACTCTCTCAACTCTTGTTTTGTGTGATCTATTGTCTGCTAATTTATATGTGCATTAGAGAGTTTTTTCTAGGTAATCACAATTTTGGTCATATAATGAGCTTTATTTTGATTAACAATGCTTTTTTCTCTCTGCCCATTGTGTTTCCCTATCCCCCTTCCCCCCTCCCCCTCTTTACCCCCCACTGTATGACAGGTGCCTTGCATGGCTGCCGCGTCATTGGGATGCGCTTATCTAGCGCGCCCAATGTCAAGTCAAATTCCTCGTAAGTTTACTTGTGTTTCCTTGTGAACGTGCTTGGCAATAAAGTTCATTCTGATTCTGATTCTGATTCTGATTCTGATCTCTTTCCACCTGTATGCTGATGACTGTCAGATTTATGTCCCTCTAAAACAAAAAAGCTGCCTCATCAGTAAACTCACTCCTGGCGTGCATTGAAGACATAAAGTCTTGGATGGCCCTAAACTTCCTAAATTTTAATGATAAGAAGACCGAAGTGATGGTGTTTGGACCTAGTTGCCTCTGTGAGTCCCTTCCTGTGTACTTGGGGCCCCTTACTCCTTATATTAAATCCACAGCTAGGAACCTTGGTTTTATCATGGACAATGATTTTAAATTAGAAACACAGATTTGTTCTGTGGTAAGATAGATAGATACATAGATAGATAGATGTACTTTATTGATCCCAAACTGGGAAATTACAATTACAAAATCCAGCTTCTTTCATCTAAGGCGTTTAGCAAAAGTAAAATCCATTCTCTCTAGACCACACTTGGAAACAGTAATCTACGTATGCTTTTATTTCATCTTGGCTGGATTACTGTAACGCACTTTACGCCGGTGTCAGCCAGTCATCTCTTTCCCGTCTGCAGCTGGTTCAAAACGCCGCTGCTCGTCTTTTAAGAGGTACACGTGGAAGAGATCACATCACAACCATCTTAGCTTCACTCCACTGGCTGCCCGTGTATTTTAGAGTTCATTTTAAAATTCTTTTATTTGTTTTTAAATCCTTGAATGGTCTTGCTTCACCTTACCTCTCTGAGCTTCTGCATCCCTACGCTCCCACCCGGTCCCTTACGTCAGCTGAACAGCTGCTTTTTGAGGTACCAAAGGCGAGGCGCAAGCTCAGAGGGGACAGAGCCTTATCGATCATGGCCCCCAGGTTATGGAATGATTTACCCCTGGACATTAGACAAGCACCTTCACTGTCCATTTTTAAAACGCGTCTTAAAACACATTTTTACTCCCTGGCCTTCGACCCAGTATGAGACATTGATTTTATTGAATGAAATGGATTTTTATTTATTTTATTAATGATTTTTTTTTACTGTGGTTCTTGTGTTAGCGCCCTTTGTGTTAGTGCTCTGGTTTTATGTTCTCTTGCTGTACAGCACTTTGTGTAGCGAGTGTTGCTGTTAAAGTGCTTTATAAATAAAGTTGATTGATTGATTGATAAACCACTAACAGTCATGTTGACGCTCAATTTGCCTTTTACTTTTTCTGCTACGTATGTGTGGGTTTTTTTTTTAACTGTATCTTATTTTTATCCTTTTTAATGCCTAATCATAGAATTGGCACTGTTAATATTAATGGAGCCAGGGATGACATACAAAGGGCCTCTTTATACAAGCTTTTTAATTTAAAGAAGTTTGATTTGCTGATGCTACAGGAGACTCACAACCCTGTAGACATTGAGAGCCAGTGGAGAAAAGAGTGGGATGGCTGTGTTTTTTTTACCCACAAATCTAATAGCAGTGTAGGGGTTGCTGTAATTTTCTCTATCGGTTGTGTGCCTGTCTCTCATGAGGTAGAAGAGGTGGTGAGAGGCCATTTACTCTTATTAAAGGTACAGTTTGAAAATGTGAACTTAGTTTTTACAAATGTGTATGTGCCAACACAGAGAGCAGAGAGGATCAGGTTCTTTGATATGTTATCGGATACGGTCAGATCCTGTAATTTGAATAGTTTTTTTTTTTTTTATTTTGGGGGGGTGATTTTAATTGCACAATAAACCACAGACTAGACAGGAACCATCAGGAGCCTCACCCTGCTTCTGCCAATAGGATGAGGGAGCTGGTGAAGGCACATAAAATGGCCGATGTGTGGAGATCACATCATGGGGACCAGAGGCAGTACACCTGGAGCCATGTTAAAGATAATCTTTTATCCATGGCCAGGTTAGACCGTTTTTATGGTTTTAAACATCAAATGAGTATTTTTAAAAAATAGTTGTATCTGTCCTGTTGGTTTCACTGATCACTGCCTGTTGTTTTGTTCTTTTTTTTTTATTGAAAATGTAAAGTGTAAGTGCTTTTTGGCATTTTAATAATACACTTTTAAATGATGTGTATTTTAAAGGAGTTTTTCACTGTTTTTTTTTTTTTTTTTCTTGCCTTCTGATTGTTGCTCTGAGTGTTGCTATCCCTGTGCTGTTGCAATCCTGGAATTTCCCCGTTGTGGGACTAATAAAGGCTTATCTTATCTTATCTTTATGGAAGTCACACAGGGAACAAAAAACCTTGTTTAAATCTCTTCAAACGTGGTGGGATTTTGGTAAGACACAAATAAAACAACTCTGTCAACAGTATACTCGAAATGTCACTCGTAGCTTGACCAAATCCTTGAAAGGTCTGGAGACTGAGGTGATAGAGCTAGAGGAGTTACTCACTTCTACAGGAAAACAAGAGCACTTAGAGGCTATTAAATCAAAAAGGTCAGCCTTAGCTAGCTTGCTAGCGGTCACCACACAGGGAGCTCTGGTCCACTCACGCAACATGGACGTAGCTCTGATGGACTCGCCTCCCAGTACCTTTTTGGACTGGAGTGGAAAAATGGCCAGAGAAAGCTCATTCACTCCTTGTTGGACGATGATGGGAGAACAATCTCCACAGAAGCAGAGATCAGGAAATATGCTGCTAGTTTCTACAGCGAACTGTATAAAGCAGAGTGGAGGGAAGACATGTCACTGGGCCAGAGTTTCCTTGGTAGTCTTCCAGTGCTCTCAGAGGACCTTGTTGCTGGCTTGGATGTTCCACTGTCTCTGTCTGAGCTGCATGCAGCGCTAATGAGCCTCCAGAATGGAAAGTCACCAGGCATAGATGGTCTCTGTGGACTTTTATAAGGAATTCTGGCCCTTGCTTGGTCCAGACCTGCTGTAGGTTCTCCAAGATAGTTTGAAAAGGGGGACTCTACCCACAACCTGCAGGAGGGCCATCATTACGCTGTTGCCCAAAAAAGGGGACCTACAGAGCCTAAAGAACTGGAGGCCAGTGTCTCTGTTTTGCACAGACTACAAAATTCTTTCTAAAGCTCTGGCCCCAAGACTGAAAAAAGTGATGAGCGAGCTCATTCATGTAGACCAGACCACCACCACCCCCGTCCTGTCAGGCAGCTAGGTAAGCAGAATAGGGATCTGTCACCCTTATTGTGCCAAAACAGATTTACTTTGCCAAGAAGAGCTTATACAGTACCTAACTATGTATTGTATATTGTTGTAAACTCCTCCTGTAATAACTTTTAATACTTTATTTTAATTATTTTACCCATGGAAGACCCGACAGGATGGGGAAGAGGGAAAAGAAGTGTGTGCAGGAGGAAAGAAAAGGGAGGGGAACAGACAAAAAAGACAAACAAACCAACAACTAAAACAAACAAAAGACAAACTGCTTCTTCCACCGAAGACGTCTCAACACAAGTCTGATTTCCGCACCTGTTAAAGGAGAGACACTTGTGCGTGTACGTCTGTGTGCGTATATATGAGAGCACGCACAAAATAAGTGTGTGCATGTGAGTGGTTTGTCAGGAAATATATGAAGCGGGGGGGCGGTCGCAGCAGCTCTCCCTCCGGGAACCCTGAGCAGGCAAGGCAGTGCCACCAACCCCCACAGGGCACAAACGTCCAAGGTCAGCAAGCCCCAGGAAAGCCAGGCATCCGCCCCCGGAGGGATGATTGAGGGAGGCCTGGTCGCCAGGCGGCCGGCGCGGTGAGCCCACACCCCCAGACCCACCAGCTCCCTACCCCCCCAGTGGGGTCAACACCTGCCCCGGGCCCCAGGCGCCAGGAGGCCAGTGACCCCACCCTCTGGGCCAGAGACCGGCCCGCGCCCCCTAGCGCAAGCCCCCCCAGGCACCCCCACAGCGGGCCCCATGTAGACCAGACTTACTGTGTGAATGGAAGGCTGATTGGTGACAACGTCACTTTAATTCGGGATGTTTTGGAGGTCTCTGGTTCACTGGCTGTGGAAACTGGACTGATTTCAATACACCAGGAAAAGGCTTTTGACTGCATACGTCAAACAGGTTCATTTTGTCTTCTTTTAATTATTTATCCTTTTTTTTTTTTTTTCCTTTGAAAGACAAAAGTAAAAAAAAAAAAAGAACACCAAAAGGAATGTGAGAAGGAAACGCAAGGACGACTCACAAGATCACAAAAAGAAAAAGCAGAACAAGAAACATTAAAATCAGCTATATCGGACCACTGCAAAAGAAATAATCACATCATGGACTGGGACAACACAAAAATTATTGGATCGGAGAGCAACAGACACAAACGTTGGATCAAGGAGGCAATAGAGATCAGAAAGCGGGGAAAAGACACCATGAACCGAGATGAGGGGGCCTTTATGCTTTCTCACACCTGGGACCACATTCTCCAGAGACCATCTGACGGCGGGAGGCGGGGCCGGCTCGGTGGATCTGACAGATCTGCTGAGCTGGCCCCGCCTACGAAAATCAGCTGATAAATGTCACCTGGCAGCAATCAGCTGACTCTTCTGATGAAGGCTGCAGTGCAGTTGAAACATGTAAAGAAGGTAAAGACATCTTTCTATTTTACTTTTGTCTTTCAAAGGAAAAAAAAAAAAAAAAAGGATAAAAAAAAGGCTTTTGACTGGGTTGAACACCAGTATTTATGAAAAGTTTTAGTTGCTTTTGGGTTCAGCCCAGGCTTCATAGCCAGAATACTGGTCTTGTACAGTGACATTGAGAGTGTATTGAAGATAAATGGGGGCCTGTCTGCCCCTTTAAAAGTCCAAAAGGGGGTTTGGCAGGGCTGGCCTCTCTCAGGGATGCTGCACTCCCTCACCATAGAGCCTTTGCTTCACCATTTGAGAAGGGACCTATCAGGAGTCATGTTTCCTGGCTGTGAAGCCCTGTTTAGGCTTTCAGCCTATGCAGATGATGTAGTCATTCTACTAAACAAACAGAGTCTCTTCTTCCGGCCTTCAGAGAGAGCAGAGAGAGCAGTCGCATTTTCTCTCCCTCCTCCCCACTCCTCTCCCCTCTTCACTATCCCAGCTTGCTGTGTCCTGTCTATGTTCGCTCTTCTTCTGGCTGAATCTCGATCCAAATGGAATATTATGGAATTGATGAGCGGGCTTTAATACTATTGACACCATTTACAATAATTCGGGCCAGGGGGAGCCCCAACGGAGAGACTCATGGATTGGAACTCATGTGTCTGCGTGATTCGACTGAAGATGTGGAAGACATCTACCTGTTTTGGCTTCATGATCACAGGATTTTCTGCTGATTGGCTCTGGAATTTTCCTGGTGTATCGGAAATTTAACTGGAAGAGCTAATCAAAATGCGGACCCGGCGTAGCGGCTTCTTCAACAATTCGACCAGCTGGGGATAGCACTGATAGCGGCAAATGACTGTGGAAGGGGAAACATCTGGAGTCGCTTGGTGCTCTCCAAGGAATGTTTTTAAAGCCTATGTAATTGTAATTGTGATGCTCAGAATTGCATGAGAGAGGAAATTTCTGCTCTAAGTGAACTGTGCTCATTTGGCCTTGATTCGGCGCCCTTGCACTCATTCCTCCAGGAGAGAGAGATAAGGCAGTAGAGAGCTGGCTTTGCTTAACCCAAACACTGCTGCTGCTGTACAATAATCAGAACTCTCCAAGGACAGCGCTGTCATGGGACTAACATGGAATTTTACCATTTGGCATGAAGAGAGATTAACTCTGGGATATGTCTATCTGTGTTTACAATACATGAATATAACATCTCCCGTTGCCTAGGAGACGATTTTTGTTGTACTCCAGTAACTGATACACCCACACTGCACTCATACTGATATCACAAACTGATATACACACACTGGTCTCTCTCTGTGATTTTTTCTATGTAATCACAATTCCGCTTATATAACGAGCTGTATTTTGATAACAATGTTTTTTTCTCTCTGCCCAATGTGTCAATGTGTCCCTCCTCCCCTCTTATCCCCCACTGTTTTGATGAGGCGCCTTGTTATGGCTGCCGTGTCATTGTGATGCGCTTACATTAGCGCGCCAATGTCAAGTCAAATTCCTTGTATGTTTCAACATGCTTGGCAATAAAGCTTTTCTGATTCTGAGTGACAATGAAGTTTTGGTTAAGAATGTTAATCTTCTTCACCAACTTTCTTCTGCAAAAATAAACGGGAGAAAGCAAGGCTCTGACGGTGGGGGAAAAACTAGAAAATCAGCTTTCGCTGCCTGGCGGGCTGAATTGGAAAAAAGGAGGTCTCAAGTATCTTGGTGTTTTTACTGGAAGTCAACAGTTTGAGCAAAAAAATTGGGACGGGGTCACAGAGAAAATCAAGGGGAGACTTAACAAGTGGAAGTGGCTAATGCCAAAAATATCCTTTAGAGGAAGAGTGCTCATTTTAAATAATCTTGTTTCCTCATCCCTGTGGCACTGCCTCATGTGCATGGACCCCCCCCTGCTGGTTTGCTGTCCAAAATTCAATCTGTTATGGTGGCCTTTTTTTGGGGGGGGGGGTGTACTTCACTGGGTCCCTCAAGCCCTGTTATTTCTTCCCAAAAAGGGGTGGGGGGGCAAGGAGTGGTTGATTTAGCTAGTATGTGCGCTGCTTTTAGACTGACTTTCATACAGAGACTGCTGACGGGCCCCCAGGACCTGGTGTGGAGGCTTTTGGCCTGTGTTATTTTACAGAGAGTCCTTGGGCTTGGGCTAGACCTCCCTGTGTTTTTAATGGATTTTAAGAACTCTACTGCACTGTCTTTACCCAGTTTTTACCGCAGTCTGTTTTCAGTGTGGACTCTTTTTAAAAAACAAAGAGGGCCATGTGACTCCCTCTACTGGTTGTTGAAGAAGCCGCTGGTTTTTGGTGGCCATCTTGGTGTCCTGCTGGGAGTTGGAAGGACCATCTTTGATAGGCTATGTTTCAGGAATGTTCTCACTTTGAAGCAAGTGGTGGAACTGGCTGGTCCTGGCCTAGACAATGCCTCAGCTTTAGCAGCACATCTTGGTTTTAGATCATATCATTTCATTGGTGGTCTTCTTTCACACTGGAAACAGGAGCTTCATGGACTTGAGCACTCTCTACTCATGGACTTTAGCAAAGGCACACTGCAGCCAGAAAGCACGGACCCTTTTCCCTCCCTCACACTTCATATGGACTTTGACGTTTCTCCTAGCTCCTTACTGGCAATCTCTGCTCCCTCTGGTGTGGACTTTGGAGGAGCCAGTGGTAAGGCACTCTACAGACTTTTGGTGATGGTGCTCAACAAGGACAGACTGAACACCTGTGTGGACACTCCATGGAGAGCCCACTTTACACTGGAAAAAGGGCATCGGCCTGCCTGGAGGGCTCTTTATAAACCCCCTCTTCCTAAGAAGCATGGAAATTTACAGTGGAGGGTCCTGCATGGTATTATAGGTGTCAGTGCATTTGTCTCTGTGATTAACAGCAGTGTCAGTGATCAGTGTGTTTTCTGTTCCGCTAGAGAGACAGTTTTTCATTGTTTAACTGAATGTCAGCATCTTTCCGGTTCCGGTTCCGCCGGACTGGCGGCGCCACACGAGTTGGCTGCCCGTTGCAACAGCCTTTTTTTTTTTTTTTTTTTTTTTTTTTAATCTTCCTTCTTCTTTCTACACCTTTCATTCTGTATATATATCACGGACACACAGATCGCCCCGGGGGTCTCCTGAGTCGGCAGATGGAGCCGCTGTTTGCAGCAGGAGACGTTGCAGCGGGGAGGAGCTGGTGCTAGCTAGCACTCGACCGCCACCCGGTGCTAGCGGAGAGACTCGGCATGCCGGGAACTGTGGCGAGAGCGACGCGGGTGCCGGGCTGGAGTTTGGGCGGCGTGCAGGAAATATAAGACAGAATAATAAAGAGCGATGGCAAGAACCAAGCAGACCGCCCGTGGAATCTACTGGAGGAAAAAGCCCCCCAGGAAGCAGCTAGCCACCAAGGCTGCTCGGAAAAGCGCTCCGGCCACTGGCGGAGTGAAGAAGCCTCACCGTTACAGGCCCGTGGCTCTGAGAGAGATCCGTCGCTACCAGAAATCCACGGAGCTGCTTATCCGTAAGCTGCCCATCCAGCGCCTGGTGAGGGAGATTGCTCAGGACTTCAAGACCGACCTGCGCTTCCTGAGCTTTGCCGTCATGGCTCTGCAGGAGGCCAGCGAGGCCTACCTGGTGGGTCTCTGCTTCGCTAAGAGGGTCACCATTATGCCCAAAGACTTCCATCTGGCCCGCCGCATCCGCGGAGAGAGAGCTTAGACTTTCTGCTGTACATTCACCAACCACAATGCTCCGCACTGTGTGTCTATATATATATATATTTATAGTAATATGTACATATGTTTACTAGCTGTTCTTGTTTTTTCTTGCCTTCTGGTTATTGCTCTGAGTGTTGCTATCCCTGTGCTGTTGCAATCCTGGAATTCCCCCATTGTGGGACTAATAAAGGCTTATCTTATTTTATCTTATTTTAAATGGTCTCTTTGAACTACTCACAGAACTTTTTCACAGCTTTAAATAAGTTTTCTCCAAGCAGGTTTTCATTTGTTGTTTTATGTACAATCGTCATTTTAAACAGAAGTGTCAACTACTGAACTTTGTTTAAGGCAGGCAAAGTTGGCTATCTGTGTAATCCAGAGAAGAAAATTTGAGAATGTTGAGAATGATGTTGTCACGAGGCTAAGCACGGTGACACACCATGCTCAGGCTCTTAATTTTCATCTTAGTATTTTCTGTATTTTTCCAGTGTTGTGTTATTTTCCTGTGTTGTTTTAAGATGTGTTCTTGATGGTTAATTGTTCTATTAGTTATTCATGTTCTTAGTATTATTTTGTCAGTCTTTGCAGCTTAGGATTTATATTTTGTTTCATTGTGACACGAGTTCTTTACCTCGTCTTCCAGACACTCCCACCCTGTTATCATCTTGCAGGGGCTGTGTATGTTGTTTTAGTTCCCTAGTCATCTCAGCTGTGAGCTGTTTTGTAATTAGGTCAACCTGACCGCTCATGCGATCCGCACCTGCCATCAATTGTGTCATTTTGTTTCCAGTTATGTAAAGATTGTTATTTTGCTCCCAGATTGCAGGAGTCTTAAGATTCTCACCAGAATTCTTCCCTTGCGCTGGTGTCCTTTGTAAGTTTACTTTGCCTTCAGTTTGAACTTTGTGTTGTGCACTGTATTGGACTTTTGTGTTTTCATTAAATATCACAAACTATCAGTTCAGCGCGCGGGTCTGCCCGGAGGGGCAATTTATGACAGTTCATGACAGATATTGATGCCAAAATTTTATTTGTGAGGCTAATTAAAGACAGAATAAGGCAGGATTTTGAGTTTTTTATGGGGAATGGGGATGTGGAGGGTTTTATGACCCTCTGGTCCCTTGAGGATGTCCTTTGTTTAGTCCGTGACGAGCAGCTCTTGTTCAGGCATTTTTAGGGGGAATAATCTATCTTGTAATGTAGTATGGTATTGTACTGAATGATGGAAAATGTGTTTATGAAAGACCTTTTAAAAATCAAAATCAAATCTCTCTCTCTCCTTCTCTCTCTCTGTCTCTCTCCTCCTCTCTCTCTTTCCTGCCGTCACTGAGCACTTCTGGTTTTAGTCCAGGTAAATACAGGTTTTTTTTTCTTTTGTTACTCGAAATACTTTCTCCACTGAAGCTGGGTTCACACTATAGCATTTCAGTCAATCAATCAATCAACTTTATTTATAAAGCACTTTAAAAGCAACACTCGCTACACAAAGTGCTGTACAGCAAGAGAACATAAAACCAGGGCACTAACACAAAGGGCGCTAACACAAGACCACAGTAAAAAATTCATAAATAAAATAAAAAGGAAAAATAAATAAAAATCCATTTCATTCAATAAAGTCAATGTCTCATACTGGGTCGAAGGCCAGGGAGTAAAAATGTGTTTTAAGATGTGTTTTAAAAATGGACAGTGAAGGTGCTTGTCTAATGTCCAGAGGTAAATCATTCCATAACCTGGGGGCCATGATCGAAAAGGCTCTGTCCCCTCTGAGCTTGCACCTTGCCTTTGGCACCTCCAAAAGCAGCTGTTCAGCTGACCTAAGGGACCGGGTGGGAGCGTAGGGATGCAGAAGCTCAGAGAGGTAAGGTGGAGCAAGACCATTCAAGGATTTAAAAAAAAATAAAAGAATTTTAAAATGAACTCTAAAATACACGGGCAGCCAGTGGAGTGAAGCTAAGATGGGTATGATGTGATCTCTTCCACGTGTACCTGTTAAAAGACGAGCAGCGGCGTTTTGAACCAGTTGCAGACGGGAAAGAGATGACTGGCTGACACCGGCGTAAAGTGCATTACAGTAACCCAGCCGAGATGAAATAAAAGCATGGATTACTGTCTCCAAGTGTGGTCTAGAGAGAATGGATTTTACTTTGGCTAAATGACTTTGATGAAAGAAGCTGGATTTTACCACAGAACGAATCTGCGTGTCTAATTTAAAATCATTGTCCATGATAAAACCAAGGTTCTTAGCTGTGGATTTAATATAAGGAGTAAGGGGGCCCAAGTATACAGGAAGGGACTCACAGAGGCGACTAGGTCCAAACACCATCACTTCGGTCTTCTTATCATTAAAATTTAGAAAGTTTAGGGCCATCCAAGACTTTATGTCTTCAATGCATGCCAGGAGTGAGTTTACTGATGAGGCAGCGTTTTGTTTTAGAGGGACATAAATCTGACAGTCATCAGCATACAGGTGGAAAGAGATGCAATACTTTTTAAAAATGGAACCCAGTGGAAGTATGTACAGAGAAAAAAGCATGGGCCCTAGAATTGACCCCTGTGGGACCCCGTAAGGCAGAGGAGCAGAAGAGAATTCAAACCCAGACATGCTAACTTTAAAAGTTCTGTCTGACAGATAGGATCTAAACCAGTTGAGAGCAGTGCCACAAATGCCTACTAGGTGCTGCAAACGGGAAGTTAAAACATGATGGTCCACTGTGTCAAAGGCAGCAGTTAAATTAAGCAGCACAAAAACAGCATATTCACCTGAATCACATGCCAAGAGAATATCGTTAAAATCTCTTAACAAGGCTGTCTCTGTGCTATGAAGAGCTTTGAAACCAGATTGAAAAATCTCCAAAATACCGTGTTCATCCAGAAAACATTTCAGCTGCATATAGACAATTTTCTCTAAAATTTTTGAGAGAAATGGCAGCTTGGAAATAGGCCTAAAATTTGCCAACACGGTATGATCAAGACCAGGTTTCTTAATCAAAGGCTGTACTACTGCATGTTTAAAATTTGCAGGAACCACACCAGATGACAGGCTGCTGTTCAAGATGGCGAGAACTGACTGGCCTATACTGGGAAGCACCTCTTTAAAAAGTCTAGGAGGGACAGCATCACAGGGAGACCCTGAGGGCTTAATGTGGCCAACCACGTCCTCTAAAAATGACAGAGTCACAGGTTCAAACTGATCAAAAACAGCAGAGCAAGGGACAGAGACAGAGGGATCAGAGGCAGGAGCTGAGATGAGAGCCCTGGTGGTGGCCACCTTATCAGTAAAAAAGTTCATAAAATCATTGCATAACTCAGAGGAGGCCTCCAAACAGTCAGTCTGTGGGGTGTTAAGAACAGAGTCAATAGTGTTAAATAAAACACGCTGGTTATGACAATGAGATAAAACAATGTTAGCAAAATATTTGCTTTTTTCCTGCTTGACAGTATTTTGATACTGACGCCAGCAGTCTTTTAAAATCTGCAGTGACACCTTCAGTTTGTCTTTCTTCCATCTGCGTTCAGCTCTGCGGCACTCCTGTCTGACTGCACGAGTTCTGTCATTGAATCACGGCTCAGGTTTGGATTGAGGCTGCTTGGTTTTCAGTGGAGCCACAGAGTCCAAGAGGGTTTGGCAGGAGGAGTGAAACCAGGAGCTGAGTTCCTCCACAGACGAGATGAAGCCAGGAGGGACACAGAGCTGGTCAAAGGCAGCGGAGAACCAACCGGCAGTGGAAGGGTTAAAAACCCGGCAGCGCACCTTCATTTAAAATCTGCATTTTGTGTTTATTTGTGTTATCTTTGTCTAATATTTAAATTTGTTTGATTATCTGAAACATGTAAGTGTGACAAACAAACAAACAAAAAATAGAAATCAGGAAGGGGGCAAACACTTTTTCACACCACTGTAATAAAGCACAGGCCTATTGTCATTTCACACACAAAATAAACATTGTCCAGTGCTTATGACTCGAGATAGCGATGGGGCTGTACTTTGAAAACGGTTGTAGCTAATGCTAATATTTATGCTGGCACTGAAAGGAACTAAAATTAGCACAGCAGCTAATTCTTCTTCTTCTGGCTGCTCCCAGTCACCACTGCTACATCTAAATAACGGAGAGTCAAGAAGGAGCTGGTCTGAATATTCTCTCTTTATTGAACCAAGTTCACATATATTTATATCCCCAGCCGTAGCCCGCCTGACATCACTCTGACCCTGTCCCGGCCAGGCTACGGCAAGCCCCAAGGCCCAATTCCACTATGCCACACACCCCCTCACCCCTTGAAAAATCAAGAACACAAACTAGCATCCAACCAGGTAAGACAATTATAAACACTCATGAACACAACCCTAACGTATACAAGTTCCCTCTCTACATGGCAGAGCTGTTCTCAACCACACTGGTCACAAAATCGTCTAAGTACCTGGGTCTCCGACGCTCTCTAGCCGGGCGTCCCTCATGAGGGCACTCTGCCTCCGGCACCATCGGCTCTGGCTGAGGGTCGGCATCTGTCCGGACCCTCCAGTCCCAACTGTCACTCAAACTGTCCATGGCGGGGTCACTCACCACCTCCGGTGGGGACCTCCGCAGCCTACTTGCATGCCATCGGGACCCATCATCCAGTTCAAAAGTGTCAGGCCCTCTCTGTCTCACGATTGTCCGCGGCCCAACCCACAGCGGCTGAAGCTTGTGGGCGCGGACGGGGTGCCTAATCCAGACCCAATCCGCTACTTCCAGGCCGTGCCCTCTCACTCAATGCTTCCTGTCAAACAGTTCCTTCATTTTCCGTTGGCGGTCAGTGACCTGGCACCTCAGCGCCCCCGAGGCTTCACCCCACTCCCTCTGTGCCAGCCCCAGTCATCTCACCGGAAGCGGCAACTCCCGTCCCAGCATCAGTGCAGCCGGAGAGCGCCCTGTCGTGGCATGCACCGACGCTCTATAATGGAGCAGGGTGTTGTTCAGGGCATCAGCAAATGTAAACCCATCTGCCAAGTGAGCCCTCAGATCATTCTTAAGCATCCTGTTTTTCCTTTCAACCCCCCCCCCCCCCCATTAGCCTGAGGGTGGTACACCGCCGTCTTGATGTGCTCAACCCCTCTGACTCTCAGGAACTCCTCAAAAGCCCCAGAAATGACCTGCGGGCCATTGTCAGCGGTGATGGAACTCGGGGTCCCCCATCTGTCAAACAACAATGTTAGGAATCCCGTGATCACCTCAGTTGTCACCGAGCCAGTTGGGAGCACCTCTGGCCATTTAGAGAACAGATCATACACCACCACAAGGAACCTGCTACCGGGGGGGCTGCGTGTAATTCTCCACAGATGTCCAATTCAATGTGTTCCCAGGGTCCAGCAGGGAACGTGACCGGTCGTAGGGGAGAAGGTGGTGGTCTTCCGGTCTTCCCGCTCTCCAGGCATGGCACACAATTTTTAACCATTGTCTCTAAGTCCTTGTCTCTCCCCAGCCACCAAACAGAGTCCCTGCTACGCTGTTTAACCTTGACCACCCCAAGGTGACCCTCACGTAGCATTTCCAACACCCGTTCTCTCAGAGCTGCTGGGATGATGGCACATTGTCCTCTAGCCACACATACCTCATTCCAGCAGCTAAGCTCATCCCTGAATCGATGGAACGGTGCCAGTTCCCCCAGCACTCCCGTCGGCCAGCCTTCCCTGATCACTGAGCGCAATCTCCTCATCACCTGGTCACTTTCCGAAACCTCTCTAAGTTCCTGAGGTGACACAATGTCCCGGAGTGCCCCACGCAGTGTGTGGACCAGTTGCATCTCGTCTGAGTCCACCGCTCCCACGTCTGGCACCGCAGCACACATCGGGGCCCTAGACAGAAGGTCCGCCATGACATTGTCCTTGCCTGGTGTGTACTTCGTCTCAAGATTGTAAGCCCTCAGTGTCTCAGACCATCTGTGGATCCTCAGTGGCCTGTGTCCAGACCCTGAAGTCTCAAGCAGAGTCGTCAGCGCTTCATGATCCGTTCTCAATGTGAAGCGACGCCCGTAAAGGTAGATATGCCACCTCTCACAGGCCCAAACACAAGCCAGCGCCTCCCTTTCGCCCACGGCATACTTCTTTTCAGCCTCCGACAGAGACCTTGACGCATAAGCCACTGGATGCTCCATACCATCCTGCACCTGCGACATCAATTCCCCCAGGGCGGAACCGGATGCGTCACAAGTCACTATAGTAGGGCAGGTCGGGTTAAAATGGGCCAAAACCAGTGGTGAGGTGAGCTGCAGCTTCAGCTTTTCCACTGCCGCTGAGCAGGCCAGAGTCCATTTCCAAGGTGCATCCTGCTTCAACAGCGCCCTGAGCGGCTCGATTGTCTCCGAGTACCTGGGAATGAACCGTCCATAAAAGTAGACCAGCTCCAGGAACAAAGAGACTTCAGCCAGTGAGGAGGGATCCGCGAGGTGGCGCACCACCTCCACATTTGAAATCAGTGGCATCAATCCGTTTCCAGACAGCTGGAACCCCACAAAGTCCACTGCGTTCACCGCAAAGACACATTTTTTGCCGTTCAACGTGACCCCGTGTTCCAGCAGCATTTCCAAGACCCTTTCCGACCTCTCGTCATGTTCTTCACTCGACGCCCCGTGCACCACGATGTCATCTAGGTACACGACTACCCCCTTTAGGCCGGCCAGCATGGTCGCCATGACTTTTTGGAAGCAGCTCAGTGCCGAGCTCAGCCAGAAAGGCATCATGGTATAACGGAACACCCCCATGTGAGTCACGAAGGCCGTCAAATTCCTGCTGTCCGGGTGTAGCGGCACCTGCAGGTAGCCTTGCTACAGATCCAGTTTTTTGAGAATATCTTCGCCCCGCTGAATGCCACCGTGAGTTCCTCCATAGTGGGATGTGGATATTTATCCGGGATAACCGTCTTGTTCACAGCCCTAAGGTCGATGCATGGTCTGATGCCCCCTCCCTTCTTTTTGGCCACCACCAGGTTAGAAATCCACAGTGAAGCATCAGCCCTTTCAATGACCCCTGACTCCAGTAGCCTGGTCAGTTCCACTGACACCTCGTCCCGCAGCGCCAGTGGAAGGCGCCTCAAAGGCTGTATTTTTGGCGTGATGATCTCATTGACAAGAGGCCAATGATAAAATGCTTCAATGTGGCCCAGGCCCTCAAACAGTGCCGGCCAGCGGAGGCGCCAGTCTGAGCCCATGGATAGCACCCGTGAACCCCCCGGGTCCGTTATGGAGAAGCCCAATTGTCCCAACAGGTCCACTCCCAGCAGATTGGTTCCCCGGCGTGCCACTTGGAAAATAAAGCTAGGGACCCTCTTTGACCCGCAGGTTACTTCAAAGTCCACTGTGCCCATCATTTCAATTGCTGCATGACCGTAGCCAAAAAGTCTCACCGCTCCACCATTAATTTGTTTTGCGGGGAACAGCCTTCGCAGCGTAGGCAGACTCAGGATGGATTTCCCAGCCCCCGAATCCACCATGAGCAGTACGTCAACTCCGTCCTGCTGGAGCACGTACCACTTCAACGGGCCTTTCCCCATGTGTGCGGCGTGGACTTGAGCTGGGCCTCCGGGTCGTCTCACCCATAATGCCGCTCCCTTTTCTGTCCGCTTCTTCCTCTTTTTCCTCCTATTTCCACTACGTCGCACTGCCAGCGTGCCAACCTCCGTACATGGCAGGAAACTGTTCTTAGTTGGCTCCTCGCTAACCTTAGCCGTTAGCTCCAACTGGGCCACTGACTCCTCTCTTTTTACCAGTTCCAGCACTTCCTCCCACGACAGCGGCTCTTTAGCTACTAGTAACTCATTTGCTAGCCGTCTCCAACTGGTGCATTGCGCTAGTTTGTCCCTCACAATTCCATAAGCTCCCGCCCCAAAGTCGCACTTCCGTGCTAAGCTAAGGAGCTCCAGTAGAAACGGACGTAGTGACTCACCCTTCCGTTGCCATCTCCAGAAGAATTCATACTGACTTTTTGCGACCATGGAGGAGTCACCAAACAAGTCGTCCATGGCCTTCAGACTTTCCTCCAGCGAGCCGCCCCGGCACTGCCTGAAAAAAATTCGCTGTCCCTCGGTGCCGAGACACTGAATCAAAACACTCCTCCGTCTCTCCTTGCTGACCGATCCCAGGCCCGTCACTGTCATATATATATTGAAGCTCTGCTCCCATTGAAGCCATGGGACCATCGGCAAGCCCAGGTGCTCCAGAAATGCTGGCATCTGTCCTGTGCATGCTGCCATTGTTGACCTTGTCGTCAAAAATATTACATCTAAATAACGGAGAGTCAAGAAGAAGCTGGTCTGAACATTCTCTCTTTATTGAACCAAGTTCACATATATTTATATTCCCAGCCATAGCCCGCCTGACATCACTCTGACCCTGCCCCAGACAGGCTACAGCAAGCCCCAAGGCCCAATTCCACTGTGCCACAACCACAGTGGATCATCTGCCTCCATCTCACGATATGAAAGTCTTTTGAAGATGATCCCCATATTCATTTGGGAGAGATTTTACACTGGATGCCATTCCTCATGCAAGCCTTCCCTTTTACCCGGGCTCGGGACCAGTACACTGGTTTCTGCTCCTCTCCCCCGTGGCTGGGTAACCATGTTGAAATTATAGCCTGGTCAGGACCAGGGTATCAGGTCTGATTTATGCTTAAATTAGCCGCAACAGCTAATATAAACATAAAATCTGGCAGGCAACATTCATGAACTGTAAATTAGCTCAGACACTAGCATGCCCAAGAGGGTTTCAAACAGCCTTTAATTTGGTTATTTTTTCCCAGCTTTTCTGCATGGAGGTCAGACATAATAGACTGAAAAATTTTAACATTTAAAAATATGCTCAGCCTCATTATCGATGTTGTCAATACAGTAGAACATCCACACTAAGTTCATGTATTTTTTTTATAGGAAGGCAAAACATCATTGCTTATTCTGAATCAAAAAATAAAATTATTTGGATGATTATCTGCCCACACTCACAACTTACTAATTGTCCATGAAATAATTTCCATAAATAATTGCTCCTGTTTATTATTGAAGCCCCATCTGCCACACAGGGGTAATCAAATGAGCACAGTGACTTTGAGTAATGGCACTTAGAGGGTTGTGTTGGAATACTCCCACGCATAGCTGATGAAGTTCAATTCCTCAGCTCATTACACACCAATCATTTCCAACAGGTAATATTGCTCCTTAAATCTGCTCCTTCTCATGTCAAGCATCATTGTGGAGAATTCAGTGTTAGCCATTTTACATGGGGTAATGTTGGTTTGCATTAAATTATTTATTAAACTGCCAGTAAATCTGGCTCTGGTAATCAAGTTTAAAATGAATATTTTTAAACTTTATTGTACCATCAAAACTACAGAGTATTTTGTTTTCAGAGAGGCAACATTTGCAGGAAACTTAAATCTGATGTAATTTTGTATAGATACTTATGTTTTTAAGTGAATCTATCGGGATGCTGATTTTGTTGTTTCTCCTCAATCAACAACAACCAACAGCAGGATTGAGATTGCACAGATTACCGTGTAATTCTGGACACTCAACTGCTCTCATCATAAATGCATGAAGCACTTCTATTCTATGTTAATAAGATGGAATATGTTTATTCTCATTTAAAAAAATGTTCTGAAGTTATGACTCTCAAAATTTATATATGAAAAAAAATATCTTTAGATTAAAGTTACCCCAAGAGTTGCAGCCTGAATTTTAATTTCACCTTTTTCTTGTCTTCGCACAAGATGTGACAGAAGCAGATGCTGGCTGTTGCTCCTCATTAAGCAGATGTAGACCAACAATGCAAGATTAAACGTGTAGGTATTTACTGCAAAATAAGATCTAATCCAACATATTTAGCCTGTTCCTGCAGAAAAATTACATATATCTTTGCTGCCAGAATTTTCTGTGAGGAATAACTTGTTCTCGACATCTCTAAAATGATATTCAACAGAGTCAATTAAGCAATTATATGCTTCATTTGACTGCTGACCATAAAGTCCCCCTCTGTTTTCTGCTTCAATACTCGCTGCATCTCTCTAATCTTCCTAGTGTTTGATTTAATATTGGTGTACTGTCAAGAAATGAGCTGAAAGCTATAAACTTTCAACTTGAGATAATGACTTCTTTTAACTGCTTCTGCCTGAATAAAAGATTTAAAAATGACTGAAGGTTACGAGAAACTTAAGTGAGACTGAAAACTTAATTATGAACAGTGATTACATTTAAATGGTCATTAAGTTTTAATTTGCTGTTCTTTTCTTTTTGCATATGGCCTCAATTTCCCCCCCAAATTAAGAAGAATTAAACATGTCAATATATAAAATTTAACAGAAAACATACTGTATATTGTAGAAGAGTTGTAACAGTTTGGAAACTTTTACATATTTGAAAATTTTCACTAAAGGTATGTAGAGGAGCACTTCCTGGACTCAAGAACAAACTTTAGGTTCTCTGAGGTGCTCTTTGGGGGGGCACCTTCATTTTAATAAAGGCTTTTTTAGTTTTTGAAATGAGAGTGCTTTGGAATCTGAAAATTTCGTTCACAAGGAAACTTGTGACTTTCTGTTTAACTTTTGAGTCAACTGACTCCCCATTAAATTTTCCAAATATAGCAAAAAAAAAAAAAGCTGAATTCTACAATGTGTACGCTTAGATTACTGTATGACATTCATCTAAATAGCTTAATAAGACTGTATTTTATGCATCTACAGTGTATAAATGATGGACTTTAGTTTTTTTCTTGGGGGAAAAAAGTAAAAGTTTGCAGGTCTGTTAACATCTTAATGAGCCTTTTTCATGTTGTTTTAATACAGAATATGCTCACAAAACTGAATGATATATGTCAGCTGATTTTCTGTCTCTCCTTTCAAATATTTAATTACCCTGTCTTTTTTGATAATTTTTTTGAGTATTTTTTAATGTTTTGCCAAATGTAAATATTGGTGAAAATTTGGAAATTACTTTAAATACCTGGGGTCAACCATCCAAAGCAAACGCACAAAAGAGTTGAAGAAGGTAGTACAGGTAGGGTGGAGACGAGTGTCATAGGTGATTTGTAATAGAACGATAGCGGCTTCAGTGAAAGGGAAGATTTTCAAGACCCGTGTAGTGAGACTTGCTATTATGTATGGTTTGGAGGCGGTGGCAGTGACAAACAGACAGGAGGCAGAGCTGGATGTGGCAGAGCTGAAGATGCTAAGATTCTCATTGAGAGTGACTTGGAGGGCCAAGATTAGAAATGAGTATCGAGGATGAAGTGTGGTTGGGCAGCTAAGCCCCGACTTGCAGAGTTGGGAGCAGACGAGACACTGGAATTCCATTGTCACTACAAGGGTGGACGCTGCTCTGTGGCGACATTCTTTGGTGGCCTGTGCCTGGCTTCCACACTCTTCCTCCAGGGATGTTGAGGCGCTCTTTGTCAAGACATGCCACTGCTGTCTGTTCTGAGCTGTGCTCACAAGTTCAGCAGGTTTGACCCCACCCCACTTCAGTCTGTCCTTCAAAGTGTCTTTGAAATGTTTGCGGGAGTGGCCTCTGTTCCTGTGCCCTTGTGCAAGCTCTCCAAAGAGAAGCTGCTTGGGGATGCGGTCATCCTTCATCCTGATGATGTGGCCTGACCAACAGAGTCTTGTCTTCAGCAGTGTGTTGTTTGCTCTCTCTAGGACATCCACGGTGGTGACCTTGTCCTGCCACTTGATGCCCAGGATGGAGTGCAGGGCACACAGGTGGAACTTCTCCAGCTGCTTGAGGTAGCGCTGGTAGATGGTCCAGGCTTCACAGCCATACAGCAGCAACACGAAGACGACAGTATTGTACATTTGGTAGTAAGGGTCACATTGTGGTGGTTGACAACCCTATTTTGGAGTCGTCCCATTGCTTTACTGGCTTTGCTGACTCTGGCTGCAATCTCACTGTCAAGAGAGCCATCATTGGAGATGACACTTGCCAGATATTTGAAGCTTTCAACTTTTTTTCAGCTCAGTGTCATCAATGGGGCATCGCGGTGACAGAGTGGTTAGCACTGTGGCAACACAGCAACTCACCCTTGGCCAGGGGATCCTGGGTACAATCCCAGCCCCTGACCAACAGTGATCTGTGTGGAGTTTGCATGTTCTCCCCATGTCTGCGTGGGTTTACTCCGGGATTTCTCCGGTTTCCTCCCATGTGTCAAAAACATGCAAGTTAGATTAACTGGCATCAACTGGGGATTCTAAATTGTCCTTAGGTATGACTGTGAGAGTGAATGGTCATCTATCGCTCTGTGTTGGCCCTGCGATGGACTGGCAATCTGTCCAGGGTGTACCTTGCCGCTCACCCAAAGATGCTGGGATAGGCTCGAGGCCCCCTGCGACCCGAAAAGGATGAAGATGGATAGATGGATGGATGGAGTGTCATCAATGGTGATGGTGGACTTGGGGCAATGGAGTTTGGTGCTGACTGAACGGACACTTCAATTTTCCCCAGGCTGATGGTCAGGCCGAACTGTTTGGAGGCCTTGGTTTTTGCAGTCAGTCTGTGCAGTTCAAAGATGAAGCCACTGTACCGGTAACGGATGTACACTCCCTCTTTCAAATCTTGCACTGCCTGTCTGAGGACACAGGTTAAGAACAGATTGAAAAGAACTGGTGCCAGGACCTAGCTCTGCTTCACCCCATTGGACATCTCAAAGGCGTCTGACTGGTCACTGTTGGAAAGCACTTGTCCAGTCATGCCATCGTGGAAAAGCCTGATCATCTGGATGACCTTGTGTGAGCAACCGTAGCAGGCCAGCACTAACCAGAGGGCCTCTCTGCTGATGGTATCAAAGGTATTGGTCAGGTCGATGAATACAGAGTACAGGTCGAGGTTCTGCTCCAGGCACTTCTCTTGGACCTGCCTCACTGTAAAAATCATATCGACTGTGCTGCGACCAGGACGAAATCCACATTGTGCTTCAGGTAGGTTGGCTTCTGACAGTGTGACAAGTCTGTTGAAGATGATGCGGGCGAAGATCTTTCCTGCTATAGACAGAAGGGAGATGCCCCTGTAGTTTCCGCAGTCAGCTTTGCTGTCCTTGTTTTTCCTTCTTGTACAGAGCTACGATCAATGCATAGCGGAAGTCTTCCGGCATTTTCTCTTGTTCCCAGATGTGTTTGATGATCTCATGGAAGGCTTCAATGTCTCCTGGTCCTGCAGCTTTGTACATTTCAGCAGGGATGCCATCTTTTCTTGATGCTCTGTCAGAGTTCATCTGTTTTATGGCCTTTGCCAGCTTGGCTAAAGTGGGTGTTTGGTCCAGTCCTTCCATGAAAGGCTGCTGTGGGATCTGGTCTATTATGGAGAGGCAGACTGTGGAGGGTCTGTTCAGCAGGGTGTTGAAGTGCTCGGCCCACCAGTTTCTCAGGCTCTCCCGGTCCTTGATCAACACTGATCCATCTGCTTACAGCAAGGGTGTGGGTCCAGACTTGGATGGACTGTAAACAGTCTTCAGGGCACTGAAGAACAGCTTGAAGTTGTGGGAGTCGGCATATACTGTATTTGCAGTTCCACTGCTTTTCTGTCCCACCGTTTGTCTTTCATCTCACACAGTTGTTTCTGGGCCATGTTTTTCAAGTATTAGAACCTGCCAGCGTTGGAGGTGGAACTGGGATCATTCTGCCACGCCATGTAGGCACTGTTTTCTCCTGCAGAAGCTGCGTGATCTGATCATCATTTTCATCAAACCAGTTCTGGTGCATGCGCTTCTTAGGGCCAAGGGTCACTTTTGCGGTGTCTGTCACGATGGTCTTTCAATTTTGAACAACAATGTGTATAAATGTTCGGTAGTGGTTGGAGAAGCCGCTGGCACAGATTGGCAGCCACGTTTCCATCAGTCTGCCCCAGGGCAGCTGTGGCTACAGTAGTAGCTTGCCACTATCGGTGTTTGTCTGGAGTGAATGAATAATGGACTCACTGTAAGCACTTTGAGATGTCACTTGACATGTAAAGCACCACATAAATCTAATCCATAATTATTATTATTATTATTATTATTATTATTATTATTATTATTATTATTATTATTAATATGTTTGAAGAAATAGATGCCAAGAATGAATAACTAGAAAACATCCATTAAGCAAGCTCATTTTCTCTCTCTTATTTTAATTTCAGCAGATGGTACCCTGTGCTGGTGACCATCAAAACATCCCACAAGGCTCTGCATTCATTTGAATTTTTATAAAATTCCAGCAGGCTGACAGTGACTCAGATCACCCCAAAATTAATTGACTGGTCTTTTCCCGGCTTGCTGATTAAATTCTGAAAATAACATTTTGAATTTACAAATGAAGAAGTAAACAAACGTAGGTGGAAACAAAACGTCCCTGATCTAAGGAAAAATGTATATGGTGATCAGTGTTGTGGGTAATGCATTCCAAAGTAATGTGTACTGAGATTCCTTTTTCCAAGTAACATAATGCATTAGTTTTGCAATTACAGTAATCTCTCATTAGTTACATTTTCAAAGCCAAGCCCCTGAGCATTTGCAGTATTTTTGTCTTTCTCTGCCTTCACTCCATGCAGCTGTGCATTCATCCATTTGCTATGGTTTGCCAGCCTAAGTTCTGTTCTATGAGTGTGACTGATGCTCTAAAGGGCTACAAAGTAGAACGACAAACTATGGAAGTGTTTTGCCAGAATGATGATAAGTAACTGTAAGCTAGGGCTGGGCAATATACTGTATCATGATATGTCAATATGTTTTCTATTCAAGAAATGGGATGGCCACTATGGTATATATCGAAATAATTCATATCGTGTTCAGAGAACAAGCAGGAATCACTGGGTTTGGGGATTCGTTTCAGGCACACAGAGAAAATCCAATCCCAGAGAGGAGAGTGAATTTCCTTTAGGATAAACATTTTATTTATTTGATTTGGCATTAATCCATTCTGATGGGTGCTGGAGCAGTGGAGCGCGCACAAGCACCTGCAGTGGATAAGGTGCTGGGATTGGATCACCTGATCTGAGAGGAGGACAGATACCAGTCAGGTATCAGAAGGGTCCAGTGAGCACCAGGAAGCAAAGAGGAGAGGAACCGATACGTGTTGGGCTAGGAGCCGGAGAAGCAGGCCCTCAGCTTCAGAAGCCTCCCCCGTCTCATATTCCAGCATCTGCAATACTGGGGCTTTGGAGGTAAGCCGTATTTAAGACACTAGTGGGGCAAAAATTCTGGTTTTGCATTCTCAAACTGAATCTGAAGTCAGCAGACAACTGAAGCTCCAAAATTACAAGGAATTACACTTAGGAGTTAAATCACAATCCATCAAAATGACAGCCTTTAGAAGTTTCTATCATGGCTAAAAAAAAAATCTGTCAATGAAGGAGAATTCTCAATTAACACGACCACTAGTTGTGTTGCTTAATTGTTTTTGCTGTTGTCTCAGACATGTGAAAAACACAAATATGCAATCAATTATGGTACATAAATGGCATTCACTAATATAGTGCTTTTTTTTTACTCATCTCTGGATGACTAAAGCCCTTTTCCACAAGTACCTACTCAGCCTGACTCGCCGCAACTCTGCTCGGTTTGTGGAGTTTTCCATTAGTACCTAGTACCTGGTACCAGGTACTTTTTTGGGACCTACTTCAGTGAGGTTCCAACCGTGCTTAGTTGAGCTGAAAATATGACGTCAACAGATTGCAGGCCACTAATTGGCCAGGATGTAACGTCACTGAATGAGGGTGACGTCTTCACAAGAGTCATAACCACCATTTGTAAATTTCTGTGATAATCAACAAAAATAAATGGCTACACACAAATCAACACTATCACAAAACACTCACCATCTTCACCGTGAGCAGCCATCAGCTCGGAAACCTCCAGGTATTTCATTTCAGGTCACTCCACTGTCGACGGGGCTGAAAAGTGTGGTTATTTTTCAACAGTCTCCCCATCGGTACACACACTTCTTCCATCAGTGTTGCAGCGCTTGGATCCCTGAGGATGAAAAATAAACCACATTTGGTCAAATGGTGATTTTAAGCATCTTTTACATTATTTATCCCATTGGTGGCAAGATCACTTGAACAAACAAGGATATCGTCATTGTCTCTTGTATGTGACATGGTTTTAGCGACCCACAGAGCAGACACGACTCAAGACTGATACAATTAACCTTTTATTGAATATAGTGGACGAAAGTGAGTGTGTGTATGTGTGATTGAGTGTGCATAGTGTGAGCAGGCGAGTCAGCTGGGGCGAGCAGAGCACCATACGACCTGGCAACCCTAGGAAGAGACAGAGGTAGTATTAGATGTGGTACAAGCCAGATGAGCATCAGATAGTGGAGCGCTTACTGTCAGAGGTGGTAGAAGGATGCCCAGGTTAGCACAGAGCTACTGCCAGGAAGATGGTGCCCGCAGGGCAGCTGGGGAGCTGAACGCTGGTGTGGGAAGCAGGTGAGTCCGCCGCCAGGGAGAAGGGGTCTGCTGCCATGGATCTCCGCCTGTGCACAGGGGCAACGGACAAGGTGAGAAGGTATGATGGGAGCTTACTTGATTGCCGGGAAGTCCAGGAGGCGCAGGCCCGGACAGGTAAGGAGGAGGCTAGGAAGCCAACATGGAGAGACACTGCGAGGCTGGGAAGCTTGACGATTTGGCGTAGCAGGTTTCTTGGAGAAGGAAACAGACGACTCTGCACAGAGCACTGGACCTGACGGAATAAATAGCCAGAGGATGATGACAGGCAGGTGTGCACACAGGTGTGACAAATTGGCAGCCATGAGGGTATGCAGACAACGAGCTAGCTAGTTAGCTGCCTAGCTAGCCATCAACACTAACGCCGTCCTTTTCTTGTATTTTGCACTTGCTGTAATAAGTATTAGTATTAATTAATTAGTATTAGTAATAAGTATTTGCTTCTGGTAGCAAAATGTCAGCATGTCAACAACATAACGGGCCGCCTTCCTGTAATGAACCCACCCACCTTGAGGTGGTACTCAGTTGTAATGGAAAATGACCTAAACCGTGCAGGGTTGAGTAGAGGCGAGTCGGTGCTAGTGGAAAACGGTCACAAAGTGCTTTACAGATCCTGCTATTCACCCATTCACACATACATTCACACATTGATGGTGGTGGAGTAGCCATGCAAAGGGCTGGCCTGACCCACCAGGAGCAACTGGGGGTTTAGTGTCTTGCACAAAGACACTTCGACATGCAGACTGCAGAGAGAGCGGGAATTGAACCACTGACCCTTCAATTAGTAGTCAGCCACACTGCTCCTGCGCCACAGCCGCCCCCATTAGATGTGTGGTAGACATACTGTAAATGGGCATGTATGGCACCACCAAAGTACTGTCTATTTGTCTGTTTGGAAAAACTGAAAAAAATTTTACCTCTGGGGCTAAGCTTGATTACTTTTAAAAGTGTGCACTGCATTTGCACAGAGGTGGGATTTGTTAAGCAAGAGAGAGAGAAACCAGACTGTCAATGACCATGTTTACATGTACACGAATAATTCAGGTATGATTGGATTTTTGGAGTTACCTGATTATTTAAGTGGCCATTTAAACAGAATAAGCCAATAAAGGCCATGTAACCGGGGTCATTAACTCAAGTGGTTTACCCTCCAGTAAATTTCTTCAGAGCATGTAAGCACGGCAAAACTGATTATTGCCATTATTGGTTTATTCCCAGTAATCAGCTTATTGTGACCATGTAACCGGGGTCAATGACAACTCATTCCGGCCTGATGAAATCACCATGTGAGTGCTTAGATCTCCTGACCTTTGACTTCGAACTTGACCTTGAGCTCAACCTGGACACAGATCCACCTGGGGATCATTGTAGGAGTTTGGTGGCAGTTGGGGAAATTGCGTAGTAGGAGTATGACAGATGGACAGATTCAGGACAGAGGCCATGCCAACGCATTGCTCCTTTCAGCTTGGTTAGAAAGACCTAAAACTTTAACTGTACTTTGGTCAGTTAGATATTGTGAAGAACAAATGGAGCTTGCTCTGAAGTTAGCCTTTTTCTTCTTAATATTATTATTCCTATTATAATTATTATTATTAATGTGTTTATTTACATACTACAGATTATGCAACTCTTTGGGCAATTAAAGTGTAGATATAGCTATAATGCAGATCGTAGTGTTTGTAAGCAAAAACCACCTGTTAAAGATGACGACTCATCATTTTATCCACTTTCCAAAAAATATATTGCAATATGGTATTGAGATACAGAGAAATTATATTGGGATATAATTTTGGTCACATATTGGCCAGCCCTACTGTTAGCTGATAAGTTCTACCTACTATCTGAAGAAGTAACTAACTACTGCAGAACAAATGTCTGCTACAACCCCATGACTGTAACGGTTCACTTTTTGTATGGTGTCAATATGATAGGAAAACTGAGGTTTGAGGATGCAAGTAAAAGAAACTCTTAATGCAATAAGTTAATTTCCCCTTATCATACATGTTCAGCAAGGTTCATACCCTCTGATCATAAATGTGCAAATGTGAAAATGTGACTGGTAACATAAGAACACTCTAATGCATTGCATTTCTTAGCAACATAAGAGATTTGAGTGAGGGTAATCCAGTTATGGGTCACATTACCCATCACTGGTTGTGACACAGCCAGCCTCACAAAGTAGAATATGAGAATTTATTGTCCAGTCAGTGCAGTCTGCATCTGTGGGTGAAGTGCGGTCAAGTGGAAGTCAGTCACTGTGAGGATTGGGCAGTTTAGTTGAAAGTTAATGTTCTTGATGATGTTTTCTTCTTTGCTGGTGCACATTTAACCTTGACGTATCATCAATCACTTATGATGTTTTGGAGGTTGCCAGGAGAATACTGGTTTAGAGGAAACTGTGAAGTAGGGGCAGCACTCTTTTATCACAATGATGACAGATACCTAACTTAAAGATAAAAAAAAATGAGGGGTGAAATATTGAGTTGTCACTTCATTGCCTTCATTTCAGAGGGTGCTTACCTTTACCACAAGAATCAAGTTTCAGTTGTCTGTGGTCTGTTTAAGGTTGAAATTAAGATTAATCGCAACATGTGAAAACATTTCAGTATCTTTGGACCTGTGTGATTCTGCTTTGACTGTTAAAAAGAGTGTACGCAGTCAGGAGTGATGCATTACTGATAGAATAATTTTGAACATAAATTATTCTGAGTCAAAGATCAGGCGGGGTATTGGATTTAAGTATATTTATTATAACAAATAAAAGAAGAAGCGTTAACCCCAATGGCCATTTTGGGGGAGAGATTACAGAGCGTGGCCTTCAGCAACACACACCGAATCTCTGAATTTACATTTTCTAAGCCTGGTATTTATAGCTGCTCTTCAGGATAGATTAACAGAAAAGGAGACGTCAGAGACATCTCGGAGGCAGAGTGTCTTTAAATCTAATCTATAGGAATTGAAAGCTTTAGCACATTCCTGGTCACAAAAACTTAGCAGGGCATGTCAAAGAGATTATCAATGCTGCTTAGGTCATCGTTTACGCTTGTACTGACCCTCAGTCTCAGCACTTGTACACATCCTCTGAAGGCCACAGTTAGACAATAATTGCTCACAGACATGAAAGAATTAATATAAAGGAATAAATGGACTTATTCTACATGGAATGCACATATAAACATCAGACATGAAATAAAAAAGGCATGGTACAAAATAATAATAATAATATGATAACTAGAAAAGCACTCGGAGAGCGCAGACCTCCGCCAAGTGCCACAGTTCCCCCCATACAGTGTTTGTGTGTACGTTTTCAGATTCCTTGACCATGAAAACATATGACTAGCAATTGGATTGATAATGATAGGATTAATGGTTCAGTAGTTCTTCACGAAAATGGCATTTTCCGTAATGGCGGCCACAGTTCCCCCCATACAGTGTTTGTGTGTACGTTTTCAGATTCCTTGACCATGAAAACATATGACTAGCAATTGGATTGACAATGATAGGATTAGTGGTTCAGTAGTTCTTCACGAAAATGGCATTTTCCGTAATGGCGGCCACAGTTCCCCCCATACAGTGTTTGTGTGTACGTTTTCAGATTCCTTGACCATGAAAACATATGACTAGCAATTGGATTGACAATGATAGGATTAGTGGTTCAGTAGTTATTCACGAAAATGGCATTTTCCGTAATGGCGGTTTTCTTCTGGACGGTGATCCGGATCACGACCAAAATGTAGTCATCTGTAGGATACCCCATTTCTGACAATCTGTGAAAATTTCATGAAAATCCGTCCATAAGTTTTTGAGTTATCTTGCTAACAAACAAACAAACAGACAAACAGACAAACCAACGCCGATGATCACATAACCTCCTTGGCGGAGGTAATAATAATAATGTGGATAATATGGAATTTTTCTATCAATTACATTCTGTCTGTGGTGAATATGACTTCTTATTGAGTTCATAGATGCATGCAGAGCAAGGGCTCAAACACACGGCTCAGGAGACCAAAGACTAAAAGACAAAACAGGTTCTGAAGCACTGGGAGTGCTTGCAATGATCTTGCTGGGAACAAGGGAAAGACTGCAGCTTGAATATCAAAAAAGACAACAGGAGAAACACTTTTGAGAAGAGCAGGTAATCACACTGGCGAGAATCAACAGCATTCCCACCACAGAGTATTGAAACCTATTCAGGAAAAATAGCTGTAAAGGAACTCTTAAGATTTATATGCTTTGAAGGATATAAAGCTGCGGTGTAATGAAGTGACGCAATTAGTAAATAAGAGATACTGTATCATTAGCAAGCTGGAGAACAACATTATTGTGATTGTGTATTTTGAATATTTTGTTTCTTTTTCTGACAATTCATTGTGGTTTTGAAGCAAAGACTCATGGTTGCTTATTTTTAGACCAGAGGTTGTACTAGGATTAAAATGACAAGGAATTAAAGTTAGGAGTTAAATTACAATCCATCAATAGGACAGACAGCATTAAAAAATTTCTGTCACTACTAAAAATGATCCATCGATTAAATGGTGTTCACTCATATAGTGCTTTTTCTCATCTTTAGATGACCAAAGTGCTTTACAGATCCTGCTATCCACCCATTCACCCACTGATGGCGGTGGAGCTGCCATGCACTGGGACTGGCCTGACCCACCAGGAGCAACTGGGGGTTCAGTGTCTTGCTCAAGGACACTTCGACATGCAGACTGCAGACAGAGTGGGAATCGAACCCCTGACCCTCTGATCAGACACTACACCTGTGCCACAGCCATCTCCATTAAGGAGAATACTCGGTTAATGCAACCACTGTTTCAGACCAATCACATACACCAGTGTAATGGGAAGGTTCCTAGTGCTGTTGTCAGGACCTTGTCAAGACCTCATTAAGACGAGAGTCTCCCAAGACCGACACCAAGTTAAGACCTACAAACAGTACACAGTGGTCTTGGGAGACTCTATTATAGGTCTGGCCTCGTCTACAACACTATTCCTATGACTTTTGGGAGGATCAGGCAATCATAAAGACAGGAAACACAGGAGGCCAGAAAGAAGACAAATCTGAAAATATTGCTGCAACCTGCTATCATCAGGTTTCAAGCAGCTGTAGACTTCAAGGTTTTTTACTGTTTACGAAGAGCATTTAAAACCTAAAGTGTGGTAACAGTTGGTTTTCAAATGGACAGGAGAGACAAGTTGTACTTCAGAAGAGTAAGTGTTCACTTGAAAGATCTGAACCCAGCTCCTCCAGCCTATCAGATGAACTCTTTAACACAAAGGACTACTTCAGTTCACAGTGTTACTGTTTCAAAATAAGACATTTGCAAAAAAAAGAAAACTGATTATTATAGCACCTCCTATGGGTGCAGTGCCTTGATTATGGATCTCTGAGTAGTGGAAAGAATTTCTGGATAGGTATAGATGTGGACAAAATTGTTGGTACCCCTCTGTTAATGAAAGAAAAACCCTCAATGGTTACAGAAATAACTTGAATCTGACTAAAGTGGTAATAAATAAAAATTCTATAAAAATTAACCAATGAAAATCAGACAATGCTTTTGAATTGTGGTTCAACGGAATTATTTTAAAAAACAAACTCATGAAACAGGCCTGGACAAAAATGATGGTACCCCTAGAAAAGATTGAAAATAATGTCACCATAGGGACATGTTCAACCAAGATATGTCCTCTAATTAACATCACAGGTGTCTACAAACTTGTAATCAGTCTGCCGGCCTATTTAAAGGGTGACAAGTAGTCACTGTGCTGTTTGTTGACATGGTGTGTACCACACTAAACATGGACCAGAGGAAGCAAAGGAGGGAGTTGTCTCAAGAGATTAGAAAGAAAATTATAGACAAGCATGTTAAAGGTAAAGGCTATAAGACCATCTCCAAGCAGCTTGATGTTCCTGTGACTACAGTTGCACATATTTTTCAGAAATTTAAGATCCACGGGACTGTAGCCAACCTCCCTGGATGTGGCCACAGGAGGAGACGGATAATACGAATGGTAACAAAAGAGCCCAGAACAACCTCTAAACACATTCATGGTGAACTCCAAGGTCAAGGTACATCAGTGTTAGATGGCACAATCCGTCATTGTTTGAGCCAAAGTGGACTTCATGGGAGACGACCAAGGAGGACACCACTGTTGAAAACTTTTCATAAAAAAGCCAGACTGGAATTTGCCAAACTGCATGTTGACAAGCTACAAAGCCTCTGGGAGAATGTCCTATGGACAGACGAGACAAAACTGGAACTTTTTGGCAAGGCACATCAGCTCTATGTTCACAGATGCAAAAATGAAGCATACCAAGAAAAGAACACTGTCCCTACTGTGAAACATGGAGGAGGTTCTGTTATATTCTGGGGCTGCTTTGCTGCATCTGGCACAGGGTGTCTTGAATCTGTGCAGGGTACAATGAAATCTCAAGACTATCAAGGTATTCTAGATAGAAATGTGCTGCCCAGTGTCAGACAGCTTGGTCTCAGTCACAGGTCATGGGCCTTGCAACAGGATAGTGACCCAAAACACAGCTAAAAACACCCAAGAATGGCTAAGAGCGAAACATTGGACTATTCTAAAGTGGCCTTCTATGAGCCCTGATCTAAATCCTACTGGACATCTGTGGAAGGAGCTGAAACATGCTGTCTGGAGAAGGCACCCTTCAAACCTGAGACAACTGGAGCACTTTGCTCATGAGGAGTGGGCCAAAATACCTGCTGAGAGGTGCAGAAGTCTCATTGACAGTTACAGAAATCGTTTGATTGCAGTGATTGCCTCAAAAGGTTGTGCAACAAAATATTAAGTTAAGGGTACCATCATTTTTGTCCAGGCCTGTTTCATGAGTTTGTTTTTAAAATAATTCTGTTGAACCACAATTCAAAAGCATTGTCTGATTTTCAATGGTTAATTTTCATAGAATTTTTATTTATTACCACTTTTGTCAGATTCAAGTTATTTCTGTGACTATTGTGGGTTTTTCTTTCATTAACAGAGGGGTACCAACAATTTTGTCCACGTCTGGAGATAGATAGATAGATAGATGGATAGATGCCTGCTGAAAGTTCAAATGGCATACTCAACTTGTGACCTTTGAATTTTGTGAGCATAAGGAAGAATTTCCTAGGAGCAATCATCTGCCTTAATCAGAATGAGCTAAAAATATAAAATTATTTGAGAAGAGCTAATAAGAAAAAAGAAAAGAACTATCAATCAGTACCCCTGTCACGGATGCACCAGACAGATCAAGAGCAACAGGGTGATCACTGAGACACCTGCTGTTCCACTGCTTAATAATGTAGTGGAATTGGAGGTAAAGGTACTGTATATAGATTGTGCAAACTTGGGTTTTAGTGAAAGTAACTGTAATAAAAGTGATAGTTTCTAAGTGAACTGTAAGAACTGCATTCATTCCATTTCATCTAGAATCTCGTTTTTCAACCAGGGGTCCTTGGATCCCAAGGGTTCTGTGAGAGAGCGTTCAGGGGTCTGTGCGAAATTGTCTAGTTTCACTTCTCAGTTGGTCCAAAAATTGCAAACAACTTGCCGCTGTTGTGCATTGACCCCTGCAGTGGCTCTTCCATGTCAGCAGGCGTCAGCAGGAATGCAATCCCTCCTATTCTTCTGCCTTCTCTTGAGGAAGGCTGAGCCCAAGTTGGGCCACAACCGGAGGAAGCAGTTTCAGCTTGACAGCTTCAGGGCTGCAGTAGTTTCATGACACAGAGGTTTACTATTGCTGAGTCCACAACACTATTCCAATGGGGAGAATGTCACCACCTCCCCCAAGAACTACATACCAGTGTCTGTCGCCCCCAGCACCAAACAAGCGGTGGATACACGGAGGAAAGCACATCTGCAGTGAAAAGAACCCCCTTTGTGGAAGCACTCGTCTGACGAGAGACTTGTCTGGTAAGTAGCTGTTTCATTTTCTAACCAAGTCCAACACCAATTCCAAAAGCATCCAGTGAATTTATGGCCTGAGTTGAACAAAATCCAACTTTTGTGTGTTTGTGTCTTTCATTGATTTTATTAGGTCAGAAATGATAACAAATTTTGAAGGACAATAAATTTTCCCCAAAATTATCCAGATAAACTATATTATTGATATTATGAAGACCATTTTATGGCCGGGATGTAATGATATAATGACAACAGTCTATGTACAACTTTTCAAAGAGCACTGAACTTTTACTTATGAATGATACCAACAATAGGAATGTGGAAAGAAAGAAAAATATCCAAAATATATATACAGACGTGGACAAAGTTGTTGGTACCCCTCTGCTAATGAAAGAAAAACCCACAATAGTCACAGAAATAACTTGAATCTGACAAAAGTGGTAATAAATAAAAATTCTATGAAAATTAACCAATGAAAATCAGACAGTGTTTTTGAATTGTGGTTCAACATAATTATTTAAAAAAAAAAAAAACTCATGAAACAGGCCTGGACAAAAATGATGGTACCCTTAACTTAATATTTTGTTGCACAACCTTTTGAGGCAATCACTGCAATCAAACGATTTCTGTAACTGTCAATGAGACTTCTGCACCTCTCAGCAGGTATTTTGGCCCACTCCTTATGAGCAAACTGCTCCAGTTGTCTCAGGTTTGAAGGGTGCCTTCTCCAGACGGCATGCCTCAGCTCCTTCCACAGATGTTCAATAGGATTTAGATCAGGGCTCATAGAAGGCCGCTTTAGAATAGTCCAATGTTTCGCTCTTAGCCATTCTTGGGTGTTTTTAGCTGTGTGTTTTGGATCATTATCCTGTTGCAAGACCCATGACCTGCGACTGAGACCAAGCTGTCTGACACTGGGCAGCACATTTCTATCTAGAATACCTTGATAGTCTTGAGATTTCATTGTACCCTGCACAGATTCAAGACACCCTGTGCCAGATGCAGCAAAGCAGCCCCAGAATATAACAGAACCTCCTCCATGTTTCACAGTAGGGACAGTGTTCTTTTCTTGGTATGCTTCATTTTTGCATCTGTGAACATAGAGCTGATGTGCCTTGCCAAAAAGTTCCAGTTTTGTCTCGTCTGTCCATAGGACATTCTCCCAGGAGCTTTGTGGCTTGTCAACATGCAGTTTGGCAAATTCCAGTCTGGCTTTTTTATGAAAAGTTTTCAACAGTGGTGTCCTCCTTGGTCGTCTCCCATGAAGTCCACTTTGGCTCAAACAACGATGGATGGTGCAATCTGACACTGATGTACCTTGACCTTGGAGTTCTCCATGAATGTGTTTAGAGGTTGTTCTGGGCTCTTTTGTTACCATTCGTATTATCCGTCTCCTCCTGTGGCCACGTCCAGGGAGGTTGGCTACAGTCCCGTGGATCTTAAATTTCTGAATAATATGTGCAACTGTAGTCACAGGAACATCAAGCTGCTTGGGGATGGTCTTATAGCCTTTACCTTTAACATGCTTGTCTATAATTTTCTTTCGAATCTATTGAGACAACTTTCTCCTTTGCTTCCTCTGGTCCATGTTTAGTGTTGCACACACCATGTCAACAAACAGCACAGTGACTACTTGTCACCCTTTAAATAGGCCGACTGACTGATTACAAGTTTGTAGACACCTATGATGTTAATTAGAGGACACATCTTGGTTGAATATGTCCCTATGGTCACATTATTTTCAGTCTTTTCTAGGGGTACCATCATTTTTGTCCAGGCTGGTTTCATGAGTTTGTTTTTTAAAATAATTCTGTTGAATTATTATCTGTCTGTTATTATCTGTCTTCTTCCAAGATGGCGGCGCGCACTAGTGCAGCGGCTCTTTGCTCCCCTGTATGGTGGTTGTTTGTGTGTTTGCTTGTTTGTGTGCTTGAGGCTTGCCAAGCAAAGTTTATATACAGTCGACAGGAACTGATAACTTATGGACTACAAGCCAGGGTGGATATTACGGCTGACTTTCAGCGGGCGCACAACATTCCCGTAGACATTACGAGACCCCACGGCTCTTCGTGGATTGTTATCGGGAGTATCAAGCGGCGTCGTCGGCGTAGAGAGAGGAAGCTTCTGGGCGGACCTGCTAGCCAAGCTGCGGAAACAGCCTCACAAACCACCGCTCCTGAGCATTTTTCTCTCAAACGCCAGATCCATCGTGAACAAAATGGATGATATGGAGCTGCTGCTTGCTGCAAATTACTCTGTTCGAGATTGTTGTGTCCTCATAGTCACAGAGACGTGGCTACACCTGGCGATCCCCGATGCCGCCGTCCAGCTAGCAGGGTGCATGCTACATCGGCAGGACTGCAATGGAGACTCTGGTAAGAGTAGAGGTGGAGGCCTATGTATCTATGTCCATAATGACTGGTGCTCACAGAGCCGGATTATTGACAGTTACTGTTTACCTGATATAGAGATTTTGTCAGTTACACACAGACCCTTCTATCTGCCGAGAGAGCTATCAAACGTGGTCATTACAGCTGTCTACATTCCACCTGATGCTAAGGTTAGCACTGCTCTCAGCCACTTGTATGACACTGTAAACAAACATTAGAGGGCTTACCCCGAGGGAGTACATATTATTGCTGGAGACTTTAACCAGGCATGTTTAAGGACTGTTCTCCCCAATTTCACCCAACATGTGAAATGTTCTACCAGAGGAGGGAATACACTTGATCGGGTGTATTCAAACATCAAGCATGCCTATAGAGCAGTACCTCTGTCACATCTTGGTCTGTCTGACCATACATCCCTGCTCTTGGTCCCAGCCTATGACCCTCTTAGGAGGAAAATAAAGCCCACCACAAAAATTGTTAACATCTGGCCTGCAGACGCTCACCCTAAATTGCAAAACTGTTTTGCTGAGACAAATTGGGACTTATTTGAACAGCATGACCTAGAGGAATACACACAGACGGTGTTATTTTACATTTCATGCTGTACAGAAAATGTTACAATTAAGAAAAACATCCGGGTTTATCCTAATCAGAAACCCTGGATGACCGGACATATTTGTAACCTTCTCAGAGCTCGTGACATGGCTTTTAAATTAGGTGACAGGGCCTTATATGCAGTAGCAAGAGCTGACCTGAAAAGGGGCATTAAAGAGGCCAAACGGGCCTACAAGAGGAGAATCGAGGAGCATCTCACAAACAACAGCATGAGGTGGATGTGGCAGGGAGTGCAGCAGATCACCAACTTCAAGGGCAGCACATCCATCATCCCCGACACCAGGGCATCGCTGGCAGAGGAGCTAAACTGCTTTTTTGCACGCTTTGAAGAAAAGACCAGATCATTACCATACTCATCTCTTCCTGACACTGACACCCAGGTGCTGTCTGTACAGGAGTATGAGGTGAAGAAAGTGTTCAGAACCGTGAATCCAAGGAAGGCGGCTGGTCCGGATGGCGTACTTGGAAAAGTACTCAAAGCCTTTGAGCTTGCCCCGGTGTTCACAAAAATCTTTAATCTGTCTCTGTCACAAGCCACTGTTCCACCCTGCCTTAAATCAGCTGTCATAATCCCTGTCCCCAAAAAGCATGCTGTGGACTGTTTAAATGATTACAGACCCACTGCTCTCACCTCTATTGTCACAAAATGCTTGGAGAGACTTGTACTGAGGCACATCAAAACCAGACTACCCGCGACCTTTGACCCCTTTCAGTTTGCTTACAGGGAAAACAGGTCAACGGAGGATGCCATCACCATCGCTCTCCACTCAGCTCTGGAACATCTAGAACACAAGAACTCATACGTCCGGATGCTCTTCGTCGATTATAGCTCTGCATTTAATACTATTATACCACATATTCTGATTAGGAAACTGGTTCACCTTGGTCTTCACACACAGCTCTGCTCCTGGATTATGGACTTTCTCTCAAACCGTCCCCAAACTGTTAGACTTGGCCCTCACCTTTCCTCTACTATTACTCTTAGCACCGGCTCCCCGCAGGACTGTGTGCTGAGCCCACTTTTGTATTGTTTGTACACCTCTGATTGCACACCTATTCATCCGTCCAACCGCATCATTAAGTTTGCAGATGACACAACTGTGGTGGGACTAATCTCAGGGGAGGATGAGTCCGCCTACCGTGATGAGGTTCAAAATCTGTCTCTGTGGTGCTCTGCAAACAATCTGATTTTAAATACAAAGAAAACTAAAGAACTCATATTGGACTTCAGGAAACGCAGAGCTGACCCATCCCCCATTTTTATCAATGATGACTGTGTGGAAATAGTGCACAGCTATAAATTTCTTGGTATACATATCACAAACACCTTTTCTTGGACCACAAATACCACAGCTATCGTTAAGAAGGCCCGGCAACGTATCCACTTCCTCAGGATTTTAATAAGAAACTGTGGCCACACATATGTGACCTACTTTGTGACTGAGGTAAGGCCTCACATTTTAGATCAGAACAAAGACAGAACTTCCTTGGAGATAGCAGGAAGCTGCGAGGATGTTAGCTTTGGTATGCAGGGCTTGAGACTGTAGGGGTGTTATTAGAGGATTAAAGAGGAGATACATTGTAGACTGTGGGGGTGATATCAGAGAGAGGAGATGCATTGTTACTGGCGATTATAATGCAATGTGACCTGTGATGCATGTGACTTGTGAACTGTGAGAGTCCGGGTATTTAAGGACGAGAGTTCCCTGTAATGTCCAGTTTCTTCGTTGAGATGTTGGTGAATGTGAATAAAGCTGCTTTGTGAGAAATCTGTCTCATCATTTTCACATTCCCACAATGGTGACCCAAGACGTAGCATGCAGCAACAGGAGAGTTCCCCGGGGCCAGCCTCGTCAGGAGCCCCCAGCCAAGCGAATGCCGCTACAGTCCAGCTACCGGACTTTTGGCAGAACAATCCGCGCTCCTGGTTCCACGCGGTTGAGGCACAATTCAACCTCCAGGGAATATCGGTAGACGACACAAAATTCTACCATGTGGTCGCAAGACTGGACAACCACACGGCTCAGCATGTGGAGAGCCTTATCGAGCAGCCGCCAGATAGCAACAAATACGGCGCGTTGAAGGCTGCACTCATCCAGCACTTCACCCCCTCCGTCGAAGAGCGAGCAGAGAGATTCCTGGCGCTGACTGAGGTGGGAGATGACACGCCCATTAATCTGATGGAGAAGATGTTGAGGTTGAAAGGCTCACATGACGACCACTTCATCTTCACCCACCTCTTCCTCAGGACCCTACCATCAGCGACGAGAGCGACCCTGACCAGTTCGCCGTTGTTGGCCCAGTGGGACTACCGCGCGCTGGCCCGGGAGGCGCAGAGAATTGTCAACGGCAGCAGACAGCGCGCGGCCACGGCCGCAGCAGTGGAATTCGGCACAACGACCGCAGATGGCAGGGGGCCAGGGGCAGCAGTAGCAGACCCACCGACGACGGCGGCGGCGGGAGCCAGAGAACGCGGAGGAGACATCCTTTGTTTCTACCATCGCCGCTTCGCAGAGAGGGCACGCAAATGTGTACCACTGTGCCAGTTCAAGCATTCAGGAAACGCCAAGACCGGGGGTCGGTAGCAGCCGCGGCCCTCGGGGAGGAGAACAAGCTGCTCTACTTGTTGGACGCACACTCGGGGAGGCATTTCCTCGTGGACACAGGCTCCCAGTTGAGTTTCATCACACCTTCCTACGCGGACAGGCTAGCAGGTTCCAGAGGTCCCGGGGTGGCAGCAGCGAACGGCTCGGAGATTAAGACCTTTGGTGAGAAGACTCTGCTTCTGTCTCTACACGGCCGTACAGTTGAGTGGACTTTTGTTATAGCAGCAGTGAATTTCAATATGTTGGGGGCTGATTTTTTGTGCTCACATGGTTTGTTGGTTGATCTCGCTAACAGGCGCCTGGTTAATGCAGTTTCTTTTGATTCTATTCCCTGTACAGCGCGAGTGGCCCCGCCAACAGCACAAGCCAACGTCACAGCTGCAAGCGGTAAGTTCCACACACTGCTCACTCAGTTCCCAGCACTCACGGTCCCCACATTTTCGGCAACAGTCGCTAAACACGGGGTGGAACATTTTATTACCACTACCGGACCGCCCGTTTTTGCAAAAGCTCGGCGCTTGGACGCAGCTAAACTGGCCATAGCGCGCGAGGAGTTTGCCAACCTGGAGAGGTTGGGCATTATCAGGCGTTCAAACAGTCCGTGGGCTTCCCCGCTACACATGGTCCCGAAGGCTGACGGATCATGGCGACCTTGCGGGGATTTCCGCAGGTTAAACAACGCTACAGCGCACGACCGCTACCCAATCCCGCATATCCAAGATTTTTCCGTTCATTTGGCAGGGGCTCGTGTTTTTTCTAAGATAGATTTGGTCCGCGGTTACCACCAAGTCCCAGTGCGCGCTGAGGACACACCCAAAACAGCGGTCATAACTCCATTCGGCCTATCCGAGTTTTTGCGCATGCCATTCGGGCTTAAAGGGGTTGCACAGACGTTCCAACGCATGATGGATGCGGTGCTTCGCGATCTCCCTTTCGTGTTCATCTACTTGGACGATATTTTGGTAGCCAGCGCGTCCGAAGACGAACACGAAAAACACCTGGCCACAGTTTTCCGGAGGTTGGGAGATCATGGGTTAATAATCAACCCAGCTAACATTCGCGATGGCCAAGGTTTCCGAACCGTGGTTAGGCCGGCAGCAGAGACAGCTGGCCGCGATCTCAGAGTTTACCACTGATATTCAGCATGTGGCGGGCAAACTGAATGTGGCGGCAGATTGCCTCTCGCGCGCCGTGGCGGCCCCAGTCAGCGTAGGAATAGATTACGCAGCCATGGCCGCGGAGCAGGTTAGTGACGCGGATGTGCGCGCGCTCCAGTCTGGACCAACAGGGTTAAGGCTGGAGAACAGGGTGCTGCAAGACGGTATGTCCCCCCTAATCTGCAATGTCTCCACTGGACGGCCACGTCCAGTAGTACTGGCTGCGTGGCGCCGCCGCGTTTTTGACTCGATTCATTCTTTGGCGCACCCGGGAGTGCGCGCGTCGGTCAAAATGGTAGGAGAGAAATTTGTGTGGCCGAGTCTTCGCAAACAAGTTAAGGATTGGGCAGCAGCCTGCACGGCGTGTCAATGAGCCAAAGTACACAGGCACACGAGGGCCCCTTTGGAGCCGTTTCACATTCCGGCTAAGAGGTTCGATCACATTCATGTGGACCTCGTGGGACCCCTCCCGCCATCGCAGGGGTGCACACACCTTCTGACAATGGTGGACCGCACCACGCGCTGGCCTGAAGTGGTTCCGCTGGCATCAACTACGGCCGAGGAGGTAGCGCGCGCGTTTTTAACAGCTTGGGTGGCGCGTTTCGGAGTTCCGTCGGACATTACGTCCGACAGAGGCCTTCAATTTGTGTCCGAACTTTGGTCGGCAATGGCCCGCAGCCTGGGTGTCACAATTCACCGCACAACCGCGTACAATCCGCAGGCTAACGGGTTATGCGAACGTTTTCATAGGCCATTGAAGGCGGCTCTCTGAGCATCACTGACGGATGCAAATTGGGTAGACAAGTTACCGTGGGTGTTATTGGGGTTGCGTTCTGCACCTAAAGAGGACTTAGAAGCCTCCCCCAGCAGAGCTCGTGTTTGCGCAACCACTTCGGCTGCCTGGGGAGTTTCTCCCAGATAACCTGGCGCCAGACACCTCCCCGTCTCAGCTGTTGTGGAGTAACATAGAATCAAGCACGTTGCCCGGCCCCGTGCACCACAGTTTTCCGCGCGTTTTTGTGCCTAAAGCTTTGAAGAACGCAGAGTTTGTTTTTGTCAGACACGATGCACATCGACACCCGCTGCGACCACCTTATGACGGACCGTTCAGAGTGCTGGAAACAGGGGACAAGCAGTTTTTGCTAGATTTGGGGGGTAGGAAAGAAAAAGTTGGCATAAACAGACTCAAACCCGCTTTTGTGGTGGCGGACGAGCAAGTGCTGTTGGCAAGGGCCCCGTGGCGAGGTAGACCCCCACGGGGGGGCTTCACAGAGTAATGTTTCCCCAGAACACCCGCAGGGACTGACAAAAGGTTTCCACCCCCAGACGGCAAACCCCCAGCGTGACAGCGCCGCGGAGACGTTGAATCCCGGCTACAGCAGATACGGCAGGAGACTGAAGCCTAGACAGCATGCGGACTGATGTGTATTGATTCTATCACGGCATGCATGCTGTTATTCTCTTGTTTGTTCTAAAATGTTTGGGGGTGGTGGTGTGGCCACACATATGTGACCTACTTTGTGACTGAGGTAAGGCCTCACATTTTAGATCAGAACAAAGACAGAGCTTCCTTGGAGATAACAGGAAGCTGCGAGGATGTTAGCTTTGGTATGCAGGGCTTGAGACTGTGGGGGTGTTATTAGAGGATTAAAGAGGAGATGCATTGTAGACTGTGGGGGTGATATCAGAGAGAGGAGATGCATTGTTACTGGCGATTATAATGCAATGTGACCTGTGATGTATGTGACTTGTCAACTGTGAGAGTCCGGGTATTTAAGGACGAGAGTTCCCTGTAATGTCCAGTTTCTTCGTTGAGATGTTGGTGAATGTGAATAAAGCTGCTTTGTGAGAAATCTGTCTCATCATTTTCACATTCCCACAAAACAACCTTTGTAAGAGGCTGCTGATGACCTTTTACCGCTCTGCTGTTGAAAGCATCTTGACATACTGCATCACGTCTTGGTATGCAAACTGCTCTGTTGCGGACAAAACAGCACTACAGAGAGTTGTAAGAACTGCGAAAAAAGTCATTGACTGCCCTCTTCCATCATTCCAGGACATTGTTAACACCCGTTATCATACAAGAGCCAGGACCATCAGTACAGACATTTCTCACCCCGGTCATCATCTTTTTACTCTTTTGCCCTCAGGGAAGCGATATAGGTCAATTAAATTGCACTCCACTAGATTTATGAACAGTTTCTTTCTAAAAGTCATTTACTTTTTAAATCACCAATACATACAGTGGGGTAAAAAAGTATTTAGTCAGCCACCAATTGTGCAAGTTCTCCCACTTAAAAGATGAGAGAGGTCTCCAATTTTCATCATAGGTATACCTCAACTATGAGAGACAAAATGAGAAGAAAAAAAAATCCAGAAAATCACATTGTCTGATTTTTAAAGAATTTATTTGCAAATTATGGTGGACAATAAGTATTTGGTCAATAACAAAAGTTCATCTCAATACTTTGTTATATACCCTTTGTTGGCAATGACAGAGGTCAAACGTTTTCTGTAAGTCTTCACAAGGTTTTCACACACTGTTGCTGGTATTTTGGCCCATTCCTCCATGCAGATCTCCTCTAGAGCAGTGATGTTTTGGGGCTGTCGCTGGGCAACACGGACTTTCAACTCCCTCCAAAGATTTTCTATGGGGTTAAGATCTGGAGACTGGCTAGGCCACTCCAGGACCGTGAAATGCTTCTTACGAAGCCATTCCTTCGTTGCCCGGTGGTGTGTTTGGGATCATTGTCATGCTGAAAGACCCAGCCACGTTTCATCTTCAATGCCCTTGCTGGTGGAAGGAGGTTTTCACTCAAAATCTCACGATACATGGCCCCATTCATTCTTTCCTTTACACGGATCAGTCATCTTGGTCCCTTTGCAGAAAAACAGCCCCAAAGCATGATGTTTCCACCCCCATCCTTCACAGTAGGAATGGTGTTCTTTCTCCTCCAAACACGACAAGTTGAGTTTTTACCAAAAAGTTCTATTTTGGTTTCATCTGACCATATGACATTCTCCCAATCCTCTTCTGGATCATTCAAATGCTCTCTAGCAAACTTCAGATGGGCTTGGACATGTAGTGGCTTAAGCAGGGGGACACGTCTGGCACTGCAGGATCTGAGTCCCTAACGGCGTAGTGTGTTACTGATGATAGCCTTTGTTACTTTGGTCCCAGCTCTCTGCAGGTCATTCACTAGGTCCCCCCATGTGGCTCTGGGATTTTTGCTCACTGTTCTTGTGATCATTTTGACCCCATGGGGTGAGATCTTGCGTGGAGCCCCAGATCGAGGGAGATTATCAGTGGTCTTGTATGTCTTCCATTTTCTAATAATTACTCCCACAGTTGATTTCTTCACACCAAGCTGCTTACCTATTGCAGATTCAGTCTTCCCAGCCTGGTGCAGGTCTACAATTTTGTTTCTGGTGTCCTTTGACAGCTCTTTGGTCTTGGCCATAGTGGAGTTTGGAGTCTGACTGTTTGAGGTTGTGGACAGGTGTCTTTTATACTGATAACAAGTTCAAACAGGTGCCATTAATACAGGTAACGAGTGGAGGACAGAGGAGCCTCTTAAAGAAGAAGTTACAGGTCTGTGAGAGCCAGAAATCTTGCTTGTTTGTAGGTGACCAAATACTTATTTTCCACCATAATTTGCAAATAAATTCTTTAAAAATCCTTCAATATGATTTTCTGGATTTTTTTTTCTCATTTTGTCTCTCATAGTTGAGGTATACCTATGATAAAAATTGGAGACCTCTCTCATCTTTTAAGTGGGAGAACTTGCACAATTGGTGGCTGACTAAATACTTTTTTGCCCCACTGTATCATAGTCACTAGTACATTATATCTGGCAGGGAAATAAATTTTTATCTTTATTCTTAAATGTGTCTTTCGAATACATTCTGTTAACTTGACACAAAGATGACTGCACTTTTTTTCACTTTTCAAGCTATTTTTAATGCTGATATGTTCTGTGTGTTTTGCCATGGTTGTTGTTGATGTGTATGGATTGATTGATGTTTGTAGTTTTTTTATGTGGGAGGGGGCATGTGCAGTTTCGTTGTGTTCTTTATGCAATGACAATAAAGGCTCCATCTGAACCACAATTCAAAAGCATTGTCTGATTTTCATTGGTTAATTTTCATAGAATTTTTATTTATTACCACTTTTGTCAGATTCAAGTTATTTCTGTGACCACTGTGGGTTTTTCTTTCATTAACAGAGGGGTACCAACAATTTTGTCCACGTCTGTATAAAAAAAAACAACCTCTCTCTGATTTAAATGACAGAATCTCAGCAAGACCACAGACAGTAACTGAGAAACATGCAAATTTTACTTTGCTTGGCAAATGATAATTATTCAATTATCAAATACTCAAACATTATGACTTTTTGATTTATTTATTTATTTGTCACCTTCTTTGCAGGATATAAAAATCAGCTTTGGATTATTTATTTCTTGTTTGATGCAGCACAAACAAACCCAAAGGTCAATCCCACAATCACAACAGTAGGTAGCAATTTGTAATCAGAGGAGCCTTTGGAATATAAATATCTCGGTCACAAAAAGACTTGTCATACAGTATTGTAGAATCACATTAAAACAGTGATTTACATTCAGAAACAAACTGAAGCAGCAGAGTGATATGGAAATACAAGACGTGGTGAGATATTTTTTTATTCAGCATTTTATTCTTTTTACATGATTTCTTTTAATTTTTCCCACATTATTTTGTGCTGTTTTTATTTTTTCCCTTTACATAAATGTCCTGTCCTTGTGTCGCTAGCAATAAACATAGTGAATAGATATATAAAGGCTGAATCTCATATATCATCATAATCATAGCAGTCTGTCGTGTGCGACAATGACTGTTTCATTTAGGTCTAATCAGATTCCTCCACGCAGCTCTGTCCTTCACCTTCCACTGCCAGGAACTCCTGTCTATATCCAACTTCTTCAAGTTTCTTTTTACAGTGCCTTTAAATCTGAGCCTTGGTCTACCCTGATTGCGTTTGCCCTTGCATAACTGAGTAGAGTAACTGCCGAGGGAGACGCTGGAGATCCATCCTCTCAACATATCCGAGCTATCACAGGTTCATCTGTATTAGCAGTCCTCCATTGATGGTAGACCAGCTCGTGTCAGCACTTCTATGTTGGTTAACTTGTCTTTCCATGAGATGTTCATTATGGCTCGAAGGTGTCTCATCATGTATGCGTGGAGTTTCTTTACCTGCACCCTGCAGACAGTCTAAGTTTCAGCACCGTACAATAGAGCAGGCCAGTACTGTCACTCTGTACACTTTGCATTTCACACGGATAGACACATGTCGATTGTTCCACAGTCTCTCCCTCAAGTTTCCAAACACAGCGCTCGCTCTTCCCATTCTGAGAGATAGTTCATCCTCCAGCCTAGCATTCTCTGAAACAGTACTCCCGAGATACTTGAAAGTCTAACACTTGACTAGTGGCTCTGTACCAATGTTGATTTCTTCTGGTAGTGATGTTGATAACTGGAACTTTGGTGGTTGATAAAAGCACTCTGTATTCTTGATGTTGATTTTGAGGCTGAATTGGCTAGCTGCTCTTGCAAATTTCTCCACTAAAGATTGCATATCTTCCACACTGTGTTCAACTAGAGCACTGTCGTTGACAAAGAGCATTTCTCTTACTACCTTTATCGATGTCTTACTCTTGGCTTTAAACTGTGCCACATTGAACAAGTCTGCTTCTTTCCTTGTTTGAATGTATACTCCTTCTGAAGTGTCTTTGAAGGCCACCTCAAGCATGGCTGCCAGATATAGCGAGAAGAGTGCAGGTGCCAGCACACACCCTTGTTTCACCCCTTGCTTACCGAAAAGTCTTTAGACACTGAACCACTCATCGCCACATTTGCTTGCATACCTGTATGGAGTGCCTCGATCAGGCTGACAAATTTCTCTGTACAGCCATATTTCTTGAGTATCTGCCAAAGTCCTTGTCATGATACAGTATCAAAGGCTTTACTGAAGTCAATGAAGACTACATAAAGCGGCATGTTCTGTTCGATACACTTTTCTTGAACCTGTTTCAAGCAGAAAATCATGTCTATTGTGCTTCTTTCGCTTCTAAAGCCACACTGGGTTTCTAGTAGTACATTCTGTGAGATGTGTTCATTGAGTCTGTTCAGTAGTACACATGAGAGAATCTTACCAACAGTGGCTAGCAGTGATATACCTCGGTAATTTCTACAATCTTTCCTGTCACCCTTCTTGAACAAAGGCACAATACTTGCATCCTTCCAGTCTTGAGGTACTTTCTGGGCATCCCATATCTCTTGGATGAGCTTGTGCAGGCAGTTGGTCAGCTGAACACCACCAAATTTCCACACTTCTGCTGGAATTCCATCCCTTCCTGGAGGTTTACCATCCTGTGTTGTCCTGATAACTGCCATTAGTTCATCAAGATTTGGTGGTTCATCCAGACTTGATACAACTGGTCGCTGCACTAGCGATTCTTCAGCCTCTTCAGTGAGCTCTCCAGGGTTGTTTAGTTTTTGGTCAAAGTGGTCTGCAAATCTGTCCAGGATCTTGTCTTTCTCCTGCAAAACTGTTTCACCATCCATAGTCTTTAGTTGGATCAAGCCTCTTGGTTTAGGGCTGTAGATTTCTCTCAAACCTGTGAAGAATGTTTTCATGTCCTCCCTGTCTGCTGCAGTTTGAAGTTCCTTCGCTTTTTTATCCCACCAGTTGGACTTCATCTCTCTGGTGTACTTCTGTAGCTCACTCTGAGCCTTTGAGTATTTTTTCTTTTTCAACCTTGTGCTACACTGCAGATTTTCCTGCCTAGCTGTATTCCTCACTTCTAGTAGTTTCTTCAGATATTCATCATGCTCATCAAACCAATCTTGATGTTTCCTCTCAGGGTGGCTTAAAACATCACTCGCAGTCTGATATAACGTATCCTTCAGTGTTGCCCATTTCTCTTCTATGTCATTCTCTGAGTTGTTGCTGTCCCAATCTTTCAAGTTTTCATCCATTTCCCGTGTAAGTTCTTTCTGCTTCTTTTGGCCTTTCAGTGCACTAGTGTTTAGCTTCCGTGGTGGCTTCGCACCCGTCCTGCAGTGCTGTTTTCATCTGCAAATCCTTAATCTAGATCTCAGCATAACATGATCAATGCCACGGTCCGCACCTCTCATTGCTCTGGTGTCCAATACATCCCTTATATCTCTCTGCCTTACTATGATCAATCAATCAATCTTTATTGTCATGATGCTATGCATACAATTGTAGTGCAAGCAAGATGAAATTGTGTTTCTCTAGGCATCCGTATTGTAAAAACATAATTGAAAAACACACTCACACACCCCTCACCCCCACCCCAACAGCCATTCACACATCCCTGAGACACATTTGGATTTTACAATAATGTTAACTTATTACAGTTGCAGTTAAAATAACTGCCTATGTACATAAAAAAAACAATTAATATGGCTAAGTGAATCTAAGTAGCTAAGAGAAATAAATACCCAAGACTGACTAAAACTATAATATACATATAATACACATAATGTCCATAAAGTGCAGTTATATGTATAAAAGATTCCGGATCAACTGTTCAGCATCCTAACAGCTTGTGGAAGGAAGCTGTTAATCAGTATGGTGGTTCTGCCTCTGATGCTCCGAAATCGTTCGCCAGATGGCAGCAGTTTAAAGTGTTTATGCAGAGGGTGAGAGTGGTCCTTAACAATGTTCAGTGCCCTGCTCCTACAACCGCTCTGAAAAAGTTCTTGAACAGAGGGGAGGGAAACTCCAATTACCCTCTCAGCTCCCTTAACTATCCTCTGCAGAGCTTTTTTGTCTGACATACTGCAGCTGGAGTACCATGTTGCAATGCAGTACGTCAGAACACTCTCCACCACACTTCTGTAGAAGGTCCTGAGGATGCAGATGGGGAGAGAGGCCTGTTTGAGTTTCTCAAGAAGTGCAGTCTCTGCTGGGCCCGCTTCTTGATCCCCAAGGAATTCTTGCTCCAGGTCAGGTCCTGCAAGTTCTGCACTCCGAGGAACTTTATGTTCTCCACTCTCTCCACCGAATGGCCGCTGATGCAGAGAAGGATGTGTTCAGGCCGTGACCGCGGGAAGTTGTCTCTTTCGTTTTGTCCACGTTGAGCACCAGATTGTTCTCCCTGCACCAGCCCTCCAGGTCTCTAACTTCTTCCCTGTACCTTGATTCCTCATCCCTCTGAATAAGTCCCACCACTGTGGTGTCATCCACAAACTTAATAATCTGGTTCCCCTCGTGTCTGGACACACAGTCATGTGTTAAAAGTGTAAACGACAGTGGACTGAGTACACAGCCTTGAGGGGATCCAGTGCTCATCGTGGTGGTGTTGGAGATGTTGTTTCCAACCTGGACAGACTGAGGTCTCTCGGTCAGGAAATCCAGGATCCAGAGACATGTGGGGGTGTTCAGACCGAGAAGGAGTAATTTCTCCATCAGCCTCTGGGGAATAATGGTGTTAAATGCTGAATTGAAATCAATGTACAGGAGTCTGGCATAGGTGTCTTTCTGATCCAGGTGGGTAATGACAGAGTGCAGGGTGGTGACTATAGAGTCCTCTGTGGAGTAATTTGAACAATACGCGAACTGGAGCGGGTCATGTGATGCAGGGAGGCAGGCTGTGATGTGAGGTTTAACAAGCCATTCAAAGCACTTCATCACAATCGGTGTCAGTGCGACAGGACGATAGTCATTCAGACAGGACACAACCACTTTCTTTGCCACCAGTACTATGATAGAAGTCTTAAAGCATCTAGAGACGATAGCCTGACTCAGGAAAATGTTATATATGTCAGTCAGGACATCCGCCAACTCGCTTGCGCAGACTCGGAGCACACGTCCCGGGATGTTGTCCAGACCTGCAGCTTTGCGTGGGTTGACCCTGATTAGGGTCCTCCGTGTGTCCGATGCGTTGATGGTGATAGCTGGCCCCACAGACGGTGGAGATGGGCCAGCCCTCCCTCTGATTGTTGGGTTTGATGCTTCAAAACATGCAAAGAAGTTATTGAGCCTGTCTGGAAGCGAAGCGTCATCATCATCGACCCCCTGCCTAGACTTATAATCCGTCAACGCCCAAACTCCCTGCCACATCTGTTTGGTGTTCCCTGTGTCACAGAAATGTCCCTGGATTTTCTCCGCGTAGACGCGTTTCGCCGTCTTAATTCCTTTTGCGAGCGCAGACCTGGCTGAGTGGAGGGCAATCCTCTCCTTTGCTCTAAAGGCTGCATCTCTGGCTGTGAGCAGCGAGCACACCTCTGCAGTCATCCAGGGTTTATAGTTGCCCCGTGCAGTGAAGGTCTTCAATATAGTGACATCCTCTGTGCACTTCACGATGTAGCTGGTGACCGTTTCAATCAAGCTACAATGCTCCGCACTGTGTTTTTATATATCTATATATTTATTCCATCTAGCTACAATGCTCCGCACTGTGTGTGTTTATATACTTACATATTTATTCCACCTAGCTGCAATGCTCCGTACTGTGGGTGTTTATATATTTACATATTTATTCCATCTAGCTACAATGCTCTGCACTGTGTGTTTATATATTCATATATTTATTCCATCCAGCTACAATGCTCTGCACTGTGTGTCTGTGTGTGTGTATATATATATTTTATAGTAATATGTACATATGTATATTAGCTGCTCTTGCTTGCTTGTTTTTTTTTTGTTTTTTTTTTCTTGCCTTCTGATTGTTGCTCTGAGTGTTGCTATCCCTGTGCTGTTGCAATCCTGGAATTTCGCCGTTGTGGGACTAATAAAGGCTTATCTTATCTTATCTTATCTTATCTTATCAATCCTGTCTCCTTGAGAGGCTGCTATTTCGAAAACCTCCCAGTCTGTATGCAGAAAACAGTCCTGAAGTGCTGAGGCTGAACCCTCTGGCCAAGTCCTGATTTGTTTCTCTACTGGCCTGCTGTGCTTCAGTAAGGGTTTGTAGGCAGGCACCAGCATCACGGATAGGTGGTCAGAATGGCCGAGGTGGGGGCAAGATATTGCCTTGTATGCATTTGGGAGATTTGTGTACACCAAGTCCAACATATTCTCTCCTCTGGTCTTAAAGTCCACACATTATTTAATGATGCTGTAGTCCAACAAGTGCCAGTGCTTGGATCTTGGGTGCATCCATGTATTCTTGTGTGTGTCCTTGTGCTTAAATAGGGTATAGGTTATCATAAGGTTGTACTCTGAACATGGTGCAAGTAGAAGTTCTCCATTAGTATTGCACTTGCCTACTCCATGACTGCCTAGCACTCCTTTCCATTTCTCAGTGTCTGAACCAACTCAAGCATTAAAATCTCCAATGAGTATCAGCCTGTCATCAGTCGGTACACGCCTGATAGTCTCACATAAATCACTGAAGAACTCTTCCTTCGCCTCCTTTGTGTTTGTCATTGTTGGAGCATACACACTGATGAGTGTGGCATACATCTTCCGCTGTAGTGGGAGTCTTATAGTCGTTATCCTGTCGTTGATTGGCACCGGTTCCTCAACAAGCATTGCTGCTATCTCCTTTCTAACTGCAAAGCCCACTCCTGCTTCTCTCCTTTCTTGAATTGATTTCCCACTCCAAAGGAAGATGTACCCATGGTCTTCCGAGCTGGCATATCCAGGCAATCTTGTTTCATTAAGTGCAGCTATGTCTACATTGTACCTGCTCATTTCCAGGGCCACAAGTGCGGTCTGTCTTTCTGGGCTCTGTGATGTTGATCTGTCCAACAAAGTGTGTACATTCCATTCTGTTGCACACAAGGCTGCTGTTTTCCTCTTCTCTTCTCTTCCTGCTCCTAACTTACTTTTCGCTGCAGGTCGGAGTGTGAACAGATCAGTGATTGTTATCCCGGGTGACGTCCGAGCCGGTACAAGTTGCTTTCTGACATATACTTTAGTGGAAAATAACTGTACTGAACTGATATGATCGGGTGAGCTCGCTCCCCCTCCCTTCCTGTGGGAGGTTCCCTGGCTCTGCAGGTAATCAATACACCTGTGTGAGTGGATGCACCTGCTGTCTCTTCACTGCCAGCACTTAAAAGGACCAGTTTGTGAACGCTCCAGCACTGGCTCGTTGGGTATACTGCCATAAGAAAATAAAGTAAGTGAAGTCTTAATTGTCTAGGAACTCCGATATAAATCTTTTTGTCTCTTTCACCTTTTCAGGTTGCTGCCATCTCTGTGGTGTGTCCCCGGGGTTTGTTGTGCGCACACCTGCTCCATCTTCATCGTCTTCTCTCCAGATCGCCTACTCAAACCCGGTCAGACATTTCCTAGCCCTTCTCATCCGCAGCTTCCTCTCCAAATCATCTTTGCCATACTGGGTTCCTCCGTCGGGCTCTCTCCTCCCACAGGTAAGAATATTCCTATTATTTAATATTCTCTGCCTCCCTCTTCGTACAAACCTGCTCTCGTCTCCCTCCTTACAGGCTGGGTTCTCCTCTGGCCAGTGAGGTGTTTTCCCACTAATCCTGCATTCACTCTTTTCAATAAAATTGTGTTTAAACTTTGCCCCTTTGTGTTGTGTGCATTCCCTGGTGTAGCATCTTGCACGTGAGCTGATATTTATTGCAATCATGACACTAAACAAGTGTTGATTAATATACAGATCTATAAACTACTATATATGCATGTATTCAATTTTGAAGCAAGGACTTTACCTCTTTAGTCACCAGTACCTTGTTTTTGAACCAGAAGTCATCATATTTGTATTAGAAGGTGGTTTGAATTTTTCAGTGAAAGCATTTGTCATCATGACAGCGTATTTTGGAATTCAGCCACAGATATGATCAGTACACACAGAAGGTCATTCCATGTGCTAGGTCAATAATAAAAACAGAGCAGTCACCATTTCACAACAATGCAGTAATACAACTCTTGAGAACAAGAGCACTACACATGGTACATCATACAGAATGCCTGTCCATAGCTGTTATTGATACATATGTGCATAACTAGCACACCTTCAACCGAAAAATCTATTTCAAACTCAAGATTCTAGATGCTCTAAAGCTGTAATAAAACTATTGAGCATGTAATTACAAGGAGTTCAAGCAAGGCAATCTACAGTTCAGTAATATGCACATCTTCAGTACATGTGCAAACATCATGTGAAATAAAAAAAAGTCCTGTGGAAGGAGTGAGGCGGAAAAACTCATACGGATGGATGGATGGACATCATCACACCATAAAAACTCATAGGCCATGGGCCAGAGAGGGTCACCCCCACCACCACCTGTCTACAAAATTATGTTTTTCTGAAGCGTATGTATATACTGAACATGAAAATAAATGTTAACATGGAAAATTTTGGGGTGCAATACCGATCTTGACCACCTAAATATAGGTACCCAGTTTTTCATACAAACTACGTCAAAATTCACTTTCAGAAAGAAACACAAGTGTCTGTTTAAGACCCCAAATCATATTATAATATGATTTATTAGATATATGGTATATTGTTATATTACATTACTATTATATTATTATAACATGGTGACATAACAATATTATACTGCAAGAGGTCATGACTGTACCCAACCATAAAACAATTTGGTGCTAAATGGAATGTAGCATCTATCTGAAGTAATCTGAAGAAACTTTTATATACATACATAACAAATGCAATGTTTTATTATCATGGAAATGAAAACATGTAACACATAAGTATCTATGAGTTCTTGTGATTTTATTTATTTAACCTTTATTTATACAAGGGAGATCCATTGATATAATAGTATAATAATAATAATGTAACATATCATATATACTGTATATAATTAATACATTGTACAATAATATGATCTGGGGTCTTAAACAGCCACTCGTGTTTCTTTCTGAAAGTCAGTTTTGACGTAGTTTGTCAGAAAAACTGGGTACCCATATGTAAGTGGTCAAGATAGGTATTGCATCCCAAAATTTTCGATGTTAAAGGCGACGGACAGACGAAAATTCAATATCGCTAAATCATATCTCAAATTGTTGTCTGAGACGAGCTAATTTGAACCCCACATGTTTTGGTGTCAACGTATGTCGCATAAGGTGACAATGCGCTCTTGAAGTACGCTGTTGTGGAGAGCTGTCTGACCCAGCCAAGAGATCAGCGGCTAAAATGGCCACTGACTGTGTGACGTCATTTCGGTTAGGCACACGGTCAGTGGCCAAGTATTCCGATATTTCTCGGAATACTTGTGGATTACAAATAGATTATTTATTAACATTAGGATTTCAGGAATCAAATTAATTATGGTTTGTCGTTGTGTTGTCTACGGGTGCGACGTTATACCAGAGGAGCATGCTGTGAGTGTTTTTGAATTTCCCGTCCCTGGGAAAATCAGAACGGCATGGGTGAAATTCGTTCAGAAAACGCGAAAAAAAATGGACTGATGTCAGTAAAACACCCAACATGTGCAGTAGACATTTCGTTGACAGCGATTTCGAGAATAAGATGCAATTTGTGTCACAACTTGCCGCTCATCAGCGGCTTCAGCTGCGCGCACACCTGCGCCTCGTCAGCACATCCCCATACCGCATACATCCATTCACACACACCTGCTTGTTGAATAAAGCTGTTAAATCTATCCTGAGCCTGCGTGCGTGTTTCCTGGGCCAGACATTATGTCAATTTGAAATGAAATTTGCAAAAAGATTGCTGATAAAGAAAACGGCTATTCCAACTATATATGCCTCGATTTCCAAGTGTGACTCTGAGAAAGGGGTCAGTGACAGTGGCGTGAAAAGCACGGGTGATCTACCGATGCGATCAACTGTCAGAACACGAGAAGTAAACAGGGTAAGTTTTTTTATTTTTAATATTCACTGCAAATGTTTACTAAACATCTTAAATGAATTCAGAATCAGAAATCAGAAAAAGATTTATTGCCAAGTACATTAACAGATCACTGATAACATACGAGAGAATTTGACTTGACACAGAATATGAACCTGCATTTCCAGTGACACGGCTGCATCGGGGACGCGCCTGCCAATAGGATGGTACAGATAAGAAATCATACAATAGGAAGGAGCAAAAAAATCATTGAATTCAGAATATTGACCATAAGTAATCAATATTATGATTACAAAGACAAAAAAAGCCCACGATGCACATTCAAGACCAGAGTTCACAGGACACAAGGAGAGCAGTGAATGTTATCTTGTTGTCAGTTTCTGGGTCAGTGTGGATGTAGTGTTGAAGCAATGTTGTATCAATATGAGCACAAGGACACTTTGGCAGAAGATGTTTTGTCTGGCTGCAGCAATTGTCCTTGGCAATTGTCCCAAGCAGCTACTGTCCAGAGGCCGTGTGCTCAGTGTTTTGAAAAACAAAGACTGGGGATTATCAGGAGGATTTTTGTAAGGGAAATTGAGCCAAATAGACTGAACACAGAGAAAGAACTTTATTTTCTTCTGCAGATTCAGTGCTTAATCCTTCATTGCGGGGCTTTGAGTCCGTCGTGGATAGACTTAAGCGTAGATGTAATCCACCTTCCGAGACAGTTCTCCATTTGTCGCTATCAAAGTCTCCTCCATTTTTCCAATTTGATGGATGCACCTCGCGTGGCCAGCATTTTGATAGGTTGTATCCATCTTCAGCAATTTGCGGTACACCAGGACAATCCCAGTTCCAATCAGAACGATCCCAGTCACCATTATTACGAAGATATACAAATCTTCAATATCTTCGATAGAGAGATTACTCAGGCACAAGATCCTCCAAACACTTGTCACCCGTAAATAGCCCGCTGGAGCCGTCCCTGCGGGGCAAGCAGCTTCCCCCGGAGCACTATTCCTTGTTGAAAAAATAGTGTCAATTGCGTTCAAAGCCCAGCTTATCAATTCCATAATTTCTTTCGATAATCAGCAGTAGACGCAGACAGACAACAGCAAGCTGGGATCCAGTTAGTTAGGGAAGTGGGGAGCTAGAGCAGAGAGAAAAGAGAAAAGCGTCTACTCTCCTTGAAGAGCGGAAGTGAAGAGTGAAGTGAAGTGAATTCCAAGCCATGGTTTGCATTGCCTTACCAACTTATCAAATATTAGCATATTAGGGTGTTCATACTCATCAAATATGAAATATTCAGTGCTGTATAGGGAGGTGGTTGTGCCTGTTTGATCAATTTATATTTCTATGTATGTAATCCAATTTGAGACCTCTGGGATAAAATTATGATGATCTACTTTTTTTGCAGATTTTATCAACTGTCACTCAACCTTAAAATAGTGTTGATGTTTCTGACCAAGCAGAGGAAGCTGATGAACAGGACTTTTATGTAAATCCAAATTTATACCATAAAATGGTAGAAAAATTATTGAAATGTATATGACATGCGACTTTGATGAATGCTGAACTATGAGAATTATAACATTGACATGAACATTAAGAAACTCAATATATGATTTTACAAAACTTTATTTAAATAACATTGTTCACAAATCTAATCTTGGTAGGCAAAATCCCTTGTAGTGATGAGATGGGAATGTTTCTCTGATGAGGCTCACAGCACAGGCAGGTAACATAACCCTCACTTCTTCTCCAAAAAAATCCCCAACACCACCGGACCAGTTGCCTGTAGGCTATGAATCTGTATCGCCTGAAAAATATGGGGTTGGCATTGATTATTCCGTTTGCATTGATTATTGAATGTATTGAATGATTTCTTCATAATTCATCTGGGAAATTAAATCAAATGAATAAATATTGTTTATAAACTCACTCGTGTGGACGACGTCATCTGTCTCATCAGCTCCAGCTGTGCACAGACCAGCAGGTGCTAATCAGCGGCTGTTAAAAGTATTGAGAAGATGATGATTAACAACATGTCATCAGGCAGCGAGTGACCAATGGGTAGTTTTAGTTTGAAAATTAAGTGTGTGAACATGCATGTCGCCAAAGAAAAATATTTCTAAGCATCTTTTACCAAGATAAATCTTCCAGCCGATCGTCAACGTGGTGTGTTCCCGTCTGTGTTGCGTCTTCCTCCTCTCCCTCTGGCTCGAACAAATAAGGCTGACAGGCCACACACCACCCAAAACTTCTTCATTGTCAATGTCATCATTTATATTGAGGTCGTCAAACTCGAGAAAATAATCGCTGTCCGAATCACTTTGCTCTCGTTCTGCAATTTTTTTTCATACCGAAATGACGTCAAGGCTGCACGCACCTATCGGGAGATGGCGGTACTGCAGCATCAGTGAGTGAAAGATGGGCTATGACCAAATAATGTCATTTATGGAGGATGGTGACACATATTAAATCAGGGGAATGGGAAGAATGGAATATTTTCATACAATCAGTTGATTGGTTCAATAAAAAAATGTCACTGTCCGTCGCCTTTAACATTTACTGTATTTTCATGTTCAGCATATCCATACACTGCAGAAAAACATAATTTTGTAGATGGGGGGGGGATACAGTGACCCTCTCTGGCCCATGGCCTATTAGTCATATGGGAAGTTATATAAAAGAAGTAATATTATCCAGCACCAAAGACCATATAAAAATGGTACTTTCCACCTTCTAGCTTGGTGCTCAGCATAATAGAATGGGGAAAGAAAAGTTAACACACAGAGCTACCAGAGGACTGACCTCCCACTGTAGCTTTCACTACTTACAGTAGCTGTGTGGCCTAGGGTCAGTGAAACAGAAATAGGCGCCACCCCATACACCACATGGTGTCCCACATGCTGTGGAAGGGATTAACTTAATATCATCCAGCAGTGAGAATACAATAATTACCCGTATTACCAATCATTTATCAATAGACTAACAATACTTCTGCAAAGTGGTATTCTGCAGATTATTGTATCTTTTCCTCCACTGGTTTGCCAAATATAGAAAGCACAGGTTCAGTGTGTTAAAGTATAAGGCAAGTTTGCGGTAAAATGCTTTAGACTTTAATTTTGAAACAAATATTTTCTAAATGATCAGCCAAATAACTGCTTAGTTCACTACCAGAAGAAAACTATTTTTTCTTCCAGCAAAATCAGCAAAAAGTGATTTGAATCTCTCATTATCCAACGACATTCTATTGATTAAACAGCAAATGGATTACTTAAGAAACAGATTAAACAACAGAGTAAAGAATGAACTGTCTTAAATGCTGAAACCACATCATTCTGTTCCATTACAGCTCTTTGATTTTAATTAGCTGCAATGGAACAGAATGATGTGATTTCCATGACAGGTTTTCAAAATACTTCACAGACTACTGCAGCATTTTCAAGTCGTCAGTTTTGATGGCATTAACTCATCTGTTTTGGCTAATCAGTGGAACTTGTCTGTGTTTCAGACTAACTGCTGTTTCATCTGGACTATGACAGAAGTGCAGAAGCTGCACATCAGCACCAAATGACTTGGAAGCAGCAGATGAGCTGCCAGCTCCCATTACACAGCCCACATCACCAGGTATTCACAGTGCCATTCAGAATTTAGAGTGTGCACAGTCAGCAGCGACATTTCAGCTGGAGACAGCTTGTTGGATTAAAAAAAATGCAGTCCTTCAAATTAAGAGGAAAATATAGAATGTGTGATTGAGTATCCAACTGAGATCAGTTCAGTCACTGCGCAGGACTTAATCATCATTTTATCTTTTTCACTCAGGCACTTCCTCCTCTCTTCAAACTGTCCTGAAATACAATTAGAGACAATATTGATGGGATAACATCAGCCACAATGCTATGACGATGAGAAAAAAAAAGTGCTGACTTTCCATTGATATTCAGAAGTCCTTACTGCAGTAAAGGGACCAGACCACTTCAAATGACTGATTTCAACTACAGATCAAAAGTTTTGTTAGTATCACGGATGACTGTGTTGGTATCACTGTGATAATATCAGTCGACAAACTAAAAACTGTGTTCCTAGTTCCAGGTCCAGTACTCACCAGGATGTTCTGCCATGATAACACAGCTTCCCACACACAAAAGCAAACAGTAGATTAAAAAAAAAAATCAAACAATCTCAGTATAATTACAATATATCTCAAATCACTGTTAGTCAGGATGTTAACATGACTTTACATTAAATCGATTTATTGTGTTAGTCCAACATATGCATGTAAACATCTTAGTCCAACTGAAATTGTACAAAAGTGAACTTCTAAAGTGGGACTAACACACCAAAATAACGTAAAATATTACTTCCACACTTTAGGCAAGTTTCCTCCATTCTGCCTTTCATCCAGAAATCAAATAACATAACAGAGGTGAACATAACGAGTGCTGCTACAGTGGGGAAAAAAAGTATTTAGTCAGCCACCAATTGTGCAAGTTCTCCCACTTAAAAGATGAGAGAGATCTCCAATTTTCATCATAGGTATACCTCAACTATGAGCCAAAATGAGAAAAAAAAAATCCAGAAAATCATATTGAAGGATTTTTAATGAATTAATTGGTAAATTCCTCGGTAAAATAAGTATTTGGTCACCTACAAACAAGCAAGATTTCTGGCTCTCACAGACCTGTAACTTCTTCTTTAAGAGGCTCCTCTGTCCTCCACTCGTTACCTGTATTAATGGCACCTGTTTGAACTTGTTATCAGTATAAAAGACACCTGTCCACAACATCAAACAGTCAGACTCCAAACTCCACTATGGCCAAGACCAAAGAGCTGTCAAAGAACACCAGAAACAAAATTGTAGACCTGCACCAGGCTGGGAAGACTGAATCTGCAATAGGTAAGCAGTTTGGTGTGAGGAAATCAACTGTGGGAGCAATTATTAGAAAATGGAAGACATACAAGACCACTGATAATCTCCCTCGATCTGGGGCTCCACGCAAGATCTCACCCCGTGAAGTCAAAATGATCATGAGAACGGTGAGCAAAAATCCCAGAACCACACGGGGGGACCTAGTGAATGACCTGCAGAGAGCTGGGACCAAAGTAACAAAGGCTACATCAGTAACACACTACGCTGCCAGGGACTCAAATCCTGCAGTGCCAGACGTGTCCCCCTGCTTAAGCCAGTACATGTCCAGGCCCGTCTGAAGTTTGCTAGAGAGCATTTGGATGATCCAGAAGAGGATTGGGAGAATGTCATATGGTCAGATGAAACCAAAATAGAACTTTTTGGTAGAAACTCAACTTGTCGTGTTTGGAGGAGAAAGAACACCGTACCTACTGTGAAGCTTGGGGGTGAAAACATCATACTTTGGGGCTGTTTTTCTGCAAAGGGACCAGGACGACTGATCCGTGTAAAGGAAAGAATGAATGGGGCCATGTATTGTGAGATTTTGAGTGAAAACCTCCTTCCATCAGCAAGGGCATTGAAGATGAAACGTGGCTGGGTCTTTCAGCATGACAATGATCCCAAACACACCGCCCGGGGAACGAAGGAGTGGCTTCGTAAGAAGCATTTCAAGGCCCTGGAGTGGCCTAGCCAGTCTCCAGATCTCAACCCCATAGAAAATCTTTGGAGGGAGTTGAAAGTCCGTGTTGCCCAGCAACAGCCCCAAAACATCACTGCTCTAGAGGAGATCTGCATGGAGGAATGGGCCAAAATACCAGCAACAGTGTGTGAAAACTTTGTGAAAACTTACAGAAAACGTTTGACCTCTGCCATTGCCAACAAAAGGTATATAACAAAGTATTAAGATGAACTTTTGTTATTGACCAAATACTTATTTTACCGAGGAATTTACCAATTAATTCATTAAAAATCCTTCAATGTGATTTTCTGGATTTTTTTTTCTCATTTTGTCTCTCATAGTTGAGGTATACCTATGATGAAAATTGGAGACCTCTCTCATCTTTTAAGTGGGAGAACTTGCACAATTGGTGGCTGACTAAATACTTTTTTGCCCCACTGTATGTTACTGTGTGTTTTTTTTCTTTCAGGTGATTGTAGGGAGTGGTTTGCCAATCTGACAGACTGGGAGCGCCTGGGCCCAATGTGCTAAGCCAGCCTATAAACTCTCACCTCCTCCTTACTTCAGTGAGACTCTTCCCAGATATGGGTACTGAGCTAGACAGCTCTGTTATGGGGATCAAACTGGACTTCATTTGATATTACTAACATTATTGTTTCTGTACATAGTTCATATCCTCAAATTAAATTTGCTAATCTGGATCCTGCTCCCCTCCTCTTTTTTTGTCATGACCATTGAGCCAGTCGTGACAATAATTTACATGAATACACTTTTAATACATGAGCAAATCATGAATTGCATCTCCTTGTTGGTGTAAAAGTGACTGGCTACACAGGGGCTGTCACACTCCTCCCCCCCATCCCCTAAAAGGAGAGACCAACAACAAAAAATAGTGCATTGGTCGCATCCTATAATCATAACTGCAAAAACATCTAACTTCACCCCAAGTATGGCATCAGGATCCTGATGTAAGCTTATTGCCAGCCCCTGGGGAGGAAGCAGATGCAGCAGCTACATGGGAGCTCATGACAAAGCATGTGCCGCCAGGTTATCAGAACCCTTAATATGTCTGATAACAAGACAAAAGGACTGCAGTGCAAGAGACCAATGAATAAGTCTTTGATTTGGGTACTTTTTTCTTTTTTTGTCTTTCGGCTGCTCCCTTTCGGGGTCACCACAGCATATCATCACCTTATATTGCAATGACCCACATGTTGATTTGGCAAGGGTTTTTACACCGGATGCCCTTCCTGACACAACCCTACCCATTTTATTTGGGCTTGGGACCAGCACAGGGAGTACACTGGCTTGTGCACCCCCTGTGGCTAGGTAACCAACATTTCCCTCCTCCGTTCCATTATTGCTGAGCACCAAGCTGGATTGCAGGAAGTTCCATTTTTATATGGTCTTTTGCATGACCTGATGATTTGGGCACTTTAATGAATTCAAAAATCCCACATTGAATGAATTCAAGAATGTGAGTGGGTTAGGGTCGGTGAAAATTTCCACTGGCCTTCCTGACCCCATATACATATTAAAGTGGCTCAAAGCCCACACGAGTGCCAAAGTCTCTTTTTCCACTACAGAGTAGTTTAGCTGATGTCTATTAAACATTCTTGAGAAATAGCATACAGGCCTAGCTATCCCACAAAGAATGTGTCTGCAGCAAAACCACACCTGCTCCCACATAACTAGCACCTACTTGTAGCTTGAATGGTTGCACCATTCGTAGGGCAGCTAGCACTGGGGCAGAATACAAAAGTGACTACATTTTCAATAACCTGTTGGTAAATGGCATTCACTTATATAGCACTTTTTCTCATCTCTAGATGACCAAAGTGTTTTACAGATCTTGCTATCCACCCATTCACACACACACACACACACTGACGGCAGCAGAGCTACCATGCACAGGTGCTGGCCTGACCCACCAGCAGCAACTGGGGGTTTAGTGTCTTGTTCAAGGACACTTCGACATGCAGACTGCAGACAGAGCAGGAACTGAACCCCTGACCCTCCCATCAGTAGTTGGCCACACTACACTTGCACCACCGGCACCACAGCCGCCCTATTGTTGACAAATAGGGGACCAGACAAACTTTTCTTTAGCTTTAAGGAGGTTTGTTAAGGGAGCTACTACAGAGGAAAAGTTCTTACAAAAATTACGGTAACAGCAAACCAACCCCAGAAAGCATATTAGCTCCTTTTTTTGTGGCGGGAGGTGGGAATTGCTGAACTACCAGTATAGCAAGGACTGGTTGGACCTGTCCATGCTCAACAACATGGCCAAGGTAAGTAACTGTTGCTCTGGCAAACTCGCACTTAGCTGAGTTTACCGTAAAGCGCGCAGCAACCAGACATTCAAAAAGTGACTGGATGCATGTGATATGACTCTCCCAGTTATCACTGTAGACCAGGGGTGCTAAATCATGTGCCATGGAGGGCCAAGACCCTGCAGGTTTTCTCTTCTACCCAGTCTCTTCAGCAGGTGTTTTCATTGATCAGCAATCAGTGGGAAGAAGTTCAGTGAAATCTGCTGTTGAAGACACTGGTTGGAGGTAAAGCCTGCAGGGTTTTGGCCCTACATGGCACATGATTGGAAACCCCTGCTATAGACCATCACATCATCCAAGTACACCGCACATCCCTCCAGATCCCCCACAACCTGATTCATGGAATGTCGCAGGAGCATTTCGCAAACCAAAGGGCAGTACCTTGTAAGAAAAAAGTCCTGATGGTGTAACAAAAGAAGCAATTTCTTGTGCACGTGCTGTTAATGGTACCTGCCAATACCCTTTAAGCAAGTCAAACTTACTAACACATTTTGCTGAACCAGCAAGGTCAATCAAGTCATCCATTCGTAGCAATGTATACGCATCTAATTTTGTGACACTATTAACCTTGCAAAAATCTGTACAAAAACCAAAGGTGTTATCTGGGTTTGGCACTAAAATGCATGGAGATACCCAGGGAGAAGCAGATGGTTCAGCAATCCCATTCTCCAGCATATATTTTACTTCTCCATCAAAAATTTTGCTTTTTTCAAGTGGAACCCTGCAAAACTGCTGTTTTATTGGTTTAGCATCACCGACATCAATGTCATGTGCTATAAGATATGTCTGAATTGGCACATTATTAAACAAATTAGGAAAACATTTTATTAATTAAATTAGCTCTGTGTGCTCTGATAGAGGCAAATGAGACAAGACAGTCTCCAAAGTATTCAGAGCTTCAGCATTTTTTAAACGCCCACACACCAAACCTTCGTCTAGTGGGTCCAGTCCATCCTCCCCCTCCCCCTTATTGGAAGGAGAGTCCACGCTGGCCACTGATCCCACAACACACACACACAGGAACAACACCATCTTTGTCCACACCTGAAGACACACGAGAATAGTAAAGCTTTAAAAGATTAGCAGGACAAAGATGAGAGGACTCCCTGTGTGCTGGAGTTGAAATCAAATAATTTTCATCTGAAATTTTTTTCAGGACTGTATGAGGACCAGTAAATTTGGCTTGAAATAGAGAAGTTATCACAGGTAACAAAGCAAGCACCTGTTCGCCTTCAACAAACTGATGGTGTTCAGCTTTTAGATCATAGAGACATTTCATCTTCATTTGAGCAGAGGTTAATTTCTGCTTAGCAAATTCTCCTGCCACATAAAGATGATGTCTAAAGCCATTAGTGTAGTCAATGAGATTTTGAGGTGGTCCTTCAGATTCCCAGTTGTCACGCAACAACGCAAGAGGACCACGCACCTGATAACCGAAAACTAGCTCATTTGGGCTAAATCCAGTACTTTCCTGGATTATCTCCCATGCAGCCAAGAGCCAGGGTAAACCTTCCTCCCTCTGTTCATTGCTACACAATATGCACGGAGCAAGAACTTAAGCGTTTGATGGAATCTTTCTAATGCTTCTTGACTTTGTGCATGATAAGCTGTAGATTATACCCGTTGTACCAGTAGTTGTTTTAGAATTTGGGCAAACATGTGAGAGGAAAACTTGGTACCCTGATCACTTTGTATGACACACGGAAATCCAAAGACAGAAATGAACTCCAGTAGGGCTTTTACAATAGCTTTAGTGGTTATAGAGCACAGTGGATACGCTGCTGGGTACGTAGTAGACTGACACATTTCCATTAGCAAGTATTTAGCTCCAGATTTAGAAGGTGGCAAATGGATGGCTAACTGCAGGTACTGGATGCAGTGGTGCAGGTTTAATAGACTGATTTGGTTTCCCAATAAGGTGACAAACATGACAGGTGTTTGATATATACACTGATGTCCTTCTTTAAGTGAGGACAAAAGAAATGATGGAGTACCCTGCCATAAGTCTTTTTGTCACCAGAATGCCCTGACTGATCATCAGCCAACTTCATAACCAAATCTCTAAACTTGTGTGGTACTACAATTTGGAAAATGGGTGAACCAATACCATCCTCTCTATGAGGGAACCACTTTCTCATCAAGACACCTTCCTGGATAAAATATGCATGTGCAGCACCCTTTGCTTCAGCAGCAGACATGACACTATCAAAAAGAACCCTTAACAAAGAATCATTCTGCTGTTCAGTGACCAGATCTGCACAGGAAACAGACAGTGGCAAGCCAGTAAAACACACAGACTGTTCCAAAGTATCCTTTCTCTCTGCAGAATGAGCTGCCATTGCTCGAGTCACAGCACATGCTGAAAACACTCTTCACATGATTCAGAATCACTAGAAACTGCCGGTAAGGACGAGACTATAGGATAGAGTGGCCTATCTGCCCAAATGCAATCACCGGCGAAACAATTTCCTAAAATAATCTCTACTCCTTCTACTGGCAAAGGTGGTCGTACACCCATACAAACCTCATCTTGTACCTGTCAGGTTGTGGAAGGGCAGGACCCAGTCGCTGGACATAAGTTTAACAATAATTTTATTAACCTCTTGCGCTCCGTTGTACCACGGACGGGCAAGTCTCTGCGTCCTAGTGCACCCTCGTGCGCTCTCGACTCATGCTCCTGATGGTGGAGATGGAGATGGTGATGCGTCCAAGCGCGCACTGAAAATAAAAGCTGCAGACACAGCCGCGAACAGATTAGTTCATCTGATTGACCTGTCTTTCGACTAATAAGAGCCTTGAATTGGGTTTCTGAAACCATGAAGAGCCAATGAATGAAAACCTAGCCAGAAGGACCTGCCTCCCAACGGCTGTGAGCCAATTGAAGCACAGAAGTTCGCTGAGCTGTTGTCTAAAGCTGGGTGAAGAGAGACTGCTTCAGCAGCCACAGGCAGTGCTTTATTTTATTTTTTTAATTCCAGCAGAGTGTTTAGGATTCTCTTATATGGTCATCATAGACCGACGGAGGCCGACGACGAAGGTCGTAAATCATTCGCCAAAACCGCAATTATGGAATTATGTTTTGACCGGGTCGCGAGACCAGAACCAGAGCGGACCAGCGTCGGTTCGTCTGACAATGAGGAAGAGAAGTTGGCCAGGACAATGTGGCTGTGAAGAGGTAAGGTGTTATAAGCCAAATTATTTTCTATCCCTGAAAATTGTAATCAAAAATGACTTTTGACCGATCGGTAAATTACAACTGTGTGGTGCACAATGTCTGAAGTGCGTGCGCCGCGTTACATGGTTTGTTCGTCGCCTCTGGACCGTGAACGCCCCCTCCCCGCCGCTACGATTCTGTCGCGGGGGCGGGGGGAGCCGCGGTGACAGTGGTGCTGTGGAAACATCACCACATCCGAGTGTAATCCGTTATGTAACGAGGGCGGATCTCCGTCCTCTGTAGCAAAACACACACACACACACAGCCCTGAATGTAACCTTTCATTTGAGCCCAAGATGAAGCTTCTATGTTGAATCATTCAAAAGTTACAGATGTTTTTCCAAACTGTGCCATTTGGCACAATTTGGCACAGTTTCCAAAATGCCTGGGAATAGCCTGAGAACAAAGCTGTGTAATATATTCATTTTTGTGTGGTATTGTTACAAAATTTGGACCTCAGCTGAATAACACTTGGTTCTACATTTCTGTTACATTTTCCAGCCCGGATCTGAAGCTGTGTGTTATTGCAAGCATTTGTATCCAAAAAAAAACACCCAGGCCAAATTTATTTTCTTCAAGTTCATTATGTTTAGATGACTGTAACTCAGTGGCCGGAGCACTTAGAGAGATCATGTTTTTTTGCCAAAAAATTCAAAGTGTTTTCTTTTAAATGAGACCAACCCCATGAAGATGCTGCAAAGGGTTGAAGAACAGCTTTCGATTTACTTTGGGCACATATTTTTTGGCGTTTTTAGGAAATTGCCCGGAGTGCAAGGGGTTAAGAGCGCTGATCACACAGACACTGCTCGAGGGCTTCAACAGAAACTAACGGTGCTGCTTGGAAGTGCAGTTAAAAGGTAAAACACAGGCAGGCAGGATACAGACAAAAACAGAAGCATGTAATCACGCCAGCATGACAAAAGAACCTGAGACGAACAAAGTGAACACAGGCCTTAAATAATCAACAGAACGCAATCAGGAAACACGGGACAGGTGGAGAAATCAATACTCACAGACAGCTGACACATGAGGCAAGAAGGAATGACAGGAGGGGGCGGGGCTGAGCACACACACAGAGGGAGGCAAAACATACGCAGGGGATCAGGGGAGACACGACCATGATAAACAATGACAGAACTGAATCCAGATCATAAATAATACTAATCAGAACTGAAAACAGAATCATGGAACCAACAAACAATGAAAAATACAGAAGATACAACATAAGCACAAAGCGAGGATTGAGTCAATGCTTTAAAGAAAAAAAAAAACAATGACTGAAACTGACAACATGAGACTCAACCCACACCCTGACAGTACCAAATCAGACCAAAGGTGTAGCCTGTGTAGTGGTGCAGAAATGACAGCTAATCCCATACCTTTGAGTAGGACTGAATCACCTACAGTATGTTAGTTTTATCTGAAAATGGCAATACTGATGACAGAATAAATTAATCCTGTGCACCTGTATCATGAAGGATTTTTACTGGAATCCTTTCACCATGGTCTGTAAAAGCAATATAACCAGTTGTTACCTCCGCCAGGCCGCAGGCCAGGAGGTTATGTTTTTGCCGGGGTTTGTCTGTCTGTCTGTCTGTCGGTTGGTTAGCAAGATAACTCAAAAAGTTTTGGACAGATTTCGATGAAACTTTCAGCCGTTGTTGGAAATGGTACAAGGAAGAACTGATTAAATTTTGGGATGATCCGGATCACCGTCCAGAAGAAAACCGCCATTACGGAAAATGCCGTTTTCGTGAATAACTACTGAACCACTAATCCTATCATTGTCAATCCAATTGCTAGTCATATGTTTTCATGGTCAAGGAATCTGAAAACGTACACACAAACACTGTAATGGGGGAACTGTGGCGCTTGGCGGAGGTCTGCACTCTCCGAGTGCTTTTCTAGTTATAAAAGGTGAAAAAGATTTTTCTGGAATAACTGATTGTTGTTCAAACTTTTCCACATAAGGTAGATCGAAAGGTATGTTTGAAACTGGGGTGGCAGCAGCTACGGCATTAATATTTTGCCATTTGTTTTTCAGTTTAAGAGACCAACAGTCTTCTTTCACATGTGCCATTTTCTGACAATGAATACAGAAGTAATCCTTATCATGCAACCCTTTGATTTCTTTAGATTCCACCCTAGGAGATTTGAGGGAAAAAACGGATTGTTCTCTACTGTCTTTTAGATCTTTACAACAAAATTGTGTTTTTTTAGACTCAAAACGGTGGTAAAGAACATACCTGTCTACCAGTCGTGTAGCTTCCAAAACATTTTCTACTTGTTGTTCAGTTAAACATGCAGCAAGACGCACAGGAACTGTTTTTAAACTGCTCCAGTATGACTAAGTTACACAACCCCTCAAAGCCATCTACCTTACAAGCAGCACACCACCTGTTAAAACTGTTAATCAAGTCACATGCAAACTGCAAATAAGACTGGGTGCCCTCTTTTGTTGTTCCTAGCTTTTCCTAAAATGCTGCTGATAAGCCTCAGGCACTAACTCATAAACTTTAAGTTCAGCAGCTTTAACCTTATCATAATTAAAGCTACCTGCCATGATGCCGAGCGCGGGTCTGTACCGTGCTCAGGTCTTTTGGTTATTTTCCTTTTTCTGTATATGTATTTAATCCTGATTTTCTTCCACTATTATTTGTGCTTTTATTTTGACAGTGTGGTCACATGACTTCAGCCTGTCAAATCTGTTCTTGACCTGTCACAGCTGTTTAGTGTTTCTAATTACATTCTCACTCGTGCATCCACACCTGAGTCACATTTTGGTTTCCCCCCTTGTATTATTTAAGTTCGATGGCGAGGTTTATTCCTCACTGTAACCTCACCCTGTGTAGACAGGAATCTCTACATCCGATTCCTGTTTAAATCTCTGCTTCGTGAAGTAACCTTTCATGGTTTCTCGTCATTGTATTTTCCTGTAGTCACCCCTCGTGGTCCATGTTTATTACCTTTTTGTAATCGCCCTTTGTGGCCAGTATTTGTGTTCCTTGTTATTCTTTATTAAATGAGCAAACTCATAGCAAGTGAATGGTGCTTTATTTCTGCCCTAAAGGGCCAATTATGACAGTAGGTCGCAGCCCGTAGGTGCCAGCAGCTGGGAGTTTGCCTTTTTTCCTTTTTCTACTATTATATTTTTTCCCCCTTTTTTGGGTGCCTGCTTTTTTGGAATGGCATTGTTTGGGAGGGGGTACCCCAATGAGCCTGGGGTTTGAGCTCTGCCAGGCTCTAATGGAAACTGATGACCTCCTAGCCATAGCTCGTCAATATTCCACTCCAAAAGACGCTTTGTGATACCTGGACTTCACGGAGGCAGCTGTGCGGCGACATCCTCACCTCTCGGAGTATGCTGAAGGAAGGGAGAGGATATCCCTGATGGCAGCTCTGCAACAGCAGAACAGCGAGTTGGAGAGGAATCCCACCAGGAAGCCAAAATCGGCGCTGATGGGGAGGCACTCCCGGGCTTCAGTCCAATCAACTCCTCGCCAGGTTCCTGTTCCGGCTCCAGCTCCTGCTTCAAGACGCTGGTTCTCGGCACAGACCTCCACTTCTCCCCGTAATACGGCTGTACCGAATCGGATGGAGGAGAATCACTGGGTGAAAACGCCGCAAACCCTCCGCCATTGCCCAGCTACGGGCCGCCGGAGGAACTCCTCCGTCTCTCAGCCAGCAGTGTTATTACCGCCATGTCAGAAAGGAACTGCAGCAGCTTCAGCCTCTAGATTTTCCTCGCTGGCTGTCTCGTCAGCTCCCTCTCCCTGGGTCGTCGCAGCTGTTTCCCCTTCCTCCACGGCACCTTCTCTCACTGCTGAGAGCCTAGCTGATTCTCCCCCGGTTCCGACCGTCACCATGTCTGCAGGGGCAGCTCCTCCATGTTCTCCAGAGGTGCCCACGATCACTGCAGTCATGGAGAGGGAAGAAACTGGATTTGCTGTAGCAGGAAGCACCCTGCCCTGGGAAAACAAGCAAGTGCTTTTTCACTCTATATCACCATCTTATGAATTATAAATCTGTGTCTCCTCCAATACCCCCTGAGTGTCCGCCGGTTCTGGGATTAAGCTGCTGGACGGAGGAGGCGCCTGCAGCCCTGGAAAACCTGGTTCCAGCCCCGCAGCCATGGTCCAGACAGAGGAAGAAGGCTGACTGCAATTCGGAGCCTGCGCCAACGAATAAGCATCCCCGGGTTTCAACCGTGCAGGATTCAGTACCAGCAGGAAGCAGATCTCCTGTCGCCACGCCGGGCGAGCCACCTGGGTGGATCACATCACCAGGGGGTTCCGGGACTGCATTGACCATCATGCCTGCTGTTGGGGCTGCTGCAGCAGAGTCCGAGCCGGACCTCCAGAGGGCCGGGCCAGAGACATTGTCAACTGGATCGATGGAGTCCTGGACAGCAGTGGAACTTGAGCTCAGGCAAGTACTCTCCCTTGTTTTCATTGTTTCGGTCTTGGAGAGATCTTGTCTGGCTCTTAGGGGGAGAGCTGGGTGCAACCGTCAGCTGCAGCTGAGCTTGCCTCACTGGGTTCCACTGCCACCGGTGACCCTGTTCCACTTCCTCTTCTATCCAAGTCTTCCCTCGGGGTCACCGAGAATCATCCAGCTACGCCAGAGGTCTCTGTGGGTTCGGATCCGCTGCCTGAGGTCTTTGTGGGTCCAGCTTCTCCGGCTGAGGTCAGCGTGGAGACTCCGTCCCAGTCCGGGACCCCAGTGGGTGCTGCTCCCCCTCCCACTGAGGTTGTCGTGGAGGCTCCATCCCAGCCCGGGACTTCCAAGGGTGCAGCTCCTCCTCAGTCCAGGTCACCATGGATGCTATGTCCCAGTCGGGGACCATCGTGGGTGCTACGTCCTAGCTTGAGTCCTATGTGGGTGCTCCGCCCCAGTGTGTGACCGCTGTGGGCACTACGCTCCAGCCTGGGAGCCATCGTGGGTGCAGCTCTGTCCCAGTCTGGGTCCACCAAGGGTGCTGCTCTGTCCCAGTCCGGGTCCACCGAGGGTGCCACAACACCCCAGTCTGGGGCCACCAAGGGTGCCACTTCGCCACAGTCCGGGGTCACCGAGGTTGTGGTGCCTAAGTCGAAGGCCGCGGCGGGTCCTTGGTCCACAACCTGGTCCGTCATGTTTCTCCCACCACCATCTCCTTCATCGGGTGTCCATCTCCTGGTTCCGGGGGGCCGTGGTAAGCACTAGTTCCATCTGCCACCTCCAGGGGGAGGTGTGTGGTGCACTGTGACCCGTTGGCCCAGAGATGCGGGGAGATCGCCCGAACTCTCTCGTTTACTGGGGTGGCTTCTAAATCCTGGTAGACCACCCGATGGACTCTTTCATCCTGGTTGGGGCTCTGAAGACCTGGTAGGCTGCCCAACCTTTTCCACCTGATGGTCGGGTGGAGCCGAGACTCTGGCAGGCCACCAGAACTGTTTCCTTATTTATCTAGTATTGCTTAGTTTTCTTAGTACTTTGTTTTGTCAGTGTGTGGATCATGTGTCTTTTGGGTTGTTCTTGTTTTTGTGTCTCTCCCTCCAGGCCTGGATCCCCCCACTACCCTCCCGGGGTTGTTTTTTTAAGTTTTTTCTGCTGGGAAGGGGGGGGGGTACTTTCATGCCTTTTGATGTTACTGCGGGGTGTCTTGGATCCACCCCTTAAGGAAGGGGCACTGTCATGATGCTGAGTGCGGGTCTGTACTGTGCTCTGGTCTTCTGGTTATTTTCCTTTTTCTGTATATGTATTTAATCCTGATTTTCTTCCACTATTATTTGTGCTTTTATTTTGACAGCGTGGTCACATGACTTCCGCCTATCAAATCTGTTTGCGACCTGTCTCAGCTGTTTAATGTTTCTAATTATGTCCTCACACGTGCATCCACACCTGAGTCACATTTTGGTTTCCCCCCCTGTATTATTTAAGTTCGTTGGCAAGGTTTATTCTTCGCTGCGACTTCACTCTGTGTAGACAGGAATCCATACGTCCGATTCCTGTTTAAATATCTGCTTCGTGAATTTATTGTAAGTAACCTTTCATGGTTTCTCATCATTGTATTTTCCTGTAGTCACCCCTCGTGGTCCATGTTTATTGCCTTTTTGTAATCGCCCTTCGTGGCCAGTATTTGTGTTCCTTGTTATTCTTTATTAAATGAGCAAACTCACAGCAGGTGAATGGTGCCTTATTTCTGCCCTGACAGGGCAGATAATGCCTCTTGTGCTCACCCTGTTAAGACGTACTGTAGTACTACTGTTCAGTCAGAATCAGACCAGCCGTGAACATTTGTCAGATAGTGAGGAAAAATGACTCTGGATCCTTTTCATTAAACTTAGGAACAAAATGAATGCTTTAAAGCACATTGTGAGAGCCAGGTAAAGCTGATTCTTCCTCTGAGCTTTGTAAAGTATGCCCAACAGCACTCATGTGACTTTTTCTACTAAAATATAGTTTGTCTTATTCAAAACTAAGTTTTGTTTGCTCCGCTTCATTTTTTCCAACATCATGTGGTTCTCCATATCAATCAATTAATTCTCAGTTTCAGTTTCTTGTCTTATTTTTGAAATTTCAATTCTTTGTTTCAGCTGTTCTTGTTCCATTTGTAGCAAAATCAGCTATTTTTGTTGCTCAAATATTAATTGAGTACTCTCAGTATTATGTGTTAAAGACAAAGACTGAAACACATTTTCACCAGAAGCAGTCGAAATTTTCATATCCAACAAATTTTCCTTCAAAATGCTTTTTATATTTTGGTTCAATCTTTTATCATCAATTTCTATATCATAATGATTTGCTATTTTTAGCAATTGGTCTTTACTGTAAGAATTCAACAACTCCACAGTAGGACATTTAAAAAAAATCTTCAATGTGGGAGGAAGACTGCAGTCAACAGTTGAAACATGTAAAGGTAAAAACAACTCCTTTTCATTCTTGTATGAAATAAGAAAAACAAAAAACTAATAAATGAAAAAGATGACAAAATGAACCTACTTGAGCTATTATACATAGTTGTTGAGATGCCCACATTTTCAAAACTCAACACGCAAGGCCGTGGGAAGTAGGGGTGCTGAGGGTGCTGCAGCACCCCCTGGCGGATGGTAGAGTACCTACATGTCCACAACTACAAAAATAAAATTGAATTAATACTCTAACTTTTGTTGGTTATGCTGACATTTTATGCTTCTCATTTTTTTGTTTCAGTAAGTAGTAAATCATAATAGATAAGATATTCCCATATATTATATGTTCTTAACTTAAATACGTGACACATTGACGCATAGAGCGTGCACTCACACGCAAATAGGCACGTAAAAGAAAACAATGGCTTCCCAGCAGAGAATTTTGGATTTCTTTTTAAGCCCGACTCCATCAAAAAAAAATCTAATCTACAGAACCATCGGGGGATTCACCCACTAATGGCAGCGCTGACACCAGCACACCTCTATGTTCAGGTTCAGGTTCAGGTTACTTTATTTGTACCCGTAGGTAGATTTGTTTTGCAGTTGGTGACATCCATATTTACAAGCCACTAATTACATTCAACATAGACACAAACACAGGCACACATCTTACAAAATAGGTAAATATAAAATGTGTACAATATAATTTTTATAGCTTGTTCAACTCTTTGACAGCAGCAGGGACAAAGCTGTTTTTGTAGCGCTGGGTTCTACTTTTTGGGACAGCAAACCTCCGTCTGGAGGGAAGAAGCTGAAAGTTGCAGTGCAAAGGGTGGGAGTCATCATTTAAAATCGAGTCGGCCATCCTCTGTACTTGTCTGGTGTACAGGGATGTCAGGCTCAGCTGTGACTCACCAAGCAAACGACTGGACCATCTGACTACCTGATCCAAGGATTTCCTCTGTTTCAGTTTTATCTGACCAAACCATGACATTAAAGAAAAGGATAAAACAGATTCAATAAAAGCCCGATAAAACATAGTCATTATGGTTCGGTCAATTTGGAAGCGTGCAAGTTTCCTCAAACAATGCAAATTTTGCTGACCCTTTTTGCACACCCTTTCACAGTTCACCTCAAAGTTCAATCCACTATCAATAATCGTCCCAAGATATTTGTACGACTGTACACATTCGGTGGTCTGGCCTTTTAGTATGGTGACTTTGTGCCTGGGAGTTTTCCTCCTAAAGTCAATAATCATATCTTTCGTTTTTGTTGTATTCAGCTGCAGGTAGGAATCCTCACACCAGTGAACAAAGTCATCAACTACTGGGCCGTGGCCACTCTCACCATCCTGGAGGAGACTGACAATGACTGAGTCATCAGCATACTTTATAATGTGTCTGTTGTCATGTCTGCTCCGACACATGTTTGTGTACAGGATGAAGAGTAGTGGTGACAACACACACCCCTGAGGAGAGCCAGTAGAAGAGCACTTTAGGTCAGACAATGTGCCATTGACCCTTACTCTCTGCGTCCAGTTGGTTAAGAAATCCAGAATCCATCCCACCAGATTATTGCTTAAATCAAATTGTTGCAGGAGCCTTTCAACTAAAATATGAGATTGGATTGTATTAAAGGCAGAAGAAAAGTCCACAAATAAAAGCCTGGCGTGTGTCCCATTAAAATCCAGATGTTTAAAAAGCATGTCAAACAGAGTGACAGTGGCATCCTCCACTGTATGTAATTCAGAGTCCCCGAGCATTTCAAGCTCAAAAGCTGGAGAGGAGGAAGGAACCCACCGCCATGCTCAAGGGCCAAAGGCTGTGGTAAGAGGGCAAGAACAAACCATTGAAACACATCCCTGGCAGCCTCGGGATTATTCCTTTCCTGGTTAACAATTTGGAGATGAAAAATTTTCCTGTTCTTTTCAGCCTCAGTGGTTTGACAAATGGAGGTGGCTACATTACACTGCTGAGACAGACTGTTTTTTGTTTTGCCTGCATTCAAGCTACACAGAAGAAGCAAGTGTGAGCCAGAATGGTCTAAAAATGCCCAATGAAGCTGAACCCAGGCCGCCCGGTATTGTCACATCAGAAAGACTGAGATATTGTCACAGGTAACACATGAGGCCAGGTGCAGAACAGAATTTTACGAAGCAGTGGATCTGATTCACTCCGAACTCAGCAGGAGGTTCGACCAGGATGGAATGAAAGTAGTGGCATTCAGGGAGAAGACTGTTCTTAACACAGCAAATGGAAAGCCTGCACCTGCAGTGGACCCACAGTCAGTCCATCTCCCCATAGAGACTGACCAAGATCGACTGCATCTTCAGCTCCAGAAGCTGGGAAACATCTTTCAAGATACTGCTTCTGTCCAGACGGTACAAAAGGTTGCCTCAGTCCTCTCAAAGCTTCGTCTTCAAACCAGGGCACTTTGAAGAAACACAAAAAAACTAATAAAACTCTGCATGTGCTTACCCATATCAGTCGCATCTTCAGAGAGAAGTTTCTCCTCACTCAGGCGCCTTAGAACCTGGTTGAGGAGCAGTATGTCCCAGAGGAAACTGACACACCTCACTCTCATGCATGCGCACAAAGACATGGTGGAACAACTGGATAGTCAAAACATGATGAAAACTTTCACCAGCATCACTCCGGACTGCAAGAACACATTTGGAGTGGCAGCATAAGGTAAGACTGCCTTTAATTTACAATTTATTGCTACTGTGCAATAAACAACTCAGGTTTGCAATTTGAGAAAAATGACAGAAAGGTGGGTGTTTTTGGAATGTTTTCATTTATGAAAATGAATCATGAACTACTGTGCATATAGAATATTTAACCTGTTAAGTCTATTTCTAGGAGCAGTTAAAGTAATGCACAGAATAACCATGAACGATTTTGTAACTGTATTTAAACATAATTAAAATATTCAGAATCGATTTGACACTACAAATTCCCCTTTCAGTACCATGGATAAGGCCATTCAGCAAGGTGCATTAAAACACCTTTATGTCAAGTCACGGTGCTGACAGAGGAAAGTTTCTATATTGTCATGTGCACCTCTGCGAGGCGCAGAGAGACAGCCCAAACGCTGAATGGTGTTCATGCATTTATTCAGCAAAGAAACTTCACAGACAAAAATGCGCCCAAAATACAAAGATGTCAAACAAGGGGTAACTTACAAAATGTGCCTCGGAGCGGGACGCTCCGGAGGGAATGAGCAGCACAATTGTAGAAACAGGAGAATTCAGGAGACTAATCCAGTGAAGCGACAAACAATAACGGTAATGGCAGAGTTTAAATACAAGGAAAAGTGATTAACAAATGAACTCCGGTGTGGGCTCGCAAAAAACAGACAAGGAGAAAACAGTGAATTAGAGTCAGCTGCATGAGTGAGGGAGGAGCGCCTAGATTGACAACTTGACAGGCGACGCCCCCTGCAAAGCAAAAACCCAGAAATCGCCTGACAGCTGTCAACCCAGAGAAGGCACCAACATACAAATAAAGAATAACAAGAAGAAGATGAATGAATGAATAATCACTGCAGACTGAAACCGAATACAAATAAACATGATCCCAAAAACCATTACAAAAACAAGACATGGCAAAAAATAACAGAAACACAACTGGTGAAAAATGAGAGACAGTATAGCATTAATAGGGGCACAAGAATACAATAAATAAATAAATGTACAGAAAAAGTCATGAGCCTGGATCCAGCAGGAATCCCAACCCCAGCTCGTGACATTTATGAGTTTATAGTTTCTGTCACCATAGATAGTTTTCATGTTGCAGCGTTAACCTACATGTTTGAAATGGTCTTATTCAGTATTTCATAGGGGATATGAAGTAGCGCAAATTACTATTGGCTGCACAGGTATTTGCCTATTAATTGTATGATTAACTGATTCCGTGCTTTAGCAGTGAAACCACAGTATATCAGAGGTCAATGCGCTGTGTGAGCAAGCATGGTTTTTTGTAAATCTGGTCTTTGTGCCAGTGCACAGCTGTTGCTGATGTTTACCTAGTATATGCTTGTTTCAGACCATCGCTTGCTTTGCGGGAACATAACGTAGATTCTTTTTATGATGAGCGCATTCACTGTGTAAACCTGGCCTTCCTATGAGCCAGGGCCCAGGAACTTATACATTTTGCGTGTGTTGTAACCCCCCAGAACCCCCACCACACACACACCACCCCCCTTTTGAAACATCTTCCCACAGCTATGCCAACATGTTACCAGTTAGCTGCTAACTGTTAGCAACTAGCTAGGTCAATGGGGGAAAGGCTAAATATACTAACAAGATGAAAAGGGGAATGTAAGTTAGAGCATGCGCTTATGCAGCTGTGTGGTAACACTATGTAAGATTTTCACCGTAAGATTTACAGTTACTTTGCTTGTCAAACAGATTACAAATGTTAAGTTTTGAGTTCACGGGGGCTAAACTCAAATCTATTGAATCAGAAATGTGAATCAGGTTTTTATATTGTGTATTTATAATTTTGTTTGCATTGATGTATGTGGATAATGTTTATACTGTTTTCATTTTGTTTTTTCTTCATCTTTTTCTCTGTTTCTTTTCTCTAAAGCCCATCCAGGGACAAGAGTTGCAAACTAGCTTAATGCTATACACTCTCTGTGCAACACATCAGATTTTCTTTTTTGTCTATGTTTATTGCACTGTCCCTGACAAATAAACAAATAAAATTAAAAAAAAATATTAGTTTTCTCTTGATAGATGACTTTGGCATGCTATCAGCAAGGTGGAGGTATTATTTCATTAGCTGCAGCAGAGAAAGGAAGAAAGAAAGAACTGTAATATACCATATAGTTGCATATAAAGTGCCTGCATTGCACAGCATAGTTTTCTGTTCATTTTTGATCATGTCCAACAGTTTAAACAGTAACTCAGTTGTGTAATCAGCACTACTCACATCATGGGCGAGTGATTCAGTGCATTTCCCACAGAGAGAGACCCGTGTTAAAGGTGCATCTAATTTCTCTTACTTCATATCACCTATAAACCTTTGCCTTGCGTGACCTAAAAATCAGTGGAGGTCTTCTACGACCGTGGCAGCTTTAGTCTGTTGAATTCTGCTCGGACCAAAGCAGAGTTTCAAGTCAGAGAAGATAAATATGAGTGGAAGTGGGCAATGTGTATGAAATCAATATCAAGATATTAATAAAGGAGGGTAGGATAGTGATATAGCTTTATATAAACAACTATATTATAGAGAAAGACCAGTTTGAGATCCAGTATGTTTCACAGGAACTATAATGCAGTAAACAGATATATTAACTGTCTTTATATGCAACTGCATATACTGTATAATAAAGTTATTACAGTGTCTGAGGTGACTTTGTAAATCCAGGAGTTTCTCTGATGAAAAGAAATGTTTTCTCCTTTCACATGTATGGCCTCCACAATCCTCCATCAAAGGTTTGAGCATCAAAACACTGATTTTCTGTATGCACACAAAAACACACACGAAATAGTCTTTCTCCAGAAAAAAAAAGAATTTTTTTTCCCAAGGAAACCCTTCTTTCTTTCACTTTGGAATAGGTCTGCGCTGCCTATAGAGACATTGTCAGGTTTTCCTTTAGACTGGCAGCTTCAAAGACCACACAGTCTTCTCTGTGAGCTCATGCAACAAAATCCCTCTGTGCATGGGGTTTCTGATGGCAGAAAAAGACATACAGACCATCTGAAGCACCCTGCCGTGAATTCACCAATGGACATTTCAAACAAGAGAAAAGTTTCTTTGTCATACCTGATCAAGACTGAACCCTGTATCATGGTTTCTTCGTGCAGAGTTCTTTTACTTGAATATTTTTTCATCACTTTATATTAAATATCAATAAAGTAATTACTCTGCACCTTTTGTCAACAAGAATTAACATTAAAATAGACAAGCTGATGGGATGAAATGTGTGGATAAATGATAATATGATGCTGACCATAATGCGATTAATCCAGTATTACTCTGCATTAAATTTGTCTTTGCTATACAGCTAATTTTAATTTACTCAGTGCCATTTGCATTATCTGGTGCTGAAGCAATGGGTTATAACTACAATGAGATCCCAATGAAACCCCAGTAATGTATGTGGAGATTATGATTATCAATAGTTCTATAATGAATTTTTAATAGCTGTCTGGTGCATGCATACATGTATGAATTGTGAATGTACAGAAAGATAAATCCTATCTGTGGGTTAATTAGTGGTTAATTAAAAACTGATGTGTTTATATGCTTTTTTAGGTCTCTTTTGCTTTCTAATCTTCAATGACTGTTATTCATAATTAGAGGAAAAATCCATCTTGTACCTCTAGGCTACAAGTTCTTCCAAATCCCTGTGAAAGTATTGTTCATATTTTCAAATGCATCAACAGTTTTTACAGTGTTTTTGAACCATTTCAGCGCTACAATACTAAGTTTTCCAAAGAAAAACTGATTTTAAAAGGCATTTGGGGAAGAATGTATTCGAAAAATAGAGTACTAACCTTGACTTCTCCCCTTTTTTGAGAATGCAATTATCTTGAAATGTTTAAAGTCTGAAATGTGTTTAGAAACTGATGGTAGAAGCATTAAAACATTGCAGTTACAGACAATAATTCCTCTTGTTACCAGCTCATAAAAACATTTCAAAGCTTTATTGGTCAATGTGTTATAGGGCTGGGAATCATTGATGATTTCCAGAATCAATTTGATTCCAATTTAATTTGATATTGATTCACTCAGGAAATACCAATACAGGTACATCTCAAAAAATTAGAATATCATGAAAAAGTTCAATTTTTTTATTTTTTTTAAAAAAAAATATTCAATTTTGTTGAATATTTTTTTTTATTTTGTTGAATAAAAATGCTCAATATTTTTTGTCACTCATTTCAAAAAGTGAAACCCATATATTATGTAGATTCATTACACACAGAGTGATATATTTCAAGTGTTTATTTATTTTAATTTTGATGATTATGGCTTACAGCCCAAGAAAACCTCAAATTCAGTTTCTCAAAAAATTAGAATATTACATAAAATTAATTTTAAAAAACAGGTTTTTTTAATAGAAATGTTGGCCGACTGAAAAGTATGTCCATGTACACACTCAATACTTGGTCGGGGCTCCTTTTGGATTAATTACTGTATCAATGTGGCGTGGCATGGAGGTGATCAGCCTGTGGCACTGCTGAGGAGTTATGAAGGCTTAGGTTGCTTTGATAGTGACCTTCAGCTCGTCTGCATTGTTGGGTCTGGTGTCTCTCATCTTCCTCTTGATAATACTCCATAGATTCTCTGTGGGGTTTAGGTCAGGAGAGTTTGCTGGCCAATCAAACACAGTGATCCCATGGTCATTAAACCAGGTTTTGATACTTTTGGCAGTGTGTGTGTGTGTGGGGGGGGGGGGGGTGCCAAGTCCTGCTGGAAAATGAAATCAGCTTCTCCATAAAGCTTGTCAACACAGGAAAGCATGAAGTGCTCTAAAATTTCCTGGTAGACAACTGCGCTGACTTTGGTCTTGATAAAACACAGTGGACCAACAGCAGCAGATGACATGGTTCCTCAAATCATCACTGACTGTGGAAACTTCACACTAAACCTCAAGCAACTTAGATTCTGTACCTCTCCACTCTTTCGCCAGACTCTGGGACATTGATTTCAAAATGAAACGCAAAATTTACTTTTATCTGAACAGAGGTCACCTGCTGGTGTTTGTCCACTGTGTTTTATCAAGACCAAAGTCAGCGCAGTTGTCTACCAGGAAATTTTAGAGCATTTCATGCTTCCCTCTGCTAACAAGTTTTATGGAGAAGCTGACTTCCTTTTCCAGCAGGACTTGGCACCCCCCCACACACACACACACTGCCAAAAGTATCAAAACCTGGTTTAATGACCATGGCATCACTGTGTTTGATTGGCCAGCAAACTCTCCTGACCTAAACCCCATAGAGAATCTATGGAGTATTGTCAAGAGGAAGATGAGAGACACCAGACCCAACAATGCAGACGAGCTGAAGGTCACAATCAAAGCAACCTGGATCTTCATAACACCTCAGCAGTGCCACAGGCTGATCACCTCCATGCCACGCCACATTGATACAGTAATTAATCCAAAAGGAGCCCCAATCAAGTATTGAGTGTGTACATGGACATACTTTTCAGTCAACCAACATTTCTATTAAAAAGCAATTTTTTAAAATTAATTTTATGTAATATTCTAATTTTTTTGAGAAACTGAATTTGGGGTTTTCTTGGGCTGTAAGCCATAATCATCAAAATTAAAATAAATAAACACTTGAAGTATATCACTCTCTGTGTAATGAATCTATATAATATATGGGTTTCATTTTCTGAAATGAGTGACAAAAAATATTGAACTTTTTCATGATATTCTAATTTTTTGAGATGAACCTTTATGTTACCTTCCTCTTCTTCTTCTTCTTCTTCTTCTTCTTCTTCTTCTATTGGTTGCTGCCTATAGGGGTTGCCACAGTGGATCATCTGCCTCCATCTCCCCTACCCCTTGTATCCTCTTCTCTCACACCAACCCTCTCCATGTCCTCCTTCACTACATCTATGTATCTACTCTGTGGTCTTCCTCTTTTCCTCCTGCCTAGCAGTTCCATCTTCAACATCCTTTGTCCAACATATCCACTATCCCTCCTCTGCACAGGTTCAAATCATTATATTAACCACTAATTACCACTTGCATAGGGTAAAAAAAAAATCTCAGAGACTTAATGCTGCAAATTCCACCAGGAAAACTCTAATATGCTTAAAAAAAATACATAAATTATCAAATTAAGAGCCAACCAAAAATCTGTTACAATAATGCACTGACAAAGTGCTTTCTTAAGTGTAAAGACTGAGTGGTGTCAACTAATGTTGCTAGTAGTGTTGCTCTAGATGTCCAGCTGTCACACGTCATAGCGACTCTCTCTGCAGACTTCAGTGAAGTTGCGACGCAGTGTTTTACTTCTTCATACAAGTTCTGGACTACTGTTTCATTGAAATGTTTGCACGTCAGTAAAACGTAGCGTGGTTCTAGCATATTTATATATTTTGCTTCTGATCAAGCGTTTGCTTTGCAAAGTGGTTTCTGAGATTTGTGGTATTCCCGCAATATTTCACCTCCACTTTGCAAGTCTTACATACGGCTTTGGCTTTTGTATCTGAAATACTGTCACACATCTGCCTTCAGGCTTGACGGTGCCATCAGCTGCATTATCATGATGGTCCACACTCATTAGCAGCGGAACTCTTGTGTGAATGCTGAAATCATTCACAAAGTTTCAACTGACTGTGATGACATGGTAGCTGTTAAAAAGGTTATTGGGGAAATTGATAAATCATTGAAACACATTTGTAACTTATCATTACAAACTAGTACAATTCCAAGTAAAATGAAAATAGCTAAAGTCATACCTCTATACAAAACTGGGAATAAACACCACTTTACAAACTACAGGCCTGTTTCTCTTCTGCCCCAGTTCTCAAAAATACTGGAAAAACTCTTTAATGGCAGATTAGACAAGTCTGACAGCCAGTATGGATTTAAAATCAACCACTCTACATCAGCGGCTTTTATGGATGTTATAGAAGAAATTACTGATTCTATGGACAGAAAGAAATTTGCGGTGGGAATGTTTATTGATTTGAAAAAAGCATTTGAAACATTAACCCCTTGCACTCCGGTCAATTTTCCTAAAAACGCCAAAAAATAATGTGCCCAAAGTAAATCGAAAGCTGTTCTTCAACCCTTTGCAGCATCTTCATGGGGTTGGTCTCATTTAAAAGAAAACACTTTGAATTTTTTGGCAAAACAGTCATAATCTCTCTAAGTGCTCCGGCCACTGAGTTACAGTCATCTAAACATAGTGAACTTGAAGAAAATAAATTTGGCCTGGGTGTTTTTTTGGATACAAATGCTTGCAAATAACACACAGCTTCAGATCTGGGCTGGAAAACGCAACAGAAATGTAGAACCAAGTGTTATCCAGCTGAGGTCCAAATTTTGTAACAATACCACAAAAAATGAATATATTACACAGCTTTTTCCTCAGGTAGTTCCCAGGCGTTTTGGAACTGTGCCAAATTGTGCCAAATGGCGCAGTTTGGAAAAATGTCTGTAACTTTTGAATGATTCAATGTAGAAGCTTCATTTTGGGCTCTAATAAAAGGTCACATTCAGGGCTGTGTCTGTGTGTGTGTGTGGGGGGGGGTTGTCCCCCCCCCTCGCTACAGAGGACAGAGATCGGCCATCGCTACATGACGGATTAGCCCCATGTGGGATGTGGGACAGCAGCTCAGTCACCGCGCCCCCCCCCCCCCGCTACAGAAGAATAGTCAGGAATAAAGAATAATTTAGCTTATAACATCTTACCTCTTCACAGCAGCGTCCTGGCAAACTTCTCTTCCCCATTGTCAGACGAACGCGACGCTGGTCCGCTTGTGGTTCTGGTCTCGCGACCCGATCAAAACATAATTCCATTATTGCGGTTTTGTGCTTCCATGATTCCGTTTTTTGGCGAACGATTTTTCAAAACAAATAACAGTAGTAATTAAAAAAAGACTGGCGAAGGCATGTGTGTCACTCAGTCTTCGTCGTCAGCCTCCGTCGGTCTATGACCATGGAAGAAATCATAACGTCTCATAACGTCTAATCCTTTTTTGATCCGCTCCAGCAGTCAGTCTTCACCCAGCCTTAAAAAAAACAGCTCGCGAACTTCTCTGCTTCAATTGGCTCACTGCATTCACAGCAGGCGGGTTCTTCTTGCTAGGTTTTCAGTCATTGGTTCTTCAAGGCTTCAGAAACCCAATTCAAGGCTCTTATTAGTCGAATGAGAGGTCAATCAGATGAACTAATCTGTTCGCGGCTGTGTCTGCAGCTTTTATTTTCAGTGCGCGCTTGGACGCCACTACATCACCATCACCACCTACATCACCATCTACACCATGCATCCTAGAGCGCACGAGAGCGCACGAGGGCGCTCTCGTGCGCTCTAGGATGCAGAGACTTGCCCGTCCGCAGTACAAGGGCGCGCAAGAGGTTAAATCATGAAATATTTCTTAATAAATTGGAACAATATGGACTCAGGGGAGTGGTAATGAATTGGGTCAGAAACTATTTAAAAAACAGGCAACAATTTGTGATGATGGGATAATATGATGAGAGTTTGGATATTGTTTGTGGTGTCCCCCAAGGGTCAGTGTTGGGACCTAAACTTTTCATTTTATATCTCAATGACATTTGTAATGTTTCTCAACTGTTGAAGATTGTGATGTTTGCAGATGACAGAACTGTTCTGGGTACTGGTGAGGATCTACAGCAACTTTTGAATATAATCACTACCGAATTCAACAAAATAAAATAATGGTTTAATAAATAATAATAATAATAATAATAATGATAATGATAATGATAATAATAATATTTATTATTATTATTATTATTATTATTATTTGAGTAAAACAAAGTTTATGTTATTTGGAAATGGTAAGGCAAATATTCAAGCAAAGATAGAGATATATAACATTAATATTGAAAGAGTTCAAGACAATAAATTTTGGTGTGATTAGAGATGAAAAAAATTGCCGGAAACCTCACATTAAATACGTACAAGCTAAACTGTCAAGAAGAATTTCATTTATGAACAGAATAAAATGAATGAATGAATGAATCTTCTTTATTTATTTCGGATAGATTAAAAGTAAAGATTAAAAAGAAACAGAATAATATAACAAAGGGGGAAAAATCCAACAAGGTCAAATTAAACAATAACTCCTCTGATTATACAGTTCACATAAGTTATCCAAAATGGGTATTGGCTGAAGCCGCAGCTTATATTGCCCACCCATATTCCATCCAAGAATTCAAAAGAAAAACAAAACAAGAGCGATTACAATTCGGAACAAAGCTAAGACAAAATGTGACAAAAAAAAAACAACTAAGCAACAACACAACACAGACTGGATATGACAATCCTTATGTGATTTTACATGTCATCTTGTATATATGTTTGGAGTATTTCTTCCTTTAGCTTTTGTTTAAATTGTCCAAGCGTTGTACATGATTTTAATTCAGGTCCAAAATCGTTCCATAATCTGACTCCTTGCACTGAAACACAGTGTTGATTGGTGGTAGTTCGCACTGAAGGCTTTTGAAATATAAATGTTCCTCTAAAATGATATTGTTTCTCCCTTATTTGGAACAGCTTTTGGATATTTGCGGGCAGTGATAGACTCTTCACTTTAAACATTATTACCGCAGTTTTAAAGTCAACCAGATCTTTCAACTTGAGAGCTTTTAATTTAAGAAAAAGTGGGTTTGTTGGTTCCCTGTAAGCAGCTTTGTTTATTATTCTAATAGCTCTCTTCTGAAGCATAAAGACTGGATATATGTTTGTTTTATATGTATTTCCCCACACTTCAGTACAATATGTCATGTATGGGAGTATTAATGAATGATACAAAGTATATAATGTGGGTTGATTCAGCAAATATTTCGCTCTGTGTAGTATTGCAATTGATTTAGATATTTTACCTTTAATATAATTAATATGTGACTTCCAACACAGTTTATCAATTATTACTCCAAGAAATTTAGTTTCAGATACCCTTTCAATCTCTACACCATTTACACTGAGTTTAGATACTAAGTTGTTGTGATGGTTGTTAAAGACTATAAATTTTGTCTTACTTAAATTGAGCGTTAATCTGTTTGGATCAAACCACAGTTTAAGCTTTCCTAATTCCTTTCCGAGTGTATCCAAAAGTTGTTCCAAATTGCTTCCACTACATAATAGATTAGTGTCATCGGCAAACAATATTAAATCCATTTTTTCAGAGACTTTACATATATCATTTATAAACTGTACATATTGAATAACAATGGCCCCAAAACTGAACCCTGTGGGACTCCACAAGTAACCTTCAGTAACTGTGAGTTTTTGTTACCAACATATACATACTGATATCTATTCTTTAAGTAACTACTTAACCAGGACAGTGCTACCCCCCTAATACCACAATTTTGTAGTTTCTTTAATAATAAATTGTGATCCACTGTATCAAATGCTTTTTTAAGATCCAGGAATACCCCAACTGAATACTCTTTATTTTCAACGGCAGTTGATATTTTTTCTATAAATTCCATTAGAGCAAATGCAGTTATCCTCTTGTGTCTGAACCCATATTGCTGCTCACACAATAAATTATTCTTTTTTTTTTAATTTATTTTTTTTATTACTTATTTTGTACCCGAAGGTAGATTTGTTTTGCAGTCTGGTGACAAGCCACCAGCTGCTGGTCGCTGCGTGCGCGAGCGCCCCTTAACTCCCTAACCTGCATGTTTTTAACATGTGGGAGGAAACCGGAGAAATCCCGGCGTAAACCCACGCAAACACGGGGAGAACATGCAAACTCCACACAGATCACTGTTGGCCAGGGGCAGGGATCGAACCCACGATCTCACGGTCCCCGCGATCCCTCGGCCGAGGGTAAACTGTGCTGCCACAGTGCTAACCACTGCTCCACTGTGCAGCCCATTCATTATGAAGTTGTCAATTCTCTCACAGAATATTTTTTCAAGTATCTTGGAAAATTGCGGCAATAGTGAAATTGGTCTATAGTTTGAAAGTTCCCCTCTGTCACCCGTCTTGTATATCGGAATTACTTTAGCTATTTTCATTGCATTGGGAAATATAGCTGTTTGGAGAGACAGGTTACAAATATACGTCAGTGGTTTCACTAAGCATTCGATAATAGTTTTGACTAAGAGCATGTCAATACCATCACAGTCCATAGATGTCTTACTTTTAAACGATTTAACAATTTCAATGACCTCTCTCTCGTCTGTGTTCTTTATAAAAATGGAGTTTTTTATAGCAGTGTTTTTGCTTATTGTATCACCCGTAGGTGCCGTAATGGGTATTTCTCGAGCCAAATTTCAGAATCAGAATCAGCTTTATTGGCCAAGTATGCACAACACATACAAGGAATTTGACTTTGGCTAAAAACTTGTTCTCGTTGTTCAGGTGGAGGATTTAAATAAGATTTAAATAAGGATTCAATGACAACAGAGTATGTACAGTAAATTACAGTCTGTCCACGTTTCTATAAAAGGATGCAAATATATACAGGAATATATGCAGCTTATTTACTCAGACTATCCACACTTTGCAGAAATATATGAAAAAATATACAGTCACACAGTATTTCAATGTGAACTCAGATTCAGTGATATAATGTGAATGAAGTAAAAAGCAGTGTGAGAGTTATGTGCAATTTAAGAATGGATGAAAAGTCATGAGTACGGCAACAGATAGGACTAGGTGAATGTTAGGAGTTCATCAGAGTGATGGCTTGAGGAAAGAAACTGTTCCTGTGACGGGTGGTTTTGACCTTCAGTGATCTGTAACGATGACCAGAAGATAGAAGTTCAAACAGTTTGTGGCCGGGGTGTGACAGGTCAGCACAGATGTTTCCCACCCGTTTCCTGGTTATGGACCGATATAAGTTCTCAATGGAGGGTAGGTCGGTACCAATGATCCTCTCCGCAGACTTAATGATCCGCTGCAGTCTGGTCTTGTCCTGTTTAGTGGCAGATCCAAACCAGACAGTGATGGAAAAGCAGAGGACAGATTGGATGATGGTGGTGTAGAAGACCACCAGCAGCTCCTGAGGCAAATCAAACTTCTTAAGCTGACGCAGAAAAAACAACCTCTGCTGGGCCTTTTTCCCGACAGTGTCTATATGGGAGGACCACTTTAGGTTCCGGGAGATTGTGGTATCCAGAAACTTGAAGGAGTCCACAGTGGACACTATGCTGTTGAGGATGGTGAGTGGGGGGAATGAAGGAGGGTGTCGCCTGAAATCCACAGTCCTCTCCACCGTTTTGGCTGGGTTAAGTTCAAGATGGTTCTGGCTGCACCAGAGGATCAGCTGCTCCACCTCCCGCCTGTATGCAGACTCATCACCATCCCGGATCAAACTGATGACTGTGGTGTCGTCTGCAAACTTCAGGAGCTTCACCGAAGGGTCCTCTGAGGTGCAGTCGTTGGAGTAGAGGAAGAAGAGCAGTGGGGAAAGGACACATCCTTGGGGTGCGCCAGTACTAATTTTTCGGGAGCTGGATGTAAATCTCCCTAGCTTCACCTGTTGCCACCTGTCAGTCAGAAAGCTGGAGATCCACTGGCAGGTGGAGGGGGGCACCTTGAGCTGGAGGAGTTTCTGATGAAGAATGCCTGGGATGATGGTGTTGAATGCTGAGCTGAAGTCGACAAACAGGATCCTGGCGTACGTCCCTGGGGAGTCGAGGTGTTGCAGGATGTAGTGTAGTCCCATATTCACTGCATCATCCACTGACCTGTTTGACCGGTAGGCAAACTGCAGTGGGTCCTTCAGGGGGCCTGTGACGACCTTCAGGTGGTTCAGCACCAATCTCTCCAAGGATTTCATGACCACAGAGGTCAAGGCAACAGGTCTGTAGTCGTTTAATCCTGTAACAGAGGGTTTCTTGGGAACTGGAATGATGATGGAGCGTTTGAAGCAGGAAGACACTTCACACAGCTCCAGTGATCTATTAAAGATCCGGGTGAAGATGGGGGCCAACTCGTTGGAGCAGACTCTCAGGCAGGACGGAGACACACCATCAGGTCCTGCAGCCTTCTTGATCTTTTGTCTCTGAAAGACCCAGCACACCTCCTCTTCACAGATCGTTAGTGCTGGTGGGAGGTCAGAGTGGAGGAGGGATGGAGTTCCTGGGGCTGCAGATAATCCTTTTGTGTGGGTGGGAGGTGAGAACTGTAGGTTCTTTTCAAACCTACAGTAAAAGCTGTTTAGGTCGTTAGCCAGCTGGAGGTTTTCCACAAGGTGGGGGGATGGTCTCCTGTAGTTGGTGATATTCTGCAGGCCTCTCCAAACAGAAGCAGAGTTTTTGGCTGAGAAGTTTTGTTGTAACTTCTCACTGTAGCTCCTCTTAGCAATCCTGGTCTCCTTCGTCAGCATGTTTCTGGCCCGCTTGTACAGAGTCCAGTCACCAGTCCTGTAGGCCTCCTCCTTGGTCTGACGTAGCTGCTTCAGTTTAGGAGTGAACCAGGGTTTATTGTTGTTGTATGTGCAGAAGGTCTTGGTCTGCACACACATGTCCTCACAAAAACTGATGTATGATGTCACAGTGTCAGTGAGTTCATTTAGGTTAATGGCTGCATCTTCAAAAACACTCCAGTCTGTGCAGTCAAAGCAGGCTTGTAACTCCAGCTTTGATTCCTCAGTCCATTTCTTCACAGTCCTTACAACAGACTTGGAAGTTTTTAGTTTCTGTCTGTATGTTGGAATAAGATGGAGCAGACAGTGGTCAGAAAAACCCAGAGCTGCACGGGGGACGGCATGATAGGCGTTTCTTAAAACTGTGTAACAGTGGTCGAGTGTATTTGTGTCCCTGGTGGGACATTTAATATGCTGTCTGTATTTAGGAAGCTCATTTGTGAGATTAGCTCTATTGAAATCACCCAGAATGATAAGCAAAGAGTCTGGATGTTTTTCCTCCATGTCTGCCATCTGGTCAGCGAGGAGCAGGCGGGATATAAATTCCGACCAGAATAAACGAGGAGAACTCTTGCGGTGAATAAAAGGGTTTACAGTTTATGAACAGTGACTCTAGGTTAGGGCTACAAAACTTGCTTCAACACTGTGACATCAGTACACCAACCTTCGTTTATGTAGAAGCAGATTCCACCACCTTTAGTCTTTCCAGAGAATTCTCGGCTGCGATCAGCGCGAAACAGTTGGAATCTGTCCAGGCGGACCGCGCTGTCCGGGATGTGTTCACTCAGCCAGGACTCCGTGAAACACAGGGCGCCAGATCTGCTAAAATCCAGATTTTTGTGAGTCAGGAGCAGCAGTTCGTCCATTTTGTTCGCCAAAGAGCGGACATTGGTCAGATGGATCGATGGGAGCGGCGTGCGATATCCTCGTTTCTTCAGCCTGACTAGCGCACCGGCACGTTTACCACGCCGCCTTCGTTTCCGGCCAGTCCCAATAGCCGCTGCTCCCACAGCTAAGATCGACTGAAAAAACTTCAGATCAGCAGCAGAAACTGGCGGAGAAGTTGCATTGGGAGATAGTCTGAGTGAAAGTAGTTCCTCCCTTGAATAGGTGACTCGGACGGAAGAGCAGAAGTCCAAAAAAACACACAAAATTATCAAAAACATCAGAGAGCAGAAGCCAGTGGCTGCCATCCGCGGCGCCATCTTGGATCATCAAATTTGGACCAATGTTGGCCCATCGCCACATGACTGTTCAGTCATGTGGCGATGGGCGATGTCAGTCCTCTGTAGCGGGGGTGGGGGGTGGGAGTTGTTATCTTCTACATTAAAGATATTTTAGAATAATTTTTAGTGCACTGTAGGTTATTTTTTCTTGTAAAAAAAAGCCACACATTTTTTACGTGGCATGCTTCTTTGTGTGTGGGGGCATGTTTGTTCATTCATTTATTCATGAATGAATAAACAACCCACACACACACACACACACACACACACACACACACACACACACAGCCCTTCACCTTTCATTAGAGCCCAAGATGAAGCTTCTATATTGAATCATTCAAAAGTTACAGACGTTTTTCCAAACTGTGCCATTTGGCACAATTTGGCACAGTTCAAAAACGCCTGGGAACAACCTAAGAAAAAAGCTGTGTAATATATTCATTTTTTGTGGTATTGTTACAAAATTTTGACCTCAGCTGGATAACACTTGGTTCTACATTTCTGTTGCATTTTCCAGCCAGTATCTGAAGCTGTGTGTTATTTGCAAGCATTTGTATCCAAAAAAACACCCAGGCCAAATTTATTTTCTTCAAGTTCAGTATGTTTAGATGACTGTTACTCAGTGGCAGGAGCACTTAGAGAGATTATGACTGTTTTGCCAAAAAATTCAAAGTGTTTTCTTTTAAATGAAACCAACCCCATGAAGATGCTGCAAAGGGTTGAAGAACAGCTTTTGATTTACTTTGGGTACGTTATTTTTTGGCGTTTTTAGGGAAATTGACCAGAGTGCAAGGGGTTAATGTTGTCTTGTTCGAAATAAATAGTATCAATCGATCAATCAATCAATCAGTCAATCAATCAATCAATCAATCACATGAGAGTTCAGCCAGCCCAGAGACCTCTTGCAAGTTTCACATATGTAAAAAAGCGTTATATTAAAGATCAATCCATGCATTTTTTGAATCGATATGGGCTCATTCAAACAGGAATTGATCCAAATTGGAGAATCAATCTTTTGAACCTACCCCTAATGTGTTATATATCTACAGCACACAATAAAAAATGTTAAACAATAACTGGTGAAGATTTAACAAGATCAAAGATGTAAAAAAATCTAAAAAATAACATTTAAAAGATGATATTAAATGCAACCAAATGAGGCATAGAATTCCAATAAGACATGACAGTAATAATATTTTGCAGCCGTGCCTCCGCTCATGCCAACTGAGTGAACTGAATTTCATTACACTGAGAAAATGTGCTTCAAACTCAAATACCCTCTACTCTAACGCAGCACCCCACTTCAGAACTACTGCAGCTGTCATGTGCACAACAACTTTGGAGCAACTTTTACATGTGCAGTGACACAGCTCCTGACAGCTTTTATCCCACAGTGGGGTGAAGGGCACAACAATTACCACACACACAAATGTACAAGAAGTATATTTTTTGTGTTTTAGACAACTTATCATTCACCAATTTTAGGATCTCACATCACGCTGCAATCTGACTGAAGGAATGAGCTTTTGTCTGCCCTCTAGAGAATATAGGGCCCTGCTGCACTTGTTGCACAAATAGAAGTTGCCAGCAGGAGAGTGATGAGCCTTCAGTATTGTACTATACGAGAAATCTCAGTATTTTAATATGACTGAATTTGTCTGGAAGGAACAAATTTCCTCTGGGTCAAAAACTGATACCCACGTAGAATAAGAATACAGAAAGATGCAGGAAGAAAAAAAAAAAAGTAGAAGCACCAACACTTCTTTAAGTCTAGCAAATATAACTAATCACAAAGCCAGGGCCCACAGCTCTCTCCTTCATCCTATTACTCATAAACCTCTCAGTTTCCCTCAGCTGTCTGCTTGCCACAGATAATAAGGAAGCCAAACATTTTTCTGAGTGCTTTATGAGTCTCTCCTGTATCCAAAATAGATGCTGCTTCTCAGATGTCTTCATATTCTGTCCTCCCAAGAAGACTTCTGATGTTCTTCGGGGCAGAACTGTGATGAGCTGAATACATTTAATAAATAGGAGCCTGCTAATGAGCTTTCGCACAGAACAGGAACTAGACACACAAAATAATTCCTTTCCACTGTGATGCTTTGATGTGCTGATTGCAATACGTGGGCAGCTGAGACAAATGTCAAGGATATGTGACTGATTTCGAGATTTGTTATTTTTTAATCTGAATTCAAATGGCGCATTGTCATGTCTGGATCCTATGCTCCACTGATTGAAAACAACTATAATTTGTTCCATGAGAGGCTGGTGTTAAGTGGGAGGTGAACTGGGCTGTGAGAGACGGCAGGGTTTCTGATATTTTGTCCCTGCCAGGACCATCTGCACTGTTGGAGCAGCTCTCCATTTTAAGCGGTCCGATTCGTGGCTACATCTGCTTGTGAATTCCCACACCCTTGACACAGCACATGTGCATGTGTGCGTTTCTGCCAAAACTCTGAAGTGACCATTTGGAATTTGACACTTTCAAGGTGAGGGCATCTGTCTGACATATAAGGACAATATGGATGGACTTGAATTTAAGGATAACATTTTTCAACCAGGGGTCTCTGGAACGCTCAGGCTTCAGTGGTCCAAAAAACTCAAAATAATGTGCCGTTGTTGTGCATGGGGACCTATAGAAAGAACCCCTGAACAACAGCCAAAAATAATTTGTAATTTTTTGGATCAATAAGGAAGTAAAATTAGACAATTTCCCACAGAAATCTGAACGTTCAAGGGATCACTGGGTGAAAAACACTAGGACAACCTTCCAACTGTCGTCTGGGATAATCCTGAAAATGTGTACACCAGTAGGGATGGGAATTTAGAACCGGTTCCAAATTTTTCAAGCCCCCGGAATCGTACATCCATCCCTCCATCCATCCAACCATCCATCAATCAATCAATCTTTATTGCGGATAGATTAATAGTACAGATTAAAAGAAACAGAATAATATAACAAAGGGGGAAAGAAAATCCAACAAGGTCAAATTAAACAATAACTCCTCTGATTATACAGTTCAACATAAGTTATCCGAAATGGGTGATGGCTGAAGCCGCAGCTTATATTTCCCACCCATATTCCATCCAAGAATTCAAAAGAAAAACAAAATGAGCAATTACAATTCAGAACAAAGCTAAGACAAAATGTGACAAAAAGAAACTAAGCAACAACACAACGCAGACTGGATATGACAATCCTTATATGATTTTATATGTCATCTTGTATATATGTTTGGAGTGTTTCTTCCTTTAGTTTTTGTTTAAATTGTCCAAGCGTTATACATGATTTTAATTCAGGTCCAAAATCGTTCCATAATCTGACTCCTTGCACTGAAACACAGTGTTGCTTGGTGGTAGTTCGCACTGAAGGTTTTTGAAATATATATGTTCCTCTGAAATGATATTGTTTCTCCCTTATTTGGAACAGCTTTTGGATATTTGCGGGCAGAGATAGATTCTTCACATTAAACATTATTACTGCAGTTTTAAAGTCAACCAGATCATTCAACTTGAGAGCTTTTAATTTAAGAAAAAGTGGGTTTGTTGGTTCCCTGTAAGCAGCTTTGTTTATTATTCTAATAGCTCTCTTCTGAAGCATAAAGACTGGATATATGTTTGTTTTATATGTATTTCCCCATACTTCAGTACAATATGTCATGTATGGGAGTATTAATGAATGATACAAAGTATATAGTGTGGGTTGATTCAGCAAATATTTCACTCTGTGTAGTATTGCAACTGACTTGGATATTTTACCTTTAATATAATTAATATGTGACTTCCAACACAGTTTATTATCAGTTATTACACCAAGAAATTTGGTTTCGGATACCCTTTCAATCTCTACACCATTTACACTGAGTTTAGATACTAAGTTGTTGTGATGGTTGTTATAAACTATAAATTTTGTCTTACTTAAATTGAGCGTTAATTTGTTTGAATCAAACCACAGTTTAAGCTTTCCTAATTCCTTTCCGAGTGTATCCAAAAGTTGTTCCAAATTGCTTCCACTGCATAATAGATTAGTGTCATCGGCAAACAATATTAAATCCATTTTTTCTGAAACTTTACATATATCATTTATATACATATTGAATAACAATGGCCCCAAAACTGAACCCTGTGGGACTCCACAAGTAACCTTCAGTAACTGTGAGTTTTTGTTACCAACACATACATACTGATATCTATTCTTTAAGTAACTACTTAACCAGGACAGTGCTACCCCCCCCCCCCCAATACCACAATTTTGTAGTTTCTTCAATAATAAATTATGATCCACTGTATCAAATGCTTTTTTGAGATCCAGGAATACCCCAGCTGAATACTCTTTATTTTCAACGGCAGTTGATATTTTTTCTATAAATTTCATTAGAGCAAATGCAGTTGTCCTCTTGTGTCTGAACCCATATTGCTGCTCACACAATAAATTATTCTTCAGTATGAAGTTATCAATTCTCTCATAGAATATTTTTTTCAAGTATCTTGGAAAATTGCAGCAATAGTGAAATTGGTCTATAGTTTGAAAGTTCCCCTCTGTCACCCGTCTTGTATATCGGAATTACTTTAGCTATTTTCATTGCATTGGGAAATATAACTGTTTGGAGAGACAGGTTACAGATATATGTCAGTGGTTTCACTAAGCATTCAATAATAGTTTTGACTAAGAGCAGGTCAATACCATCACAGTCCGTAGATGTTTTACTTTTAAACGATTTAACAATTTCAATGACCTCTCTCTCGTCTGTGTTCTTTATGAAAATGGAGTCTTTTATAGCAGTGTTTTTGCTTATTGTATCACCTGTGGGTGCCATAATGGGTATTTCTCGAGCCAAATTAGGACCAATGTTAACAAAAAAGTTATTAAATTCATCTGCAGGTGAAACTGCATTCACACTCTGAGTCGTTTTATTATTTTTTGAAAAATTGGATGGGTAGCTTGTATTTCTGTTTTTATTTCCAAGAATATTGTTAAGTATTGTCCATGTATTTTTAATATTGTCTCTGTTTTTTCTCCAGTTCTTTACTGTAATAGTCTCTTTTACTACATCTTATTATATATGTTAACTTATTTGTGTATGTTTTATACCGCTGCTCTGCTTCTTCTGTCCTTTTCTTTAGGAAAGCTTTATATAATAAATTTTTCTTTTTACACGCCTTTTGTAATCCTTTGGTTAACCATGGCTTATTGGCAAATTTATGTTTAAGCTTTTTCTTTACTAATGGACAATTTTTTTTCATAAAGAGTGGTTACAATGTTCATGAATGTGTCATAGGCTTCATTTGCATCTGATACATAGACTTTTGTCCTGATTTAAAAATTTTTTCTGTATTGGCCTCCGTGTGGCCATGGATAAGTACAAAGGTTGGCAAATGGTCACTTATATCATTTATCAATAATCCACTTTCTATTTTCTTATCAATAATATTAACAAACAGGTTGTCAATAAGTGTAGCAGTGTGAACTGTGATTCTACTGGGATGTGTTATTGTGGGATATAGACTCATGCTGTACATAGAATTCATGAACTCTAATTACATTTTGTTGATATGGATTTAGTAGATCAATATTGAAATCTCCACAAATTACTACCATTTTCTTACTAGTAATATTATTGTACAGCTCGACTAATTTATCTCTGAATGTCTCAATGCAAGTTCCCGGAGTTCTATATATACAACTTATAATTAGATTTTTTGTTTTATCTTGGTCAATCTCAACAGTAACACATTCCAAAATCCCTGGTAGTGCAAAGGACATTCCATTTACAAGCTTACACCTATACAGGTCATCAATATACAGTGCAACAACACCACCCTTTTTTTGAGATCTGTTAATATGAAACATCTGATATCCCTCTATTGCCATCAGGGGAGCCTGCTCTTCATTAAGCCAAGTTTCAGAGACTGCGATAGCTGTAAATTTTCTGTCTAGCTGTTTTAAATAGTCCTGAATCACATCACTGATGTTATCAATTCTTCTTATTGGTGCTGCGGGTTTAAACACTTCCATTGTGGCGGGTTTGGGATAACCCCCACAACAGACTAAGGACAGTCAGCTCGCTACTTCTGGTTTTTTCCGCTGCACTACTGAGATGTAATGTGCCATTCATGCATTGTGATGTTAATGTGCCATTCATGCATTGTGTTCATGCGTCCTGTCCTTACTGTGACCTAGGGACTGAGATCAATATGTAGATGTGCCTTGTAACCTCTTTGTCCTGCAGCTGGAGCAGAGGCCAGCAATCTACCTATTGTTATGTATGTCTCTCATATGCAAATGCCCATACCGACTGCTGTGAATGCTCTTTCATGTATTGTTTGTAACTGGGTATATATGCTGCACGATTCTGTAACTCATCCTCTCACTCCTGCAACTGCTGCTGACACGCACACGCTGTGTCTCTTCTCTGAGAGCCTGAGGATACCGCTCCAGCCTGCTCACACTTAGGGCTGGAGCGGAGTTCTGTGACGGCGGTGTGATTTAATAAACTCTACACTAAAACCTCTCAACGCTGCTTTATTTCATGCCGCCGCACTGGTAACCCCGATAGAAAGCACACGTTTTGTGCGACGCAACCTTCTGGTCTGGACAGCTACACTGGTGACCCGTTCTTCCCAAAAACATGCAGGTTAGGTTAATTGGAGACTCTAAAGTGGTCCAATGTGTGTGTGTGAATAGTTAAAAAGGGATGGCGCCGTATTGTGGCTGCTTCATCCATCCAGGTGGTGGATGACCCTTAATTTCTGTAAAGTGTCTTTGAGTGTCTATGATAAAGCGCTATATAAATCTGATGCATTGATTGATTGATTCATGGTGAGATCTGCACGTCTGAGATCTGCACATCCACGCTGGACCGGCCGCTCTCACAGCTTCTCACGAGAGCACACGCACCTCGTCCTCTCTCCACGACGGCGACCTCCAGGGCCGGTGGAGAACGCAGTGCGTGGACCTGAACGCACCATGGCCGAGCGAGTGACAAAGATCGTCTCCTCCCTCTCACTGCTCCAACACATCTGCATGAGCCCGAGGGACAAAGATCGTCTATCCTCTCTCACCGCAACATGGATGATTATCGGCGCCGATTGCGCTGATCTCCACCAAGATTCTGGACCCTGACTCGCCCCTCCAGCGGCCCACCCACGCACGGAACCCCAGCACATGCACCGGGGAGTTACGAGGACGGCGTACCACGCACGGGACAAATACGGCTCCACAGACCGCCAACATCCTTATGCCGCTGCACACAGAACCTTCAGGGCTGCTCGCATACCTGAAGCACGCACGCAGCTCGCCCACAGGATTTTCTAATGGTCTCAGCCACGGCACATAAGGGAATTCAGCCGTCAGCTTTTCCCGAGGGCTTTAGGGCTGCGCCCGCACCTAAAGTCAACACGCCAAGTCCCTCTGCTTCTATTTTTTTCTTACAGCCGCTACGCAGCCTCGCCACTCCTTTTTTTCTTCATGGCCACGAGAGGAGTCAGAGACAAATTTTTCTTCTTGTGATCTCCGCACGCTCAACGGGACAGTCCCTCGACATCGCGGAACAGCAAGCAATTTTTGCGCGGCCCGGACGATTTCGCCGTCCCCGGCCGGCATTTACTACCCCCCACCCCCCTCCACCTTCGCCGGCACAGAGACTTCCCTGCTCGCTGCCAAGCTGCACTATCGAGGTCTCGGCCCCCTGCCGAGCCCTCTGGGGGGGAGCAGTGTGGCGGGTTTGGGATAACCCCCACAACAGACTAAGGACAGTCAGCTCGCTACTTCTGTTTTTTTCCGCTGCACTACTGAGATGTAATGTGCCATTCATGCATTGTGATGTTAATGTGCCATTCATGCATTGTGTTCATGCGTCCTGTCCTTACTGTGACCTAGGGACTGAGATCAATATGTAGATGTGCCTTGTAACCTCTTTGTCCTGCAGCTGGAACAGAGGCCAGCAATCTACCTATTGTTATGCATGTCTCTCATATGCAAATGCCCATACCGACTGCTGTGAATGCTCTTTCATGTATTGTTTGTAACTGGGTATATATGCTGCACGATTCTGTAACTCATCCTCTCACTCCTGCAACTGCTGCTGACACGCACACGCTGTGTCTCTTCTCTGAGAGCCTGAGGACGCCTGCTCACACTTATTCAATTCAATTCAAACGTTTATTTCAAACTCAGGGTTCATATTACAAATAGATAAATAAATAAAGTATATACAGATCAGCAGACACTCGGCGCTCTTGTAACAACAAAAAACATAATGGGCTCAGTATAAAATGGAACGCCACCACTTCCAAATGCTGGAATGAAGTGTGAGTGACGAGATGACAATTGCTGATATAAGGTGATTGTTACATTCCAGCAGTCTTCTCAAAAAACTGTAAACATTCTTACGTATCAATTCTCCAAAAGACGGAATGTTCACAGACACAAACAGCTTGCTTGCACTCGACCTTCGTGGTACATCTAACAACCTTCTTAGGGAGTTATTATATGCAATGCGGATTTTGTTCCTAACAGCAACATTGCTATTAAACCATAAAGGCGAGCAGTACATTGAGGTACAGAAGGTCTTGAACAACATACATTTGACTTCAGGAGAACATCAATGGAAATTACGCAACAGTAAATTGGTTTGAGCGTACAGTTTCCTGAGATGCCTGTTACAATCAACATTGGTCTATTACATTATCAAGTTTACATAAATGAACACCTGACAAAAAAAAAAACGCTGAATTAGCACGACAGGCACGAATGCTAAAAAAACAAGATAAGATACAAGCAACCTGGACAAGAAACTGTAGAATTTGGATTAAACTAAATGGATCACCTGAGCAAGCAAAAAGTATTATGATCAGAGATGCTACTGACTTAGATAAATACAGATGAACACTGATTAGAAAATTACGAGCCAATGATAATCCATACTCATACACACGATAAGAATAGTTCTTTTGATACACCATGCCAAAGTACTTTAATAAAAATAACCAAAACAAACAAAAACTTATGACCAACTCAAGTAGACATCAATTATCCCCAGTTGGAGGAAGTCATTTGTCACAGAATGAGGAAACTCAAACTCTGAAAACATACCATTATGCTGAACATAAACCACAACAGATGGAGAATGATATTGATCCTGATAACCACTTTTTCAACAATATTCATAACCACTGTGAATATTACACTGAAAAACAATTCAAAAGTCAAATGCAATTAGATGGTAAACTGTCAATAATACACTTCAATAGCAGAAGTCTTAACAAAAACTTTCCACAGATTCAGGACTATTTAAAACAGCTAGACAGAAAATTCACAGCTATTGCAGTCTCTGAAACTTGGCTTAACAAAGAGCAGGCTCCCCTGATGGCAATAGAGGGATATCAGATGTTTCATATTAACAGAACTCAAAAAAAGGGTGGTGGTGTTGCACTGTATATTGATGACCTGTACAGGTGTAAGCTTGTAAATGAAATGTCCTTAGCACTACCAGGGATTTTGGAATGTGTTACTGTTGAGATTGACCTAGACAAAACAAAAAATCTAATCATAAGCTGCATATATAGAACACCGGGAACTTGCATTGAGACATTCAGAGATAAATTAGTCGAGCTGTACAATAAGATTACTAGTAAGGAAATGGTAGCAATTTGTGGAGATTTCAATATTGACTTACTGAATCCTCATCAACAAAATGTAGTTACAGAGTTCATGAACTCTATGTACAGCATGAGTCTATATCCCACAATAACACATCCCAGTAGAATCACAGTTCACTCTGCTACACTTATTGACAACCTGTTTGTCAATGTTTTCGATAAGAAAATAGAAAGTGGATTATTGATAAATGATATAAGTGACCACTTGCCAACCTTTGCACTTATCCATGGCCACACGGGGCCCAACGCAGAAAAAACTTCAAAATCGTTCAGACACAAATCACCAAATGCAATCAGTTCTCTTAAAGAGGACTTGCTGAAGCAAGACTGGACAGAAGTCTATGTATCAGATGTAAATGAAGCCTATGACACATTTATAAACATTGTAACCACTCTTTATGAAAAAACTGCCCATTAGTAATAAAAAAGCTTAAACACAAATTTGCTAATAAACCATGGTTAACCAAAGGACTACAAAAGGCGTGTAAAAAGAAAAATTCATTATATAAAGCTTTCCTAAAGAAAAGAACAAAAGAAGCAGAGCAGCGGTATAAAACATACAAAAATAAGTTAACATATATAATAAGATGTAGTAAAAGAGACTATTACAGTAAAGAACTGGAGAAAAACAGAGACAATATTAAAAATACATGGACAATACTCAACAGTATCCTTGGAAATAAAAGCAGAAATACAAGCTACCCAACTAATATTCCAAAAAATAATAAAACGACTCAGAGTGTGAATATCGCTTCACCTGCAGATGAATTTTAATAATTTTTTTGTTAACATTGGACCTAAACTGGCCCGAGAAATACCCACTACGGTGCCAACAGGTGATACAATATGCAATAACACTGCTGTAAAAGACTCCATCTTCATAAAGAACACAGACGAAAGAGAGGTCATTGAAATTGTTAAATCATTCAAAAGTAAAACATCTACTGACTGTGATGGTATCGACATGCTACTAGTCAAAACTGTTATCGAATGCATAGTAAAACCACTGACGTATATCTGCAACCTGTCTCTCCAATCAGGTATATTTCCCAATGCAATGAAAATAGCTAAAGTAATTCCGATATACAAGACGGGTGACAGAGGGGAACTCTCAAACTATAGACCAATTTCACTATTACCACAATTTTCCAAGACACTTGAAAAAATATTCTATGAGAGAATTGACAACTTCATACTGAAGAATGATTTATTATGTGAGCAGCAATATGGGTTCAGACACAAGAGGACAACTGCATATGCCCTAATGGAATTTACAGAAAAAATATCAACAGCCATTGAAAATAAAGAGTATTCAGTTGGAGTATTCCTAGATCTTAAAAAAGCATTTGATACAGTAGATCATAATTTATTATTAAAGAAACTACAAAATTCTGGTATTAGAGGTGTAGCACTGTCCTGGTTAAGTAGTTACTTAAAGAATAGATATCAGTATGTATGTATTAGCAACAAAAACTCAGAGTTGCTGAAGGTCACCTGTGGAGTCCCACAGGGTTCAGTTTTGGGACCATTATTATTCAATATGTATATAAACGATATATGTAAAGTCTCAGAAAAAATGGACTCAATATTGTTTGCCGATGACACTAATCTGCTATGCAGTGGAAACAATTTGGAACAACTTCTGGATGCACTCGGGAAGGAATTAGGAAAGCTTAAACTGTGGTTTGATTCAAACAAATTAACGCTCAATTTAAGTAAGACAAAATTTATAGTCTTTAACAACCATCACAACAATCCAGTACCCAAACTCAGTGTAAATGGTGTAGAGATTGAAAGGGTATCTGAAACTAAATTCCTTGGAGTAATAATTGATAACAAACTGTGTTGGAAGTCACATATTAATTATATTAAAGGTAAAGTCTCCAAATCAATTGCAATATTACACAGAGTGAAATATTTGCTGAATCAACCCACATACACCTTGTATCATTCATTAATACTCCCATACATGACATATTGTAATGAAGTATGGGGAAATACATATAAAACAAACATATATCCACTCTTTATGCTTCAAAAGAGAGCTATTAGAATAATAAACAAAGCAGCTTACAGGGAACCAACAAACCCACTTTTTCTTAAACAAAAAACTCTCAAGTTGAAAGATCTGGTTGACTTTAAAACCGCAATAATAATGTTCAAAGTGAAGAATTTATCACTGCCTGCAAATATCCAAAAGTTGTTCCAAACAAGGGAGAAACGATATCACTTCAGAGGAACATGTATATTTCAAAAGCCTACAGTGAGAACAACCACCAAGCAACACTGTATTTCAGTGCAAGGAGTCAGATTATGGAACGATTATGGACCTGAATTAAAATCATGTACAACGCTTGGACAATTTAAACAAAAACTAAAGGAAGAAATACTCCAAACATATTTACAAGACGACATGTAAACTCACATAAGGATTGACATATCCAGCCTGTGTTGTGTTGTAGCTTAGTTTTTTTTTTCTCTCTCTGACATTCTGTCTTAGATTTGTCTTGAATAGTAACTGTTTAACTTAGCTTAGCTTAGTTTTCTTTTTTTTTTTTTTTCTCTCAGTCACACTTTGTCTTAGCTTTGTTCTAAATTGTAATCACTCTTGTCTTGTTTACTCTTTTTTCTTTGAATTCTTGGATGGAATATGGGTGGGCAATATAAGCTGCGGCTTCAGCCATCACCCATTTCGGATAACTCACGTGGAATTGTTTAGTAGAAGGAGTCTTTGTCTAATTTGACCTTGTTGTTATATTATACAGTTTCTTTAACCTGTACTGTATTATCCGAAATAAATAAATTCATTCAATCATTCATTCATACATTATCTATTACACTTAGGGCTGGAGCAGAGTTCTGTGACGGCGGTGTGATTTAATAAACCTGCTTAAAACCTTCACCAACGCTGCTTTATTTCATGCCGCCGCACCATGTCTTTTTTAAATGGCATGCGTCATGACATCACACGCTGCCGTCACCAAGCAATGCCATGATGTGGGATAATGACAGAAGCGTATGTAAACACTAGCAGCATGGCGTATGACAAACATGAGTTGAAACATCTTTTGACACGGCAGCACGGGATAAAATGTAAGACTGCAATGACAGTCTGCGAAGTGCGGCCGCATCTGATTTCCAAACAGCAACACATCCGTTAATGACGGTAATATTAGCTTATTATTGTTAGTAGAATATTAGCACAATGCTAGCACCCTTGTAGGCTAAGTTTAATCCATTTTTTTACTCACACAACCCAACTAAAAACGTCCGATATTTAAATATGATCTCATTGTTTTTAGATGATGACAGGCAACAGGTAGCTCTGAGGTTTTACTAACCCGATGATCCTCGTCTCCTTGCCAGGATAATCCACTAACACCAGCTGCACACGGAGCTGTAATGAAGTTTGTAGTGCAAGGCTTGCATCCGTTCATGACCGTAGAGCAGGGGTGTCAAACTCATTCCATGGAGGGCCAAGACCCTGCAGGTTTTACTTCCACCCAGTCTCTTCAGCAGGTGTTTTCACTGATCAGCAATCAGTGGGAAGAAATTCAGAGAAAACACCTGTTGAAGCCACTGGGTGGAGGTAAAACCTGCAGGGTCTTGGCCCTCCATGGAATGAGTTTGACACCTGTGCCGTAGAGCAACTGGAGTTTGGGTAGGTGGTACGTGTGATGTAGGTTACAGATTAATACTGAATTACTCTTTCCCAGAATCAGTAATATCTTGAGGTTTTACTGATATGTCAATATACAGTTATTTTATGCATGTGTGGGTGTATATATACTATGTGTGGGGAGACTTGAATAACGAAACCGAATTGTCTTCCATTTCAGTTTATTCAAGAAATCATTCCACTGTCTGCTCTTATTCTTGAGCAGCGAACAAAGAGACTGAACACACCAAAGTTCTCTCATTTAAACATTCTCACATCAAACCATTTCCCTCGCGGGGGAAATCACACATCTATATCAAAGTCTCTTTATTCACATTCATTAGCCTTTTATTTACATAACTCCCCCTTCTCTCTTCTCAAGCCTCAGTGGTCAGGAAGTCTTCTGTCCCCTGTCCTCCGCAGGGGGTCCAGGCTCTGTGGCTCCGCACCGCAGGGGGCTGGCTCTCCTTCATCGTGGTTAAATCACATATGCAGTGTCCAACATATACATGTCTCACAACACAGCCATATAACCCCCCCCCAAACGATGAAGAACAGACTAATTCCCAAAATTTAATAGCACCTTACTCACTACTGAATAATCAACACCAACATTCAGTCTGTGCGCCGCTTGGGCTTCAGCCGTCTGCCGAATCTGCTGTGCGTTGGCCCCGCCTTGCCTGCGGTGCTGTTCTGCTTCGGGTCTGTTGACTGAGGAAGAGAGTGGTTAATTGCCCTCTGCGGGGGCCTGCCTCGTCGAGGCGCCACCGCGACCGGTACAGACACGTCCTTCATGACAAAAGCAGGTTTTAGTCTGTCAATACTGACTGTCTCTTTTCTGTCTCCAAAATCTAGCACAAATTGCTTATCACCTGCCTCCAGCACTCGAAATGGCCCTTCGTAAGGTGGTTTGAGCGTTGCTTTAAGGGCTTCGCGCCTGACAAAAACGAAACCGGCATTTTTCAAAGCCTTGGGGACGAAAACTCGTGGAAAAGCGTGATGAACCGGACCCGGGAGCGTGTCTGCCCCCGTGCCGACTAACGGTCCCAGAGCAGAGAGAGGTGGGGGCTCTGGGTGCTCTGGTAAAAACTCACCCGGCAGCCTCAGAGTTTGTGCGAATACCAGCTCCGCTGGGGAGGCGTCTAAGTCCTCTTTAGGCGCAGAACGCAACCCTAATAAAACCCATGGAAGTTTATTTACCCAATCTGCATCCGTGAGCGACGCTCTGAGTGCTGCCTTCAAAGACCTATGAAAACGCTCGCATAAACCATTAGCCTGAGGGTGGTAAGCCGTAGTGCGGTGAATTTTGGCTCCTAAGCCGTTGGCCATCGCTGACCACAGCTCAGAGATGAATTGCGGTCCTCTATCGGACGTAATGTCCGACGGAACCCCGAAGCGCGCCACCCAAGCCGTTAAAAAAACGCGAGCCACCTCCGCGGCCGTGGTCGTCGCAAGTGGGACCACTTCCGGCCAACGTGTGGTGCGGTCCACCATTGTCAAAAGATACGTGAACCCCTGTGATGCCGGTAGGGGGCCCACAAGGTCGACGTGCACATGGTCGAACCTTCTGGCCGGAATGCGGAACGGTTCTAACGGGGCTCTTGTGTGCCTGTGAATTTTGGCCCGTTGACAGGAAATGCAGGTTTTTGCCCATTCCTTCACGTGCTTGCGCAGGCACGGCCAAACAAACTTTTCCGCCACTAGTTTCACCGACGCGCGCACCCCCGGGTGCGCCAGTGAGTGGACCGAGTCAAAAACACGGCGGCGCCACGTGGCCGGAACCACCGGACGCGGGCGCCCCGTCGACATGTCGCAGATCAGGGGGGGCATACCGGTTTGTAAACACTTGCTCTCCAGCCTCAACCCTGTTGGTCCAGACTGGAGCGCGCGCACGTCTGCGTCCGCCCCCTGGTCCGCTGCCATGGCTGCGTAATCTATACCCACGTGCACCGGGGCTGCGCGCGCCACCGTGCCGCTCTCCTGCGGCGCGGTCACGGTGGCCCGTTCTGCCTCTGCGCGTGTCGGGGTCGTGAACGCGCGTGAGAGACAATCCGCTACTACATTGAATTTGCCCGCGACGTGCCTAATGTCAGTGGTAAATTCCGAGATTGCGGCCAGCTGCCTCTGCTGCCTGCCGGACCACGGATCTGAAATTTTGGCCATGGCGTATGTGAGCGGCTTGTGGTCCACATAAGCGGTGAAGCACCGTCCTTCCAGCCAGAACTGGAAATGACGAATAGCCAAATGCAGCGCCAACAGTTCTCTGTCAAACGCGCTGTATTTTCGCTCAGCCGCGCTTAAAGATTTGCTAAAGAAAGCCAAAGGCTGCCAAACTCCGGCTACCTGTTGCTCAATAACGGCCCCTATGGCTAAATCTGAAGCGTCTGTCGTCAGCGCGATACGTGCTGCAGGGTCTGGGTGGGCCAGGAGCGCAGCGTCAGCCAAGGCTTTTTTAACCTCTGTGAACGCGCGCTCCCGCTCCGGGGACCATTCGACCGCCTGGGTCGGCTTTTGTTTTTTGAGCGCGGCATATAACGGTTGCATGATTTGAGCTGCGTGGGGCAGGAACCGGTTATAAAAATTCACCATCCCCAAGAATTCCTGTAGTGATTTGACCGTTTGTGGACGGGGAAAATCCGCTACCGCGCGTACTTTCTCTGGTAACGGAACCGCTCCCTCCGGGGAGACACGGTGACCCAAAAAATCAATCTGCTCAACGCCGAACTGGCACTTGGCTGGGTTAACTATTAAGCCGTGCTCTCCCAGCCTCCTAAAAACTGCTGTGAGGTGCATTTCGTGTTCGTCCTCTGAAGTACTCGCGACCAAAATGTCGTCGAGGTACACAAACACGAAAGGGAGATCGCGTAACACGGCATCCATCATCCGCTGAAATGTTTGCGCCGCCCCTTTGAGACCAAACGGCATGCGTAAAAATTCGAAAAGTCCGAACGGGGTTATTACCGCTGTTTTAGGAACGTCCTCCGGTTGGACCGGGACTTGGTGATAGCTGCGAACTAGATCAATCTTTGAAAAAATGCGCGCCCCCGCCAGGTGCACCGAAAAATCCTGAATGTGCGGGATGGGATAACGATCGTGTGCCGTAGCGTTGTTTAGCCTGCGGTAATCCCCGCACGGTCTCCAGGAGCCATCGGCTTTCGGTACCATGTGCAGCGGCGAAGCCCACGGGCTCTTCGACCTACGAACGATGCCCAGCCTCTCCAGGCTGGCGAACTCCTCGCGCGCAATGGCGAGCTTAACTGCATCCAAGCGCCGAGCTTTTGCAAACACGGGAGGACCAGAAGTGGGGATGAAGTGTTTCACCCCGTGCTTCGCGACCGTCGCTGAAAAAGTGGGCACAGTGAGCGCTGGAAATTGGGTGAGGAGTGTGTGAAACTTACCACCTGCTGTAGCGACGTGGGTCTGTACTGGTGGCGGGGACACTCGAGCTGAACAGGGGAGAGAGTAAAAAGAGAGTGCATTTACCAGCCGTCTATTAGCAAGATCAACTAACAGATTGTGTGAACACAAAAAATCCGCGCCCAACATGTTGAAACTCACCGCCGCTACTACAAAAGTCCATTCATATGTGCGGCCATGTAAGCATAAAGGCAAGGTCCTTCTCCCGTAGGTGTTGATGTTCGAGCCATTTGCCGCTGTAGCTCCGTCACCGTGGGGTCCAGCTACCCGGTCCGCGTATGTTGGGGTGATGAAGCTCACTTGTGCTCCGGTGTCAATGAGGAACACTCGTCCGGAGCGCGCATCCGTGATGTAGAGCAGCTTGTTGCGTTCTCCGAGGGTCGAAGCTGCTAGCGACCCCCGGTCTTGCCGTTTCCCGAACTCCTGAAGATGCAGGGCGGCACACACCTGCGTGCCTTCTCTGCGAACCTCCGATGGTAAAAGCAGAGATCTTCTCCTCCGCTGTGTCGTGCCCGCGCCTCTGTCGCCGGGCTATTGGCTCCCCCTCGTCGCGGCCGTGTTGCCGCCGTCGTCGGCCAGTCTGGTTCTGCCGCCTCTGGCTCCCCGCTGTCTCGGGTCGCTGCTGTGGTTGCTTGCCCGCCGCAGGCGTCCAGGATCCCGTCTGCCTCCTGGGCCAGCTCCCGGAACTCCTCCAGGGTGTGACACTTTTTGCCGGCCAGCGTGCTTCTCGCATGCGCCGGGAGGTTGGAGAGGAAGATGAACTGAAAAATGAAATCATCGTTGTCCAACCCTCTCAGCTGTATCATCTCCTCCATCAGGGCGCTCGGCCTGTGTCCACCTTGGTCTAGCAAAGACAGGATCCTCCTCGCCCTCACTTCAGCCGAGGGGGTGAAAAACTTGATGAGGGTGGATTTCAGCTTGCCGTACCTGTCGGTCGCGGGTGGCTGCTCCACCAAGCTTTGCACGCACCGAGCTGTGCTGTTGTCCAGTTTAGCGATGACATGGTGGAACTTAGTGTCATCCACCGTTACTCCTGCGAGCGCGAACTGCGACTCTGCTTGCAGAAACCACGACCGTGGGTTATCCTGCCAGAAATCAGGCAGCTTAACGGCCACTGCGCTCGCCAGCTCTGAGCGCTGTGAGTCCGGGACCCTGAGAATTTCTTCGTTCATTCTCAACGTCGTCAGTCACCAATGTGGGGAGACTTGAATAACGAAACCGAATTGTCTTCCATTTCAGTTTATTCAAGAAATCATTCCACTGTCTGCTCTTATTCTTGAGCAGCGAACAAAGAGACTGAACACACCAAAGTTCTCTCATTTAAACATTCTCACATCAAACCATTTCCCTCGCGGGGGAAATCACACATCTATATCAAAGTCTCTTTATTCACATTCATTAGCCTTTTATTTACATAACTCCCCCTTCTCTCTTCTCAAGCCTCAGTGGTCAGGAAGTCTTCTGTCCCCTGTCCTCCGCAGGGGGTCCAGGCTCTGTGGCTCCGCACCGCAGGGGGCTGGCTCTCCTTCATCGTGGTTAAATCACATATGCAGTGTCCAACATATACATGTCTCACAACACAGCCATACTATGTATATTTAAAAAAAAATGCAAAAATTTGAAATTTGAACTCAACTATTCTAAACTACTTATGCTGCAAAGAGTTTAAAATGATATATGCTTCTACATCCCCTGGCAAACACTGTGGAACCATCACACTTGGAGGATGTTCAGTCAATTGTTTTTTTGTTTGTTTTTTATAAATATGTTTGTTAAGCTTGTGAGGGTCACAAGCAGTACAAAATAGCAAACAACAAGAAGTAACAAAGAGAGCCATCTTTTTCAACCCCTGAACTCCCACCCATCACTCCGTCTCCACACAAGGGGGGGGGGGGGGGGTACATGAATAATAATAAATACAACAATACAAATTTGTCAGAAGCAGAAGATATGCATCTTTAAAATGCAATCAGAAATAATGGTGCTGTCGAGGAGCTGAAATGACGAGGCGATTTTGTATTAAAAACAGGGTTTTTAATGAATAGCTCTTCTATCGAGTCTCATCAGGTGTAGAGCTTGGCAGAAGGCAAGAGAGTGATCTCTGCTCCGCTCGCTGGTTAAATACAAGCACACATAGAGCCACACATTGAAAAAGCTGACATCAGAGCCACACATTGAAAAAGCTGACATCAGAGCCACTCATTGAAAAAGCTGACATCCCCCCGTTATCTTAACCCCCCATTGTTCTGCTATCTCCTCTCCTTGTCTTGGGAGGTGATGGGAACTCCTCCTCTCGCCTTAGGGGGTAAAGGTGTCAAGTCCGTCACCGCCGCCGCGTCTTGGGAGGTCCATTGTCTTTAACCCGGCGGGGGAGATCCTTTGTCCTTTCTAGGTGTGAAGTTCCTTACATATGCTGTCACAAAACATTTCCACTTGTTCTAACATATGTAGATATGGGATATAAGAGTCATATATACCACAGTGCTCTATTTGGCAATGCACTTTGACATCTCAGTCCATACCAGGCCATAGAGGCCACTCCGGAGGGCCTGGGCACCATCTCCTCCTATATAGTTCAAAAAATGGGGGTCCCTGTGGGCTATATTAATCATATATTCCATAACCTACATATGTTGAAGCATGTGAGAATGTTTGGTGATTACATATGTAAGGCGACTTCACACCTCTGAAAGGACAAAGACTCTCACCCGCCAGTGAAGAACAAAGACGTTCCCAGACACTGCGGTGGAGACCGGAGGAGCTACCCTCACCCCCCCCCCAGGGCGAAGAGAGGAAGTACCAAGACAATGGGGGGATTATGATAATGAGGGATATCAGCCTTTGATATGCATGTCTTTTGTTATGTGCAAGTATAAAGTCAGAGAGCCGGAGGTATTCGGTCTCTTTTCCTTCTGTTGCTTCTGCACTTAGATGAGACTTGTTAGGAGAGCTGATAAATAAACTTTGGTTTGTATATCAAATTGCCTCATCATTTCAAGCTCTTCCACACTGGTGACCCCTGACGCGAGTATGGACCTGAGGCGTTCCCCCGCAATCGACTCATCTGTGGCGACCCAGGCAGACGCCAGCGCCCACGCAGACAGGGGAACAGATGGACGACTTTCCCCCCCGGCAGAAGGGATTGAGAGGGCTCAACCGTGCACCAGCGCCGCTGAGAGAGCCGAAGCAAGGCACTCTCACCCTGCGGTCACAGCAGTGATGGTCTACACGAATGCCGTCGCTGTCAACCTGCCGGACTTCTGGCAAGAAGACCCCGCCTCGTGGTTTCAACAAGCTGAAGCCCAGTTTACACTGGCGGGCATCACGGCTGACGATACGAAATTCTATCATATCGTCTCCAAACTCGACGCCGCCACTTCGAGGTGTGTGCGGAGCATGATCCGGCGGCCGCCGGCCCAAGACAAATATGAAACACTGAAAGCAACCATCGTGGCAAATTACGTCCCCTCAGCTGAAGAGAGAGCTGAGAAGATCCTGGCGGTCTACGGCCACAGAGGGTGCAAACCTAAAGCCCTCATGGAGGATTTGCTGCAGCTTAAAGAAGAAGACAATGACAACTTCCTCCTCCAATTCATATTCCTCAGCACGCTGCCGCCACACATGAGAGGGACGCTTGCCAACATGAGATGCAGCACCCAGCAAGACTTCCGCGTGCTCGCCAACGAAGCTCAACGGCTCGTCAACGCCTGCAAGGAGCAGACACCCACAGCAGCATCCGCAGACCTCAACGCTGATGCCCAGAACCACGAAGAGCCACAACCCACTGAGCAGATCCAGCCCGCGGTGACAGCGACACGGCCAAAACGTAACAGACGTCTGTTATTATCACCACCGCTTTGCCGAGAGGGCCCGCAAATGCGTTCCCCCCTGCAAAATTACGATTTCGGGAAACGCCAAAGCCGAGAGCCGTTAACGGCAGCGGTTCTCGGCGAGAAGAGTAAGCTGTTATATGTGACGGATGGACACACCGGCAAGCAGTTCCTTATTGACACAGGAGCTCAACTGAGTTTCGTCATGCCCTCCCAAGCAGATCGAGCCATGGGCACACGGGGCAACGGAGCGGTGGCAGCCAACGGCTCCAACATTGACACCTTCGGCGAAAAGAGCCTGCACCTCCACATCCACGGCTGCAACTACAGATGGACCTTTGTTGTAGCGGCGGTGAGGTTTAACTTGTTAGGTGCAGATTTTTTGTGTGCACATGGGTTATTAGTGGATCTAGTGAATAGACGCTTGGTTAATGCACTGTCTTTTGCTTCTATTCCCTGCTCAGCCCGAGTTTCTCCACCACCTGTGCAGGCCAGCGTCACCACGGCAAGAGGTAAGTTTGAGCAACTCCTCACCCAATTTCCAGCACTCACAATTCCCAAATTCTCAGCCACTGTGGCTAAACATGGGGTTGAACACTTTATTCCCACAACGGGCCCACCCGTATTTGCCAAAGCTCGCCGCTTAGACGCGGCCAAACTCACCATAGCTCGGGACGAGTTCACGACCCTTGAAAAATTAGGCATTGTTAGACGCTCGAAGAGCCCTTGGGCCTCACCACTTCACATGGTTCCGAAACCCGACGGTTCTTGGAGACCGTGCGGAGATTACCGCAGATTAAACAATGCGACAGCGCATGACCGCTACCCAATTCCTCACATTCAGGATTTTTCACTACATCTGGCGGGTGCGCGCATTTTTTCAAAAATAGACCTGGTCCGCGGTTATCATCAAGTCCCAGTTCGAGCAGAGGACATTCCTAAAACAGCGGTAATAACCCCTTTCGGCCTTTTTGAATTCCTGCGAATGCCTTTCGGCCTCAAAGGCGCCGCTCAAACTTTTCAGCGGATGATGGACGCGGTATTACGCAACCTTCCTTTTGTTTTCGTCTACCTCGACGACATGCTGGTAGCCAGCTCGTCTGAGGAAGAACACGAGCAGCACCTCACTACGGTTTTTCAGAGACTAGAAGAGCACGGGTTAATAATCAATCCAGCCAAATGCAAATTCGGTGTGTCACAAATTGATTTTTTGGAACACAGAGTCTCTCCGAACAGGGCAGTTCCACTTCCAGACAAAGTTCAAGCGATAAAAAGTTTCCCACGACCACAGACGGTCAAATCGCTGCAGGAATTTTTGGGCATGGTTAATTTTTACAACCGTTTCCTCCCCCACGCAGCTCAGCTCATGCAGCCCCTATATGACGCGCTCAAAAAAAAGAAAGCTTCCAACGCAGTCGAATGGACCCCGGAGCGCGAACGCGCCTTCGCGGAAGTAAAGAGCGCTCTAGCTAACGCCACATTGTTAGTTCACCCCGATCCCTCGGCCCGCATTGCGCTAACCACAGACGCTTTGGACCTGGCTATAGGGGCAGTTGTAGAACAACATGTCAGCGGGATCTGGCAACCTTTAGCATTCTTCAGCAAATCGCTAAACCAAACTGAGCATAAATACAGCACTTTTGACAGGGAGCTGCTAGCGCTTCATTTATCCATCCGCCACTTCCAGTTCTGGTTAGAAGGGCGGAGTTTCACGGCTTTTGTAGACCATAAACCGCTCACCTTTGCTATGGCTAAAATTTCAGAACCATGGTCAGGCAGGCAACAAAGACAGCTGGCTGCGATTTCAGACTTCACCACAGACATTCGACATGTGGCAGGCAAACTTAAGGCAATGAAATTCATTGCTTGTAAATAATTTTAGTAAATATTGGCAGTGAATATTTAAAAAAGAAAAATTACCCTGTTTACTTATCTTTCTGACAGCAGATTGCTGTCAGAAAGATAAGGTTGATCAGAAAGATAAGGATATCCCAGGTTGGCCTAGGATAGCCGGCCCCGGCCGGTGCTGGAAGGGCTCTCGCGACCGGGCTGGGGGACGGCCGGAAGGCGGCCGCCCCTCCCCGCTCACGGACGCGTGTTCGTGGAGAACCTGGTGCTAAATAACTCGTAAACGACCTGATGCCGGGCGGGACCCGCTCCGGGGACAGTGGCAGGTGGGGAGTTTGACTGGGGCGGTACACCTGTCAAACTGTAACGCAGGTGTCCTAAGGCGAGCTCAGGGAGGACAGAAACCTCCCGTGGAGCAGAAGGGCAAAAGTTCGCTTGATCTTGATTTTCAGTATGAATACAGACCGTGAAAGCGGGGCCTCACGATCCTTCTGACTTTTTGGGTTTTAAGCAGGAGGTGTCAGAAAGTGTCAGAAAGATCGCATCGGTAGATCACCCTTGCTTTTCACGCCACTTCACTGACACTGTCTGAGAGTGGGACTTTGAAATGAACGGATATATAGTTGGAACAGCCGATTTTTTTATCAGCAATCTTTTTGCTAATTTCATTTCAAATTGCATCTTATTCTCAAAATCGCTGTCAACAAAATGTCTAATGCACATGTTGGGTGATTTTGCGACGTAATTCCAATTTTTTAGCGTTTTCTGAATGAAATTCACCCATGCGGTACTGATTTTCCCAGGCAGGGGAAGTTCCTAAACACTCACCGCGTGCTCCTCAGCGTGCTCCTCCTCCTACTCAGGTCGCTCCCTGACCTGACGTCACACAGTCAGTGGCCATTTTAGCCGCTGATCGCTTGGCAGACAGACAGCTCTCAAGGAAATCATACTTCAATAGCGCATTGTCACCTTATTGGACATTTGTTGACACCAAAACATGTGCGGTTCAAATTAGCTCGTCTCACACACAAATTTAAGATATGATTTAGCGATATTGTAATTTCGTCCGGCCGAGGCCTTTAACAACTTATCAAATATTAGAATTTTAGGGTATTCATACTAATCAAATATGAAATATTCAGTGCTGTATAGGGAGGTGGTTGTGCCTGTTTGCTCAAGTTATATTTCTATATATGTAATCCAATTTGACACCTCTGGAATGAAATTATGTTGATCTACTGTTTTTGCAGATGTTATCCACTGTCACTCAACCTTCAAATACTGTGGATTTTTTTTTTTGAATTTGACTATTCAGCAATTGTCCTCATTGCAGTCATCCATGTGAGGTAACAAGTCACACTAAAGGCTCTCTGTTGGTGATCAAACAACATTGTCCACATTGTGTTGAGGATCTGTCCTGGCACAGCCAGCCGATGATCAGGGACATGCTGTCATATCCGGCTCTAGGGAGCCGGGCAATCAGAGCCAGGGACAAGCCAGTGAGTCGAGATGTTTTATTCTGGGTAAGGGATAAGGGATGAGGAGAGCACAGACACTCATACAGACGTACATTCTCAGGCTGCACAGCGCAGGGGTAGGTAGCTCGTACCGGACATGGGGGTAACAAGACGTGCATACTCACAGCGGGATACAAACACCGGAATGCTGCAAGGGGAGTTGAGGCTGACACCAGACGAAGGGGCTTCAGCCTAGCAGTGCTTATGTCGCAGCCCCGAGTCATCGAGGCTGCTCCTATTTATCCTCATTGGCAGCGCCCCAGCTGATGAGGACTAATTGGCCCCAGCCGTCCGTAATGCTGCCAGCTGGGAGCCTGCTGAGACGCTGCTCAATGGGAAAAGGGAAAACATGGGCTGAGTGCCGAGACGGCATCCCAACCCATGGTGACAGAGCCCCCCCCTCAAGGTCGGGCTCCTGAACGACCAGGAACATCCCAGCCCCCCCCCCCCACCTAGGGTGGGGGGAAGGGAGGCAGGACCGGAGGGGAAGAAGCCAAGGGAAGGACAACACCAATGGGGCAATGTAGGGTAGCGGGGGAAAAAAAAAAAAACCCAAATACAACACTGACAAAACAGGGAATAATTAACCCAAGTGCAGATGGGGAGAAGAACTGGGTCAGCATGCCGGTTACACACTACTCAGAGAGTACCAACAATGCGTGACCCAGAACAAGGAAAAAAACCACCAAAAAGGTACAGGGCAAAAATGCTGAGTATGGTTAAATAAAGGGGAAACAATACACAGCGCTAATTTAAGTACATACACACACAGTCACCAAGAAAAGTGAGGGTGACTGGAACAAATGGACAATTACAGAGCATGGTGTTACGGAAAACAAGACACATGACTCTATAATGAACAGACAGGGCATAAAAAAGAAATACTGAGTGCGGGCAAAGGAAAACCCACACACACGAATATATAAGTACCCACAGTCACCTAAAGAAATGAAAGTGAGTGGAATGAATGGACAACTGCAGAGTATGGTCTGAAAGGAAACAAAACATAACTCTACAATGCAAAAAACGAGGCTAAAAACATGGTACAAGAAAAAAAATAAAATGCTGAGTATGTGAGATGGAAAACACACAGCACAATAAATACGAATCCACCAACAGGACAAAATACTACACCCGAGACGCATGGCAGGCAGAGTCCAAAAATAGCCGAGATGGCTCCGGAGATCTCCCCGCCCATTGTGCAGCTGGCGAATCAGGGAAAGAGAAGTGTTCGGACGGCGAACTCTGGAACCAGATCCCAGGAATCCAGTCCACCGGCAGCCGAACCAGGCCGCCCAGAGGGAAACACAGACCATTGGGGGGAACCAGATCACCGAACCGAAAGTTCTGTGGGTCGGGTCGTCGACCCGCATCACTCAACCACCAGGACCGTTGAGACGGGTGAAGGATCAGAGCGGATCCCGGTGGAAGAGGCTCAGGGGAGAGCCGATGACGAGGGCGGCGGGCGTCAGGCCGCAGGGAAACGGCCACCTCCTCACCAGACCTGGACAATACTGGGGCAGCACCCACGTCGGACCCCGATCGGGCCTCAGGCGAACCCACGTTGGACCCCGATTGGGTCTCAGGCGAACCCACGTTGGACACTGCACCAGAACCGACCTCCAACGTTGAACCCGGACCCTCCAGCACCACGAGGAACAGCAACTCCTCGCTGGTGACCCTGGAAGAAGGCTCAGAAGAGAAAACAACCGGGATCAGGATTACCGGCAGCGCCAGAACCCGGCGAGACGAGCTCAGACGCAGCAGGCGGCTGCACCCTGCTCGTCTCCCCTAGAGATAGGCTGAAGTGCTCAAAGATAAAAAGAGAGAAAGGAAAGGAGAGCACTCGCCTGATCTCGGGTTCTGACGCCGTCCAGGACTGCGAAGATCCAGGATCCGTCGTCAGGAGGTCGTTGTCAGGCTCCCATCTAGCCGCGTCGGGCCCCGCAGCCAGCACGATGGTCAGCGCAGCTTGAGATTCCTCCAGCTCCGGTGACCCCGCCGACGATCCACTCGGCGTGAAGCCAGAAGAAACTCGTCCCGCTGGACCGAACCGCTCCTCCGTGGAGACCCGGGGATGCTCAATCGTCGGCGTAGACTCCACGCAGCAGTCAGTCCCCCTCCTCCGTCCACAATGTAGCTGCGGAACCACAGGCCCTCTCCATATCCCACCACGTTGACCCGGAGCCGGGGACCGCTCGGCGGAGAGAGACACAGAGGATGCGGGATTAGGAATACAGGTTACAGCAGGTGGAGGGAGTTCAGGGAGCTGCGAACCCTGAACTTCTCCTCCAGGGATGTGACAGAGCAAATCATTAAGCAGGTGTGAAAAAACAATGACTTGCCTGCCCCCTGGAGGTTGAGTATCGCCTGCTGTAGTGGACTCTGCTTCTTCCTCTCCCCGCCCGGCGATAACGGAGGACCCCCCGGGAGTTCGTCTGAGGATCGCTCGCGTTGTCTCCAGCAGAGAGCTCACCAGGCCGGGATTCCAGGCACACACAGCGGTCAGGAAGCGCGTCGAGGAGGAGGGGAAAACAGCCGGGGTGAGCCAGCCCGAATGTCCAGGAATGACAGCAGGGAAATGAGGCTCAGGGAACGGGGCTGTAGAATCTCCACACAGACGAGGCGAAGAGGTGACAGCTGCGTGGGAGGAACTGTCCTGACGATGGCCCAGAACTGGATCCGGACGAGGTTCGTGCAGAGGTGACTCGGCAATGTGATGACAACTACTCCCAGGGGACGAAGCGAGGGGGAAACCCAGGATTCGCCGCTCCAGATCGGAGATCGAGACGAGGAAGGCGTCGAGCATGGGAAAGCTTCGTAGCCCTGAAGTCCTCACCATCAATCTCACTGCCGCCGCCACATGCCTGAAGGTGGTGACAGGAAACACAGTAGAGCTCGCGACAGCCACTCGACCCCGGACATAACTGCTGTCAGCTGCGGCTCCTTGAAGGGAATCCCAAGTGACGTGGCGCAGGCCGGGGGAAGTCCTCTGGTTGGCGCGAACTCCCGGACTGGAATGGCGGCAGGAACGGGACTCCGAAGCGGGGAAAGACGTCGCCCACTTCGACTCCCTGCCGGGATTTCCATCCACCCCGTGGAGCTTCTCTCGCTGTGTACCTGCAGCGTCTATCCTGGCACTGTCCTCCAGATGGTACAGAGAGTGAGGGTGACAGTCCAGGAGTTCCTCAGCACGGCCCGGATGCCAGCGTCTCGCGTTGGAGGCGTCGTGCAGGGTGAAGAACGTCCCGTCGACAGCCTCCGAGATGGACCTCAGCTCGTCGCCCTGGCGCCGGAAGTGACTCCTGGGAAACGGCATGCTAGCAGCGCTGACACCCAGACAGAAAGGTACATTTCCACGGTGACTCACGGCCGCCGGTAGCTCTTCTGGCTGCGACATACTGTCATATCCGGCTCTAGGGAGCCGGGCAATCAGAGCCAGGGACAAGCCAGTGAGTCGAGATGTTTTATTCTGGGTAAGGGATAAGGGATGAGGAGAGCACAGACACTCATACAGACGTACATTCTCAGGCTGCACAGCGCAGGGGTAGGTAGCTCGTACCGGACATGGGGGTAACAAGACGTGCATACTCACAGCGGGATACAAACACCGGAATGCTGCAAGGGGAGTTGAGGCTGACACCAGACGAAGGGGCTTCAGCATAGCAGTGCTTATGTCGCAGCCCCGAGTCATCGAGGCTGCTCCTATTTATCCTCATTGGCAGCGCCCCAGCTGATGAGGACTAATTGGCCCCAGCCGTCCGTAATGCTGCCAGCTGGGAGCCTGCTGAGACGCTGCTCAATGGGAAAAGGGAAAACATGGGCTGAGTGCCGAGACGGCATCCCAACCCATGGTGACACATGCCAGCTGGTAACATACAGCTTTCATCCGCCATTCTCTTCACTGGTGCGTCATATGTCAAGGTCCTCAGAGTTCTAAATGCAGTCGGTATCGTTGGAATTTCCACGACCACTTACAAGGAGCTTTCGATTTCTAATTTTTATTAAATTAATTTTATTTCAGAATATGTGGATGATCTGATGAATACTCTTTTCGACAAAACCTTGGTTGATCCAACCCACTTATTGGAGCAGTGGCACTCTGTACAAGCCAGAGTTCCCGCAACATTGAGTGCCAAATTTCAGCGTCCCATCAAAGCTGATGCTGTTGAGCAACATGTATCTAGATTTTCAAAATCAAACATGTAAAAGTAGAATAAATTTCCAATTAGCAATGAAAGTTCAGCTTTCAATTGTTAGGGAAGCAACATATTTTGCTAAGACAAAAAAATATAAGCCTAAGATTTTTAGAGAAATGTGCTTTTAAAAATTGCACACGAATTTTACACCATAAAATGGTAGAAAAATTACTCTAATGTATATGAGATCCGACTTTGATGAATGCTGAAATATTAGAATTATAAAATTAACATGCACATTAATAAACTCAATATATGATTTTAAAAAACTTTATTTAAATAACATTGATCACAAATCTAATCTTGGTAGGCAAAATCCCTTGTAGTGATCAGATGGGAATGTTTCTCTGATGAGGCTCACAGCACAGGCAGGCAATATCACCCTCACTTCTTCACCTTCAATACCTCCTGGCAGCACCGAGATTCAGTTGATGTTGGCATAATGTTGCATTTCTCACAAGTGCACCTGTTAAAAAAAATGGTATAATCAGATGCTTATAATAAACTAATGGCTCGTGGGAGAGCTATATAAATTGGTCTATGAAGTTTGATTAGAAAATATTTAAAACATGTAAAAAATTTTGAGCAGAAAGAGAATGTTTATAAGTCGCCAAGTAAGGCAGCGAGGGAAAAATTGGCAGTTTTATTTTGATAATTAAGTGTGTGACCATGCATATCGCCTAAAAAAAAAAAAATTCAAAGCATATTTTACCAATATAAATCGGCGAGCCTCTCGTTCTTGCCTCTCGTCCTCTCGTTCTGCTCCGGTCGCTGTTTCGTCCGCGTCTTACGCCGTACCCTCGGGCTCGAACAAATACGGCTGAATAACCCCATCAGCACCACCCAAAACTACTTCATCATCAGATTCGTCAGTTTCAATATCATCACTTATATTGCGGTCGTCATACTCGATAAAATAATCGCTGTCCGAATCACTCTGCTGTCGTTCAGCCATTTCTGCAGGCCGGTGATCATCCATTTCCTGCAGCCATTTCCTGTTTCTCCCTGACCTGACGTCATTGCTGCACGCCCCTATCGAGAGATGGCGGTACTGCAGCATCACTAAGTGAAATATGGGCTATTAACAAATGAAGTCATTTATGGAGGCTGGTGACACATTTTAAATCACAGGAATGGCCAGAATGGAATATTTTCATACAATCAGTTTATTGGTTCATTAAAAAAATGTCACCGTCCGAGGACTTTAACGTGGTAGCAGACTGCCTCTCTCGCGCTGTGACATCACCAGAGCGCGAGGAGACAGATTATACTGCCTCAGCCGCAGAACTCTTCACTAACGCGGACACATACGCAGCACCTATCCATGCAGGGATAGATTATGCAGCCATGGCAGAGGAACAAAGCAGTGACGCGGACGTGCGCGCACTCCTGTCTGGACCAACAGGGTTAAGGCTGGAGAAAAAGGGTTTACGCGACGGCGTGCCCCCCCTAATATGCGATATTTCAACCGGCCGACCTCGCCCGTTAGTCCCAGCTACATGGCGCCGCCGTATTTTCGACTCAGTTCACTCCCTTGCGCACCCAGGTGTGCGCGCCTCGGTTAAAATGGTCGCCGAAAAGTTTGTGTGGCCGGGCCTGCGCAAAAACGTAAAAGAATGGGCAAAAACTTGCATTTCTTGTCAGCGCGCCAAAATACACAAACACACTAAAGCCCCTCTGGAGCCTTTTAGAATCCCTGCTAGAAGGTTCGACCACGTTCATGTCGACCTCGTGGGGCCACTACCTTCCTCCCAAGGTTTCACACACCTGTTAACAATGATAGACCGCACCACGCGCTGGCCAGAGGCAGTCCCTCTAGCGTCAACCACAGCGGAGGAGGTCGCTCGCGTTTTTTTGACAAACTGGGTGGCACGTTTCGGCGTCCCATCAGACATCACGTCCGATAGAGGACCTCAATTTGTCTCAGAGCTTTGGTCAGCCATGTCCAGCAGCTTAGGGGCAACAATTCACTGCACCACCGCTTATCACCCTCAGGCTAATGGGTTATGCGAGCGTTTTCACAGGTCTTTAAAAGCCGCCCTCAGAGCCTCACTAACGGATACAAATTGGGTAAATAAACTTCCCTGGGTTTTATTGGGGTTGCGTGCTGCGCCTAAAGAGGATCTAGACGCCTCTCCGGCAGAATTAGTTTTTGCACAACCTCTCAGGCTCCCAGGTGAATTTTTACCAGAAAACCCAGAGCCAGGGCATCTTCCAGTCCCAAGGTTTTTAGGCAGCAACGGACCGGACTCTCTCCCCGGTCCAGCTCATCACTCCTTTCCACGGGTTTTTGTCCCTCAAGCTTTAAAGAACGCTGAGTTCGTTTTTGTTAGGCATGAAGCTTTAAAACCAACTTTCCGCCCAGCATACGATGGGCCATTCAGAGTGCTGGAACATGGTAATAAACACTTTGTGCTTGATTTTGGGGATAGAAAAGAAACAGTCAGCATTGACAGACTTAAACCTGCCTTCTTGTTGAAAGACGAGCCTGCACAGTTGGCGAGAGCACCTCGGCGGGGTAGACCCCCCAAGAGAAAAGACTCAGCCCCCCTGCAGGGAACAATTAACCACTCTCCTTCCCACGCTGCAGATTCCTTACAAGAAGGTCCCAGCAGGATGCCTAAACGAACCCACAGCAGTTTTGGGAGAAGATTAAAACCCAGACAGCACAGGGACTGATGCAAACTACTCCACAGTTGTTCACTAATTGTGCTGTAACAGTTTAGGACTGACTTGTGGTTTTACTATGCTGTTATGATTACCACTGAACTCTCTTAGGAGCATGGCTGCTGGAAAGTTTCTTCCGTGGCAAGAGGTGTAACAGCTAGTATGTCATAGTAATGATCTTAAACTGTGAATTTTTCTATTGTCCTTTCTTAGTCGTTTGGGGGGGGGCTGTGGGCTATATTAATCATATATTCCATAACCTACATATGTTGAAGCATGTGAGAATGTTTGGTGATTACATATGTAAGGCGACTTCACACCTCTGAAAGGACAAAGACTCTCACCCGCCAGTGAAGAACAAAGACGTTCCCAGACACTGCGGTGGAGACCGGAGGAGCTACCCTCACCCCCCCCCCCCCCCCCAGGGCGAAGAGAGGAAGTACCAAGACAATGGGGGGATTATGATAATGAGGGATATCAGCCTTTGATATGCATGTCTTTTGTTATGTGCAAGTATAAAGTCAGAGAGCCGGAGGTATTCGGTCTCTTTTCCTTCTGTTGCTTCTGCACTTAGATGAGACTTGTTAGGAGAGCTGATAAATAAACTTTGGTTTATATATCAAATCGCCTCATCATTTCAAGCTCTTCTACAGTCCCATATATTAAAAAAAACAAAAAGGTTTGTCTTTGAGCCAGAAGCTGATAGCTTCTAATGGGATGAGTTCCATCACACCCCAAATCCAATGTGTAACTGAAGAGCAGAGTCTGAGGTCCATAGAAGAAGAATGCATGTTCTTGCACTAAAGAGAAGCACCTGCAACAGTTTGAGTGCGGAGGAGCGGAGATTCAGTGGGGTAGGATTTACTCCTAGAATGCAGCTGAGAGGAGTGAGGGCTAGTTTCTTCTTGAATATAATATCAATTTCTCTACAAATTTTTACCCAGAAGTCATTAATAAGAGGACATTCAAATAAACAGTGAAAATATGAACCTTCTGAAATCTTGCACTTATTACAAAATTTGAGAATAGAGGGTTAAACTTATTGCGTTTCACTGGAGTAATATGGATCCTGTGTACGATCTTGAATTGTAACTCTCTAGCTTTGTTAGTAAATAGGTAATTTGCACTACCTGACCGCACCCCATCCCATATATCAGGTGAGAATCATTCTCCAAAATCCACTTCCCAAAGAGATCTGACATGAGCTATACAATCACTGGATGGGACTGAGAAGGTCTTGTAGAACTTAGTGATTAGTCTTCTTGTAGTGATTACTAGAAATATCAGCCCACGTGCAAGATGCTACACCAGAGAATGCACACAATGCAGAGAGGCAAAGGTTTACACACAATTTTATTGAAAAGAGTTGGAGCAAAATTAGCGGAAACAACACCTCACTTGCCAGAGGAGAACCCAGCCTGTAAAGAGGGAGACGAGAGTAGATTAGAGCGAGGAGGGAGGCAGGTAATAATGAATCATAGGGGAAAAAACTCTTACAAGTGAGAGCAGAGAGCCCAACGAGGAACCCAGGAAGGCAAGGATGAATGAGGATGGAAGCTGCGGATGAGTAGGGCTGGTGAGATGTCTGACCGGGTGGAGCAGGCGATCTGGAGTGAAGCCGATGATGAAGGAGCAGATGAACGCACAACAAACCCCCGGGAACACACAGCAGAGATGGCAGCAACCTGACAAGGAGAAAGAGAGAGATGGATCATTCACTGTGCTCCGAGATAATTAAAATTTTACTTACTTAATTCTTTATGGCAGTATATCCAACGAGCCAGGGCTGGAGCGTTCACAAACTGGTCCTTATAAGTGCTGGCAGCAAAGCGACAGCAGGTGCGTCCACTCACACAGGTGTATTGATTACCTGCAGAGCCGGGGACCCTCCCACTGAATGGGAGGGGGAGTGCCCTCATCAGATCATAACAGCACTCCCCCTCCCCCAAGGGACGCCTCCTGGTGGCCCACCGGGCTTGTTGGGATGGGCTCGGTGAAAGGCCTGGACCATTCCCTTGTCATGAAAGTATGACCGGGGAATCCATGACCTTTCTTCAGGTCCATATCCCTTCCAGTGGACCAAGAATTGCAGCCCCCAGCCCCAACAATGAACGTCCAGAATTCTCTGAACGGTGTAGGTAGTCTGACCGTCAAGGATCTGAGGGGGAGTAGGAGGCTTCGTGGGGGGGGGGGGCAGAGAGAACTGGCGGAGAGGGGCTTGATCTTGGATACGTGGAAGGTCAGATGAATACGGAGAGTCAGCGGAAGCTCCAGGTGGACTGTTACATCATTGGTGATTCGGGAAATGAAAAATGGCCCCAGGAAACGAGGTGACAGCTTACGAGATTCAGTTTTTAGAGGCTCCAGGTCCGCCGACAGCCACACCTTCTACCCAACCGTATATCTGGGCCCTGGAACCTACCTGCGGTCCGCGTACTGTTGGTTCTCTTTGGTGGAGCGGAGAAGCGCGGGTGGCCTTCCACAGGCGACGACAACGGCGAGCGTGACCCTCCACAGATGGCACGGCGACCTCCCTCTCTGCCATGGGCAACGAGGGGGGGGGTGTACCCCATCGATGCCTCGAAGGGTGTTAATCCAGTAGCCAAATAGACTGCAGAGTTGTGAGCGTACTCCACCCAGGTCAGATGAGTGCTCCATGTAGATGGGTTGCAGGATGCCACACATCTGAGGGCGGCCTCCAGGGATTGGTTGGTTTGCTCAGCCTGACCGTTACTCTGATGGTGGTATCCAGATGATAGGCTGACTGAGGTGCCCGAGGTACAGCAAAAAGACTTCCACACTTGAGATGTAAATTGTCGCTCCTGGTCATACACAATGTCCAGGGGAATGCCGTGAAGGTGGATGACGTGGTTAGTGAAAAGGCTGGCAGTCTCTGAGGCAGAGGGCAGTTTGGGGAAGGGTACTAAATGAATGGCCTTAGAAAATTGGTCGACAATGGTGAGGATGACAGTGTTACCATTAGAAGGGGGAAGTCCAGTCACAAAGTCTAGGGCTACATGTGACCAGGGGCGGCTGGGAATCGGGAGGGGATGAAGCAGACTGGCGGGAGGAGAAGAGTCATATTTATTTCTGGTGCATACTTGACATGCTTTGATATAATCCCGGACGTCTGTCTGCAGTGTGGACCACCAGAACACTCGTTGTATGAGGTCGATGGTCTGGGAAACCCCTGGGTGACAGGCAAAATGACTAGCATGACCCCACCTGATAACGTCACTACGGAGGCCAGCCGGGACAAACAGCTGATCCTCAGGTCCTCCCTCGGGTTCGGGCTCAGTGGCCTGGGCTTGTCGGACCCTCTGCTCAATGTCCCAGGCAAGAGCACCTAAGATACATGAGGGGGGGCACAATGGGTTGGGGGAGGGAGGAGGGTGCTAAGTGGTCAGAGGTAAACTGGCGGGAGAGAGTGTCAGGTTTGATATTGCAGGATCCCGGCCTATAGTTGTTGGTAAGATTAAATCTAATAAAGAATAAGGACCAATGGGCCAGCCAGGCACTTAATCGGCGGGTCGACCGAAGATATTCAAAATTTTTATGGTCGGTCCACACAACAATAGGATAAACCGCTCCCTCCAGCCAGTGCTTCCACTCCTTCAGAGCTAACTTAATGGCCAAGAGCTCTCGATTCCCTACGTTGTAGTTCGTCTCGGCCACCGTGAGCAGCCAAGAGAAATACATGCATGGGTGGAGCTTCTGATCAGAGGTCGAGGGCTGCAAGAGGACAGCGCCCACCCCCAAATCAGAAGTGTCTACCTCTATAATGAATTGGAGCTGAGGGTCAACCTGGGCCAAGATGGGCGTGTTAGAAAATAGGCTCTTCAGTTTAAAGAAGGCCCGTTCAGCTGCCTCGGACCAGGTGAAAGGCACCTTGACCGAGGTCAGCTGCGTAAGAGGCTGTGCTTCCCCTCTGTAATTTCTAATGAAACGACGGTAGAAATGAGCAAATCCTAGGAAGCGTTGAAGCTCCTTACAGGACTGGGGCATAGGCCAATCAAGCACAGCCTTCACCTTGGTCGGATCGGCCCTCAGCATTTCCTCTGCAACAATAAACCTCAGGAAGGAAGTGGAGCTGGTGGAAAACCCACACTTTTCGGCCTTCACATAGAGCTGATTTTCCAGGAGGCGCTGTAACATGGCCCTGACATGGACTGAGTGCTATTCTGGCATGCGCGAAAAAATCAAAATATCGTCAAGGTAGACAAAAACGAATTGATTAACCATATCGTGCAGGACATCGTTAATCATTCGCTGGAAGACGGTTGGGGTGTTGGTGAGCCCAAAGGGCATCACAAGATATTCAAACTACCCCAAGTGGGTTTTAAATGTCGTCTACCATTCGTCCCCCTTGTGAATGCGGACTAAATGATACGCATTACGCAGATCCAATTTAGTAAGCACCCATGCACGCTGAAGGAGCTCGAACGCGGAGTTGATCAGGGGCAAAGGGTATTTATCTTTGACGGTAATGGCATTTAACTCGCGGAAATCGATGCACGGCCGCAGAGATCCATCCTTCTTTCTGACAAAGAAGAACCCTGCCCCAAGAGGAGCCGAGGAGGGCTGAATGAGGCCGGCGTTCAAGGAGTCTTTAATATAACTTTCCATTGCCTCCCTCTCTGGCCCAGAAAGGCTGTAGAGCTGGCTGGACGGCAATCACGCACCCGGGAGGAGGTCGATAACACAGTCATAAGAACAGTGAGGAGGCAAAGAAAGGGCTCTTGACTTGCTAAAGACCTCCCTAAGGTCATGGTAGACCTCAGGTACAAGGCTGAGATCCTGCAGCTCCACCGGAGGAGAGGAGACGGAAAGGGATAGTGAACACTTGGCCAAGCAGAGGCAGAATGCTAAACAGAAAGGGCTCCAGGAAGAGATGGAATTTTGTGCCCAACTGATGATAGGGTTGTGCTTCCAGAGCCACGGATACCCCAGAACCACCAGAGAGGACGAACTAGGGAGAATAAAGAACAAAATGGTTTCCCGGTGGTTCCCGGACAGAAGGACGGGAATCGGCGCTGTTCTCAGTAATAGATGCACAATTACCAGATAGTGCTGCAATGTTTAGCGAAGCTGGCAGTTTAGCTGTGGGAATGCCAATTTCCTGCATGAGCCGCCAAGAGATGAAATTTTGCTCTGCCCCTGAGTCAATTAATGCTGAAACCCTCCTCTCGACCCCCGGCAGCTGAATGAGGGCCAGAATGGAAAAGTTACCGGGGGGATGAATAGATTCCCGCCCATCAGACCCCCCCACGGCTAGTGACGGGCCGCGTCTTTTTTTTTGGTGGCAATTAAATATCTTGTGCTCAAGCGAGCCGCAATACATGCAAGCACCAGCTCTCCTCTGTCACTGGTGCTCCTCCGGAGTCAGTCGGACTCAGCCAAACACCATAGCCTCGGAGGAGGAGTTGGTCTCACCTGTGCCAGTAGCCGGGGAGAACATGCACGAGACAGGCGGGCTGGAGGAGGCCTACCGCTTCTTCGTGCGCTCGCGGTAGCGGTTGTCCAAACCAACGGCTTGATCGATAAGCTCATCCAGAGAGGAGGGAGCAACATGAATCGCCAGGTCATCACGAAGGTTGGCATTGAGACCCTGGAGGAAGGCGCTTCTTCAGGAAACATCATTCCAACCAGAATCTGCTGCGACGACCTGAAACTCCACAGAGTAATCGGCTGCTGACCGACCACCCTGGTGGAGTGACAAAACACGACTCATGATGTTGCCCTCGCTCTCTGTACGATCGAAAGCCCAGGAACACTCGCTAATAAATCTATCAAAAGTGTAATGAGGGCTCTCCGCACTGTCTAAAATAGACTGAGTCCAACTGAGGGCTTGGTCTCCCGGCAGGGGGGGGTCAAAAAGTGAATTTTGGACATGTCGCCCGGGTATTCCCCGCCCACCTGCCGCAGATACAGCTGAACCTGGCACAAAAACCCCTTACATTTGTGCAGGTGAGGGAACAGAGGTGGTTTGGCGGATGGTGGAAAAAATTGGAATGGCAGGGGGAGGGAGAGGGCCCGAACAAGACATGTGACTAAGGTGTTCGGTGACTGTGCTCAGCTGCTGCGTAATGGTCTGCAGCTGTTCAGTCAGCATGGCCACCTGCCTCTCTGTCACGTTGAGGCGGTAAAGGGCGGAGTGCTCCGCTGATGTAGCACCTGCTGAGCCTAATTCGTGGCTGGCTTGTTCTGTCATGATTACTAGAAATATCAGCCCACGTGCAAGATGCTACACCAGCATCTTGCACGGTGCAGCAGCATCGTGTGCCTCTCTGCGCACGTTGTGTGCAGAGAGGCACTTTTGCCACTTTTGCCTCTCTGCATACAACGCAGAGAGGCAAAATTTTACACACAATTTTATTGAAAAGAGTTGGAGCAAAATTAGAGGAAACAACACCTCACTCGCCAGAGGAGAGCCCAGCCTGTAAGGAGGGAGACGAGAGCAGATTAGAGCGAGGAGGGAGGCAGGTAATGATGAATCATAGGGAAAAAAACTCTTACGAGTGAGAGCAGAGAGCCCGATGAGGAACCCAGGAAGGCAAGGATGAATGAGGATGGAAGCTGCGGATAAGTAGGGCTGGTGAGATGTCTGACCGGGTGGAGCAGGCGATCTGGAGTGAAGCCAATGGTGAAGGAGCAGGTGAGCACACAATGAACCCCTGGGGACACGCCGCAGAGATGGCAGCAACCTGACAAGGAGAAAGAGAGAGACGGCTCATTTACTGGGTTCCTAATGATAATGATAATTAAAACTTTACTTACGTAATTCTTTATGGCAGTATATCCAACGAGCCAGTGCTGGAGCGTTCACAAACTGGTCCTTATAAGCGCTGGCAGTGAAGAGACAGCAGGAGCATCCACTCACACAGGTGTATTGATTACCTGCGGAGCTGGGGACCCTCCCACAGGACGGGAGGGGGAGTGCGCTCACCAGATCATAACACTGCTAGTGTCTGGTTTCTGAATCACCTCCTCCATAGTTGAAAGAGAGAACCCATTAGGGTGCAGCGTAATGGATGAAGAAATAAAACTATGGATTTGCAGATACCTAAAAAAGTTATTCTGTGGGAGGTTACACTTCTCTGTGAGCTGCTCAAAAGACAGCAGAGTGCCCTCTGTCATCATGTCACCTACAGTTTTAAGCCCCTATCAAACCACAAGGAGAAGGCCTGGTTTGCCAGACCAGAAGGAAAATCAGGGTTTAAAAAAATAGGTGTCAGGAGGGGAAAGGAGCCATCCTGATTTTCAAGCTTCTTCACCATCCTCCAAACTTTTAAAGTATTCTGTAGAATAAAATTCCCCTTTAATTTGAGACAAGCCCATTTCTTAGATGCATATAATATATAGCTAAGAGGAATGGGGCCACTGGAGCCACCTTTATATTAAGCCAGGTGGGTGTCGGGTCATTTTTAAACCAGTGCCAAATGTAAATAGAGAGGGAAGCAATTTGATAGCGCCTTAAATCTGGCACCGCCAGGCCTCCTTCACCCAGTGGGCACTGTAATATACTGAGCTTTAACCTGGCTCGCTTGTTCCTCCACAGAAAAGATGTTAAGGAGCTGGTAAGAGTTGCAAGTGATTTTCTTGTTAAAAGAGCTGGGATCATCTGGAAGGGATACAATAACCGAGGAAGTATAACCGTTTTGACAAGGTTGACCCTTCCTAAGAGAGATAGCGGCAAGGCCATCCAACGGGCCAAGTCCTCCTTGATTCTACGAATTGCAGAGACAAAGTTAGCTTTGTATAGGCCAGAAAGAGAGGGAGTAATGTGTATACCCAGATAAACAAAACCTGATGGGGACCAGCGGAAGGGGGTAGAGCATAGTTGAGACCAAGATACCTGAGGGGTAAGGGGCATGGCTTCAGATTTAGAGTAATTAATCGTGTAACCTGAGAAATGGCCAAAAGAATTAATTATTTCAACAAGTCTTGTGATAGAAGATTCTGGGTTACTTAGATAGAGGAGGACATCATCACAATTAAGAAAAATTTTATGATTTGTGGAACCCACATCTATGCCTGTTACCAAGGAATCACTTCTAATGTCGTCCGCTAAGGGCTCCATAGCAAGGGCAAACAGAAGCGGTGAGGCTGGGCAGTCCTGTCTAGAGCCGCGCCTCACTGTGAATGTGGCTTACCTCAGGCCGTTTGTAGTCACAGAGGCACAGGGGCAGCATATAGCAGAGATATTCACCTAATAAAGTTGTCACCAAGATTGAATTTTGAGAGGACACCTAGGAGATAAGGCCACTCAATCCTATCAAAAGGATCAAGGGAGACAACAAGAAATTTGACCTTTGATCTTGATCCATTCTGAATAAGATTTAAGAGTCTCCTTACAGTATGAAGGGAATTACAATCTAATATAAATCCAGTTTTGTCTGTTGAAATTAAATCTGGCATGACACCATCAAGTCTCTTCGCCAATATTTTCACCAATAATTTTTGGTCAACGTCCAGCAAGGCAATCTGCCTGTAGGATGTGCATTCATCTGCAGGTTTGTCCTTCTTTACGATTAGAGAAATATTTGCATCTATCATAGTGTTAGGGAGAGCCCCAGAGTCAAAGGAGTAAGACAGCATATTGAGAAGGGGATCGATTAGCAAGTCCTTAAAAGCCTTATAAAATTCTGGGGTCAGACCATCAGGCCCCAGAGCCTTATTATTTTAGCCTTATTATTTTGTAATCTGTTAATCGCCTCTATAACTTCTTCATGAGTAATAGCCCTTTTCAACAGCTCTTTCTGTGTGTTGGATGCTTGAGGTAGTTTGACAGATGATAAAAAAATATGCATCAGAGTGTCAGAGTTGTGGTCTGACTCAGAAGTATACAAGCCTTCATAGAAGGAAAGGAAAGAGTTGTTAATATCTTTGTTGTTATAAACTCTTTTACCAGAACTATCCTTTATGCCTGGAATAGCCTGGGAGCCGGTATTACCTTTTATTAGATTTGCCAGATACTTGCTTGGCTTATTGCCAAATTCATATAACTTATACTTACCAAACAGTACATATCTCTGAGCTTCTTTAGATAAAAGCGCATCTAGAGCTGCTGTGGTGGCATCAGTTTGAGATCTGAGGTTGTCTGAAGGCTTAAGGTTGAATTCACGCTGTAGTTCACTTAACTTACCTTCAAGAAGCTGTTGCTCTGCCCTCTGTTTTTTCTTAAGGTTTGCCAAGAATGATATAGTGAAGCCTCGAATAACAGCTTTACCAGTTTCCCAAAGTAAATTAGATAACACATCAGAGATATTATTTTCAACAATAAAATGATTAACTGTTCTGTTAGGTATGTTTTAAAATTGGGATTTTTAAGAAGGTAATTTGAAAAGCGCCATTGCCCCCTAATGCTTTGAGTCTGGCTGGACATGACCAAAAATATGGGTGAGTGATCACTGATAATAATATTACCAATGGAGCAAGAGAGTACTCTTTGAAGGGCATATTTAGGAGTAAAAAAATAATCAATTCTAGAGGACATTTTATGCACTTTTGAGTAAAATGTATACTGCCGATCAGTGGGGTGAAGGGTCCTCCAGGTATCAATAAAGTGAATATCAGCGCAGCAGCAGAGTAAAGAACGAGCTTGTCCAACAATAGACTGTACCATTTTCGAGGACCTATCTAAATGTGGATGTAGACAACAGTTGAAGTCGCCCGCTATCACACAGGACTCAACAGCCCACTCAGAAAACAGAGAAAATACCTTAGTATAAAAATCAGTTGAGCAAATCGGGGGGGCATACACATTTAAGTAGGACAGAGTCTCCAAAGAGTATCCCTCTAATCAAAACATACCTTCCTGCAGTATCGGCCTTAATCTCCACCCCTGCCAGAGGAAGGAATTTATGAACCAAAATGGCTACCCTTCCGCTGTTAGTAGTGAAGGAGGAATAGTAGATCTGGTCCACCCATTCTCTTCTTAACTTTAGGTGTTCATCGTTGTTTAGATGGTCTCTTGGAGGAATGCTATCTGTACCATCTCTTTCTTTAAATAGTTAAGAATTTTTTTACGTTCAATAGGGGTCTGAATCCCATGTACATTCCAAGAACACAATTTAATTTCTGCAGTACTAGCCATTATTCCAAATGATACGAATAATAATTTTGTTTAGAAGTTTGTACATTGTGAGAGTTTGTGTATAAGACCTCCTGAAAAATACAACAATACAACAACAAAAACCAAAAAACCAAAAAAAGGGGGAGTGTGGCGAAAAAGGGGTGAATAACAAACAAAAGACCACCCTCGTACTTTGAACACTTCCCTGAACTGAGCGTCTATACCCTACAGCAGGGGTGCTCATTACGTCGATCGTGAGCTACTGGTTGATCGCGATCTACTGGTCGATCGCGGAGGTAGTACTGGTTGATCGCAGCGTGACATTAAAAAAAATATTTGTCAGCCTATCAAACATCCCATCACTTAATTGACATACAGGGCAACCATTCAGATGACAACTGAATTTTGACCTTTAGGTCACCGCTCATGCGTAAACAATGGCGCTAAGCGCAGCAAAACTTATAAGCTAGTCAGCGAATTACCTCAGATTTTAAGCCCTTGCTAAAACATATGGTGATCAAAATGAGTGAGAAAGCTGGACCAAGTAAGAAGGCAAAAACATATCACTTTCATACGGAATGGGAGGTGGACTTTTTTTCCACAATGTCATTTTCGAAGTGCGTTTGCCTCATCTGCCAGTCTACCATCGCAATACCAAAGAAGGGAAATGTGGAGCGGCATTTTCGGACTGTTCATGGAAAATACGACATCGACTTTCCGCCGAAAAGCCAGCTGAGAAAGAGAAAGGTGGAGGAACTAAAATCCCAGTTGTCCGGACAGCAGTCAATTTTGGCTGATTCAATTCAGTGCAAGTCATCAAAGTAAACTCAGGTAATTACAAAAAATGTTAATAGTTATTTATTATGTGTGTTGTGCAATACTGGCTTATTCAGTTATGCAAGGTACATCAACATACATTGTACATACAAAGAATCCTTAATACATTTGAAAATAATTATATGTTTTGCATTTTTGTAGTGGGTAGATCATTTTGACTTGGTTGTTTTATAAGTAGCTTGCATGCTGAAAAAGTGTGAGCACCCCTGCCCTACAGAGTACATCCTAACTCTGCACTGAACCAGTGCTCCATATGCAAATGTATAGTTTAAATGTCAGAGGAACTTTTAGAGCAAAATACTCTTTTTTAAAAAAAAAACAAAAAACAACAGCAATAAACGGTAACATGAGCACTGATATTACCTTGACTCACCAAATTCAAACCCACACAGTGAAGATGCTTATAGTGGAGTAAAAAGTCCATAAAGTCACAAGAAAAAGTACTTATTAGACTGCTTAGTTTATGTATGGCTGGAAACTGCCCCAAAGGGCTAGTGAGAAGTTAACCATTGGTGTCATCTGCATGGACCACTCGGAGGGATGGGGCTATGGTCTCCGAGTCGAATTTCTCTGCCTCCTCTGCTGTACCAAAGCTGTATTTGCTGCTGTTGAATGACACTTGGAGTCAGGCAGGGAACACCAAGCCGTATCTGACATCTGCAGCATGGAGCTTTTGCTTGATGTTAATGAAAGATGCCCTCTGTTTGGTGACATCTGCAGTAAAATCGGTGTCAGTGCGGTGGTGCAGTGGTTAGCACTGCACCAGCGCAGCAACTCACCCTTGGCCATGGGATCCCTGGTTCGATCCCAGCCCCTGACCAACAGTGATCTGTGTGGAGTTTGCATGTTCTCCCCGTTTCTGCATGGGTTTACTCCGGGATTTCTCCGGTTTCCTCCCACAGGCCAAAAACATGCAGGTTAGGTTAATTGGAGACTTTAAAGTGGCCCTAGGTGTGAATGTGTGTGTGAATGGTTAAGGGATAGCGCCGTACCGTGGCTTATTCATCCATCCAGGTGGATGCCCTCAATTTCCCCTCTGGGGATCAATAAAGTATACAAAATCAAAAAAAAAAAATCAGTCAAAAAAAATCCGGGAAAATGTGGACTTTGTGACCGCGGAAAGAAAGCGGGCCATTCTTTCTGGTGAGCTGGAGGATGCGCTGTTTCACTCTGAAATGGTGCACCTTTACAATCATGGGTCTCAGGGGAGCATTTTGACCCCGGGCAGGCTGGGAAGCAAGGCGGTGCGCTCGGTCCAACATCTCAGGCCCATCAGGAACCTCCATACCCAGCGTCTCGGTGAAGAAGTCGGTGATAAATGTCGCGACTTGTGGCCCCTCTATGTTTTCCGGTAGACCAAGCACATGAATATTTTGGCGTTTGCTCCTCGATTCGAGGTCCTCCGTTTTAGCCATTAGCAGTTTGTTGCAATTCTCCAGCTTTTCACACCTGGCTTTGAGTGCCATAATCCTGTCGTCACACTCCTGCAGAGAAGTTTCGACCTCAGTCAGACGTGTCCCAAACGATTCCATAGAAGTCTGCAGTGTGCCTAATGAGTCCCGTGTTTCAGCTGGGAAACTTTCAATTATCTTTACCAGGCCCGAAAGTGACAGCTCTTCTGCATCCTCATCAACGCTATGTGCAGGAGACGAGCTTTCTCGCTAGCTTGATGGTTAGGGGCTCGGGTAGAGCGTTCCTGACGAGAAGAGTTCTTCTCAGACAGGTCAGCGGGTTTCTTAAGTGGTCCCAATATGAAAAGGAGAAACATAATGAGGTAAACTGGCATTTAAAATAACATTTATGAAAAGATATGTCGGAGCTTGTAAGGACATGTCTACTCCGTATCCATGCTCGACAGCACCCCCTCCATTCAACTGTTTAATGTTCTATATACAACAACTTTCTTTCATACATACACACACACACACACACACACACACACACACACACACACACACATGAAAGAAAGTTGTTGTAGTTATTTGCAAAAAATATTGAATCACTCAATTCTGAGGATAATATTACAGAATCACCCAGTAATTTGTAGTCTTAAGCAACTGCATCAAATTAAATCTGCTAATTAATCTGCACTTACAGTAAAGAAAAGAGTGTTTGCACACCTTGGTGAGCTGTTGTACCAAGCTAAGCATGAATCATGGCTCGAACATGAGAATTGTCAGTCAAAACAAAGGAGAGGATTATAAAACTTCTTCAAGAAGGTAAATCATCATGGAATGTAGCAAAAGATGTTGGTTGTTCAAAATCAGCTGTGTCTAAAATCTGGACCAAGTACAAACAAAAAGGAAAGGTTGTAGGAGGGAAGCATAGTGGTAGACCAAGCAAGACATCAAAGTCTCAAGATAGAAAGCAAAGCAATGTGCCTTGAAAACAGAAAATGCACAGCAAAACAAATGAGTCTAAAAAATGTCCAGATTTGGTTGAAAAGTGAAAGATGAAAAGCCATCCTTTTAAGTTCGTTGAAAAGACGTTTTCATATTGACGTTTCTGCATGGTCTAAATTTGGTTGAATAATGAATTTGAAAAGCCTTCTTAAGGCCGTTGAAAAGACATCTTTATATGAGCATCTCTGTGTTGTCTAAATTGGGTTGAAAAGTGAAAGATGAAAAGCCATCTTTTTAGGGTCATTAAATAGACAACATTCATCATCTGATACTTTTGGATTGTGTGTGTGGTGCACCTGTGGTGTGTGAGATGTGTGTGTCTGGGATGCCGTGCCCACCCACAGGGTGATGTCAGGAGGGCACGACCCACTCTGTATATAAACCCCAGTTCTGTGTTATAAAGTTAGTTGTTTGCTGCATGAAGACTCGCCTCCTTCTCCGTCATTTATCAGACATAACATTTGGCGACGAGGTAAAGCGGTGTTATTCTAAGTCATGGATTACGCGTGCGAGGATGCTTTCAAGGTCTCCAAGAGACGAGGCAGATTCATGTGCCTTAGCCAGCGGACAGGCGAGTCCATTATGTCGTTTCTGACGAGGTTTCGTAGCCTGGCTAAGAAGTGCAGGTTTAGGGTTTTGGAGGACGACATGGTGAGGGATAAATTGGCCCATGGCACCAGCGACATTTGGCTGAGGTACACGCTGATGAGAGCTAAGGTGCCGCCATCATTGGAGGAAGTTGTGGCCTTGGTGGAGCAGAGAGAGTCTGTGATCCAGTGTGAGCTAGCGGCTAAGGCTAGTGTGGGGCCGACTGCATGCGATTTCCCGCCAAGAGCAGAGGTTCGCGGGCTAACTGGGCAGCAAGACGCGGTAATGGCACAGCGGAGCACCCAGACCGTGAGTGCTGGAAACGACGGCCAGCAGCCGGTGTCAGAGGACGTGACCGGTGAGGTTGGTGTCGAGAGCCCCGGAGGTGAGCAGCGACAGCCGTTTGTGGAGGCTATGCAGCGGGCAAGTGAGCCCAGGCAGGCTGATGGCCCCAGAGGTGAGCAACAGCTGAATACGGAGACTACACGACAAGACATGTGGAACGAGGGAGTCAAGAGCTGTGTCGGGGTGTCTGGGCCGGAGAATGATGCCGGTGAGGACGACACTATGAGCCCCGAAAGTGAACGACAAGAGCCGGACGCGGTGACAGCGCAGCAGAGCACCAACACCGGGAGCATGGGATGCAGTGGTGAGGAGCCCAGGTCGGTGAGCGGGCCCGACGAGGGTACTGGTGCGTGTCCCAAGGAGGAGCAGCAGCCGCAGGACATGGTGACGGCGCAGCAGAGCACAAACACCGACAGCACTGAATGCAGTGGTGAGGAGCCCCGGTCAGTGAGCGGGCCCGACGAGGGTGATGGTGCGTGTCCTGAAGGTGAGCAGGAGCCGAATATGGAGGCTATGCAGCAAGACACGTGGAGCGAGGGGGCCGTGGACAGTGATGACGTGCCCGGGTTGGGAGACGGAGCCGACAGGAGTGCCACGGAGAGCCCCGAGGGACAGCAGCTACAGCCAGACATGGTTGACGACGTGGTTCAGGATGCGAGCGGGTCTGGCGAGCTGGGTGTAAATGGTGTCTGGTGTGACGATAACCCAGCGAGGGTTGACCCCGGTGCTGGTAGCCGCAGTACCCTTGGTGTGGGTGTCGGAGGGCACTGTGGGGTCCCTGTGCAGAGGGCTGCTGAAATTGGAGGACATGTAAGTGGAGCGAAAAAATTGGTGCGGTCCTACAGAGCGCCAAACGCCATCGTCAGAATAAGAGTGTGGACCGGGTTGGCGGAACAGCACGACATAGAAAGGAGGTCCTGAGACGACATGGCGGGCACGGGAGACCAGGTTGGGTTTCCATGCGGTCGACAGTGTGGTTCGGCCCGGAAAGAAGAAACCAGTTTGGAAAGGTGGAGACAAGTTGGCTAGAGAGGGGTGCTTCGACCCTGGGGGGCAGCAGCGGCCGGACTTAAGAATGCTGTGGGGGTGCCCAGGCCCTCCATGGCTGTGTAGAAGATGGTGGCTACCCAGAGACGTTGGAGTTACCTAGAATTTTATTTTCTTGTGTAAATACCTGTGTGTATAAATATATACAGTGGGGCAAAAAAGTATTTAGTCAGCCACCAATTGTGCAAGTTCTCCCACTTAAAAGATGAGAGAGGTCTCCAATTTTCATCATAGGTATACCTCAACTATGAGAGACAAAATGAGAAAAAAAAATCCAGAAAATCACATTGAAGGATTTTTAATGAATTAATTGGTAAATTCCTCAGTAAAATAAGTATTTGGTCACCTACAAACAAGCAAGATTTCTGGCTCTTACAGACCTATAACTTCTTCTTTAAAAGGCTCCTCAGTCCTCCACTCGTTACCTGTATTAATGGCACCTGTTTGAACTCGTTATCAGTATAAAAGACACCTGTCCACAACCTCAAACAGTCAGACTCCAAACTCCACTATGGCCAAGACCAAAGAGCTGTCAAAGGACACCAGAAACAAAATTGTAGACCTGCACCAGGCTGGGAAGACTGAATCTGTAATAGGTAAGCAGCTTGGTGTGAAGAAATCAACTGTGGGAGCAATTATTAGAAAATGGAAGACATACAGGACCACTGATAATCTCCCTCCATCTGGGGCTCCACACAAGATCTCACCCCGTGGGGTCAAAATTATCACGAGAACGGTGAGCAAAAATCCCAGAACCACATGGGGGGACCTAGTGAATGACCTGCAGATGTTACGTATGGCTCTCGCGAGCCATACAATGAGAGCCAAGGGCAGACCAGTGAGTTTGCGATGTTTATTATAATAAGGGAAAAGGAACAAAGGAACAGGGCCTCGTGGGGCCAAAACACAAATGATCATACAAGGATAAACACTTACACACAATGCTGAATGATGAGCGGATGGCTGGCACCAGACGAAGGGGTTCCAGCCTTACCCACGCCGGAGAAGAGCGTGGATAATGGTGCAAGGTCACAGCCCCGAATGATCGGAGCTGCTCCCTTTTATAATGGTTGACAGCGCCTCAGCTGGTGAGAGGTAATTGGGCTCCAGCCGTCCCGTAGAGCTTGACAGCTGGGAGCCCGCTGAGACGCTGTCACAATAAGAGCTGGGCTGAGGAGGAATATGGCCTGAGCGCCAGATAACACGGCGTCTCGCCTATATGACACAGCCCCCCCCTCACGGCCGGACTCCGAACGGCAAGTAACACCCAAGCCCCCACCACCACCACCACCACCACCTAGGGTGGGCGGATGGGGCGTAGGGCAGGAGGGCGTGAATGGGAAGAGGAAAAAAAACCCAACGTAAACAGGGAACCAATGAAGCACTTAGAGTGTGAGGAAAAGAAGCACAATACCCCATAAAATGCTAATGTGCAGCCTGAGAAAAAAAAAGGAGAGAATACGATATTGACAAGGGATACATGAAGCCATTACAGAGCATGGGGAGAACACCACACAATACTCCAAAACAGGCAATCACATGCGGACGGAGGAAAAAAAAAAACCCACACTACTTAGGCTGGGAACAAATAAAGTAATCACAGAGCATGGGAAAGAGGACAAAAAATAAAAGGAAAACCCAATACTCCATGAAATGCCCACAACAATATATATACAGACTCAAAGAAAATCAACCCAGGGGACCTTGAAATGAGAGCAGAGGCTCCTAGGGCGAAATCTAACAGATACACGGCGTCCCTCAAACAGGAGGGGAAGGAAAAAAAAGGCACGCAAAACATGAAATAAGAAATTACATGGCTGTACCCTCACAAAAACACAGGACTAGGCACAGCAGAGATAATTCAGTTCGGGGGGGCCTACCCGAATCCTAGGCCAGAAAAAACAGTATCTCGGGCGGCCGGACCAGATCGCCGAACAGAAAGTCCAATAGGTCGGGCGGCCGAACCAAAGAGCCGAATCGAGACGGCAGTCCCTCTGGTGGCCGACCCGCATCGCCCAGCCACCAGGCCCGTAGGGGAGAGAGGGGCAACGGCTTCCCTGTGGAGAGAGATAACCAGGGCGAGCCGGGCCTACAGTGAGAGGTCCATATGGGCCCTGGTGGAGAAGGCTTGGGAGGAAGATGAGAGCGACTCAGGTGACGATGGTGAAGAGGGGGATGACGATGATGATGAGCCGGTCCAGTGTCCGATGGCAGGGGATCAGCAGCTCCCTCACCAGACCTGGATACCTCTGGTGCTGCACCCTTGTTGGACCCCGATTGGGTCGCGGCTGCTCCCGCGACGGACCCCAATTGGGTCTCGGTCGCACCCGCGTCGGACCCCGATTGGGTCGGCACCGCACCAGAACCAACCTCCAATCCCGAACCTGGAACCTCTGGCACAGCGGGCGACAGCAGCTCCTCGCCGGCGACACTGGGAGAAGGCTCAGGAGAGAGAGAAGAACCGGGATCAGGATCACCGGCAGCGTCAGAACCCGGCGAGATAAGCTCGGACGCAGCGGGCGGCTGTGCCCGGCTCCTCTCCCCTAGAGACAGGCTAAAATGCTCTAATGTGTGAAGGAGAAAGATAAAGTAGAGCACTTGCCTGATCTCGGGTTCTGACGCCGTCCAGGACTGCGAAGACCCAGGTTCAGACGGTAGAAGGTCATCCTCAGGCTCCCACTCAGCTGCGTCAGGCTCCGCAGCTGGCATGATGGTGTGCACAGCTTGTGAGTCCTTCAGCACCGGTGCCCACGCCGATGGCCCACACAGCGTGGTGGCCGGAGAACCTCGACCTGCTGAACCGGACCGCTCCTCCGTGGAGACCCGGGGACGCTTCATCGTCGGCGCTGGTTCCACGCTGCAGTCCGCTCTCCTCCTCCGCCCACGGCGTAGCTGCGAAACCGGAACCAGACTCTCCAGAACCGCAGGCCCCCTCCTCATCCCACGATGTTGGCCTGGCGTCGAGGACCGCTCAGCGGAGGGAGACACAGAGGATGCGGGGTTAATAATTACAGCCACAGCAGGTGGTGGGAGCTCGGGGAGCTGCGAACCCCGAACTTCACCTCCAGGAGTCTGACAGAGCAAATCACAATGAGAGTATGAATTAACTGGGACTTGCCTGTCTCCTGGAGGCTGGATGGTGACCGCTGTGGCGGACGTTGCTCCTCCCTTTCCCCGCTGGATGGTAACGGAGGACCCCCTGGGAGGACGTCGGGGAGCCGCTTGTGATGATTCCGGGATGGAGCTCGTCAGGTCAGGACTCTGGGTGCACACAGCAGCCGGGGAATGCATCGAGAAGGAGGGGGCATCAGCCGAGATGAGCCGGACCCGGAGCGCTGACGTAACAGCGAGGGAAGATGGCTCGGGAGACGAGGCTGCGGGATTTCCCCTCTGATGAGGCGCAGGAGTGACAGCTGTGTGGGGAATTGAGACCTTGCAGCGGCCCGGAACTGGATCCGGACGGGATTCGTGCTGAGGTGGACAGGCAGTGTGACGACGGCTACTTGCAGGGGCGAGCCGAAGGTGAGACCCGGAAATCGCCGCTCCTGTGCAGAGACAGAGGCAAGCAGGTCGGCAAACTCGGGAAAATCACGCAGCCCTGGATTCCTCTTCACCAGTCTAACTGCCGCCGTCACATGCTTAATGATTATAGAGGGATGCACAGCAGAGCGAGCAGCAGCCACTCGGTCCCGGACCTTGATTGCTGTCAGCTGCAGCTCCTCCGGGGGAATCCCGAGTGACGTCGTGCTGGATGGAGAAAGACCTCTGGATGGTGCGAATTCGCCGAACGCGGCTCCTGGGAGACGGCATGCTCACAGAGCAGACACCCAGACAAGGAAGAACAAATCCAATAGCAAACTCACGGCCGCCGGCAACTCGCTTGGCTGTGACCTACTGTTACGTATGGCTCTCGCAAGCCATACAATGAGAGCCAAGGGCAGACCAGTGAGTTTGCGATGTTTATTATAATAAGGGAAAAGGAACAAAGGAACAGGGCCTCGTGGGGCCAAAACACAAATGATCATACAAGGATAAACACTTACACACAATGCTGAATGATGAGCGGATGGCTGGCGCCAGACGAAGGGGTTCCAGCCTTACCCACGCCGGAGAAGAGCGTGGATAATGGTGCGAGGTCACAGCCCCGAATGATCGGAGCTGCTCCCTTTTATAATGGGTTGACAGCGCCTCAGCTGATGAGAGGTAATTGGGCTCCAGCCGTCCCGTAGAGCTTGACAGCTGGGAGCCCGCTGAGACGCTGTCACAATAAGAGCTGGGCTGAGGAGGAATATGGCCTGAGCACCAGATAACACGGCATCTCGTCCATATGACAGCAGAGAGCTGGGACCAAAGTAACAAAGGCTACATCAGAAACACACTACGCTGCCAGGGACTCAAATCCTACAGTGCCAGACGTGTCCCCCTGCTTAAGCCAGTACATGTCCAGGCCCGTCTGAAGTTTGCTAGAGAGCATTTGGATGATCCAGAAGAGGATTGGGAGAATGTCATATGGTCAGATGAAACCAAAATAGAACTTTTTGGTAAAAACGCAACTTGTCGTGTTTGGAGGAGAAAGAACACCATACCTACTGTGAAGCATGGGGGTGGAAACATCATACTTTTGGGCTGTTTTTCTGCAAAGGGACCAGGATGACTGATCTGTGTAAAAGAAAGAATGAATGGGGCCATGTATCGTGAGATTTTGATTGAAAACCTCCTTCCACCAGCAAGGGCATTGAAGATGAAACGTGGCTGGGTCTTTCAGCATGACAATGATCCCAAACACACCGCCCGGGCAACGAAGGAGTGGCTTCGTAAGAAGCATTTCAAGGTCTTGGAGTGGCCTAGCCAGTCTCCAGATCACAACCCCATAGAAAATCTTTGGAGGGAGTTGAAAGTCTGTGTTGCCCAGCGACAGCCCCAAAACATCACTGCTCTAGAGGAGATCTGCATGGAGGAATGGGCCAAAATACTAGCAACAGTGTGTGAAAACCTTGTGAAAACTTACAGAAAACGTTTGACCTCTGTCATTGCCAACAAAGGGTATATAACAAAGTATTGAGATGAACTTTTGTTATTGACCAAATACTTATTTTACCGAGGAATTTACCAATTAATTCATTAAAAATCTTTCAATGTGATTTTCTGGATTTTTTTTTTCTTATTTTGTCTCTCATAGTTGAGGTATACCTATGATGAAAATTGGAGACCTCTCTATCTTTTAAGTGGGAGAACTTGCACAATTGGTGGCTGACTAAATACTTTTTTACCCCACTGTATGTTGTGGAGAGTGTGAATAATGGAGGCAGATTTATGAACAGACGACTTTATTCCACTCTCTCAACAGTCATACACAGAAAAAGCATGTCTCAATACACCATGGTTTCCCCTTTTATCCCAACCGCTCATCTCACATTTGTATGACATTTCACATCACATTGCATGACATTTAACATCACAATACCTTCATCCTTTCTCCCCCCAACCTCTTCTTCCTGCTATCTCCCCATGATCTCCCTAGCTATTGTTCTCCTCTCTTTACCCTCTGCATCCAGTCTGAGATGATTAACCCAGTCTCTACACCCCCCCCCCCCCAGAATCTCAGACCGAGTTTCGGTCCTCACATCCTTTTGGCTTCAGTCTCCTCCCATATCTGCTGTAACGGGGGTTTACTGCCTCCGCGGCGCTGCTGTGCCGGCGGGGGGCTGCTGGGAGTGTGTCTGACTGCGGGTGGGCCATGTCGAAGGAGGAGGAAACTTCGATTTGCCCGTGTGGCTGCCCTGATGAATCGTTTACCTGGGGAGTTCTCAGTGGGGGTCTTCCATGCCGAGGGGCCCGAGCCAACAGCACTTGCTCGTCCGCCACCACAAAGGCGGGCTTAAGTCTGTCTATGCATATTTTCTCCTGACGACCCCCCAAGTCTAACAAAAAATGCTTGTCCCCTGTTTCCAGCACTCTGAACGGGCCATCGTAGGGTGGGCACAATGGAGGGCGGTGGGCATCGTGCCTGACGAACACGAACTCCGCGTTCTTCAAAGTTTTTGGCACAAAAGCGCGTGGAAAACAGTGGTGGGCCAGGCCCGGCAGTGTGCCTGTGTCTGCACTATGCTGCAAACGCTGAGACGGGCAGCTGTCCGGCACGGGATTGTCTGGCAAAAATTCCCCGGGCAGCCGCAGTGGCTGAGAAAAAACAAGCTCTGCTGGGGAAGCCTCAAAATCCTCTTTTGGTGTGGAACGCAACCCCAATAAAACCCATGGAAACCGGTCTACCTAATTTGCATCCGTCAGCGAAGCCCTGAGCGCTGCCTTCAGTGACCTATGAAAACGCTCGCATAACCCATTGGCTTGTGGGTTGTACGCGGTTGTGCGATGAATTGCAATACCCAGGCTGTGGGCCATCGCGGACCAGAGGTCGGAAACAAACTGAGGGCCCCTATCGGACGTGGTGTCCAATGGGATTCCAAAACGCGCTACCCATGTTGTCAAAAAAGCGTGCGCCACATCCGCGGACGTGGTTTCCGCCAGCGAGACTGCTTCTGGCCAGCGTGTGGTGCGGACCACCACTGTCAGAAGGTGCGTGCACCCCTGCGATGGCGGGAGGGGGCCCACGAGGTCCACGTGAACATGGTCGAACCTCTTAGCCGGTATACGAAACGGCTCCAAAGGAGCCTTCGTGTGTCTGTGTACTTTGGCTCGTTGGCATGCTACGCAGGCTGCAGCCCACTCTTTCACTTGTTTGCGCAGGCCTGGCCACACGAACTTCGCTCCCACCATTTTGACTGACACGCACACTCCAGGGTGCGCCAGAGCGTGAACTGACTCAAACACACGGCAGCGCCACGCGACTGGAACCACCGGGCGTGGGCGTCCTGTGGAGACGTCGCAAATTAGGGGGGGGGGCCTTGCCGTCTTGCAGCACCCTGCTCTCCAGCCTTAACCCTGTTGGTCCAGACTGGAGCACGCACACGTCCATATCGCCAATCTGCTCTGTGTCCATGGCTGTATAATCTATCCCCATGCAGACCGGGGCCACTACTGCACGCGAGAGGCGGTCCGCTACCACATTCAGTTTACCCGACACATGCTGAATATCGGTCGTAAACTCCGAGATCGCGGCCAGCTGTCTCTGCTGCCGGCCCGACCATGGTTCCGAAACCTTGGCCATCGCGAACGTCAGCAGCTTGTGGTCCACGAACGCGGTGAAGCTGCGCCCTTCCAGCCAGAACTGGAAGTGGCGTATGGCCAGGTGGAGAGCCAGCAACTCCCTGTCGAACGCGCTGCATTTATGCTCACTGTCACGCAAAGCCCTGCTGAAAAAAGCGAGCGGCTGCCAAGAGCCGGCGACACGTTGCTCCACAACAGCCCCTATGGCCACGTCCGAGGTGTCGGTAGTGAGTGCTATTCAGGCCGCCGGGTCTGGGTGCGCCAACAGTGCAGCGTTTGCCAGGACTGTTTTAACCTCCGAGAACGCCTGCTCTCGCTATGGAGTCCATTCGACTCCATCCGCAGGTTTCCGTTTCTTGAGCGCAGCGTACAATGGCTGCATGAGTTGAGCTGCACGGGGGAGGAACCGGTTATAAAAGTTAACATCCTCAAAAATTCTTGCAGCGCCCTGACCATCTGAGGCCGGAGAAAATTCGCCACGGTGCGCACTTTGTCGGGCAAGGGTATCACTCCCTCCGGTGAGATGCAGTTCCCCAAAAAGTCAATCCCCGTCACGCCGAACTGGCATTTCGCCGGGTTGATTATTAACCTGTGCTCCTCCAACCTCCGGAAAACCGTCCTGAGGTGGGTTACGTGCTTGTCTTTGAACGCACTGGCTACCAGGATATCATCCAGATAGACGAACACAAACGGGAGATCGCGCAGCACCGCATCCATGATCGCGCAGCACCGCATCCATCATGCGCTGGAACGTCTGTGCGGCTCCTTTTAACCCGAATGGCATGCGCAGAAACTCGAACAACTCAAACGGAGTTATTACTGCTGTTTTGGGTACGTCCTCCGCGCACACTGGGACCTGGTGGTAACCGCGGACCAGGTCTATTTTAGAAAAAATGCGTGCTCCGGTGAGGTGAACGGAAAAATCCTGAATGTGGGGAATCGGGTAGTGGTCGTGTGCTGTGGCGTTGTTCAATCTGCGGAAATCACTGCACGGTCGCCACGACCCCTTGGCCTTAGGGACCATGTGTAGCGGGGATGCCCATGGGCTGTTTGATCGCCTGATGATGCCCAGCCTTTCCAGGTTGGCAAACTCCTCTCGCGCTATGGCCAGTTTAGCTGCGTCCAAGCGCCGAGGTCTTGCGAAAACGGGCAGCCCGGTGATGGTGATAAAGTGTTCCACCCCTTGTTTAGTGATGGCCGCCGAAAACGTAGGGACCGTGAGTGCTGGGAACTGAGTGAGCAGTGTGTGGAACTTACTGCCTGGAGCTGTGACGCTGGCTTGTGTTATTGGCCCGGCCCCTTGAGCTGTACAGGGGAGAGAGTCAAAAGACAGTGCATTAACCAGGCTCCTGTTAGCAACATCGACTAGTAACCCATGTGCACACAGAAAATCAGCTCCCAGGATTGGGAAACTCAGTGCTGCTATGACAAAAGACCACTCGTACGTACGGCCGTGTAGGGATAAAGTCAGTGTTCTCTCACCAAAGGTCTTAATGTCTGAGCCGTTTACTGCCACCAGCCCGGGACCGCTAGGTCCTGCCAGCCGGTCGGCATAGGATGGCAGGATGATGCTCTTCTGGGCTCCGGTGTCTACGAGGAAACGCCTCCCCGAGCGCGAGTCCGTCACGTAGAGCAGCTTGTTCTCTTCACCGGCGGTCACAGCTGCTACCGACTGCCGGCCTTGGCATTTCCCAAGTGCTTGAATTGGCACGGTGGCGCACATCTACGTGCGTTCTCTCCGAAGCGGCGGTGGTAAAAGCAGAGCGTGTCTCTCTGGCGCTCCCTGGCCCCCACTGCTGCTACCGTTGGTGGCTCCTCGCCTCCGCTGGTCGTCTCGCTGGGTTCCGACGCTGCCGCGTTCACTGTGAGGGCTCTGGTGGTGAGGATGATCCGATCTGCCTCCTGGGCTAGCGCCCGGTAGTCACGTGCAGCCAGCAATGGTGAATTGGCAAGAACCGCTCTCACCTCTGTTGGGAGGTTCTGGAGGAAAAGGTGGGCAAACAGAAAATGCCCATCATCCATGCCCATTAACGCCAACATCTTCTCCATCAGTTCGACAGCCGAACCATCTCCTAACTCGGAATGCGTCAGGAGCCTCTCTGCTCTCTCACAGTCCGAGAGTGCGTAGCGCCGGGTCAGCGCAGCCTTGAGACCCTCGTATTTGCTGTGGGTTGGGGGCTGATCGAGCAGGCTCGCTACTTGCTGAGCTGTGCAAGCGTCCAGCGCTGCAACCACGTAGTAATACTTGGTGTCGTCTGCCATTATTCCTTGGAGGGCGAACTGAGCCTCGGTGTGGTGGAACCAAGAGCGCGGGTTGTGCTGCCAAAAGTCCAGTAGTTTGACCGAAACAGCGCACGTGTTGCTGGGGGTTCCCGTCTGTGCCGACTCCGGGGTTCTTGCCTCCTGTTCCATAATTCGTCCAGGGTCACCAGTGTGGAGAGTGTGAATAACGGAGGCAGATTTATGAACAGATGACTTTATTCCACTCTCTCAACAGTCATACACAGAAAAAGCATGTCTCAATACATCATGGTTTCCCCTTTTATCCCAACAGCTCATCTCACATTTGCATGACATTTCACATCACATTGCATGACATTTAACATCACAATACCTTCATCCTTTCTCCCCCCAACCTCTTCTTCCTGCTATCTCCCCATGATCTCCCTAGCTATTGTTCTCCTCTCTTTACCCTCTGCATCCAGTCTGAGATGATTAACCCAGTCTCTACAATGTAAGTGAATGTGTGTAATATGGGATTATTTTATGTATTTTAAAGAGACATGGTCCGTTTTTGGTTATTTTGGTGTGAATGTGATAGATTGTTTTATTATGGTATATTACTCTCCCTGTTCTTATTGTGTGATTTGGGTTACCAAATTTGGGTGGGTTTCCTGTACGCTTGACATTTTTTTTTTTTTGAGGGGGGGAATGTGGTGTGTGAGATATGTGTGTCTGGGATGTTGTACCCACCCGCAGGGTGACGTCAGGTGGGCATGGCCCACTCTGTATCTAAACCCCAGTTCTGTGTAATAAAGTTAGTTGTTTGCTGCATGAAGACTCGCCTCCTTCTCCGTCATTTATCAGACATAACAGCACCTATACCAGCATCATCCAGCACAGCACCTGGTATACCCTGGCAGTCTCCTATCCGAGTAATAACTAAGGTAAACCGTGCTGAGCTTTCAAGATCAAATAGATCAAGGGTGTCTAGGGACACCTGGAGCCCAAGGTGGGACCATCGATAAAAAGACACAAAAATGTGTAAAGTGTGGAGAGCGTGAAAAGATGAGGCTGAGTTTATTTCTCAATTCAGGTTTATTAACATTCACGTATCTCCAACATCCTCTCAAACAGAAAAGAGACCCATCCTCCCACATCTGTCCCTTTTATACCTGGGACATCAAAGTACAGAGTCACATTGTCTTTAATCCCAAGACACAATACATAAACCCCCAGGTCTTCTCCTCTCCCCCAAAACCCTGGTGGTCAGGAAGTCTCTCAAGGCCATCTCAAAAGATCACATTTCGCATCCTCCTGTTATCCCCAGGAGACCCAGACTTATTGTTCATTCTGAGACGTGGGCAACAGTAATATACATATGCAGCCTAAGCAACTCAAATATGTGTGCCACATGACCCCCCCCCCCCAAACGTCTAACATGAAACAATACAACACAGTCTGCACATTATGGTAAAATCACAAACATCAGTCCAAATGGAGTCAGGGTCAGGGAGCTTGATGGAGATCAGCGTCGTCAGCGCCGATGGTCCTCCCTGTCTTGGCTGTTGCTGTAGTTCGCTGGTGCCGGGTCATGGTGCGTTCTGGTCCAAGCGCTGCGTTCTCCGTCGTGCACGCTCGTGTCGATGCAGAGGAGCGGTGAGAGGGAGTAGACGGTCTTTGTCCCTCGGGCTCGTGTCGACGCGGAGGAGCGGTGAGAGGGAGTAGACGATCTTTGTCCCTCGGGCTCGTGTCGATGCAGAGGAGCGGTGAGAGGGAGTAGACAATCTTTGTCCCTCGGGCTCGTGTCGATGCGGAGGGGCGGTGAGAGGGAGTAGACGTTCTGTGTCCCTCGGCCGGTCCCAGCGTGGATGTCAAGATCTCAGGCGAGGGTCACACCATGACGCTTTCTGCAGCCTTCCCGGTCGTGATCTACGGAGAGTTCGCCTGGTGGTGGCTCTGCGTCGAGTTCTCCCTGTAGCAGAAGGGAGGGCAGTCCATTTGCATCAGGCAGCTGCGTTCATTCGTCGTCGGGAGTCACCGGCGCTAACAATTCCCTGTCGAACGCGCTGTATTTTTGCTCGGCATCGCGCAAAGTCCTGCTGAAAAAGGCAAGCGGCTGCCAAGCCCCGGCAACATGCTGCTCTACAACCGCCCCTATGGCCACGTCTGATGCATCAGTAGTGAGCGCTATGCTGGCCGTTGGGTCTGGATGTGCCAACAACGCAGCGTCTGCCAGGGCTGCCTTAACCTCTGAGAATGCGCGTTCCCCGGAGCGGGAATGCGCATTCGTTCCCACTCCGAAATAAACTCAGCCTCATCTTTTCACGCTCTCCACACTGGTGACCCCAACGTGATTGGAGAGCGTGAAAAGATGAGGCTGAGTTTATTTCTCATTGCAGGTTTATTAACATTCACGTATCTCCAACATCCTCTCAAACAGAAAAGAGGCCCATCCTCCCACATCTGTCCCTTTTATACCTGGGACATCAAAGTACAGAGTCACATTGTCTTTAATCCCAAGACGCAATACATAAACCCCCAGGTCTTCTCCTCTCCCCCAAAACCCTGGTGGTCAGGAAGTCTCTCAAGGCCATCTCAAAAGATCACATTTCTCATCCTCCTGTTATCCCCAGGAGACCCAGACTTATTGTTCATTCTGAGACGTGGGCAACAGTAATATACATATGCAGCCTAAGCAACTCAAATATGTGTGCCACATGACCCCCCCCCCCCCAAACGTCTAAAATGAAACAATACAACACAGTCTGCACATTATGGTAAAATCACAAACATCAGTCCACATCTGCGCGGCGCCTTTAAGCCCAAACGGCATGTGCAAAAACTCAAAAAGGCCAAACGGAGTTATTACCGCTGTTTTGGGAATGTCATCAGCGCGTACTGGGACTTGATGGTACCCGCGGACCAAGTCTATTTTAGAAAAAATGCGCGCCCCCGCCAGATGAACGTAAAAATCTTGAATATGGGGGATTGGGTAGCGGTCGTGCGCTGTAACGTTGTTCAACCTGCGGAAATCACCGCAAGGTCGCCACGAGCCGTCCGCTTTAGGGACCATGTGGAGCGGGGAAGCCCATGGGCTATTCGAACACCGGATGATGCCCAACTTTTCAAGGTTGGCGAACTCCTCGCGCCCTATGGTCAGTTTAGCTGCATCCAAGCGCCGAGCTTTTGCAAAAATGGGGGGACCTGGCGGTAGTAATAAAATGCTCCACTCCGTGTTTAGCGACGACCGCTGAAAATGTGGGAACTGTGAGTGCTGGAAACTGAGTGAGGAGAGTGTGGAACTTACCGCCTGCCGTAGCGATGTTGGCTTGTGCTGTGGGCGGGGTCACTCGAGCTGCACAAGGGATAGAGTAAAAAGAGAGTGCATTAACCAAGCGTCTATTAGGAAGATCAACCAACAACCCATGTGAGCACAGAAAATCAGCACCTAACATGTTGAAACTCACCACAGCTATAATAAAAGTCCACTCATATGTACGGCTGTGCAGGGACAGAAGCAGAGTCCTTTCACCGACGGTCTTAATGCTCGAGCCGTTCGCCGCTGATGCTCCGTGACTCCCGGGGCCTGCCAGCAGGTCAGCATAGGTTGGCATGATGAAACTCACTTGGGAGCCTGTGTCCACGAGGAATTGCCTCCCAGAACGAGCATCCGTCAAGTAGAGCAGCTTGTTCTGTTCACCGAGGGCCGCAGCTGCTACCGACTCCCGGTTCTGGCGTTTCCCGAGCTCTTGAACTGACACGGTGGAATACACTTGCGTGCCCTCTCTGCGAAGCGGCGATGGTAAAAACAGAGGTCGTCTCCTCTGCGATGTTTGATCTTCACCGCCGCCGTTGCCGGTGGTTCTGCCTCTGCCGCCTCTGGCCCCCTGCCATTCCCGGCCGTCGCGCCGAGGTCTGTCGCTGCTGCGGTGGCTGTGTGCCGTCTGCTGGCGTTGATAATCCGCTGTGCCTCCTGGGCCAGCGCGCAGAAGTCCTGCTGGGCCACAAACTGTGAACCTGCCAGGGTCGCCCTCGTCTCCGACGGTAGGGTTCTCAGGAAAATGTGGGTGAAGAGGAAATCGTCGTCGTCTGTGCCTCTCAGCCTCAGCATGTCTTCCATCAGGTCGACAGGCGTGCTTTCTCCCAAGTCGTTCAGGGCCAGGAGTCACTCTGCTCTCTCCTGGGCTGAGGGAGTGAAACGCTGAATGAGCGCAGCCTTCAACCCGCCGTATTTGTCGCCAGTGGGTGGGCGCTGCACCAGGCTCTGCACATGTCGAGCTGTGCGGTTGTCGAGCTTGGCGATAACGTGGTAGAATTTCGTGTCATCTGCCGTTATTCCCCCGAGAGCGAACTGAGCCTCGGCCAAGAGGAACCAGGAGTCCGGGTTGTCCTGCCAGAATTCTGGTAGTTTGACTGAGACTGTGTTTGCCCGGCTGGTTCCTGGCGAGTCCGGTTCAGGGGAATCGCTTCTGCCCATGATACGTCGTAAGGTCACCAGTGTGTAGAGCGTGAAAAGATGAGGCTGACTTTATTTCTCAGTTCAGGTTTATTAACATTCACGTATCTCCAACATCCTCTCAAACAGAAAAGAGACCCATCCTCCCACATCTGTCCCTTTTATACCTGGGACATCAAAGTACAGAGTCAGATTGTCTTTAATCCCAAGACACAATACATAACCGGTTCCGGTTCTGCTGGACCGGTGGCGCCACACGAGTAGGCTGCCCGTTGCAACAGCCTTTTTTTTATCTTCCTTCTTCTTTCTACACCTTTCACTCTGTATATATATCACGGACGCACAGATCGCCCCGGGGGTCTCCCGGGTCGGCGGACGGAGCCACGGTTTGCAGCGGGAGACACTACAGCGGGGAGGAGCTAGTGCTAACTAGCACTTGGCCGCCGCCCGGTGCTAATGGGAAACTCGACATACCGGGAGCTGTAGCGAAAACGACGCGGGTGCCGGGCTGGAGTTTAGGCGGCGTGCAAGAAATATAAGACAGAATAATAAAGAGCGATGGCAAGAACCAAGCAGACCGCCCGTAAAATCTACTGGAGGAAGAAGCCCCCCAGGAGACAGCTAGCCACCAAGGCTGCTCGGAGAGGCGCTCTGGCCACCGGCAGAGTGAAGAGGCCTCGCCGTCACAGGCCCGTGGCTCTGAGAGAGATCCGTCGCTGCCAGAAATCCACGGAGCTGCTCATCCGTAAGCTGCCCGTCCAGCGCCTGGTGAGGGAGATCGCTCAGGACTTCAAAACCGTCCTGCGTTTCCTGAGCTTCGCCGTCATGGTTCTGCAGGAGACCAGCGAGGCCCACCTGGTGGTCTCTTCTTTGCTAAGGGGGTCACCATCATGCCCAAAGACTTCCAGCTGGCCCGCCGCATCCGCGGAGAGAGAGCTTAGACTTTCTGCTGCACATTCACCAACCAACCATAATGCTCTGCACTGTGTGTCTATATATATACATTTATAGTAATATGGACATATGTTTACTAGATGTTGTTTTTTCTTGCCTTCTGATTGTTGCTCTGAGTGTTGCTATCCCTGTGCTGTTGCAATCCTGGAATTTCCCCATTGTGGGACTAATAAAGGCTTATCTTATCTTATCTTATCTTATAAACCCCCAGGTCTTCTCCTCTCCCCCAAAACCCTGGTGGTCAGGAAGTCTCTCAAGGCCATCTCAAAAGATCACATTTCGCATCCTCCTGTTATCCCCAGGAGACCCAGACTTATTGTTCATTCTGAGACGTGGGCAACAGTAATATACATATGCAGTCTAAGCAACTCAAATATGTGTGCCACAAAAGCATAATTTTATTCAAATAGTGCTTTTTTTAGTGTATAACACTAGCACTGGTTTCAGATTGTTCCAGATATTATTAACCCTTGGTGAAACAGAGGCATACAGTAATCGGTTAGTGCGTCTGTTTGTGGCTATGTGTATCTGTCCGTCTGTCTGTCTATCTGTCTGCCCCCCTCTCTGTTTCAGCTCTCCCGGTCAAAATTAAGTGGAACTGAAGGCTTGTATCATTGTATCACCATATTATCTCAACTTGTAATTTGCCAGAATTACGAAATAACTTTTTTTTTAAAAATAAATACAAATTTCACTCACCATTTCTCTGTCAATGCCGCAGCGAAAAAAGGTATTGTAATAACTCTCCCAGGTCAGTAGAGGTTGGAGTGCCACTTTTTTACAGCCGCCCATGCTACCATGCCACAGGCACCGAGGCACAGAACCTTGGTGCTTTCATTTAAAGGGCCTATATCATGCAAAATCGACTTTTTTGAGCTTTTAAGCATGTTATTATGTTAATTCCTCACCAAAAACACCCCCAAAGTGGTATTTTGCTCCATTCATGCATCTCTGAGTATTCCTCCTCAACCCTGCTCTCTGAGCTGCTGCTCCGCCCTGTCCCTGATAATGATTGGGTCCCCACGTTCATACGTATGAACGTGGGTGAGCCGCCCACTCCAGGAAGTGCCTGTGCTGCCAGCACCGCCCCCAGGCTAACGCACACACCCACTTTCTCCGCGCAGCTAACGGAGTGGTGATTGGCAAAACTCCTTCACTTTAGCATTGACGCTGTGAAGAAGTAGTTCCTCTCGCACCTAATCTGCTCAGTTACAACAACTGTTTGCTTTTTTACTTAAGACAATGTCTTCTAAGTGGCCTAAATGTGTCTTTGGCTGTGAGAGATTTAGGAATTTGTTCAGCCTTCCTAAAGAAGAGCCTACTCGTCAGAAATGGTTGGAGTCATGAAATGGGCGGCAGCCACAAGAAGGAGAGGCGGAGTCTCAGAGATCGAGGCATCTTACTTCCAGGTTGGAAAAGTAGCTTGTAAAAATAACTCAAAATTCATTCTCCAGTGTACCAAAGGTAATATACTATCACATACATGCATATAGTTTACTCTGAAAGGCTTAAAATAGCATGATATAGGCCCTTTAACAAGCTTTATGCCAAATGTGACACTTTGGTAATGGACCCAGAAGCAGACCCTGACAAGTCTGTATGGTGATCTAACCCAGTTTATTTACAGGGTGAAAGTGATGTGATCTGAAAGGAACTGGCAAACCCTGCGGTGATAGAACAGAAGAGGAAAATGGTGAGTATTCAGCTGAACAACTGCAGGTAATATTAGGATTGTTTCTCTTCCAGGTGGAGCTGAAGACCACACGGTGAGAATATTTGCAGGTTCTTCCTCCTCTCGGGTTGTGCAGAGTTGGATAAGGTAGGGAAGGTGATCAGGACAAAGTAAGAGTTTGCCCTGGCTGGAAACTTTGGGAAGAGTTAATCAAATATTGCTTGAGATTTGTTTAAAGGTCAGAATGACCCAAGTTTAGTGACCAGTTTGTCTGCTGCTAACTGAGCTCAGTGGAAGGTCCATGGGGAGAAGGTAGGTATTTAAGAAGAGAATTAAGTTGAGATGAAAAGTTTTCCTTACACTAGTGATGGGACTTCCAGCGCCAGAGTTTTGGCATGTGTGCCGAGTAATCCAGGAAATATTTTGCAAAGCGCGTATCGAGGCGTGTACTGATGACTTATGTGATGATGTCTGAAGCCTCGCCGGCCGGTTGTGCCACATAACTGAGTCGGGAAGCGGTTCAAGATTTGATGTGCAACATGAAGTAAATTAAGCAATGGTACACAATGGAGAATCCCCATCTCTCATGTTTTGTGTTGTCAGATCTTTGACTGTGTATGTGATTTGTTGCAGCCAATCTTCATTTTCAGATGGAGCCAGCACCAAAAAGATGGACTTCTTCCATTTGGGAACATTTTGATCTAATTTCTCCCAATAAGATATTTACAGTTGTTAAGGTGGATGCATTTTTCACAAATAGTGGATATTTCTTGTCATTTATTTATTTTCAATTTATTTTTATTTGCAAGGTCTGTTGTATTTCAAAGAGCTTAGATACAACAATAACACACCATCTATGCCAGGGATAGGCAGTGAGGGCCATTCCACTGCAGATTTTCTGTTCCACTCAGTTTCTTCCGTAGGTGTTTGCACTGATGAGCTTCAAGGATTGCTAATTAGAGAAAGCAACTGCTGAAGAGATTGGGTGGAACAGAAAACCTGCAGTGGAATAGCCCTCCATGGCATATAGTTGCCCATACTATACTGATCTATACTGAGGCACTATTGTGCCCTGCATGAGAATAAGGACAACAGTGGTGAATGTACTGGGAAAGACAGAAACGTGTCTACCCTACACTGTACACACTTGCAGAAGCCTTCCTTTGCTCACCTGCATCCTCTGTGCCCTGTGAGAGAGTATTCTGAAAAGCCGGTGAAATAATCTAAAAAAAAAAAACCAACAACAACAAACAAACATCATCTTAGTCCAAAGATTGTTGAAAAGTTATTATTTCTTAATAAAAATTGATAAGTAACACAAGCACTTTCACTGTAGTCACCCCAGTTTTATTTCTTTTTTCCCTTATGATCATTGATATTTCTTATTTTCTTAAAGGACAGTACATTTATTGAAATGAAAAAATACACATCAAACCAATAATGCCCTTGTAAAAATCTGTATGTTGTGTACTTTTTGTCCAGTAGATGGCTTAGTAGAGCAAATGATGTTTCATATGAAGCTTCGTCCATAGGAACCAATCTGATGAAAAGCTTCAATGCTTCAAGAAAGCCTCATCTGGCTATCACTACCTTACACAGGTCCAACATTGGAGAAGTGAAAGTGACTGCACAGGAGAGATCCCAGGTTGGCACACACGGCTGAAGGCAAGTGTTTCTCTGGCAAAAAGAGGCCAAAGACAGACAAACTGATCTTTATAGCAGCAGGGAGAGGCAGGTGATAATCAGCACAGCAAGTCTTGATTAGCAATCAGCAGAGATGGCAGAGGAGACCGGGCATGCACCAACTTTGGAATACTACAAAATGTCAAACTTTAAAAAAAAAAAAAAAGCTGTTAAAAACATGCATTTTTATAAAGCACTTTTAAGTCCTCTTAAAGTGGACTTCTGGTTGTAAAAGTGTATTTGACTTTTGAGAGACAGACCTCCACCACCATCACCAAATGCCAAAAATTATTTTGAGTATAAATTTGGGCCAAATCCTGTGGACTAAACAATTCAATTATTGAACTATGTTTTGGTTAATATGGTCAGGCACAGCCCAGTTTTCAAAAACTGTTTTCTGATTAAATATGGTCAGTACTAAATGGACTAAACACAGCCCAATTTTCAATGTCTATTTTTGGGTTAAATTAAGGCTTGGACCGACGGACCTGATTTAGCCCAAAATACAATGTCTAAATTATGGCTTGTGCTTGTGGGGGTGATCACCGAAAATGGGACTTACATGCAGAAAAGCCAAACAAAAGTCATCATTAACACTTAAAGCAGAAAAACAACAAGTTTACAGTGAACTAAAGAAAAGAGATCATGAACTTTGGCCGACTGGATGAAAGTGATATTCAGTGATGATTCACAAATCTGCATTGGGCAAGGTGATGATGCTAGAACTTTTGCTTCATGCCATTTCATTGAAGTTCATAAAGATGACTACTTGAAGAAAACATGGAAATTTCCACAGTCATTGATGATATGGAGCTTCATGTCACGTAAAGGTATGGAGGAGATGGCAGTCATTACATCTTCAATAAATGCACAAGTTTATATAGAAAGTTTGGACACTTTTCTTATTCCATCAGTTGAAAAGATGTTTGGTGATGATAAAAATATTTTCCAGGATGATCATGCAGCTTGCCATCGGGTAAAAAACATGAAAACTTTCCTTCAAGAAAGACGTGTCAATGCCATACCCTGCAAATTATGCTGACCTTAATCCTATTGAAAATCTATGGTGGAAATTGAAGAAAATGGTCCATGACAAGACTCCAACCTGCAAAGCTGGTCTGGCAACAGCAATAAGAGAAAGTTTGAGCTGGACTGATGAAGAATGCTGTTTGTAAATAGTTATGTCCATGCCTCAGAGAACTGAAACTGTGATAAAAGCCAGAGGTGGTGCAACAAAGTACTAGTGGTGTAGTTTTTTTTTTTGCATGCTTCCACACAATATTTTCCTCAGAATTTAATGATTCCAATTTTTTATTTTGTGATTTGATTTTGTGTACTTTACTGATGCCCTGAGGGGAAATTCAGGGCATCTACCTGGATGGATGAAGCAGCCATGGTACGGCGCTATCCCTTCACCATTTACACACACATTGACACCTAGGGCTACTTTAGAGTCTCCAATTAACCTAACCTGCATGTTTTTGGTCTGTGGGAGGAAACCAGAGAAATCCCGGAGTAAACCCACGCAGACACGGGGAGAACATGCAAACTCCACACAGATCACTGTTGGTCAGGGGCTGGGATTGAACCCAGGATCCCATGGTCAAGGGTGAATTGCTGTGCTGCCACAGTGCTAACCACTGCATCACCTTACCGCCCATATTCTTATTTTTTAATTTTTCCTCTGCTTGTCTAACAAAAAAATTGCGACTGACAACAACTTTCTTTCACTCTTTTCTTGAAGCCAGAAGGTTGGCATTTTGAATAAAAACTGCTTTGGGATATGTCTGATTAGTTTATTTTGCTTTTCATTTTAAATTTAATCGTATTTATTTATTTATTTATTTCAAATTTAAACAACTCAGTAAACATCCTTCAAGAGTGGTGACTCCATAATTTTTGTCAGTGGTTGTATGTTAACATGCCAACAAATAAGGGAGGGGAGCACCATATATGGCACTGTCAAACATTTGTGCAACATGACAACTGCAACACGGCAATATATGTATGTAGCTGAGTTTTATTGCTTTTTTGATTGATAATCTCGGCGCCACACCAGTCGGCTGCCTTTTGCAACAGCGGCTCGATTCCGAGTTTTTTTTCCCTTCCTCTCTCTTTTGATCACTTTTTTTTTTTTTTTTTTTCACCCCACTTATATCACGGACACACAGATCGTCCTAAATGTCTCCTGAGCCGGTGGACGGAGCCACTGTCTATAGCAGGATACGATACAGCAGAGAACAGCTGCTAGCATTCAACCGCCACCCGGTCCCATTGGAAAAACTCGACATACCGAGTGAACTGAGGCGAAAACGCCGCGGCTGCCGGGCTGGAGTAAGGCGGAGGACAAAAAATATAAGGTACAGACCCTCCCTTCCATCTGTTGTCATGGGAAATGTACGGTCGATACTGGGAAAGTTAGATGAGCTAGCGGCTATCTCCCGTTATGATAGCACATACCGGGAGTGCTCTCTCCTTTTGTTTACTGAGACGTGGCTAACTGAACTAGCAGCAGATGCTAACATTGAGCTGGAGGGTTTTCACATGATACGAGCTGACCGAACACCAGACAGTGGCAAGGCTAGGGGCGGTGGAGTGATCATGTATGTTAACAACAACTGGTGCAGACCGGGACATATCACTGTTAAACAACGACACTGCAGCAAAGACATTGAGTTGCTAGCTGTTAGCATGAGGCCTACATATCTCCCGAGAGAACACTCACACGTGATCTGCATTGTTGTTTATGCAAATCCGACGGCGAACGCTGGGACAGCACGTGACGTCATCCATTCAGTAACCAGCAGGCTGCAGACAGAACACCCAGATGCTCTTCTCCTCATCTCAGGCGATTTCAACCATGTTTCACTGTCTCCCATTCTACCCACGTTCACCCAGTATGTCACATGCCACACTAGAGACAATAAAACACTGGATTTATTCTACGCAAACACTAAGGAGGCGTACACCTCATCACAACTACCCCCACTCGGGAGATCGGATCACAACTTGGTTCATCTCCGGCCGGTGTACAAACCCCTAGTGCACAGACAACCTCCGGCCATGCACACTGTGGAGTTATGGTCTGAGGAGACAATGGACACCCTAAAGGGCTGTTTTGAAGCCACCGCCTGGAAGCAGCTCTGCGATCCACATGGTGAGGACATCGATGGCCTCATTCACACCTTCACGGGCTACCTCAGCTTCTGTGTGGACAAATCCGTTCCCACCAAGACCATACGGCGTCACTCAAACAACAAACCCTGGATCAACCCTGAGATAAAAACACTTCTGAGAGAGAAGAAGAGGATCTTCAGGTCGGGGAACAGGGAGATGCTGAAGTCCGTACAGAGGGAGCTGAGGAGAAAGATCAGAGAAGGCAAGGACAGCTTCAGGAAGAAGATGGAGGACAAGCTGCAACAGAGCGACATCAGCGGGGTCTGGAGAAACCTCAAAACCATCTCGGGGCTCCAGAATACCTCCCCCCAGGCCACAGGGGGCAGGGAGTGGGCGAACAACCTGAATCTGTTTTTCAATAGATTTGACCAACCGCCCTCCCCCCTGACTGCACAACAACCACTGCTGCCTCTAAAGAAATCAAGTCCTGCTGCCCACTCCCCACTCTACCAACACCCCCCCACTCCCAACACACAGCCCCCCATCCTGACCCTGACCAGGACCCAGGTGAGGACGGAGCTGAGGAAGATCAAGGCGAGGAAGGCGCCGGGACCGGACGGCATCAGCGCAAAGCTCCTCAAGTCCTGTGCAGACCAGCTGTGTGGGATTGTGACGTATATCTTCAACATGAGCCTGAAACTGGGGAGGGTACCACAGCTGTGGAAAACATCTTGTGTGGTACCTGTACCAAAAACTTCCCACCCCAAAGACCTGAACAGCTACAGACCGGTGGCCTTGACGTCCCACTTGATGAAGACCCTGGAGAGACTGCTCCTTGCTCACCTCCGCCCCCTGGTGGAACCAGCGATGGATCCACTCCAGTTCGCCTACCAGCATGGCATTGGGGTGGAGGATGCGGTGATCTTCCTCCTTCACCGTTCTCTGTCCCACCTGGAGAAGCCCGGGAATATGGTGAGGATCATGTTCTTTGACTTCTCCAGTGCTTTCAACACCATCCAACCGATGATCCTGAAGGACAAGCTGCTGCGCGCAGGGGTGGACCAGCACCTGTCATCATGGATCCTGGACTACCTCACGAACCGGCCTCAGTTTGTGAGAACCCGGGACTGTGTGTCCGACACGATCATCAGTAGCACGGGGGCCCCCCAGGGAACGGTGCTGGCTCCCTTCCTGTTCACTCTTTATACTGCGGACTTCTCACACAACACAACACACTGCCATCTACAGAAGTTCTCTGATGACTCTGCGATCGTTGGCCTCATCTCCAATGGAGATGAAGCTGAGTACAGAGGGCTTATCCAGGACTTCGTGGACTGGTGCCATCGGAACTGCCTCCAGATCAACGCGAGGAAAACTAAGGAGCTGGTGGTGGACTGCCGCAGGCATGGGCAGCCCCTCACAGTACCAGTAAATATACAGGGAACAGACATCGAGATGGTGACATCCTATAAGTACCTGGGTATTCATCTGAACAATAAACTAGACTGGTCACACAATACTGATGCACTCTACAAGAAGGGACAGCGCAGGCTGTTCCTGCTGAGGAGACTCAGGTCTTTTGGTGTACAAGGGGCGCTGCTGAAGTCATTCTATGACACGGTGGTGGCATCAGCCATCACTTTTGGAGTGGTCTGCTGGGGCAGTGGCATTACTGCAGCCGATAGGAAGAGACTGAACAAACTGATTAAGAAAGCTAGCTCTGTCCTGGGGCAGCGCCTTGATCCGATGGAGGAGATAGGAGAGAGAAGGACGGTGGCTAAACTGTCATCTCTGCTGGAGTCCGAGTTCCACCCTATGCAGGACATACTGAATGCACTGAGGAGCTCATTTAGCAGCAGACTACATCATCCCAGGTGCACAACCGAGAGGTTTCGTAGGTCCTTCCTACCAACGGCTGTCAGACTGTACAACCTAAGCAGGGCTGCTCGCAGAGATAGCAAAAAGACGTAACAAACTAATAGTTTTTTGAATGCAAAAGATGCAATAGACTTACACAATGGTCCTCTCCGGCATACAACTAGGAACATACCGGTCGCTATGGAGGGTGAGAATATGTATGGGCACATAATCATACCATGTAGGATAACTAAGTAGACGGTTATGCTGTTTCATTCCATCTAGCAACAATGCTCTGCACTGTGTGTGTTTATATATTTGCATATTTATTCCATCTAGCTACAATGCTCCGTACTGTGGGTGTTTATATATTTATATATCTACATATTATTCCATCTAGCTACATTGCTCCGCACTGTGTGTGTTTATATACTTGCATATTTATTCCACCTAGCTGCAATGCTCCGTACTGTGGGTGTTTATATATTTACATATTTATTCCATCTAGCTACAATGCTCTGCACTGTGTGTTCATATATTCATATATTTATTCCATCCAGCTACAATGCTCTGCACTGTGTGTCTGTGTGTGTGTGTATATATATATATTTTATAGTAATACGTACATATGTTTATTAGCTGCTCTTGCTTGCTTGTTTTTTTTCTTGCCTTCTGATTGTTGCTCTGAGTGTTGCTATCCCTGTGCTGTTGCAATCCTGGAATTTCCCCGTTGTGGGACTAATAAAGGCTTATCTTATCTTATCTTATCTTAATGCCAGGGGCTCTGTCATAAGATCAGCAATGTGCAGGAGCTCCAATTACAATGACTTTGCTCTTTTTGACATCATTCAGACCCAACTACGTGTTTCAATATCCTGAATGTGTACTGGTTAATAGGTTCCTGCCATGTTTAAACCAGAAGAAGACTTGAGGGCATTCCTAGGATGCACTGGAGAGATTATGTTTCTCATCTAGGTGGGGAATTTCTCTGTATTTTTCCTCTGAAGAGCTGAAGGTTTTACCAAAGGCATGAGAGATCTTTGTTTCTCTCCTTTGAAGTCTGCCTTCATGGACCAAATAAATTGGATGAGTCATCATCATCATAGCAGTCTGTTGTCGGCGACTATGACTGTTTCATTTAGGTCTGATCAGATTCCCCCACACAGCTCTGTCCTTAGCCTTCCGCTGCCAGGAACTCCTGTGTATGTCCAACTTCTTCAAGTTTCTTTTTACAGTGTCTTTAAATCTGAGCCTTGGTCTACCCTGATTGTGTTTGCCCTCGCATAACTGTGAGTAGAGTAACTGCCGAGGGAGACGCTGGTGGTCCATCCTTTCAACATGTCCGAGCCATCTCAGGTTCATCTGTACTGTATTAGCATGTCCTCCATTGATGGTAGACCAGCTCATTTCAACACTTCTATGTTGGCTATCTTGTCTTTCCATGAGATGTTCATTATGGCTCGAAGGTGTCTCATCATGTACGTGTGGAGTTTCTTCACCTGCACTCTGTAGACAGTCCAAGTCTCAGCACTGTGTAATAGAGTAGCCAGTACTGTCGCTCTGTACACTTTGCATTTCACACGGATAGACACATGTCGACTGTTCCACAGTCTCTCCCTCAAGTTTCCAAACACAGCGCTCGCTCTTCCCATTCTGAGAGATAGTTCATCCTCCAGCCTAGCATTCTCTGAAACAGTACTCCCTAGGTACTTGAAAGTCTTGCACTTGACTAGTGGCTCTGTACCAATGCTGATCTCTTCTGGTAGTGATGTTGGTAACTGGAACTTTGGTGGTTGATAAAGGCACTCTGTCTTCTTGATGTTGATTTTGAGGCTGAATTGGCTAGCTGCTCTTGCAAATTTCTCCACTAGAGATTGCATATCTTCCACGCTGTGTTCAACTAGAGCACTGTCATCGGCAAAGAGCATTTCTCTTACTACCTTTATCGATGTCTTAAAGTCTGCTTCTTTCCTTGTTTGAATGTATACTCCTTCTGAAGTGTCTTTGAAGGCCACCTCAAGCATGGCTGCCAGATATAGCGAGAAGAGTGTAGGTGCCAGCACACACCCTTGTTTCACCCCGTTGCTTACTGAAAAGTCTTTAGATACTGAACCACTCATTGCCACGTTTGCTTGCATACCTGTATGGAGTGCCTCGATCAGGCTGACAAACTTCTCTGTACAACCATATTTCTTGAGTACCTGCCAAAGTCCTTGTCGTGAAACAGTATTGAAGGCTTTACTGAAGTCTATGAAGACTACATAAAGCGGCATGTTCTGTTCGATACACTTTTCTTGAACCTGTTTCAAGCAGAAAATCATGTCCATTGTGCTTCTTCCACTTCTAAAGCCGCACTGGGTTTCCGGTAGTACATTCTGCGAGATGTGTTCACTGAATCTGTTAAGTAGTACACGTGAGAGAATCTTACCAACAGTGGCTAGCAGTGATATACCTTGATAATTTCCACAATATTTCCTGTCACCTTTCTTGAACAAAGGCACAATACTTGCATCCTTCCAGTCTTGAGGTACTTTCTGGGCATCCCATATCTCTTGGATGAGCTTGTGCAGGCAGTTGGTCAGCTGAACACCACCAAATTTCCACACTTCTGCTGGAATTCCATTCCTTCCTGGAGCTTTACCATCTTGTGTTGTCCTGATAGCTGCCATTAGTTCATCAAAATTTGGTGGTTCATCCAGACTTGATACAGCTGGTTGCTGCACTAGAGCTTCTTTAGCCTCTTCAGTGAGATCTCCAGGGTTGTTCAGTAGTTGGTCAAAGTGGTCTGCAAATCTGTCCAGGATCTTGTCTTTCTCCTGCAAAACCATTTCACCATCCTTAGCCTTTAGTTGGATCAATCCTCTTGGTTTATGGCCGTAGATTTCTCTCAAACTTGTGAAGAATGCTTTCATGTCCTTCCTGTCTGCTGCAGTTTGAAGTTTCTCCGCTTTTTTATCCCACCAGTTAGACTTCATCTCTCTGGTGTACTTCTGTAGCTCACTCTGAGCCTTTGAGTATTTCATCTTCTTCGACCTTGTGTTACACTGTAGGTTTTCCTGCCTAGTTGTATTCCTTGCTTTTAGTAGTTTCTTCAGGAGTTCATCATGCTCATCAAACCAATCGTGATGTTTCCTCTCAGGGTGGCCTAATATATCACTCGCAGTCTGATACACCATATCCTTCAGTGTTGCCCATTTCTCTTCTATGTCATTCTCTGAGTTGTTGCTGTCCCAGTCTTTAAAGTTTTCATCTATTTCCCGTGTGAGTTCTTCCTGCTTCTTTTGGCCTTTCAGTGCACTAGTGTTTAGCTTCCGTGGTGGCTCCGCACCCGTCCTGCAGTGCTGTTTTCGTCTGCCAATCCTTAATCTAGATCTCAGCATAACATGATCAGTACCACAGTCCGTGCCTCTCATTGCTCTGGTGTCCAATACATCCCTTATGTCTCTCTGCCTGACTATGATGTAGTCTAATAAGTGCCAGTGCTTGGATCTTGGGTGCATTCATGTCTTCTTGTGTGTGTCCTTGTGCTTAAATAGAGTGTTGGTTATCACAAGGTTGTATTCTGAACATAGTGCAAGTAGAAGTTCTCCATTAGCATTGCACTTACCTACTCCATGACTGCCTAGCACTCCTTTCCATTTCTCAGTGTCCGAACCAACTCTGGCATTAAAATCTCCAACGAGTATCAGGCTGTCATCAGTCGGTACACTCCTGGTAGTCTCACGTAAATCACTGTAGCACTCTTCCTTCACCTCCTCTGTGTTGGTCATTGTTGGGGCATATACACGGATGAGTGTGGCATACATCTTCCGCTGCAGTGGGAGTCTCATAGTTATTATCCTGTCGTTGATTGGCACCGGTTCCTCATCAAACATTGGTGCTATCTCCTTTCTAACTGCAAAGCCCACTCCTGCTTCTCTCCTTTCTTGAGTTGATCTCCCACTCCAAAAGAAGATGTACCCATGGTCTTCCAAGCTGTCATATCCAGGCAATCTTGTTTCACTAAGTGCAGCTATGTCTACATTGTACCTGTTCATTTCCAGGGCCACAAGCATGGTCTGTCTTTCTGGGCGCTGTGATGTTGTTCTGTTCAACAGAGTGCATACATTCCATTCTGCTACATACAACGCTGCTGTTTTCCTCTTCTTTTGTCTTCCTGCTCCTAGCTTACTTTTCACTGCCTGTCGGAGTGTGAACAGATCAGCGCAGACCTTGTAAGCCCAGACGACATCCAAGCCGGTACGAGTTGCTTTCTGATTGACCATTTCATGAAACTGCTTGCAAAGTCCAAGATGGCAGCATGTGTATTGTCTGCTCAGTGTCTCTCTGGATTAAGTTGTTTTTAATGGATTTTATTGCATTTAAATCTCTTTTTATAAGTTGCAGTTGATATTTTTATAGAAATCTCTTCACATGCTTCAAGTAAATTGTGGACTTTTAATGAGTTTAATGATTTTTTAACAAATTTAAAGAATACTGCTATCACCTTTGAGTTTGGCTAACAGATCTGGGCCTGTGCCCAGGACGAGTTGGCTGGCTGGGCTTGTGGCATTCCCCTGGAAAGAGGGCTGGGCGGCCTGTGCTCCTCCTGGGGGCTGAGCTGGTTAGCTTGGGTCTGCAACACCTCCCTGGAGACTTGGCTGGGAGGCTGATACTTCTCTTGGAGCTGAGCTAACTAGCTTGGGCCCACAACATCCCCCTGGAGATTGGGCTGAGATGCCTATATTCCTCCTGGAGCTGAGCTAACTAGCTTGGGCCTGCAACATCCCCCTGGAGACTGGGCTGGGAGGCCGATATTCCTCCTGGAGCTGAGCTAACTAGCTTGGGCCTGCAACAACTCCCTGGAGACTGGGCTGGGAGGCCTACATCCCTCCTGGAGCTGAGCTAACTAGCTTGGGTTTGCATCATCTCCCTGGATACTGGGCTGAAAAGCCTGTACTTCTCCTGGAGCTGAGCTAGCCAGCTTGGGTCTGCAACATCCCCCTGGATACTGGGCTGTAAGGCTTATATTCCTCCTGGAGCTGAGCTAACTAGCTTGGGCTTGTAACATCTCCCTGGAGACTGGGCTGGGAGGCCTACATCTCTCCTGGAGTTGAGCTTACTAGCTTGGGCCTATAATATTTTCCTGGATATTGGGTTGGAAGGCCTATATTCCTCCTGGAGCTGAGATAACTAGCTTGGGCCTGCAACACCTCCCTGCAGTATTTGTAAGAACTTTTAAGCTGCTGATGTGCAGAAAGTGGAGGACAATGGCATTTTTTATTATTTTAATATGCTTGTTGGCAGCCTGGGACACGAGATCAAATAATGTTCCCTGGGTGAGTACCCATGTCAAGGCTGCACGGTGGCGCAGTGGTTTAGCACTGTGGCAGCACAGTTTACCCTCGGCCGGGGGATCGCGGGGATCATGAGATCATGGGTTCGATTCCAGCCCCTGACCAACAGTGAGCTGTGTGGAGTTTGCATGTTCTCCCCGTGTTGCGCGGGTTTACTCCGGGATTTCTCCGGTTTCCTCCCGCACACCAAAAACATGTAGGTTTAGGGCGCTCGCGCACGCAGCGACCAGCAGCCGGTGGCTTGTCACCAGACTGCAAACCAAATCTACCTACGGTTACAAATAAGTAACAAAAAAAAAAAAAAAAAAAAAAAAAATGTGTTGTGTTTTTGGGACACCTACTATAGTGGCACTGATTCTAATGTTGTTTATGAGCAATCGCAGACTCATTTGGTCTGGGTCTTAAATTCCTGGACAGAGGCACCAAGGGAATTACTTAAACTCCAAAATGCTCTTATTTTATATGACCTCACACTTCTGCTCAATGAAAAGAATCGCCTGGCTTCAATATATAAAAATTCTGCTTCAAAAGGTGATGTGAAACAAAGATTGATGATTGTCCTACTTTTACTACTATCTGTAAATGTGCAACCAAACTCTGGACCTGATCTGCAATGTATCCGGACTCCTGCTGATTTTAAATCAATGTCTGGTCTTAAATTTATTCATCTTAATGTGCGCAGTTTACTTCCTAAAATGGACATGGTCAAAATTTGGATTAGATCAGCTGATCCGGATGTTGTGATCATCTCTGAAACGTGGCTGACAAAAGCTGTCACAGACGATGATATTAGTATAAATGGATATAATATCTTCCGTACTGACAGGCCTAAAAAAGGTGGTGGTGTAGCCGCCTATGTTAAATCAAGATTTGATGCTTCAATTGTCTTGTCTAAGTCCATTCCTAAGCAGATGGAGTTTTTGGCCTTGAATATGGAAATAGCCAAATCCCTTTCTATAACTGTTGTTGGCTGTTATAGACCTCCATCTGCCACCAAGGAGGCATTATCATCCTTAAAGCATCTTCTGTCCAAATTAAACTACAATGAGCTTTTAATGGCAGGAGACTTCAATTGGGATTGGTTAAACGTAGCTTCTGAAGAATTTAAATCTTTCTGTGATTCTGTAAGTTTTAGCCAGTTGATTAACTATCCAACTAGGCCAAATATTAAAAGTCCTGAAAAGTCCACTTTGATTGACTTAGTTCTAACAAATGCTCCACATAAATTTTCATCTGCGGGTGTTTTTTGCAGTGATTTGAGTGATCATTGTGTTGTTGTAGCGTGCAGAGATACAAAAATTCCTAAATGTAAACCGAGCATTATTTTCAAGCGGAATTTGAAGAATTTTAATGAACAAGCTTATCATCATGACTTGTCCTTGGTTAACTGGGAACATTTAGGCCTGTTGCCAGACGTTGAGTTAGTGTGGACCTTCTTTAAAGAAAACTTTGAGAAAATTGTAAATAAACATGCTCCTAGAAGGAAATTCAGAGTAAAGGGGCATGAAAACCCCTGGTTCTCTCCAGAACTGTCTGACGCCATTTATCAGCGTAATGTGGCTTGGGCCAAAGCCAGGAAAAGTGATACTGCCAGTGATTGGTCTATTTTTAGACAACTGAGAAATAAATGCACTTTTTTTATTAAAAAGGCTAAATCTGAATATTATTTATCTGTCACAACTGAGAGTCTTAATAATCCACAGAAATTTTGGAAAGTGATCAAAGGTTTATCTGTGAATAAAAGCTCTCAGGTTCTTCCTACTTTTGTTTTAAATGGCTCAGTCCCAGTTTATGATAGAACTGAGGTCTTAAATTGCTTCAATAAGCATTTTGCGTCATCTGGTTTTCTGTTTAACTCTACAGGAGCTACCTCTGTGCCTCACTGTATTAATTCCCAAATGTTTTTTGGAGAACCTTTTAGATTTGTACCTTTTACTGTACAACAAGTTCATAAGGCTCTCAAAACTCTGAATCACAGAAAACCTCCTGGACCAGATTTGATAGAGCCTTACTTTTTGAAAATGGCTGCTGATTTTATTGCACAGCCTCTTACAGTACTTTTTAATTTATCAATTGAAAGCAAAGAGATTCCTGTAGTATGGAAGTCCGCTTTTGTGGTTCCTCTCTTAAAAGGAGGTGACCCAGCAGTTTTAACTAATTACAGACCAATATCAAACTTGTGTGTCTTGTCCAAGATTCTTGAATCTCTCGTGTGTGATCAACTTAAAGAGTTTTTATACTCAAATGAACTTCTTTCAAAACTGCAATCGGGCTTTAGAAAAAAGCACAGTGTAGGGAGCTTGAAATGAAGAAGTGATATGATTTTATAAACCAAAGTTTAATATCAGCTTCACCTCCCTAACATGTCTCATCTCGGTGCAGAAGCAGAATAAGAGGTCGAGCACAGTCAGACCTTCATACTTATACCCACACTCAACAAAAGACATTGCATATCAAAGCCAACTGACATAATGCACGGCTCAGGAGACACACACGCAGGCTCAGGGTAAATCCAATAGCTTTATTGACAACAAGTGTGTATGAGTGCGTGTCTGTGAGTGGATATGTGTTGGTGGTGGCGTCTGCGTCAGGCACGGGGGCAGGAAGCCGTTCAGCCGGACAACCCTATGGGAGAAGCAGAGGGAGAAGGGTAACGGGCACCACACCAACACAGGAGATATAATAATGACTGTTGGCTTACTTGGTTTGGGCAGGTGGCTGGCGTTAGCAAGGGCGTAGCCCGGTAGACAGCGACCTGGAACACCTGACGCAGCAGCGAGGAGATGACGGCTGGAGAACGTTGTCCGCCGCCGGGAAATCCACCTGTGCACAGGGGAGCAGACTGGGAGGAAAAGGTAAGAGAGTCTTACTTGGAATTCTTGCTTGGTGAAGGGGATTCCTTGCAGCAAGTGATGCCGATGTGAACAGACGGCTTCAGGCCGAAGCCCAGGGCGAGGCGGCTTAAATCCCTCGCCGCTGACGAGGTGCAGGTGTGCGCACAGCTGGCGCCGCTGATGAGCGGCGAGACGTGACAGTACTCCCCCCTCTAGCAGCGCCTCCTGGCGATGGCTTCTCCGGGTGCGCTCGGTGGAACTCAGTGATGAGGGACGGATCCAACACAAACGAAGAGGGCACCCATTGCCTATGTTCAGGTCCGTAGCCCTCCCAATCTACTAGGTACTGTAACCCGCGACCCCGGCGCCGAGAGTCCAGGATGGAAGAGACTGGCCAGGCCGGATGGCCATCAATCATCCGGGGCGCGGGCTGCGCAGCAGGGGGAGGGCAAAGGGGGTCGGAGACTGCCAGTTTAACCTTGGAAACGTGGAAGGTGGGATGGATGCGGAGGGAGGGGGGAATAGCCACACGCACAGCCACCGGGTTGATAATCCTGGTGATGGGGTATGGGCCCATAAAACGCTGTGCCAATTTTCTCCTCTCACCCTAAAGAACGACGTCCTGAGTGGAAACGTAGACACGTTGGCCTACCTGATAGGCAGGGGCAGGTCTCCTGTGCCGGTCCGCCGTAGACTTGTTGCGCTCCGTTGTGCGTAAAAGTGCGCTGCGCGCCGAAGATCAGATGGAGCGGCACCGCCTGAGGTGCGCCTGGACTGAGGGGACAGTCAATTCACTCTCCTGCGTAGGGAACAGAGGGGGGTCGTAACCTAGGGATGCCTTGAACCGGGACATTCCGATAGCAGAAGAGCGGGTGGTGTTATGGGCGTATTCCACCCAGGCGAGGTGTGTGCTCCAGGACGCAGGCTTGGATGTAGTGACACAGCGGAGCGCAGCCTCCAGCTCCTGATTGGTCCACTCACACTGCCCGTTGGATTGGGGGTGATGGCCGGAGGAGAGGCTCACCTTGGCTCCCAGGGCGTTGCAGAAGGACCGCCAAATGTCCGAGGAAAACTGGGGGCCCCGGTCCGAGACCACATCTACCGGAATCCCGTGCAGCCTGACCACGTGCTGGATGAGGAGGTCCGCCGTCTCCAAGGCAGATGGAAGCCCCCGCAATGGGATGAAGTGAGCGGCCTTGGAGAAACGATCTACAATGGTCAGGACTGTGTCGAAGGTGTTGGAGACAGGGAGACCGGTGACGAAGTCCAGGGCGATATGCGACCAGGGCCTGCCAGGGACGGGCAGGGGCTGGAGCAGGCCCGCGGGGGGGGTGTTACCTGATTTGCTGGTGGCGCAGATGGGGCAGGCCCGGGCGTAGCGGGCAGTGTCCCTCCGCAGACCCGGCCACCAAAAGGATCGTTGGAGTAGGTCGATCATCTGGGAGGACTCAGGATGGCAGGTGAGCTTAGATGTGTGAAGCCAGTGGATGACCTCCCCCCGGACAGTGGACGGCACAAAAAGCCTCCCCTCCGGTCCGCCGCCAGGGTCCGGTTCCAATTCCTGTGCCTTCCGGATCTTGCTTTTGATGTCCCATGAGACGGCCCCCACGATGCACGACCTGGGCAAGATGGTGTGGACAGCGTCCTCTGATGCCTCAGGGGCAAATTGCCTAGAGAGAGCGTCAGGTAGGCCGTTCTTGGAGCCAGGCCTGAAGGTGATGTTAAAGCGGAACCTGGCGAAGAACAAGGACCAACGCACCTGGCGGGCGTTCAGACGCTTGGCAGATCTTAAATATTCCAAGTTCTTGTAATCGGTGAGAACCACGAACGGCAGGGCAGCCCCCTCTAGCCAGTGGCGCCACTCCTGAAGCGCGAGCTTGATGGCGAGGAGCTCTCTGTCCCCCACGTCGTAATTACGTTCCGCCGGGGACAAGCGCCGAGAGAAGAAGGCGCAGGGCCGTTTGATTCCGTTGGTAGGTGACCGCTGAGACAACACCGCCCCCACCCCCGTGTCCGAAGCGTCCACTTCAACGATGCACTGCAGCGCGGGGTCGACTTGGCTGAGGACCCCGGAGGAGGAGAACTCCGCCTTCAGCGCCTGGAAGGCAGCTGCGGCCTCTTCAGTCCACCGGAACGGGGTCTTAGGGGAAGTGAGGCGGGTCAGAGGACCGACGATGGCTCTAAAGTTTGGGACAAAGCGGCGGTAGAAATTGGCAAACCCAATAAACTGTTGTACCTGCTTCCTTGATGTAGGAGTGGGCCACTCCACCACCGCTTTAACCTTCGCTGGGTCCGGGAGCACCTGGTCATGAGAGATGACGAACCCGAGGAAGGAGGTAGTCTTGGCATAAAATTCACATTTCTCAGCCTTGACATATAACCGGTTCTCCAGCAGCCTCTGAAGGACCCGCCTCACGTGGACCCAGTGCTCGTCCCTGGACCTGGAGAAGATGAGGATATCATCCAGATAGACGAACATGAACAGGCCGATGAAATCCCGGAGGACGTCATTAATAAGGCGCTGAAAGACGGCTGGAGCGTTGGTCAACCCGAACGGCATAACCAGGTATTCGAAATGGCCATTCGGGGTACGGAAGGCTGTTTTCCACTCGTCTCCCTCCCGGATCCGGACGAGGTGGTATGCGCTGCGAAGATCCAGCTTAGTGAACCAAGTCGCCCCTTGGAGGGAGTGGAAGGCGGTGTCCATTAGGGGCAAGGTGTAGCGGTCCTTCTCCGTGATGTCATTTAGGGCACGGTAGTCAATACAGGGACGAAGGGAGCCGTCCTTCTTGCCCACGAAGAAAAACCCAGTGCCTAATGGTGATGACGAGGGGCGGATAATTCCAGCACTCAGCGACTCCTTAAGATAAGAAATCATGGCCTCCTTCTCTGGCGCAGACAGGCTGTACAGACGTCCCGAGGGTAAGGGTGCCCCCTGGCGGATGTTTATAGCGCAGTCGTAGGGACGGTGCGGAGGAAGAGACATCGCCTTGGATTTGCTGAAAACCATACCCAGGTCGTGGAACTCCGACGGCACCAGGGTGAGATCCGGAGGCGCGGCATCCTTGGGAGTAGGAGGAGAGGACGGGGCGCAGGCAGCGGATTGAAGGCAGGTGCTCATACAGAAGGAGCTCCAGGCGGACACTCTGGCGGACTTCCAGTCCAGGACAGGATTGTGGAGGCGGAGCCAAGGGTATCCAAGAATGACGGGTGACACAGAATTAGGTAGGACGTAAAAGGAGATCTCCTCCCGATGGTTTCCAGAGATAATTACTGGGACGGGGATGGTCTGGTGAGTAACTTTCCCCAGGGAAACATGGGAGAGATTGACTAGGGTGAGAGGAGACTTGAGGGTTTGGCAACGGATGCCCAATCGGGTTGCCAGGCTCTGTGAAATAAAGCTCCCTCCGCGCCTGAGTCCACCAGTGCATGAGTGAGGCGCCCTGTGGGGTTATGACAGAATCGGATGGGCAGCATCAATTGAGTGAGGGGAGTTAACCGATTAGCGTCTGCGAGGCCCCCTACAGTGACTTGCGGACCTCCCCGTTTGGCTTTTGTGGACAAAGCTCCACCGTGTGTTGGTTGTCTCCGCAATACATACAGAGACCCAACTCACGGCGGCATTGTTTCTCCACTGGGGGGAGCTTTGTCCAGCCTGTCACCATTGACTCCGATTCCTCGGAGTACCCCGGTGACGGCAACGCCAGGGGGCAAGCTTGGGGCAGGCGAAACGAGGCACCTCGAGGGCGAGAAGAAGAAGACTTCTGCTCCGAGGCACGCTCGCGCAACCTGTTATCCAAGCTGAGGGCAAGGGAAGTTAGCTCCGCTAATGTCTCCGGGATATCCCGTCCAGCCAATTCATCCCTGCTGAAGGCTGAGAAGATGATCGACCTGAACGCTCTCTGTACGCGAATGATCGAACACTTCCAGAAACAGTCTCACGAACTGGCCATAGGTGAGGGTAGCGTAACTGGGCTTCGCCATTACGGCGTAAGCCCAGGTAAGCGCTCGCCCCTCCAAGAGGTTCCCTATGTAGCCAATCCGGCTATGGTCAGAGGGAAAGTCTCCGGGCACGCGGTGAAACACGGACTCACATTGCATGATAAACCCCCGCGCTCCACCGAGCTTACCACTAAAGCGGGCGGGGGTTGGAATAGGTATGAGCCGTGCCGGTGCAGCCGGAGCAGGCTGGACGGCCACTGGAGCAGCAGGAGCCACGCCACCCAGATGAGCCGGGGGGAACGGCTGTTGGGGGTCCAAGCGGTCCAATCGGTTAGTTATTAAACTTAATTGATTTAAAATCACCTGTTGTTGGTGGGCTATTAGATCCACCCGAGCCTCAAGGGTGGAAAGGTGGCGTGCGAGCCCGCTGTCTGCCGAGCCGCTCTGCTGAAGCCGTACTGACATAATGCACGGCTCAGGAAACACACATGCAGGCTCAGGGTAAATCCAATAGCTTTATTGACAACAAGTGTGTATGAGTGCGTGTCTGTGAGTGGATATGTGTTGGTGGTGGCGTCTGCGTCAGGCACGGGGGCAGGAAGCCGTTCAGCCGGACAACCCTATGGGAGAAGCAGAGGGAGAAGGGTAATGGGCACCACACCAACACAGGAGATATAATAATGACTGTTGGCTTACTTGGTTTGGGCAGGTGGCTGGCGTTAGCAAGGGCGTAGCCCGGTAGACAGCGACCTGGAACACCTGACGCAGCAGCGAGGAGATGACGGCTGGAGAACGTTGTCCTCCACCGGGAAATCCACCTGTGCACAGGGGAGCAGACTAGGAGGAAAAGATAAGAGAGTCTTACTTGGAATTCTTGCTTGGTGAAGGGGATTCCTTGCAGCAAGTGATGCCGATGTGAACAGACGGCTTCAGGCCGAAGCCCAGGGCGAGGCGGCTTAAATCCCTCGCCGCTGATGAGGTGCAGGTGTGCGCACAGCTGGCGCCGCTGATGAGCGGCGAGACGTGACACCGACATCCCGCATTAACATAATCCCCCCTCCATTGTCCTCCGTCTCCTCCACCTGACCCTGGGTGGTCAGGGAGATCGATCCGGTCTCCACCGCTGCGACTCTGCTCTTTGATCCTCGCTGGCGGTTGAGACCTCTTGTCCTGTTCTGAGGCGTGAGGTCATTCCACATATGTAATCACTAAACATTCTAATATGTCTATACATATGTAGGTATGGAATATATGATTAATATAAGCCACAGCCCCCCCCCAAACGACTAAGAAAAGGACAGTCAAATTAAGTTTACAGTTTAAGATAATCTCTATGACATATTATACTGTTAAACCTCTTGACAGGGAAAACAAGGAAAAATCTTTCCAGCAGTCATGCTCCTGTAGAGAATTCGGTGGTAACCACAACAGTATAGTAATATCACAAATCAGCCTTAAAACTGTCACGGCACAATCTGATAACATAGTTAACAACTCTTGGTCAATTTGCATCAGTCCCTGTGCCGTCTGGGTTTTAATCTTCTCCCGTATCTGCTGTAGGTCCGCTTTGGCATCCTGGTGGGACCTTCCTCTAAGGAATCTGCAGCTTGGGGAAGAGAGTGGTTATTTGTTCCCTGCAGGGGGGCTGAGTTTTTTTCTTGGGGGGTCTACCCCGCCGAGGTGCTCTCGCCACCCGTGCAGGTTCGTCTCTCAACAAGAAGGCAGGTTTAAGTCTGTCAATGCTGACTGTTTCTTTTCTGTCCCCTAAATCAAGCACAAAATGCTTATCACCAGGTTCCAGCACTCTGAATGGTCCATCGTATGGTGGACGGAGGGTTGATTTTAAAGCTTCGTGTCTAACAAAAACGAACTCGGCGTTTTTTAAAGCTTGGGGGACAAAAACCCGTGGAAAAGAGTGATGTGCCGGTCCGGGGAGAGTGTCCGGTCCGGTGCTGCCTAAAGGCCTCAGGGCTGGAAGATGCCCAGGCTCTGGATTCTCTTGTAAAAACTCACCTGGGAGTCTGAGAGGTTGTGCAAAAACTAATTCTGCTGGGGAGGCGTCTAGATCCTCTTTAGGCGCAGAACGCAACCCCAATAAAACCCAGGGAAGTTTATTCACCCAATCTGTATCCGTTAGTGAGGCCATGAGGGCGGCTTTTAAAGATCTGTGAAAACGCTCGCATAACCCATTAGCCTGAGGGTGATATGCGGTGGTGCGGTGAATTGTCGCCCCTAAGCTGCTGGCCATGGCTGACCAAAGCTCTGAGACAAATTGAGGCCCCCTATTGGACGTGATGTCCGATGGGACGCCGAAACGTGCCACCCAGTTTGTTAGAAAAACGCGAGCGACTTCCGCAGCTGTGGTTGACGCCAAAGGGACCGCCTCAGGCCAGCGCGTAGTACGGTCTATCATTGTTAACAGGTGTGTGAAACCCTGAGACGAAGGTAGTGGTCCCACGAGGTCGACATGAACGTGGTCAAACCTTCTGGCTGGGATTCGAAAAGGCTCTAGAGGAGCTTTTGTGTGTTTGTGTATTTTGGCGCGCTGACAAGACATGCAAGTTTTTGCCCATTCCTTTACATTTTTGCGCAGGCCCAGCCAAACAAACTTTTCCGCGACCATTTTAACCGAGGCGCGCACCCCTGGGTGTGCGAGGGAGTGAACCGAGTCGAAAATGCGGTGGCGCCATGCAGCTGGGACTACCGGGCGAGGTCGGCCTGTTGAAACGTCGCAGATTAGGGGGGTACACCGTCACGTAAACCCGTTTCCTCCAGTCTTAACCCTGTTGGTCCAGACAGGAGCGCGCGCACGTCCGCGTCACTGCTTTGTTCCTCTGCCATGGCTGCGTAATCTATCCCTACGTGAATTGGGGCCGCGTACGTGTCCGCGTTGGCGAAGAGTTCTGTGGCTGAGGTAGTATAATCTGTCTCCTCGTGCTCTGGCGATGTCACAGTGCGAGAGAGGCAGTCTGCTACCACGTTAAGTTTGCCTGCCACATGTCGAATGTCTGTGGTGAACTCTGAAATTGCAGCTAGCTGTCTTTGTTGCCTGCCTGACCATGGTTCTGAAATTTTAGCCATCGCAAAAGTGAGCGGTTTGTGGTCTACAAAAGCCGTGAAACGCCGCCCTTCTAACCAGAACTGGAAGTGGCGGATGGATAAATGAAGCGCTAGCAGCTCCCTGTCAAAAGTTCTGTATTTACGCTCGGTTTGGTTTAAAGATTTGCTAAAAAATGCTAAAGGTTGCCAGGTTCCGCCAACATGTTGTTCCACGACTGCCCCTATGGCCAGGTCTGAAGCGTCTGTGGTTAACGCTATGCGGGCCAAGGGATCGGGGTGAACCAACAATGTGGCATTCGCTAGAGCACTTTTTACTTCCGCGAAGGTGCGTTCGCGCTCCGGGGTCCATTCGACCGCGTTGGAAGGCTTTTGTTTTCTGAGCGCGGCATACAGGGGCTGCATGAGTTGAGCTGCGCGGGGGAGGAAACGGTTGTAAAAATTCACCATTCCCAAAAATTCTTGCAGCGATTTGACCGTTTGTGGTCGTGGAAAATTTTTTACCGCGCGGACTTTGTCTGGCGATGGGACTGCCCCCTTCGGTGAAACTCTGTGTCCCAAAAAATCAATTTGTGACATGCCGAATTTGCATTTGGCTGGGTTGATTATTAACCCGTGCTCTTCTAGTCTCTGAAAAACTGTAGTAAGGTGTTGTTCGTGTTCTTCCTCTGACGGGCTGGCTACCAGCATATCGTCGAGGTAGACGAACACGAAGGGGAGGTCGCGTAATACCACGTCCATCATACGCAGAAAGGTTTGAGCAGCGCCTTTGAGGCCGAACGGCATCCGCAAAAATTCAAAAAGACCGAAAGGGGTTATTACAGCCGTTTTAGGAATGTCTTCCGCTCGAACGGGGACTTGGTGATAGCCGCGGACCAGGTCTATTTTAGAAAAAATGCGCGCACCCGCCAGATGTAGTGAAAAATCTTGGATGTGAGGAATTGGGTAGCGGTCATGCGCTGTCGCATTGTTTAATCTGTGGTAATCGCCGCAAGGTCTCCAAGAACCGTCGGTTTTCGGGACCATGTGGAGTGGCGATGCCCAGGGGCTTTTCGAGCGTCTAATAATGCCTAATTTTTCCAGGGTGGTAAACTCGTCCCGTGCTATGGCGAGCTTGGTCGCGTCTAAGCGCCAAGCTTTGGCAAACACGGGTGGGCCTGCTGTGGGGATGAAGTGTTCAATCCCGTGTTTCGCTACTGTTGCTGAAAATTTGGGAACTGTGAGTGCTGGAAATTGGGTGAGGAGTTGGTCAAACTTACCTCCTGCTGTTGTGACGCTGGCCTGCACGGGTGGTGGAGAAACTCGAGCTGAGCAGGGGATAGAAGAAAATGACTATTTGCTAGGTCGACTAACAACCCATGTGCACACAAAAAATCAGCGCCCAACAAGTTAAAACTCACCGCCGCTACAATAAATGTCCATTTATAGTTGCAGCCGTGGATGCAAAGAGGCAGGTTCCTTTCACCGAAAGTGTCGATGATCGAGCCGTTGGCTGCCATCGCTCCATTTCCCCGGGGACCCATGGCCCGGTCTGCGTGGGAAGGGGTGATAAAGCTCAGCTGAGCTCCGGTGTCGATAAGGAACTGTCTCCCGGTGTGTCCGTCAGTCACATAAAGCAGCTTATTCGTCTCGCCGAGAGCCGTAGCTGCCAACGTTTTCCGGGCTTTGGCGTTTCCCGAGTTTTTGAAATTGCAGGGGGGCATGCATTTGTATGCCCTCTCGGCGAAACGCTGATGAAAATAGCAGAGGTCGTTCTGCCTGCTGCGCCTTGGTCGTGTCGCTGCCATGGTGGGCGGGCTCTGCTCCGTTGTCTGCGGTTCTCCGCTGCTCTGGGCTTCCGCGCTGAGATCTGCAGATGCTGCTGTGGCCATCTGTTCGCCGCAGGCGTTGATGAGGCGCTGCGCTTCTCGGGCCAGCGCGCGGAAGTCCTGCTGGGTGTTGCATTGCATGTTGACCAGTGTCCCTCTCATGTGTGGCGGCAGAGTGCTGAGGAAGATATATTGGAAAAGGAAGTTGTCGTTGTCCTCTTCCTTAAGATGCAGCATGTCCTCCATGAGGGCCTTGGGTCTGCATCCTCTGTGGCCACAGATCGCCAGAATCCTCTCTGCTCTCTCCTCGGCTGAGGGGACGAAGTTCTCAATGATGGTCGCCTTTAGTTCTCTGTATTTGTCGTGGGCGGGCGGTTGTCGAAATATGCTCCGTGCGCATCTTGACGTGGCGGCGTTGAGTTTGGCGACGATGTAGTAAAATTTCGTCTCGTCCGCCGTTATGCCCGCCAGTGCAAACTGAGCCTCAGCTTGCTGGAACCACGAGCTCGGGTCGTTTTGCCAGAATTCTGGCAGCTTGACGGTGATGGCGCTTGTGTGGGCCGCCCCTGATGTGTCCGCCGGGTGAGAGTGCCTTTCTTCTGCTCTCACGGCGGAGCTGGGGATGGGGCTCGGTTGAGCCCTCTCTGTAGATTCTGCCGTGGGGGAACGTCTTCCATCCGTTCCCCTGTCTGCATGGGCGCCGGCGCTTGCCTGGGTCGCCTCCGATGAGTTAATCGCGGGAGAATGTCTCTGTTCCATCCTCACGTCTGGTCACCAGTGTAGGGAGCTTGAAATGAAGAAGCGATATGATTTTATAAACCAAAGTTTAATATCAGCTTCATCTCCCTAACATGTCTCATCTCGGTGCAGAAGCAGAATAAGAGGTCGAGCACAGTCAGACCTTCATACTTATACCCACACTCAACAAAAGACATTGCATATCGAAGCCGACATCCCGCATTAACATAATCCCCCCTCCATTGTCCTCCGTCTCCTCCACCTGACCCTGGGTGGTCAGGGAGATCGATCCGGTCTCCACCGCTGCGACTCCGTCTGCTCTTTGATCCTCGCTGGCGGTTGAGACCTCTTGTCCTGTTCTGAGGCGTGAGGTCATTCCACATATGTAATCACTAAACATTCTAATATGTCTATACATATGTAGGTATGGAATATATGATTAATATAAGCCACAACAGCACTATTACTGCTGCTACAAAAGTGGTTAATGATATACTTGTTGCTCTTGATAAAAAGTAGTATTGTGCTGCACTTTTCATTGATCTGTCAAAGGCTTTTGACACTGTGGACCACACAGTTTTAAAGCAAAGACTCATCAGTTTTGGTCTGTCGGAACATGTAGTCTCCTGGTTCACAAATTATTTGAGTGACAGGACCCAGTGTATTAAATATGATGGTTTGTGTTCTGATATTGTCAGTGTCCACAAGGGGGTGCCACAGGGTTCTGTATTAGGACCCCTCCTATTCATTATGTACATTAATGATTTAGGACAAAATGTGTCTGATGCCAGTTTGCATTTTTATGCCGATGACACAATTATTTACTGCTTTGGCACTTCCCTTGCTAATGTTGTTGCTTCTCTGCAGAAAGCTTTTAATGTGGTGCAGCACACACTTCTGCAGCTAAAACTAGTCCTTAATGCTGACAAAACTAAACTGATGTGGTTTTCAAATTTTAGGAAGAGTCCACAAATTATTTCCACAGTATCCACTTTTAAGGGAAATGAAATTGAGGTGGTTCACTCGTACAAGTATCTTGGTATCTTGCTTGATGACGCTCTGACTTTTAAGCCCCATGTTGAAAATCTTGTGAAGAAACTCAAACTGAAGCTGGGTTTTTTATTCCGAAATAAATGTTGTTTTTCTTTTGAGGTTAAAAAGCGTCTTGTTACTGCAACTTTTTTATCTATTTTAGATTATGGAGACCTTTTGTATATGAACGCTTTAGCTCAGTGTCTGATTAAGATTGACTCTGTATATCATGCTGTTTTGAGGTTTGTTACAAATTGTAGAGCCTTGACCCATCACTGTGAACTATATTCTAGAGTGGGATGGCCTTCTTTGTCCACCAGGAGGTTGACTCACTGGTATATTTTTATTTACAAGGCCATGCTTGGACTGCTGCCCCCTTACATCTGTAATTTAATCACACTGAGAAGTGTTGATTCTTATGTTCTGTGTTCTAATGATCATTTGTTGCTTTCTGTTCCATTTGCCCGTACTGAGCTGGGAAAAAGAGCTTTTATGTTCTCAGCTCCCTCTACATGGAACATGTTGCAAAAAGACTGGAAACTAACGGTACTTGTTTCGTTGAACGACTTTAAATCCAGATTGAGAACATTTGAGACGGCCTCACTAATTTGTAACTGTTTTATATGATTTGTATGTCATTGTAAGTGTAATTGTGATTTTTTGCTGCCTCTTGGCCAGGACTCCCTTGAAAAAGAGGTTTTTATTCTCAATGGGATTTTCCTGGTTAAATAAAGGTTAAAATAAAAATAAAAAGTATTTGAGTACTGCTAGCTTTTGCTGGACTAGCAGCACTTTCTTGGCAGATAAAGGTATCGTCAGTGGCAAGGACAAGCCAAGACAAACTGACTCCAGTATCTGTTGCAGTGACTGACCAGATGATAGGTTTGTTTATCTCTGCTCTTTGTGTAGTGCATGTCACAATGCACTGACTAGCACAGTCCACCACAGACCTTGTGACAGATGTGTTTATATGCCAGGATGTCCAGTCTCACCCTGTGTAACTGGGAGTGGTCCACCACAGACCTGTGGCAGATATTGTTTTTAGTTCTGCCAGGATGCCCTGTTTCACCCTCCACGCCCTCGGAAGGGCAGGGATGCCGGTTGAGTTGCCGACGGACCAACCCATGAGACAGGTAGTACCGGTTTTCATGGTTATCCCGTAGCAAGCAAGCCAATGCCTGACCTGACAAAAAAGAAAAAAAAAAAAAAAAAAAAAAAAGGATGTAAGTCTCAGTTAAAAGCTGCCAATTTCTGACCAAAAAAAGTGGAATTTTATGGGTAAGAAGCTGCAACTTTAGCAAAAAGACAAAAGAAGATGTAAATTTCTAACTGTTTACAACCTAAAACGCTGCAGATATAAGATTTGAGTAAAATGCTGCAAGTTTAAGCTTTTTTTTTGAACTGCAAATTCAAGAGTAAGAAAAGTTCTAAATTCATGAGGAAAAAGCTGCAAAATTATGAATAATAAAATGCTGCAAATTTTCAAGTAAGAAGCTGCACATTTCTGAGTAGAATGGCTCTAACTCTGCAGGAAAATCCTGCAAATTTATGAAAAAATCTTCACATTTACAAAAGAATGTTTCTAATTTACATAGAAAGAGAATGTGATAAATTGGCGTGTGTTGACTATTTTTTTAAAAGACAGCTGTGAGGAGGAATTAAGCGGTGATGTTCGGAGGTGTTAAATCCTGCAGATCTGCATTAATCAGCAGGGAAAAAGAGAAGAAGAGGAATAGGTGATCCCCAGCAGCAGAAATAATCCAGTTAACCCAGGAAGAGTAAACACATGACACCCCATGACACCCAACAGATCACCCCCCCCCCCATGACATCAGTGGGAACAGCTGGTACAATCTTCACACCTCTGTTGATTTACATACTGTATTCCTTTCTGAGGACAATTCAAACAGAGCTGCTGCTGAGATGGAAACCAAAGGGTTAAAGGGTGGCGTGGCTTTAACAGCAGCACTGGGCGCCGCGGTGGCGGAGTGGTTAGCACTGCGGCAGCACAGCAATTCACCCTTGGCTGGGGGGTCCTGGGTTCGATCCCAGCCTCCGACCAACAGTGATCTGTGTGGAGTTTGTATGTTCTCCCCTTGTCTGCGTGGGTTTACGTCGGGATTTCTCCGGTTTCCTCCCACATGCCAAAATCATGCAAGTTAGGTTAATTGGCATCAAAACTGGGGATTCTAAATTGTCCTTAGGTATGACTGTGAGAGTGAATGGTTGTCTGTCTCTCTGTGTTGGCCCTGTGATGGACTGGCGATCTGTCCAGGGTGTACCCTGCCTCTCGCCCAAAGACGCTGGGATAGGCTCCAGCCCCCACCGCGACCCGAAAAGGATTAAGCAGAAGAAGATGAATGAATGAATGATCCCCACCCCACCCCAACTGACCTGCTGGCCAGGAACTAACAGCTCCTCAGGCCTGTTAACACAATTTTAACAAGAAAAGGACATGCAAAAGAACAAAGATTCCCTTTGATTTAACAGGATAACAGCGTGAATTTTCTGGTCTGTGAATGAACAGAGCAACCATGAGTGTTTCACGGAATCACTTACTGAATTATAATGGTTAATCTAAGTCACAATTTCAGGAAACAAACTTCAGGGGAAACTTAAACCCATGACACATTGTTTTAAATTTAGCTGATTATTCTTTTTTTTTTTCCGCTTCTCTTCCAGTCCTTATGGCCACTTTCTGATTGCTTTGAGTTAAGTACATTTCTAACTACACTATATCATACAAAATGCCATTTAACATACAATTTCATTTGATCGTATTTAGATCTTAATTCAAACAAGCAGAGTATTTGCAACCAACTTAATTAAGACTTGAACAAAAACAATCAATCTGAATACAACTGGGAGCGTTTACCACTCATGAGACGGACCAGATTCCATACAAAAAGTTAAAAATTTTACTTTGGCTTCGTCTTTAAGGGGTTGCTGTTCCAGTTAAAAGTCTCAAGTGTTGGAGAGTCCACCTTTGTATAAAACGGCCACGTCAGTATACCACAAAAGGCTCAAAGTCGTTAAGATAATCCTGTGGAGAGTGCAAATAACGGAGGCAGACTCCTGCAGCAGACAACTTTATTCACTCTCACATCAATCATACACAGAAAAAGAATTCTCCCAATACACCAGGGTCTCTCCTTTTATATCAACCACCCATCTCACATCTGCATGACATCTCGCATCACAATACATTCAACCCTTCTCCCCCCACTACTTCTTCCTGCTACCTCACCATAATCTCTCTCATCTCAATACCTACTGTCCTTCTCTGTTTACCCTCTGCATCCAGTCTGAGATGATTAACCCAGCGTCTACACCGCCCCCCCCCCCCCGAATCTCAGACCGAGTTTCAGTCCTCACGTCCTTTTGGCTTCAGTCTCCTCCCGTATCTGCTGTAACGGGGGTTTTCCGCCTCCGCGGCGCTGCTGTGCCGGGGGGGGGCTCCTGGGGGTGTGTCTGTCTGTGGGTGGGCAATGGCGAGCGGGGGGGGGGAACCTTCGACTTGCCCATGTGGCTGCTCTGACGAATCGTTTACCTGGGGAGTTCTCCGTGGGGATCTTCCACGCTGAGGGGCCTGAGCCAACATCACTTGCTCGTCCGCCACCACGAAGGCGGGCTTAAGTCTGTCTATACATATTTTCTCCCGACGACCCCCCAAGTCTAACAAAAAATGTTTGTCCCCTGTTTCCAGCACTCTGAATGGGCCATCGTAGGGTGAGCGCAATGGGGGGCGGTGGTCAACGTGCCTGACAAACACGAACACCGCATTCTTCAAAGTTTTTGGCACAAAAGCGCGTGGAAAACAGTGGTGGGCCGGGCCCGGCAGCGTGCCTGTATCTGTGCTATGCTGCAAACGCTGAGACGGACAGTTGTCCGGCGCAGGTTTATCTGGCAAAAATTCCCCGGGGGGCCGCAGTGACTGAGAAAAAACAAGCTCCGCCGGGGAAGCCTCCAAATCCTCTTTTGGTGCGGAATGCAACCCCAATAAAACCCATGGCAACCGGTCCACCCAAATTGCATCCGTCAGTGAAGCCCTGAGCGCTGCTTTCAGTGACCTATGGAAATGCTCACATAACCCATTGGCCTGCGGGTTGTATGCGGTTGTGCGATGAATTGCAACCCCCAGGCTACGGGCCATCGCGGACCAGAGGTTGGAAACGAACTGCGGGCCCCTATCAGACGTTATGTCCGACGGGATGCCAAAACGTGCCACCCATGTCGTCAAAAAAGCGCGCGCCACGTCCGCCGACATGGTTTCCGCCAGCGGGACTGCTTCTGGCCAGCGTGTGATGCGGTCCACCACTATCAGAAGGTGCGTGCACCCCTGCGATGGCGGGAGGGGGCCCACGAGGTCCACATGAACATGGTCGACCCTCTTAGCTGGTATATGAAACGGCTCCAAAGGAGCCTTCGTGTGTCTGTGTACTTTGGCTCATTGGCACGCTACGCAGGCTGCCGCCCACTCTTTCACTTGTTTGTGCAGGCCTGGCCATACGAACTTCGCTCCCACCATTTTGACTGACGCGCGCACTCCTGGGTGCACCAGAGCGTGAACTGACTCAAACACTTGGCGGCGCCAAGCAACTGGGACCACCGACCGCGGGCATCCCGTGGAGACGTCACAGATTGGGGGAGGGCTGCCGTCTTGCAGTACTCTGCTCTCCAGCCTTAACCCTGTTGGTCCAGACTGGAGCGCGCACACGTCCGCATCGCCAATCTCCTCTGCGGCCATAGCTGTATAATCTATCCCCACGCAGACCGAGGCCACTACTGCACGTGAGAGGCAGTCCGCCACCACATTCAGTTTACCCGACACATGCTGAATATCGTTCGTAAACTCCGAGATCACGGCCAGCTGTCTCTGCTGCCGGCCTGACCATGGTTCCGAAACCTTGGTCATCGCGTACGTTAGTGGCTTGTGGTCCACGAACGCAGTGAAGCTGCGCCCTTCCAGCCAGAACTGGAAGTGGAGTATGGCCAGGTGGAGGGCCAGCAACTCTCTGTCGAATGCACTGTATTTACGCTCACTGTCGCGCAAAGCCCTGCTGAAAAAAGCGAGCAGCTGCCAAGAACTGGTGATGCGTTGCTCCATGACGGCCCCTATGGCCACGTCTGAGGCGTCGGTAGTGAGCGCTATCCAGGCCGCCGGGTCCGGGTGTGCCAACAGTGTGGCGTTTGCCAGGGCTGTTTTAACCTCAGAGAACGCCTGCTCCCGCTCCGGAGTCCATTCGACTCTGTCTGCCGGTTTCCGTTTCTTGAGCGCGACGTACAATGACTGCATGAGCTGAGCTGCGCGGGGGAGGAACCGGTTATAAAAGTTAACTATCCCCAAAAACTCTTGCAGTGCCCTGACCGTCTGAGGATGGGGAAAATTCGCCATGGCACGCACCTTGTAAGGCAAGGGTATCGCTCCCTCCGGTGAGAAGCGGTGCCCCAAAAAGTCAATCCCCGTCACGCCGAACTGGCATTTCGCCAGGTTGATTATTAATCCATGCTCCTCCAACCTCCGGAAAACCGTCCTGAGGTGGGTTACGTGTTCATTCTTGGACGCGCTGGCTACCAGGATATCATCCAGGTAGACGAACATAAATGGCAGATCGCGCAACACCGCATCCATCATGCGTTGGAATGTCTGTGCCACGCCTTTTAATCCGAAGGGCATGCGTAAAAACTCAAACAAGCCATCCATCCATCCATCCATCTTCGACCGCTTTTCCAGAGGTCCGGGTCGCGGAGGCAGCAGTTCAAGCAGAGAAGCCCAGACTTCCCTCTCCCCAGCCACCTGCTCCAGCTCTTCAGAGAGGATACCAAGGCGATCCCAGACCAGCTGGAAGACGTATTCTCTCCACCGAGTCCTGCCCCAGGGTCTCTTCCCAGTGGGACGTGCCTGAAACACCTCAAGTGGGAGGTGTCCAGAAGGCATCTTAATCAGATGCCCATACCATCTCAACTGACTCCTTTCAATGTGGAGGAGCAGCGGTTCTACTCTGAGCCTCTCCCGGATGACTGAGCTCCTCATCCTATCTCTGAGGGTGAGTCCAGCAATCCTACGGAGAAAGCTCATTTCATCCGCTTGTATCCGTGATCTTGTTCTTTCGATCATTACCCAAAGCTCGTGACCATAGGTGAGAGTAGGAACGTAGATTGACTGGTAAATCGATAGTTTTGCCCTAGAACTCAGCTCCCTCTTCACCACAACAGACCGGTACAACGTCCACATCACTGCAGATGCTGCTCCAATCCGTTTGTCAATCTCTCGCTCCATTTTCCCCTCACTCGTGAACAAGACCCCAAGATACTTAAACTCCTCAAACAAGCCAAACGGAGTTATTACCGCTGTTTTGGGTATGTCCTCCGCGCACAGTGGGACCTGGTGGTAACCACGGACCAGGTCTATTTTAGAAAAAATGCGTGCCCCGGCGAGGTGAATGGAAAAATCCTGAATATGGGGAATCGGGTAGCGGTCGTGTGCTGTGGCGTTATTCAACCTGCGGAAATCTCCGCACGGTCGCCACGATCCCTCGGCCTTAGGGACCATGTGTAGCGGGGATGCCCATCGGCTGTTTGAGCGCCTGATGATGCCTAACCTTTCCAAGTTGGCAAACTCCTCGCGCGCTATGACCAGTTTAGCTGCGTCTAGGTGCCGAGGTCGTGCGAAAACAGGCAGCCCAGTGGTGGTGATAAAGTGTTCCACCCCTTGTTTAGTGCTGGCCGTCGAAAACGTTGGGACTGTGAGTGCTGGGAACTGAGTGAGCAGTGTGTGGAACTTACTGCCTGGAGCTGTGATGTTGGCTAGTGTTATTGGCCCGGCCCCTCGAGCTGTACAGGGGAGAGAATCAAAAGACATTGCATTAACCAGGCGCCTGTTAGCAACATCGACTAGCAGCCCGTGTGCACACAGAAAATCAGTTCCCAGGATTGGGAAACTCAATGCCGCTATGACAAAAGTCCACTCGTACATACGGCCGTGTAGGGATAAAGTCAGTGTTCTCTCACCAAAAGTCTTAATATCCGAGCCGTTTATGGCTACCAGCGGGGAGCTCCCGCTAGCCAGTTGGCGTAGGACGGCAGGATGAGGCTCTTCTGGGAGCCAGTGTCTATGAGGAACCGTCTGCCCGAGCACGAGTCTGTCACGTAGAGCAGCTTGTTCTCTTCACCGGCGGTCGCAGCTGCTACCAACTGCCGGCCTTGGCGTTTCCCGAACGCTTGAATTGGCATGGTGGCACACATTTGCGTGCGTTCTCTCCAAAGCGGCGGTGGTAGAAGCAGAGCGTGTCTCTCTGGTGCTTCCTGGCCCCCGCTGCCGCTACTGTTGCCGGCTCCTCATCTCCGCTGGTCGTCTCGCTGGGTTCCGCCGCTGCCGTGTTCACTGTGAGGGCTCTGGTGGTGAAGATGATCCAATCGGCCTCCTGGGCTAGCGCACGGTAGTCATGCGCAGCCAGCAACGGCGAATTGGCAAGGACCGCTCTTGCCTCTGTTGGGAGGTTCTGGAGGAACAGGTGGGCAAACAGAAAATGCCCGTTGTCCGTGCCCATCAACGCCAACATCTTCTCCATCAGTTCGACCGCCGACCCATCTCCTAACTCGGAGCGCCTCAGGAGCCTCTCTGCTCTCTCATAGTCCGAGAGTGTGTAGCGCCGGGTCAGCGTGGCCTTGAGAGCCCCGTATTTGTCATGGGCTGAAGGCTGTTGGAGCAGGCTCGCTACTTGCTGAGACGTGCGAGCGTCCAGCGCTGCGACCACATAGTAATACTGTATCTGGTGTCGTCTGCCGTTATTCCCCGGAGGGTGAACTGAGCCTCGGTGTGGTGGAACCAAGACCACGGGTCGTGCAGCCAAAAGTCCGGTAGCTTGACCGAAACAGCGCACGCGTTGCTGGGGCTTTCCGTCCGGGCCGTCTCTGGGATGCTTGCCATGTTGCTGGGGCTTCCCGTCCGGGCCGACTCCGGGGTTCTTGCCTCGTGTTCCATAATTCGTCAAGGGGTCACCAGTATGGAGAGTGCAAATAATGGAGGCAGACTCATGCAGCAGACGACTTTATTCACTCTCACATCAATCATACACAGAAAAAGAATTCTCCCAATACACCAGGGTCTCTCCTTTTATATCAACCGCCCATCTCACATCTGCATAACATCTCACATCACAATACATTCAACCCTTCTCCCCCCACTACTTCTTCCTGCTACCTCACCATAATCTCTCTCATCTCAATGCCTACTGTCCTTCTCTGTTTACCCTCTGCATCCAGTCTGAGATGATTAACCCAGCTTCTACAATCCAGAGGTTAAACTGGCTGTTAATGTCATTTAACCCTGCATGGCTTCGACAACGTGAAACCGGCATTTCACTTTGAAACGGATGGCTCGAGTTATTGTAGACGAGCAAGTTTAAAACACACACTAAAGTTAAGAGTATTGCAAGAAGGAAAATAGTTTAATATAAAACACAGCTGTCTTACCTTGAAATGTCCTTTACAAATGAAAAGACTCAAAGTGAAGAAAAACGTAATTCGAACCACCAACCCTCTGGTTACTGGACAACTCGCCCTGTGCACTCCGGGGATAAAAAAGCGCATTCATTTCAATGGAAAAATTTTTTTGATTTAAGATCCCATACACTAATCTCTATAGAAAAACTGGACAGCACACCCAAAACACTCAGCAAGCCAACGGAGAATGAACGGATGAGTAGATGGGTAGAAATACTGTTTAAGTTACCAGGTTGAAAAGTTCTGCAATCTACAGGTAATTACTCAGGCAAATATTTTACACATTAGTAAATGTTACCAAATGTTAACAAGCAACACCCCAGGTAACAGCTTGCATAAAAGTCCTTGCTGATAGCAGCAGATACAAACATTAAATATCAGAAACCATAAATTAATTTAGAGACTGTCTTCCAACAGAAAATACATTATGTGATTGTTTTTACCAGCAAATCTTATGAACTATATTGATATTGTCATGAATCCACGCTTTTTGTTCATTTGTGTCTTCTCTGTGTTACCCTGAGTCCCTTGTCATTGTCTTCTGTGTCATCCCGTTTGGTCCTGGGTCTGTGTGTGTACCTGTTCACCTATTGTTCCAACTCTCCATGTTTTCCATACCTATAGCCACTGCCCTCTCTGTATTACTTCTGTATGGTCATCCTGTTTCATGTGCATTACCTGTTTGTGATTATCTGTACAGCCCTGCATGTCCTGTCTCCTCACCTCAGCCACTTCCCAACTACCCTTGATTGTTCCCCAGCTGTCTCTCGTCTGTAATCAGTTGTCACTGTATATATACCAGTGTTTAGTGTCTATCTAGTGTGGTGTCATTAATGTCTTGTTGCTGTTCCCTGCCGGTCTCCCAGTGTGTGTCCCTGTTTAAATGAGTTTTGCCTTCCACGGCTCTCTTTGTGTATCAGCTCCCATGCTGCATCTTCTGCACACTCCAACCCTCAGCTCCTGAGGCCGGTGCATTTCCACTGAGTGTTTCTGAGGTCGGCGTGCCTCTGACACCTGTTCCTGTATTCAGCGCATCACTTTCACCTACCCCCGAGCTCAACAGACCGCTGTCATCTGTTTCTGAGGTCAGCACGCCACAGCCACCTGCGGCTGAGTGGAGAGCTCTTTTGTTGTTGTTACCTGAGCTAAAAGCTCATCTGTTACTATCCCCAGAGCAAAAAACTCTCCTGTTATCAGTTTCTGAACTAAAAACTCCTATGTTGTTGTCCCCAGAGCAAAAAGCTCCTTTGTGGTCTCCAGAGCAAAGCGCCCCAATGTCATCTCCTGAGTTTAAAACCACCATGTTGTTTTCTTTTGTGCAAGAGGTCTCTATGTTATCTTCTGGACTTAAAACTTCTATGTTTTTTTTTTCTTCTATGCAAGAAAATCCTGTATTGTTTTTCACAGAGCTAAGAGTTCCTACATTGTTTTCCCCAGAGCAAAGGGCTCCTATTTTATTTTCTCCAGAGCAAGGAGTTCCCATGTTGTTTTCTCCTGAGGTAAAAGATTTCATGGTGTCAGTTCCTGAGCTTCAAATTTCCATGTTGTCATTATCTCCTGAGTTTAAGGTTTCTGTGTTTTCTCCAGAGTAAGAAGCTCCTGTGTCATCTCCTGAGTTTAAGATCTCCATGTCATTATTTCTGGAATATAAAATTCCTATGCTGTCACCTCCTGAGCATAAAGTTCCTATGTTAGCTCCTGTGTTAAAAGCTCCTGAGGGCAACGCCACCATGGCACCGTGTTCATCCATCTGGTGGCCCATGGACTCTGGTAGACAATCCAACGCACTGTATTCATCCATCTGGTGGCCCATAGACTCTGGTAGGCCACCTGACGCATCATGTTCATCCATCTGGTGGGCCATGGACTCTGGTCAGCCACCCGACACATCATGTTCATCCATCTGGTAGGCCACCAGATGCACCATGTTTCTCCCGTTGGTGGTCTTGGGACTTTGGCCGACCACCTAATGAACATTTTTCCCTTTGTATTTGTGTTCTAGTTTTTTTCCCGCTGTGCCTATGTCCCCCTCCTCCCGCCCGATTAGGATGTTCTTTGTCTTTTTTGGAGGCCGTCTAGAATGCGCCCTTGAGGGCGTCGCCCTGTCATGAATCCACACTTTATGTTCATTTGTGTCTTCTCTGTGTTACCCTGAGTCCCTTGTCATTGTCTTTTGTGTCATCCCATGTTTGGTCCTGGGTCTGTGTATGTACCTGTTCACCTATTGTTCCAACTCTGCATGTTTTCCGTACCCATAGCCACTGTATTACTCCTGTATGGTTAGTCCTATGGTTAGTCCTGTATGGACTCAGGGGCTGAACAAAATTTTATTTCTGAGAGTCTGACAACCAAGTATAACATCCCCTGCACTCAGTTACCTTTGCCCCAGAGACTTATAGATCTGTCAGGCCAGCCCCTCACTTGGGCTGCACGGTGGCACAGTGGTTAGCACTGCGGCAGCACAGTTTACCCTTGGCCCGGGGATTGTGGGGATCGTGGGATCGTGGGTTCGATCCCAGCCCCCGACCAACAGTGATCTGTGTGGAGTTTGCATGTTCTCCCCGTGTTGCGTGGGTTTACTCCGGGATTTCTCCGGTTTCCTCCTACATGCCAAAGACATGCATGTTAGGTTAATTGGCTGTTCTAAATTGTCCCTAGATATTTGTTTCCTATAGGCCCTTAGAATAGAGGGTTGGTATTGGTGAAAGCGCTTTGAGTGGTCTTTGTGACTAGAAAAGCGCTATATAAGTGCAGGTTAGTTAGTTAGTTAGTTAGTAAAGTCATAAAACGCAAAGTCCCTATAACTGTAATAACCTCGGGTAACCACCAGGAGGAGCTATCCGTCTAAGTCATCCCTGCCTCCACATCCCCGGTGGTGTTAGGATATCCCTGGTTATACACCCACAACCCTGTCATTGACTGGAGTCGGGGGGTCATTCGCTCTTGGGGCACTTTTTGTATGTCCGCCTGTCTTCAGTCAGTGGCATGCTGTCCATCCATTTCTCTCCAGCTCCCTGCCCTAGAGCCTCCTGATCTCTCAAAAGTTCCCCCAGTCTACTATGACGTAGCTGCCGTTTTCTGCAAGGTTAAAGCCATGTCACTTCCCACTCACCAGCCATATGATTGTGCCATAGAACTTCAGCAGGGAGCTAAATTACCCACCAGTCGCCTGTACAGCTTGTCGGCTCCCAAAAAGGAGGTCATGGAGGAATATATTAAGGAGTCGCTAAGCACCGGCTTAATCCGTCACTCTTCATCGGCCTTGGGTGTGGGTTTTTCTTTGTGGGAAAGAAGGATAGTTCTCTACGCCCCTGCTTTGATTTCCAGGGGCTAAATAACATCACCATCAGGGACAAATACCTTCTACCCCTTATCAATTCGGCCTTTGACCAACTCCAGGGTAGACCGCCTACCACCTTATCCAGATCAGAGAGGGTGATGAATGGAAAACGGCCTTTTCCACACACTTAGGTCAGTTTGAGTACTGTGTGATGACGTTTGGGCTCACCAATGCGCAGTATTTCAATGGTTAATCAATGACGTACTCCGGGATTTCCTAAATACTTCAGTGTTCATGTATCTCGATAACATACTGATCTTCTCACGCTCACTGGAGGAGCATCAGGTCCACGTTCGCTTAGTTCTTCAGTGCCTCCTTGAGAACCAGTTGTACGTCAAGGCAGAGAAGTGCGAATTTCACACCTCCACCACCACTTTTCTGGGTTATATCACCTGAGTGCATCTAACCTGATCCAGTAAAGGTTCAAGCTGTAACCGAGTGGCCCACCCCAGCCACCAGGAAGCAGTTAGAACATTTTTTGGAGTTTGCCAGTTTTTACTGGTGCTTCATTTGGAATTACAGCTCTGTTGCCCAACCACTCACTGCCCTTACATCCACCAAGATTCCCTTCCGTTGGACCCAGGAGGCTTAGAATACATTCACCCTTCTCAAGACCCGCTTCTCTAAGGCCCCCATCCTGCTCCAGCCCAGCCTCGAACTTCAATTTATTGTTGAGGTGGATGCTTCAGATATTGGGGTGGGGGCGGTGTTAGCACTCGAGGGTCGACAGGAAGGTCTACCCATGTGTGTATTTCTTCCGGCTCTCTTACAGGTCTGGGTTGAAGAATACAAAGCCAGACGCGCTCTCCTGCCAGTTCTTCACTCTCCCACCTACTACGACAACAGAGACCGTCATCCCAGAGGGGGTCATTGTTCATTGTGGGGGCCCTCACTTGGGACATAGAACAGCAAATTCGGGAGGCACAGCTCACTGAGCCGGGCTGGCTGTTTCTTCCTAAGGCAGTCAGGGGTAAGATCTTCCACTAGTTCCACACTAATAAGCTGTCCTGCCACCCGGGGGTAGCGCACACCCTGTCTTCCCTTTGGCACTACTTCTGGTGGTCTGTGATGGAGACGGACGTGCAGGAGTACATAAAGGCCTGTCCCCAGTGTTCCACAGGGAAGACTTCCACTTTTCCCCCTGCTGGACTTCTTTTTCCCCTCCCAATCCCCAGCCGTCCCTGGTCTAATGTAGCACTGGACTTTGTGACCAGGTTACCTCCATCCAGTGGGAACACTGTTATTTTGATCATCAACAGGTTCTCCAAGACTGCCCATCTTATCCCCCTGAAGAAGCTCCCATCTGCCTTGGAGACTGCACATCTTCTGTCTTTACATGTGGTCAGGTTGCACGGCTTCCCTAAGGATATCGTTTCCGACTGTGGTCCCCAGTTCATTTTGAAGGTCTGGCGAGTCTTCTGCAAGGCCATCGGGGCCACAGTCATCCTTTCTTCTGGTTACCATCCTCAGTCCATTGGCTGGTGTGAGAGGGCCAACCAAGAGATGGAAGCCATGCTCTGGTGTGTCACAGTGGCTGACCCTTCCTCCTGGAGTTCCCACCTTCAGTGGGTCGAGTATGCCCACAACTCGGCCACATTGGTAGCCACTGGATTCTCCCCCTTTGAGGTGTCTTTGGGGTACCACCCGCCTCTCCTCTCTATTGCTGAGGAGGAGGTGACAGTACCATCTGTTGCAGCAGACATCTCCAAGTCTAAGCATTTCTGGAAGGAAACTAAAGTGTCTTTGCTCCGAGCGGCAGAGGAAAACTCCAGTGAGTGAACCGAAAAAGGCACCCTGCTCCAGAGTACTAGGTTGGTCACAAGGCCTAGCTTTCCACCCTGAACTTCTCCCTGAGGACTGAGTCCAGGAAACTTGCCCCCCACCCCCAGTTCGTGGATCCTTTCGCCATCACGGAGATCGTAAACCCTGCCTCTGTGAAGTTAGACCTACCTGCCTCTCTTAGGGTTCACCGCACTTTTCATGTCTCCTATGTAAAACCTGTTTTCTCCAGCTCTCTGTGCTCACCATCGAAACCACCTCCACCCCCAAAGATGGTCAATGGAGGCTTGGTTTATACAGTTACTCGGATCCTGGATGCCAGCCGTAGGGGGTGCGGTATTCAGTTTCTTGTCGACTGGCTGGGATATAGTCCTGAGGAGAGGTCCTGGCTTCCAAGGTCTTTCATCATGGACAACACCCTCATCCAGGACTTTTATCGTTGTCATCCAAACAAGCCTCGTTTGATTCCAGGAGGCGTCCTTTGAGAGGGGGGTCATCATCATAGCAGTCTGTCGGGGACGACAATGACTGTTTCATTTAAGTCTGATCAGATTCCTCCATGCAGCTCTGTCCTTCGCCCTCCGCTGCCAGGAACTCCTGACCTTGTTAACCTGGGCGACGTCCGAGACGGTATGAGTTGCTTTCTGACTGACCATTTCATGAAACTGCTTGCAAAGTATTTGAGTACCACAAGCTTTTGCTGGACTTTTTTTTTTTTTTTGGATTGATCATCACTTCCTTGTGGTAACGTATCGTCACTTCCTGTTTTGCTGTCTGCCTGTGTGGTTTGCTCTCCTTACTCTCCTGAGCTTTGGGTTAGCCACTAGCTATGGCTACTAGCTCTCCTTCCTCTCCTCCTCTGGTGTGCTCTCTCTGTCAGATGTTTAGCTACACCTCTGCCTCTTTTAGTGATAACGGTAAATGTAATAAATGTTGTCTTTTTGAGTCGCTCGAGGCGAGGTTGTCTGATTTGGAATCCCGGCTCCGCTGCATTGAAACACCGTGTGCGCCAGTTACTCTTAACGGACGCCCCTTAGCTGCAGTGGAGCTAGCTAGCTTAGGCCCCCCTGTTAGCGGTCCCCCGGCTCTCCTCAGCAGCGAGGAGACTGGGTGGGTGACGGTGAGAAGGAAGCCTAGTCGCAAAGCCCTGGTACACCACCAACCTGTTCACGTTTCTAATTGTTTTTCCCCGCTCAGCGACACACCCGCTGAGGAAAAAACTCTGATCATTGGCGACTCTGTAGTCAGAAACATGAACCTAGAGACTCCAGCGGCCATAGTCAAATGCATTCCTGGGGCCAGAGCAGGCGACATTGAGTCAAATTTGAAAATGCTGGCTAAAAGTAACTGTAAATACTCCACAATTGTTATTCACGCCGGCATTAATGACATCCGTCTCCGGCAGTCGGAAGTCACGAAACTTAATGTACAATCGGTGTGTGACTTTGCAAAAATGATGTCTGCCACTGTAGTATTCTCTGGGCCCCTCCCCAATCTGACCAGTGATGACATGTTTAGCTGCTCGTCATCCTTGAACCGCTGGCTTTCTGTGTGGTGTCCTGCAAATGACGTGGGCTACATTGACAACTGGAGCTCTTTTTGGGGAAAACCTGGTCTTATGAGACGAGACAGCATTCATCCCACTTTGGATGGTGCTTCTCATTTATCTAACAATCTGGCATCTTTTTTATCCAAATTTCCAAAACCTTGACTACTCAGAGTTGGGACAAGGAAGCAGAGTCGCAGTCTTACACGCCTCTCTGCAGCTCCTCTTCATCTGCCACCTCTCAACTTAGCCCCTGACTTCCCCATCAGAGAATCGTTGTCTGCTCCCTCCAAAGTAAATAAAAATATAATGTATAAGCATCCCAAAGTGATTAAGCAAAATATTGGTAAAACTCAAATTAAACATAAAGCCTCTAAATTGAATGATTTGGCCTCTGTTCCTCCTCATAATTTAAAAATTAAATGTGGTTTATTAAATATTAGGTCTCTAACTCCCAAGTCTCTGTTAGTCCATGATCTGTTAATTGATCATCAGATTGATTTAATTTCCCTTACAGAGACTTGGTTAGGACAAGAGGATTATGTTGGTTTAAATCAGTGCTTCTCAATTATTTTTTGCAAAGCCCCCCCTAGGAAAGAGAAAATATTTCGCGCCCCCCCAACTCGCCGCAGTGACTATAAATAAGATCATTATCTATAAAAATTGTATAAGTATACCTAAAATTGTATCCTTTTTAACATTAACAAAAGAAAAAAGCAATATAAATCAACTTTCAACAAATATTAACTTTATTTTGCCACACAGAAACCCTGTTATAGTCTAAAACAGAAAAAAAAAAAAACTTACAGTGCATCAAAGTGCCTGAAATAAAAAAATATGTCAATCCTTATTTAAACTAGAAACATTTTTGACCAACTGAACCATTTGATGCTGAGAAAAATAATTCAATCAATAAATAATATTAAATGTAAATTGATCTGGAACATTAACACAGGAGTACCAATATATTTAACATTTTAGTCTGAAGAAAAAGGTAGAAAAAGGCAGTATCAACTCCTCTGCAATTGTGTGGGGTTTTTTGCACTGCGCAATTTGGTGCTTAAATGATGCTGAAAGTGCTCGCTGGTTTACTGATGTAGCGTTCACAAAGCGGGATGATTGTTGGCCGTACTCCGCACGTTTTCGCTGAAAAAAATCAAGCGGCTTATCAACGTGTTGAGGATGTAATGTCTGTAGGTGACGTCTTAATTTATTTGGCTTCATGCTGTCCGCTGCCAACACTTTCAGACACAGTGAACACACCAGTCTTTCCTCGTCTCCCACCGTAGTCAGAGTGAAGCCAAGCGCTAGATAAGCTTCGTCATATTTCCTCGTCTTAGCTTTTGGGAGACTTTCATTTGTCTCTTTACCTGTGTCTCTCTCCGCCTTTCTTTTCGTTACTGTTAAATATTTCTCCATGGTGTCTCTCGAGGGGTTTGTTGACAGCAATTTAAAAAGTTTTAAACTCCCGCACAGACTTTGACAATGAGAGCGCCACTGCACCACCTGCTGCCGTGGATGTGCAATTACACTTTACACGGCAAAAGCAAAGCCTGTTCCCCGGGGTCACACGCGCCCCCCCCCCCCCCCGGCATTGCATCGCGCGCCCCACTATTTGAGAAGGACTGGTTTAAATGAATCAACTCCCTCTGGTTATTTAAACTGTCAAAATCCCAGAAGTTCTGGTCGTGGAGGAGGAGTAGCAACAATTTACCATTCCAAATTACTAGTTAATGTAAAGCAAAAAACATGTCATAATTCCTTTGAGGGCCTGGTCCTCAGTATTGGGCACTTTAGCAATTTTAGGGTAAACCCAATTTTATTTGCCATAGTTTATCGTCCCCCATCAACCTACTCAGAATTTTTATCCGAATTTGCTGATTTCTTAGCTGATTTAGTGCTGAAATCTGATAGAATAATTATAGTAGGGGACTTTAATATACATGTGGATGTAGATAGTGACTGCCTTAATGTGGAATTTAATTCAATATTAGACTCGATTGGGTTTTCTCAGAAAGTAGGAAATTCTACTCATTACCTCCACCATACATTGGACCTTGTTCTGACATATGGCATAGAAATAGAAAATCTTGTAGTGTCTCCTCATAACCCTGTACTGTCAGACCATTGTCTGTTAACCTTTGATTTTACTATTTCTGACTATTTGGCTCCTAAAGAAAAATATTATTACAGTAGATGCCTTCCAGATGATGCTGTTACCAAATTTATGCAGATTGTTTCCTCTATGCCATGTGTCAACACAACGGAAATAAACTATAGACAGCTTGCTCCTTCTGTAATTGATAACATGGTGGATAGTGTTACAGCTTCTCTGCATCAGACTCTAGACTTGGTGGCCCCCTTAAAAAAGAAAAAGTCTAATCAGAGATTTCTAACTCCTTGGTTCAACACAGAAACTCGTAGCTTAAAACAGAAGACTTGTCAATTAGAAAGAAAATGGTGCTCCACTAATTTAGATGAAATCTATTTAGCTTGGAGAAATCATCTTTTAATTTATAAAAAATCTCTTAGAAAAGCTAAAACGAGTTATTACTCTGCATTAATAGAAGAGAACAAGAATAATCCCAGGTTTCTTTTCAGTACTGTAGCCAGGTTGACAAAGAGTCAGGACTCTTGTCAATCCTAGCATTCCCTTAGAGCTTACTAGTCAGGACTTTATGAACTTTTTCAATAATAAAATTTCATCCATCAGAGATAAAATCAATCAGATTCTTCCCACAGTTAACTTAAATACTGTAACTACTACAACTCCTTCTATTAATGTCTGTCTAGATGAGTTTACTCCAATCGACCTTTGTGAGTTAGACAAAATAGTTTCCTCATCCAAACCTTCAACTTGTCTTTTAGACCCTATTCCTACCAGGTTATTTAAAGAAGTCTTCCCACTTATTGGTAGCTTTATTCTTCATATAATCATTTCTTCATTAACTTTAGGCCATGTACCGCAGGCTTTTAAAATGGCTGTAATTAAACCCTTACTCAAAAAGCCAATGCTAGATCCAGGAGCTTTAGCTAACTATAGACCAATCTCTAATCTCCCTTTCATTTCAAAAATCTTAGAAAGAGTTGTTGCTACGCAATTATTTGACCACCTGCAGGGAAATGGTTTACTTGAAGAGTTTCAATCTGGGTTTAGAATCCATCATAGTACTGAAACAGCCTTAGCGAAGGTCACTAACGACCTCCTCATCGCATCTGGTAATGGACTGGTTTCTGTACTTGTCCTTTTAGACCTTAGTGCAGCTTTTGATACTATCGATCATAATATTCTACTTGATAGATTAGAACACTATGTTGGACTTAATGGAACTTCGTTGCAGTGGTTTAGATCTTATTTATCTGATAGGTTCCAGTTTGTTCATGTAAATAATGAGTTTTCTTTCAACTCAAAGCTTAGTCATGGAGTTCCACAGGGATCTGTGCTAGGCCCTACTCTTTTTAGTTTATATATGCTTCCGTTAGGCAACATTATTAGAAAGCACTGTATACATTTTCATTGTTATGCAGATGACACACAATTATACCTGTCAATGAAGCCAGATGATAGTAATCAATTAGCCAAGTTAGAAGCCTGTCTTAAGGAAATCAAAGCTTGGATGACTTGTAATTTCCTGCTATTAAATTCAGATAAGACTGAAGTCATTCTTGTTGGTCCCAAAAACCTTAGAAATTCCTTTCCAAATCAAACTTTCAGTTTGGATGCGGTTACTCTTTCTCTTAATAGCTCTGTGAGGAACCTTGGAATTATTTTTGATCAGGATCTGTCCTTCAATTCACATATTAAATTTGTTTCTAAGACTGCCTTCTATCATTTGCATAATATTGCCAAGATTAGGAGCATCTTGTCTCAGAGTGATGCTGAGAAACTGATCCACGCTTTTGTTAGCTCGAGATTAGATTATTGTAATTCTTTATTATCAGGCTGTCCTAAAACATCTTTAAAAAGTCTTCAGCTGTTCCAAAATGCTGCAGCAAGAGTTTTAGCAGGTACTAGAAAGAGAGATCATATTTCTCCGGTTCTGGCCTCCCTTCATTGGCTTCCCATAGAGTTTAGAATTAAGTTTAAAATCCTTTTTTTTACTTACAAAGCTCTAAACAATCAGGCTCCTTTTTATTTAAAAGATCTGATACTACCGTATTATCCTAACAGAGCACTACGCTCCCAAAATGCAGGATTACTTGTAATACCTAGAATCTCCAAAAGTACAATGGGAGGCAGAGCCTTCAATTATCAAACTCCTCTCCTGTGGAACCAGCTGCCAATCTGGATTCGGGAGTCAGACTCGATCTCTGTTTTTAAGAATAGGGCTAAAACCTACCTTTTTGATATAGCCTACAATTAGGGAGGGATCATGTGTTTCTGAACCCTCCCTTAGTTATGCTGCTATAGGTTTAGTCAGCCGGGGGACCTCCAGTAATGCACTGGGCCTCACTCCTTTCCTCACTCTCAGTGAAATATTTTTTTTGCTGGTCATTAACATTTGTTTGTTCTCTCCCATAGATTGAGTCCCCATCGTGCTGTTTGCTCTCTACATGTCTGTTCTTTTCTTCTTCTCTATCCCCTCACCCCCCAGCCAGTCGCAGCAGATGACTGCCCCTCCCTGAGCCTGGTTCTGCTGGAGGTTTCTTCCTGTTAAAAGGGAGTTTTTCCTCTCCACCGTCGCCAAGTGCTTGCTCACAGGGGATCGCCTGATTGCTGGGGTCTTTCTGCAACTGTGGGGGTTCCCCCTACAGTTGATAGTGCTATGAGATGACTGTTGTTGTGAAATGGCGCTATATAAATAAAGTTGAATTGAATTGAATTGAATTGACTAGCAGCACATTCTTGGCAGATAGAGGTATTATCAGTGGCAAGGACAGGCCAAGACAAACTGATTCCAGTATCTGTTGCAGTGATTGACCAGATGATAGGTTTGTTTATCTCTGCTCTTTGTGTAGTGCATGTCACGATGCACCAACTGGCAAAAGTCCACTACAGACCTTGCGACAGATGTGCTTATCTACCAGGATATCCAGTCTCACCCCATGTAACTAGGAGTGGTCCACCACAGACCTGTGACAGATATTGTTTTTAGTTCTGCCAGGATGCCCAGTTTCACCCTCCACACCCTCGGAAGGGCGGGGTTGCTGGTTGAGTCGCCAACGGCCCTACCCATGAGACAGGTAGTACCGGTTTTCAAGGCTATCCGGTAGCAAGCAAGCCAATGCCTGACCTGACTTGTGAGGTCAGGCATTGGGAGGGGGGTACTGTAAGGGTTTATGTCTGTCCTGCCTGTCTGTCTCTCCCTCTCTCCTCATTAATTTGAGCACCTCTTTTGGCAGTTGCTATCATCACCTGCAGCCATTTAGTGGGATAGTACAAGTAGGATGCTCTCACTCCACTCTGCCTGGTTGCATTTGTTTCCATCCTGCCTCCAGCCTGCTTTGTGGTTTCCTGTAAGCATGTAATGATTTACTCTGCCAAGCTTTGACCTTGTCTGCCTGTTGACCCTGAGCCTGTTTGTGTTTTGGATTTATCTGCCTGTGCTGTTTTTGATTCCCGTGCCCTGACCCTAGCCTGCCTCTGGACTCAGGAAACCCCCTAGTGGATTGGATTCTGATAATCTTCACTGTGCACACAACTCCCCAAAGGTAAGTCGACTTACCATCTCTGTCACCAGCTCCTTCCCCCTGTTTCTCCAGCACTCAGGGCTGGCCAGCCTCTTCACCTTTGCCCCTCACCAGCACCTCCAGGATCCAGTCTCTGGAGAGCTCCTCTGTAGGATTTGTGGCTACAAACCACTGTCTCCTGCTGAAAAGAACTATAAGCATAAACATAAATATTACCTCCTCGTCTTCTTATCATATTCTCACCATAGTTCTGTTTTCTCCACTGCAGGGTTGCCAGATCCTCACCACCATCTCCTTGCACAAATTATTGTAATAAATAAGTAATAATTAAGATTATTGTTTCACTTACTTTTAACGTTGTCCTCCATGTCTGCTTTTGGGTCTAAGTGTAACCCCATGTTAATCCACACACAACTTATAATTCAACAGGTAAGATAAGGCTCCCAAAAACATCTTGGAAAAATAATCCAGGAGGCTGTAGAATTTCTTGCAAACGTGTATTTATTAAGTAATGAACCAGACAAATACAGAGCAAACTGCACAGAGTCCTTCCTACCCGCATGGAAGAGCTGACTAGTGCCATCTGGGCACAGTTTATACTGTATACAGATTTTGGGAGAGGGGCTATGACATACTTGACAGCTTAATTAAAAGCATAATTTCTGTTTGTCCTTAAAGACTGGACATATACGACAATGTCTTTAATTTACTCCTTTTCTCAAGCACAGGCCCACCTACTACCCATTCCATATTCTCCTGATTTGTTCCCAAGCTTATATGTATGTACACTAGAGACCTCTGTGTGTGTGTGTGTGTGTGTCCATTCTATGCCTCCTGTTGCTTTCTGTAATGGGGTGTGACTTGAGGCATTTGTGGGCCCACTTAATTCATCAATTATTTACCATAACTATATGTATCATTATTTGCTATTTAATTTCATCTGGATCACTTAATTTCATTCTTAATTTTATTCTATAGTTCCACTTCCTCTTTTTAATTTCTTCGTGAGGTACAACCAGTAGGTTCAGAGGTTTTGGGTCTTTCATTTACTGTTGAGTTAAGCTGTGATGGTGGAAAGTGTCATGATGCGGAGCACGGTTAGGAACTGTGCTCATGCTTTCTGTTAGTCTGATTATTTTCTGTACTTTCCCCACTTCAGTTGAATTTGGTTTTGGATGTGTTATGTTATTTGAGGTTGCCATTTGTTTCTGCTTATTAGAGTTTCTGTTCTCATAATCTTAGTTTTGCCTTTATAGTTTCAGTCATTATTATGTGTCTACGGCCATCTTGTCGTATATCTTAATATCGTCCCATGTTTGTATTAGAACCTTCTCTGCCTTCGCTGTTAGTTTTTTCTTTGTAGTGTTTACTGTATATGAATTGCTATTGTTATCCACATCTATTCACCATTTGTGTATTTTATCTTGGCCTTGCCTTGGTGGGTTATTATTATTTTCTCCTTGGGCATTATTTGGTTTGAATCCCGTTTTTGTAAATATCCCATATGCATAGTTATCTTTTGCCATTGTTCCTCCTGTGCTTTTATTTTGACAGCGCTCCTTGTTTACTTCCTCTGTTAGCTCAAGTTCGCCGTTGTCACAGCTGTCATTATTTTGGTCTAATTATCCTCGCTCCTGTTTCCCACACCTGGTAATCATATGTTTAATTTCTCTTTGGCCTGTTTAAAGGAATGCCACACTGCAGTTTGGCGCAGTGTCCTTCTCACTGTAATCCTGCATGTGTCCCACGATTCTCTCCGTTACCTGGTGTGTGTCCCACCCTTCATTCATTCTGTATCCTGACATGAGCTCCACATCTACTCCGGCGTTTCCACACGCCTTAGCCTTCCGTGCTATTTCCTATCTGTTCCAGTTTACCTGCAAGTTTTTATTCATGCTTTGTTGGACTTTTGTGTTTTTGATTAAACGTTTTGCAACTCACAGTTCAGCATTTGGGTCTCCATTCCTGCCCCTCTGAAGCACAATTCATGACAGGACGTTTCCAGTTTTGACCCAGCTGCTGTGAGTTGCCTTTTTCTTTTTCTCCTACCTGTTTTTTGTGTTTTACTGGAGGGAGAGCTGACAGCATGTCACCAGCATACTAGGGCTCAGCCAACAGAGGGAGGTTGGCAGCCGGTGGCCCCAGCGTGGATGAACAATGGGTAGCCCAGTTCATCCAGGAATTCATCACCAAAGCTCTTGCCTCCTGCACCTCGAAGAAAGTCCTGGAGAATGTGAAGACAGCGGCTGGGATAGTGGAGGCACATCCCGGGCTGAGTAATACTCCGAGTATGCAGAGCTTCTGACAACCGTCTCCACCCTCCAGATGACATTTCGCGGGCTGGTGAGAGGCTCACTCCCTGCTGTACCTGTGCTGAAGAGGAAGCGTCCCCTGGTACAGACGTCCTCAGCTTCTCGGTGCTTGCCAGTCTCGGGACGCTGTCCTCCAGTGCCTACATCTGTCCACTACATCCGTGCCTACATCCGTTCACCATCTGTTCCTGAGCTGACAAGAAAGCGTCCCCTGGAACAGACACTCCCAGTGTCTCACCGCCACCCAGCTGCATCACACCAGCAGAACTCCTCCGCCGCAGCTGCTGTTTTGTCCATTGACATGCCTGCAGCGCTGGCTCCTCCTGTGTCTACATTGGTGCCCTTGCCTGCTGCAGCCATGGAGAGGGATTTATGTATCTGGGCCTTCTGCAGCAGCTACCATCACACTACAGGAATTAAGGCAAGTACCTTTTCATTCTTTTACACCCGATGATGACATGCCTTGCCTTATTCCCAATGGGAGGGTTCAGCAGCAGCCATACACTTTGGCTGAGCTGTCACCACCTGCTGCTGCAGTCATCCATGTTTCCTCACCTGCTTCTCCTGTGTCCCCCTCTGTTCTTTCTGTGTGTCCACCTGTCCTGGGAGGGAGCCGCCGGACTACGGAGGGGCCTGCTGTTCTGGAGGTTCCTGTTCCAGCCCCACAGCCACATCTTGGACAGGAGAGGAGTGCCCCCTGTATCCCAAAGCCTGAGCTGACAACGGAGTGTCCCCTGGTTTCAGCATTGCAGGACCCAGTGCCATTGGTGAGATGTTCTCCAGCTTCAGCTGCCACGTCTGGGGTTCCACCAGTGCCAGCTGCCACATCTGGGGTTCCGCCAGCTCCTGCCACCACATCTGGGGTTCCGCCAGTTCCTGCTATCACGCCGGAAATTCCGCCAGTTCCTGCTGCCACACCAGAAGTTCCACCAGTGCCTGTCGTCATGGCTGAGGTTTCACCTGCCATCATGCCTACTGCTTGGGCTGCAGCAGTAAAATCACCGGAGTCATGGTCGGTGGTGGAGCTTGAGTTAAGGCAAGTACTCTTTTTTTTGTCTTCACAATATCAGTATTAGAGAGATTTTGTCTCACTCGTGGCGGGGAGAACCAGTTGCAGCTGCCATCTGCTCCTGAGTTTTCCCCGTCGGGCTGCACTGCTGCCAGTGACAGTGACCTGGTGTTTGTCTCTTTCTCCCCATCTGAGGTGGCTGTGTCGGAGATGGATTTCCAGGTGGATGGACTCGAGACGTCCCAGCCTGAGTCGCCTTTTTTCATCGCAGGTCAGCAGTCTCCACCTGGTTTCATCGCTTGTCAGCAGCCTTTGCCTGAGGTCGCCGCTGGTCAGCAGCCTTCACCTGGTTTCACCAATGGTCATCGGTCCATTTCGTCTGGTTTTGTTGATGGTCATCAGTCCACTTTGTCTGGTTCTGGCGATGGTCATCAATCCTCTTCACCTGGCTTCGCTGAAGGTCAGCAGTCCTCTTTGCCTTGCTTTGCCAAAGGTAAGCAGTCCTCCTCATCTGGTTTCCTTGCTGGTCAGCCATCTTCATCGTCTGGTTTCCTTGCTGGTCAGTTGTCTTTGTCGCTTAGTTTGCTCACCGATCAGCCATCATCCCTGTCTGGTTTCCTCGCTGGTCAGCCGCCATCGCCGTCTGAGTTCGCCGCTCGTCAGCAGTCATTGTCAGGTGTCAATGCTCTTCAGTTACTGGCCCACTGGATCCACACCTCAATCCCTGCAGTCCGCAAAAAGCACATTTTCCAGCTGCTACCTCCTGCTGCTGAAAGGGATGCATTGTGCTCTGCGGTCTGATGGCTTAAGGACGCTGGGAGGCCACCCGACAGATCGTGTCCTCTGGTCTGTTGGTACTGGAATGCTGGAAGACCACCCAATGGACTTTGTCTTCTGCTTGGGTGGCTCAGGGACTCTGGGGGGCCACCCAACACTTTTTAACTCTTGATATGGTGGTCTTGAGACTCTAGCAGACCACCTGAACTGCCTTTCCTTCTCACCCAGTGGTCCTGTGATTTCAGTTGGCCACTTGATCAGTCTTGCTTTGTGGGTCTTTATTGAGCGAGAAATTTGTTTTGTCCTACCTGGCCTATTTTTCCCCACCACCCTCCCTGGAAGGATGATATTTTCTGTTGTTGGTGCGGGGGGAGGGGGGTTGCTTTGGGTTCTTTTTGATGTTACATTGGGGTGTCTGGATTCCACCCCTTGGACTGGGGGCTCTGTCATGATGTGGAGCACGGCTGGGGAACCATGCTCACGCTTTCTGTTAGTCTGATTATTTTCTTTACTTTCCCCATTTCAGTCTGGTATTGAATTTGGTTTTGGTTTTGGATGTATTATGTTATTTGAGGTTGCCATTTGTTTCTGTTTGTTATTAGAGTTGCTGTTATCATAATCTTAGTTTTACCTTTATAGTCTCAGTCATTATTATGTGTCTGTGGCCATCTTGTCGTATATCTTAATGATATCTTCCTATGTTTGTGTTAGAGCCTTCTCTGCCTTTGCTGTTAGTTTTCTCTTTGTAGTGCTTATATGAATTGTCATTGTTATCCACACCTATTCACCATTCATGTATTTTATCTTGGCCTTGCCTTGGTGGGTTATTATTATTTTCTCCTTGGGCATTATTTGGTTTGAATCCCATTTTTGTAAACATCCCATATTCATAGTTGTCATGGTGCGGTCCTCGCGGACCACTAATGAGACGCTATAGGCAGCCGAAGAGTTTGCATATTTATTAAAGGAAGACATACAATACAAAATAATGAGCCTCGTGGGGCAAAACACAAATAAAGACTAAGACTAAGACACACTACGATATACTGAGAACTAGGAAGATGGACGGGAGACAAGGATACAACACTTATATGTGAATAGTGAGGGCGGGAACCTAACGCTGAAAGGAACTGGCTTCGGACATAGGGAAACCAGTCTGGATAAGGCGAGGTCGCAGCCCCGAGTGACAGAAGCTGCTCCCTTAAATAGGGCAAGATAATTAATCAGCTGATGAGGCACCATCAGCTGAATCAAATCAACGCCAGCTGTCACTGCTAAGCTTGGCTCTGACAGCCGGCAGCCCCGCAGAGACGCTGTCAGAATAAGAACTCAGAGAGCCCTCAAGGAATTAATAAAGAATGGGAAGAAAATACTGCATGACCTGAGCGCAGACGAGATCGGCGCTCAGACCATGACAGTACTCCCCCCTGAAGGAACGCAGTCTGGGCGTAACCGTAACATCCAAGCCCCCCCCCCCCAAAAAAAAAGCCAAGAAGACCCACCCGGGGCGGGAGGGGGGGGAAGGCCAGGAGGGCTAGAACCAGAAAACACCATAACAAAGAGGAAAAAAAAAAACCCAAAAGAGGGCAACAAGGATAATCAAAATGACGAGATAAACACCCAGAAAAACAAGGCAGAACATGATACAACAATCCTTAAGCAAAGCTGAAAACAAAAAGAATACCACATTCTGACTAATGAACAAAAATACAGGTACGTACAAAAACATACCGTACCCTAAAACACATTGAGCAGCAAATATTGTCCATATTACGTATAGGTAAAGACAACAACAACAACAACAAAACACCTTTCTCAGACTACAGAGGGAACAAGAAAACTGAAATACAGGCACATAATAACCAGTAACCCAATACTATCAGGGGGAGAAAAAAAAAATCACGCTACAGAGCGGCAAACGATACACAGTTCAATAAAGATCAGATGAAAAAAAAAACACCAAAGCATCCCCAAAGATTACAGAGGAGAGCGAAAAACAGGGATGACAGAGCGGCGATAAATACAGTTCAGTATAGTTCAAATGGCAAAGAAAACACAGGAGCATCCCTAATATTGTAAAGGAGAGCAAAAAATACAGGGATGACGGCAGGCAGAGCACAATGAACAACAAGAACAGATAATTTGGGAGGTCTACCTGCATCCAGCTTCCAAATCACTAACAGGGGAAGAAGAATGAGTTCGGGCGGCCTACCCCAGTCCCAGGCCCGGAGAAACAGTACCTCTGGCGGCTGGACCAGATCACTGAACAAAGAGTCCGGTTTGTCGGGTGGCCGACCCAGAATGCCAAAGGGGCAAAGCAGTTTCCCAGGCGGCAGACTCGCGTCATCAGGCCACCAGGTCCGCAGGGGAGAACTCAGAGGTGGCCTCCCTATCGTGAGGAATAGCGAGGGAGAGCCGAGCCGATTATGGGGAATCCCCGCGGTACCCGATGGAGGGAAAAAGGAAACGGGGAAAGGATGAGGGACCAGTCCGGCGTCGATCGGCGGAGGATCTGCAGCTCCTTCTCCGAACTCCACACGGACTGGCGCTGCGCTTTCGTTGGATCCCAAGCGGGACCGTGCTGCACTCACGACAGACCCCGACTGGGCCGGAACCACACCCACAGCGGTCCCCGATTGGGTCAATGTAGCACCCACGATGGACCCCAACTGGGCCAGAACCACACCCACGACGGACCCCGATTGGGTCAGAGCTGTACCCACGACGGACCCCAACTGGGCCAGCGCAGCACCAGGGACGGCCTCCAAACCTGAACCCGGAACCTCCAGAACAGTGACCGGAATCGACTCAACACCGGTGACCCTGGGAGAAGGCTCAGGAGAAGAAAGAGAACCGAGATCAGGATCACCGGCAGTGACAGAGCCTAGCGAGACAAGCTCGGATGCAGCAGATGGCTGCACCCGGCTCGTCTCCCCGAGAGACAGGCAAAAATGCTCCAGAATAGACAGGAGAAAGACAAAATAGAGCACTTGCCTGATCTCGAGTTCTGCCGCCGTCCAGGACTTCGGCGATCCAGGTTCAGCAAGTAGAAGGTCCTCCTCTAGTTCCCACTCAGCTACAGCAGGCTCCATAGCCGGCATGATGGTGTCCACAGTCCGGGGATTCCCTGATGCTGACATCCACGCTGAGGGCCCGGCGCACAGCGTGATGGCAGGGGATCAGTGACCTGCCAGGTCAGACTGTCCCTCCGTGGAGACCCGGGGACGCTTGCTCGTCAGCGCAGGCTCCAATTTGCAGTCCGCCCTCCTCTTCTGCCTGTGTCATGGCTGCGGGGCTGGAACCAGGCTCTCCAGGCCCGCAGGCTCCCTCCTCATCCGACGGCATAGACTTGGCGCCGAGGAACGCTCAGGGGAAGGAGACACAAAGGTAGCAGGTTCATAATTAATCACTACAGCAGGTGGAGAGAGCTCAGGGGACTGTGAACCCCGAACTCCACCCCCAGGGGTCAGACAAGGCAATTCACCCAGTGAAGGAAAAGAATGAAAAGGCACTTGCCTGCTCCACTGAGGGCCAGTGGAAGCTGCTGCAGTGGGCTTGGTTCTTCCCTTCCCCCGCTGGATGGTGACGGAGGGCCCCCCGGGAAGACGAGGAGGAGCCGTTCGCACAGGATTGATGATGGGCATCACTGGAGCAGGATTCGTGGAGCTCACAACAGCTGGGGAGAGCGTCAAGGAGGAGGGAGGAACAGCCGAGGCAATCCGGGAACTAGGAGCTGATGGAACAGCAGGGACAGGAGACCCGGAGGTGGAGGCTGCTGGGATTTCCTCCTGTCGTGATGCAGGAGTAACAGCTGGCTGGGAGACAGAGTTCCTTCGGCGACCCGGAACTGGATCTGGATGGGGTTCTCGCTGAGGCTTTGCTGAGGGAATCCCGGCTGATGTCTTTCTCCGCTGGGGATGACCCCTGGGTGGTGCGAATTCCTCCACTGGACGGGGGACAGGAATGGTATCCCAAGACGAGGAGCAACGATGTCTCCTCTTCGGCTTCCTGCCGGAGTTTCCCTTCAGACCACGGAGCTTCTCCTGGTGAGCAGAGATGTCCGCCATCCTTGCCGTGATTTCAGGGTGGTCAGCATAGCGAGGATGGCGGGTAATAGTCGCCTCAGCGAGGTACAGGTACCAGCGCAAGCCACTGGGGACGGGGTTACTGTGAGCGCTGGAGAGGATCCCATCGATCTCGATGAGAGCTAACTAGCTCGTAGCCTAAACTCATGGCATAGCCCTTGAGTGGTGACACCATCTCCCAGCACACTGGTACATGCAAAAGGAAAAAACTACAAGCCCAAACAGTGCAAACTCACGGTCGCCAGCGTCTCGTTTTGGCTGTGACCTACTGTCATGGTGCGGTCCTCGCGGACCACTAATGAGACACTATAGGCAGCCGTAGAGTTTGCATATTTATTAAAGGAAGACATACAATACAAAATAATGAGCCTCGTGGGGAAAAACACAAATAAAGACTAAGACTAAGACACACTACGATATACTGAGAACTAGGAAGACGGACGGGAGACAAGGATACAACACTTATATGTGAATAGTGAGGGTGGGACCTAACGCTGAAAGGAGCTGGCTTCAGACGTAGGGAAACCAGTCTGGATAAGGCAAGGTCGCAGCCCCGAGTGACAGAAGCTGCTCCCTTAAATAGGGCAAGATAATTAATCAGCTGAATCAAATCAACACCAGCTGTCACTGCTGAGCTCGGCTCTGGCAGCCGGCGGCCCCACAGAGACGCTGTTAAAATAAGAGCTCAGAGAGCCCTCAAGGAATTAATAAAGAATGGGAAGAAAATACTGCATGACCCGAGCGCGGACGAGATTGGCGCTCAGACCATGACAATAGTTATCTTTTGCCATTGTTCTTTCTGTGCTTTTATTTTGACAGCGCTCCTTGTTTGCTTCCTCTGTTAGCGTAAGTTCGCGGTTGTCACAGCTGTCTTTATTTTGGTCTAATTATCCTCGCTCCTGTTTCCCACACCTGGTAATCATATGTTTAATTTCTCTTTGTCCTATTTAAAGGGACGCCACACCGCAGTTCGGCGTGACATCCTTCTCACTGTAATCCTGCGTGTCCCACACTTCTCTCCTTGTTACCTGGCGTGTTTCCCACACTAAATTCATTCTGTATCCTGACATGAATGCTACATCTACTCCAGCACACGCCTTAGCCTTCTGTGCTATTTCCTACCTGTTCCAGTTTACCTGTTTTTGTTCATGATTTGTTGGACTTTTGTGTTTTTGATTAAACATTTTTCATCTCACAGTTCAGCATTTGGGTCTCCATTCCTGCCCCTCTGAAGGACAATTCATGACAGATAGTAGCTGGCTCTTTAGATCCTGACTCTTTAAAAAATTATATCAGGGAAAATAAGTATTGAACGTGTCAACATTTTTCTCATTAATCATATTTCTGATGGAGCCACTGACCTGATATTTTCACCAGATATCAATAACAAAGAAATCAAGTCAACTGTGTTCACAAAACAAGTTATATTTAATAAAGTGGAATGAGACAAGGATTGTACATGCTTGGTGAAATTCATTTAATATTTAGTAAGAAAAGCCTTTGTTGGTAATAACAGCTTCTATTCAATTTTTCAATTCAACTTTATTTATATAGCGCCATTTCACAACAACAGTCATCTCATAGCACTATCAACTGTAGGGGGGAACCCCCACAGTTGCAGAAAGACCCCAGCAATCAGGCGATCCCCTGTGAGCAAGCACTTGGCGACGGTGGAGAGGAAAAACTCCCTTTTAACAGGAAGAAACCTCCAGCAGAACCAGGCTCAGGGAGGGGCAGTCATCTGCTGCGACTGGCTGGGGGGTGAGGGGATAGAGAAGAAGAAAAGAACAGACATGTAGAGAGCAAACAGCACGATGGGGACTCAATCTATGGGAGAGAACAAACAGATGTTAATGACCAGCAAAAAAAAAAAATTTCATTGAGAGTGAGGAAAGGAGTGAGGCCCAGTGCATTACTGGAGGTCCCCCGGCTGACTAAACCTATAGCAGCATAACTAAGGGAGGGTTCAGAAACACATGATCCCTCCCTAATTGTAGGCTATATCAAAAAGGTAGGTTTTAGCCCTATTCTTAAAAACAGAGATCGAGTCTGACTCCCGAATCCAGATTGGCAGCTGATTCCACAGGAGAGGAGCTTGATAACTGAAGGCTCTGCCTCCCATTGTACTTTTGGAGATTCTAGGTATTACAAGTAATCCTGCATTTTGGGAGCGTAGTGCTCTGTTAGGATTATACGGTAGTATCAGATCTTTTAAATTAAAAGGAGCCTGATTGTTTAGAGCTTTGTAAGTAAGAAGAAGGATTTTAAACTTAATTCTAAACTCTATGGGAAGCCAATGAAGGGAGGCCAGAACCGGAGAGATATGATCTCTCTTTCTAGTACCTGTTAAAACTCTTGCTGCAGCATTTTGGATCAGCTGAAGACTTTTTAAAGATGTTTTAGGACAGCCTGATAATAAAGAATTACAATAATCTAATCTCGAGCTAACAAAAGCGTGGATCAGTTTCTCAGCATCACTCTGAGACAAGATGTTCCTAATCTTGGCAATATTACGCAAATGATAGAAGGCAGTCTTAGAAACAAATTTAATATGTGAATTGAAGGACAGATCCTGATCAAAAATAATTCCAAGGTTCCTCACAGAGCTATTAAGAGAAAGAGTAACCGCATCCAAACTGAAAGTTTGATTTGGAAAGGAATTTCTAAGGTTTTTGGGACCAACAAGAATGACTTCAGTCTTATCTGAATTTAATAGCAGGAAATTACAAGTCATCCAAGCTTTGATTTCCTTAAGACAGGCTTCTAACTTGGCTAATTGATTACTATCATCTGGCTTCATTGACAGGTATAATTGTGTGTCATCTGCATAACAATGAAAATGTATACAGTGCTTTCTAATAATGTTGCCTAACGGAAGCATATATAGACTAGTTTCTATTCTAGACACCTCCTGTATGGAGAAACTAGGTGCAGGCATTGCTCAGGAGTGATTTTTAGCCCATTCTTCCATAAAAACTGTCTTCAAATCTTCTATGAACTCTAATCTTCAGTTTGTTCCACAGATTTTCTATTGGATTCAGGTCAGATGACTGACTGGGCCATTGCAGCAGTTTTATTTTCCTTCTCTGGAGCCAGTTGAGAGTTTCCTTAGCTGTCTCTTTAGGATCATTGTCTTGCTGAATTGTCCACCCTCGTTTCATCATCAGCATCTTGACAGATGGCAATGGGTTTCTATCAAGGATGTCTCTGTACATTTGTCCATTCATCTTTCCTTCAATTATATTAAGTCTGCCTGTACCATGTGCTGAAAAACACCCCCACACCATGATGCTCCCACCTCCAAACTTCATTGTTGGTATGGTGCTTTGGGGCTGATGTGCAGTGCCATTTCTCCTTCAAATGTACTGTGTGTTGTAGCACCCAAAAAGTTCAATTTGGGTCTTATCTGACCAGACTATATGCTCCCAGTATTTTACTGGCTTGCCCAAACGTTGTGCAGCAAACTTTAAATGAGCTTCAACATGCTTTTTCTTCAGCAATGTGTCACAGGAGCCCCTCCGGGAAGAAGACGATGGGGACCCAAACAGGCAAATATGATAAACCATTATTTATTTCAAGACAAACAGAAAACGGAAAATAAAGCAGCACATGGTCCGAAACAAAGGCAAAAGCACGGCAGACTACTGACTGGCAGGATAACTCTAGACTAAGACACAAACAGGCTAGACGGAAGTGTGTAATCACACCAACATGAGACAAGGATGCCGTCACTGATGGCAAATGACACACACATATATAGACAGGCGGATAATGAGTAAACAACGAGGAACAGGTGGGTACAATTAGGAGTAATAAGAGACAGCAGGGAGGGCTATAGACACGGGAAACATGAGGGGCTGAGACAAAAGGTAAACCAGAGACATGAGCACAGGACCAGGGAATATATAACCATGACAAATGATAATAACAACAAACAAAGAATTATACAAAACTAACTTCAAACCCCAGACTGTAAATAACAACAAATACAGAGAATTCCAAAATACCAACTGAAGTGAGGCAGGGGAAACACAGAGAAACAAACTAACAAAGGGTGAGGACATGACTGAACTTACGTCCAGAGAATAACGGCTCAAATATGAATATAAAGTGAAGGCATGAGCACAGCTATGTCCAAACCCTTCCACAATGGAGTCTTGCAAAGTGAGCAGGGATAGAGCCCATATTGTTTGAGTGCATTACTTATCGTTTTCTTTGAAACAGCAGTACCTGCTAATTCCAGGTCTTTGTGGAGCTCTCCATAAGTGGTTTTTGGCTGTTGGATAACTCCTCTGATAATTCTTTTGACTCTATCAGAAATCTTGCAAGGAGCTCCTGGTCGTGGCTGGATTATGGTAAAATGATGTTCTTTCCACTTCCGAATGATGGCTCCAACAGTGCTCATTCAGCAGTTTAGAAATGTGTCTGTAACCAGACATCATTATGTTTTGCAACAATAAGGTTGTGATGGGCTAGAGAGAGCTCTTTGCTTCTACCCATTATGAGAAAGCAGAAAGTTAAAAGCAGAAAGCTTTTAATGTGGTGCAGCACACACTTCTGCAGCTAAAACTAGTCCTTAATGCTGACAAAACTAAACTGATGTGGTTTTCAAATTTTAGGAAGAGTCCACAAATTTTTCCCACAGTGGTCACTTTTGAGGGAAATGAAATTGAGGTGGTTCACTCGTACAAGTATCTTGGTATCTTGCTTGGTGACGCTCTGACTTTTAAGCCCCATGTTGAAAATATTGTGAAGAAACTTAAACTGAAACTGTGTTTTTTATTTCGAAATAAATGTTGTTTTTCTTTTGAGGTTAAAAAGCGTCTTGTTACTGCAACTTTTTTATCTATTTTAGATTATGGAGACCTCTTGTATATGAACGCTTCAGCTCAGTGTCTGAGTAAGATTGACTCTGTATATCATGCTGTTTTGAGGTTTGTTACAAACTGTAGAGCCTTGACCCATCACTGTGAATTGTATTCTAGAGTGGGATGGCCCTCTTTGTCCACCAGGAGGTTGACTCACTGGTACATTTTTATTTACCAGGCCATGCTTGGACTGTTGCCCCCTTACATTTGTAATTTGATCACACTAAGAAGTGCTGATTCTTATGGTTTGCGTTCTAATGATCATTTGTTGCTTTCTGTTCCATTTGCCCGTACTGAGCTGGGAAAAAGAGCTTTCATGTTCTCAGCCCCCTCTACATGGAACATGTTGCAAAAAGACTGGAAACTAACAGAACTTGTTTCATTGAACGACTTTAAATCCAGATTGAGAACACTTGAGACGGCCTCACTAATTTGTAACTGTTTTATATGATTTGTATGTCATTGTAAGTGTATTTGTGATTTTTTTGCTGCCTCTTGGCCAGGACTCCCTTGAAAAAGAGGTTTTTAATCTCAACAGGTTTTTTTTCCTGGTTAAATAAAGGTAAAATGAGTTCTTTGTGGTGTGACAATCTGATATTCACAGACCTTTTTAAAGGCTATCAGTCAGAACTTAACCAACGGAAATGAATTTGCACTAATGGGGGATGGGATGGCTTCTTAAATTCTGATAGATTTCAGCTGGTTTTTTGGCTTTCCATGCCTTTTTGCACCTCTTTTTCTTCATGTGTCCAATACTTATTCCCTGTGTTATTCCACTTTATTGAATATAACTTGTTTTGTGAACACAGTTGCCTTGATTTCTTTGTATTATAACATTTGCGGGATTCACACAAAGAAAGAGGAGCAAGGTGGTTGTGATGAACAGGCTTTATTTACACACCACCGACCCCCAACCTCGTTCTGAGCATAGACAGGAGGGGAGGTCATTCTCCCAGACCTCCGTTTCAATCATGGTTACACACACACATGATACATCTTGCCCTAATCCTGCTAAACACTGCTGGGTCATTATAACGCAGTTATAATGACACAGCAGTATAACTCAGTAATAACACATTTAATACACACACAGTAACGTTTTCAACTGGCAAAGCATGCTGGGAAATCCCTGCCCCCCTTAACATGGCCCCGACGTTACACTGCCCCCCCCCCCCCCGGACTGGTTTCTGTCCCCAGAAAATTCAAAGTCCACTTTCAGAAATCCAACGCGAGTCAGCCCGGTGCCGGGGCGGCATGCACGGGCTATCCAGTGTCCATCTGAGTCTCGGTCGGGGTATCTGGTTGCGGTAGAGTTCCGGTTTGGCCACCAGCGGGCGGATGGACACATCTGACAGCCTCTGTAGGACCACGCACAGTCAGCGGGAGTCCCAAGCCCGCTCCGGCCGACTCCCACCGCTGCCAGGTCTCCCAGGCGGCCGCTGGCCCGCGTCCATGCGTCCAGCCCTTGCCGTGCCTGGAAAATGGCCGGATCCCCGTCCTGCTCCCTCCGCTGCGTCGCTGCTGCGCCCAGGGCCTCCGTGATGTCACCGAAAGGGAAAGCATCTGCGGGTGGCAGTAGGACACGCACAGTTCCTCCTCTGGCAGCGGGAGTCCCATGACTCCCACCGCTGCCAGGACCTCCCAGGCGGCCGCTGGCCCGCGTCCAGGCGTCCAGCCCCTGCCGAGCCCGGGAAAAGACCGGATCTGTCCTGCTCGCTCCGCTGCTGCTGCGCTTCAAAGGCCTCTGTGACGTCACCGCCGGGGGAAGCATCTGCAGGAGGCGGCTTTTCCTCCGTCCATGCCACCTCGCTCTAATTTAACGTCGGCAAGGGGCCAGTTTGTCATGCGGTCTGTGCGGGGCAGTACCATGCGATGTACCCTGGCTCTGTGCAGCAGAAGCCCCGCTTCCTCGCGTCGCCACGGCTGTCTCCTTCGTGCACGCGCTGCCGTAGCTCCTCCTCCCACTCGCTCTCAGCATGGTGGTTTCCTCCGATGACCAGTTTTTCAGCGCGGCAGCCAACTCAACCTGGGCCAGGTGGTCATCCAACAGGTTCTCGCCGTTGTAGCAGGGAATCTTGGCCTGCTGCCGGATGGATGGGATGGTCACCTCCCGGTCGATCGCCGCTCCTAATACCTCTGGAATCGCCAGCCCGTCCTGCCCTGAAAAGGGCGGGAAACGGGGCTGGTTTGCTCTGCTCGGCCCGTCGGGTCCGCTGCTCCGTCCATCGCGGCGAACCTCTCCGGGGGCCGGCGTCTCAGCTCTACGCTCCGTTCCCAGCCGAGCGATGAACCGCTCCGGCCGTTGGACCTCCGCCTGGATCCTCATCTTGCTCCATCCCCACTCCTGACACCAGTGTGACGTTTGTGGGATTCACACAGAGAAAGAGGAGCAAGATGGTTGTGATGAACAGACTTTATTTACACACCACCAACCCCCAACTTACTTCTGAGCACAGAGAGGAGGGGAGGTCATTCTCCCAGACCTCCGTTTCAATCATGGTTACACACACATGATACATCTTGCCCTAATCCTGCTAAACACTGCTGGGTCATTATAACGCAGTTATAATGACACAGCAGTATAGCTCAGTAATAACACATTTAATACACACACAGTAACATTTTCAACTGGCAAAGCATGCTGGGAAATCCCTGCCCCCCTTAACATGGCCCCGACGTTACAGTATGTATAGATTACTTGAGTTGTTCCTGATATCTGGTGAAAATCTCAGGCCAATGGCTCCATCAGAAATATGTTTAATGAGAATAATATTGACATGTTCAGTACTTATTTTCCCCTGCTGTACTCACACACACACACACACACACACACACACACACACACACACGTGGACAAAATTGTCGGTACCCCTCTGTTAATGAAAGAAAAACCCACAATGGTCACAGAAATAACTTGAATCTGACAAAAGTGGTAATAAATAAAAATTCTATGAAAATTAACCAATGAAAATCAAACAATGCTTTTGAATTGTGGTTCAACAGAATTATTTTAAAAAACAAACTCATGAAACAGGCCTGGACAAAAATGATGGTACCCTTAACTTAATATTTTGTTGCACAACCTTTTGAGGCAATCACTGCAATCAAACGATTTCTGTAACTGTCAGTGAGACTTCTGCACCTCTCAGCAGGTATTTTGGCCCACTCCTGAAGAGCAAACTGCTCCAGTTGGCTCAGGTTTGAAGGGTGCCTTCTCCAGATGTCATGTCTCAGCTCCTTCCACAGATGTTCAATAGGATTTAGATCAGGGCTCAGAGAAGGCCACTTTAGAATAGTCCAGTGTTTCGCTCTTAGCCATTCTTGGGTATTTTTAGCTGTGTGTTTTGGGTCATTATCCTGTTGCAAGACCCATGACCTGCGACTGAGACCAAGCTGTCTGACACTGGCCAGCACATTTCTCTCTAGAATACCTTGATAGTCTTGAGATTTCATTGTACTCTGCACAGATTCAAGACACCCTGTGCCAGATGCAGCTAAGCAGTCCCAGAACATAACAGAACCTCCTCCATGTTTCACAGTAGGGACAGTGTTCTTTTCTTGCTATGCTTCATTTTTGCGTCTGTGAACAGAGAGCTGATGTGCCTTGCCAAAAAGTTCCAGTTTTGTCTCGTCTGTCCATAGGACATTCTCCCAGAAGCTTTGTGGCTTGTCAACATGCAGTTGACAAGTTGACTCCCTTTATACCAACTCCTGCACCTCCTCCCACCAGTCTGTTAAGCTGATTAAGTTTGCGGACGACACCACCCTCATCGGGCTCATCTCCAACGGCGACGAGTCCGTCTACAGGAAAGAGGTGGCCCAGCTGGTGTCCTGGTGCAGCCACAACAACCTGCAGCTGAACGCTCTGAAGACAGCGGAGATGATTGTGGACTTCAGGAAAGTCACAACCCCCCTGCCCCCCCTCACCATCACAGGCTCCCCCATCACCATTGCAGATTCCTTCCGCTTCTTGGGCACCACCATCACCCGGGACCTCAAATGGGAGCCAACCATCAGCTCCCTCATCAAAAAGGCCCAGCAGAGGATGTTCTTTCTGCGGCAGCTGAGGAAGCTCAAGCTACCCACCAAGATGTTAGTGCAGTTCTATATGGCCATCATCGAGTCCATCCTCACCTCCTCCATAACCGTGTGGTACGCAGGAGCCACTGCCAGGGACAGACTAAGGCTGCAGCGCGTCGTGCGCACTGCTGAGAAGGTGATCGGCTGCAAGCTCCCATCTCTCCAGGACCTGTACATCTCCAGGACCCGGAGGCGTGCTGGCCGGATCATAGCCGATCCTTCACACCCTGGTCACGTACTGTTTGCCCCCCTCCCCTCAGGTAGAAGACTTTGGTCCATTCGGACTAAAACCTCCCGGCACATGAATAGCTTTTTCCCCTCTGCCATCAGACTGCTGAACATTAAGTGACTTATTGACTCTCGTGCACTATGTACAGCAGCTCAACCAGACTCATGACATTCATCACTGTTTTTCTGTTGCATTATCAACTGCACTGTGGTACCCCATATTATCTGCTACTTGCTAATTTATTTAAAACTGCCTTGACTAGTATTACTCATTATTACTATTATTATTATTATTATTATTATTATTATTATTACTTATTTTTCTACACTTATTGCACGTTTTTAGTCCTTTGGTTTTTTAGTTTATCTCTTTATCTCATCATGTTTTTAATGTTGCAGCATGGCACCGAGACAAATTCCTAGTTTGTGTACTACATGAATAATGGCAATAAATCTGATTCTGATTCTGATTCTGATTCGGGTTTGGCAAATTCCAGTCTGGCTTTTTTATGATTTGTTTTCAACAGTGGTGTCCTCCTTGGTCGTCTCCCATGAAGTCCACTTTGGCTTAAACAACGACGGATGGTGTGATCTGACACTCATGTACCTTGACCTTGGAGTTCTCCATGAATGTGTTTAGAGTTTGTTCTGGGCTCTTTTGTTATCATTCGTATTATCCGTCTCCTCCTGCGGCCACGTCCAGGGAGGTTGGCTACAGTCCCGTGGATCTTAAATTTCTGAATAATGTGTGCAACTGTAGTCACAGGAACATCAAGCTGCTTGGAGATGGTCTTGGTTGAACATGTCCCTATGGTCACATTATTTTCAATCTTTTCTAAGGGTACCATCATTTTTGTCCAGGCCTGTTTCATGAGTTTGTTTTTTAAAGTAATTCTGTTGAACCACAATTCAAAAGCATTGTCTGTTTTTAACTGGTTAATTTTCATAGAATTTTTATTTATTACCACTTTTGTCAGATTCAAGTTATTTCTGTGACCATTGTGGGTTTTTCTTTCATTAACAGAGGGGTACCGACAATTTTGTCCACGGCTGTACATAATATGCTGTTTGGGTACATAGTCATACTATGTGGGGTAACTAAATAGACTGTTATGCTGTTTATTCCATCTAGCTACAATGCTCCACAGTGTATATATATTTATGTGTACATATATATATTCAAAAAGCCAGTTTAGAAAGCTTGGGATCAGTCCGCCAAGGTCTCTGCCTTTGACCGCCACCTGATCCACATAGCACCGGACCCCCATGATCCCTCCTGCAGGTGGTGAGCCCACTGGAGGGCGGACCCATGTAACTCCTTCGGGCTGAGCCCGGCCAGGTCCCATGGACCTCCGTAGGATTGCTGGACTCACCCTCAGAGATAGGGTGAGGAGCTCAGTCATCCGGGAGAGGCTCAGAGTAGAACCGCTGCTCCTCCACATTGAAAGGAGTCAGTTGAGGTGGTATGGGCATCTGATTAGGATGCCTCCTGGACGCCTCCCACTTGAGGTGTTTCAGGCACGTCCCACTGGGAGGAGACCCCGGGGCATACCCAGGACTCGGTGGAGAGACTATGTCTCCCAGCTGGTCTGGGAACGCCTTGGTATCCCCTCTGAAGAGCTGGAGCAGGTGGCTGGGGAGAGGGAAGTCTGGGCTTCTCTGCTTGAACTTCTGCCTCCGCGACCCGGACCTCCGGAAAAGCGGTAGAAGATGGATGGATGGATGGATGGATATATATATTCACTGCTCTTATTTTCTTATCTTCTAAATTATTGCTCTGAGTGTATCCCTGTGCTGTTGCAATCCTCGAATTTCCCCATTGTGGGACTAATAAAGGCTTATCTTTTATATACTATATATACTGTATATACTGTATATATGTATATATATATATATATATATATATACACACCCATACATACACACACACACACACACACATACTGTATATATATATATATATATATACTGTGAAGTGCAATAACAATGGTCAACACCAAATTTATTGTCTAAGTTTTTTTTAGCTGATTTGACTGAGTGTGGCGGTTCGGTTAACCCCCACAACAGATTAAGGACAGTCAGCTCTCTTCTCTTGGTTTTTCCCGCTGCACTACTGAGATGTAATGTGCCATTCATGTATTGTGATGTAATGTGCCATTCATGTATAGTGCTCATGAGTCCTGTCCTTACTGTGACCTAGAGACTGAGATCAATATGTAGATGTGCCTTGTAACCTCTTTGTCCTGCAAGCTGGAGCAGAGGACAGCAATCTGCCTATTGTTATGTATGTCTCTCAAATGCAAATGTCTCATGCCTGTTTTGCAGTCTCTTTGATCATACCAACTGCTGGGAATATCCTTTGATGTATTGTCTGAGTTGGGTACAAGTACTGCACTGAAATCCATGTTCTCTCTCTCACTCTCACTTCTGCAACTGCTGCTGCTGGACACACACACTTTGTGTCCCTCTGCTCCGAGAGCCGCTGGGCTCGCTCCCGGCGTGCACGCACGGCGCCGGGAGCGGAGCTCGTGACGGCGGTATGATTCAATAAACCAACTTAGAACCTTCAGCATCGCTGCTTATTATTTCATGCCGCCGCACTGGTGACCTCGAACATGCACATGTTTTGTGCAAAGCAACCTTCTGATCTGGACAGCTGCACTGGTGACCCGTTCTTCATGATGAGATCTGCACGTCTGAGATCTGCTCATCCACGCTGGACCGGCCGCGCTCGCAGCTCCTCCACACGAGAGCGCAGGCACCTCGTCCCCTCTCCACGACGGCGACCCCCAGGGCCGGCGGAGAACGCAACGCGTGGACCGGAACGCACCATGGCCGAGCGGTGACAAAGATAGTCTATTCCCTCTCACCGCTCCAACGCATCTGCACGAGCCTGAGGGACAAAGATCGTCTATTCCCTCTCACCGCTCCAACGCACCATGACTAATCTGCAGCCACAGCTCATCATAGATGTTTTTCGGCGCCGACTGCGCCGATCTCCACCAAGATTCTGGACCCTGACTCGCCACTCCAGCGGCCCACCCATGCACGGAACCCCCGCGCATGCACCGGGGAGTTACGAGGAGGGCGCATCACGCACGGGACAATAACGGCTCCAGAGACCCCCATCCTCCTGCACTGCTGCACACAGGCCCTTCAGGGTTGCTCGTTCACCTGAGGCACGCAAGCAACTTGTTCACAGGATTTACTGATGGTCTCAGCCACGGCGCACAAAGGGATTTCAGCCGTCAGCTGTTCCTGGGGGCTTTAGGGTTGCTCCTGCGCCTAAAGTCAACACGCCAGTCCCTCTGCTTTTGTTCCTTTTTTTCTTACAGCCGCTACGCAGCCTCGCCGCTCCTGTTTTCTTCATGGCCACGAGAGGAATCAGAGACTAATTTTTCTTCTTGTGATCTCCGCATGTGCAACGGGACAGCCCCTTGATGCGCAGAGCAGCAAGCAATTTTTGCGCGGCTCGGACGATTTCACCGTCCCCCTGCCGGCACTTACTCCTCCCTCCCCGTCCGCCTGCAGCGAGCTTCTCCCACAGCTCGCTCCCATAGATGGATTATCGAGGTCTCGGCCCCCTGCCGTGCCCTCTGGGAGGGAGCGTGTGGCGGTTCGGTTAACCCCCACAACAGATTAAGGACAGTCAGCTCTCTTCTCTTGGTTTTTCCCACTGCACTACTGAGATGTAATGTGCCATTCATGTATTGTGATGCAATGTGCCATGCATGTATTGTGATGTAATGTGCCATGCATGTATTTTTTTTTTTTTTGTTACTTATTTGTACCCATAGGTAGACTTGGTTTGCAGTCTGGTGACAAGCCACCGGCTGCTGGTCGCTGCGTGCGCGAGCGCCCTAAACCTACATGTTTTTTGGTGTGTGGGAGGAAACCGGAGAACTCCCGGAGTAAATCCGCGCAACAAGGGGAGAACATGCAAACTCCACACAGCTCACTGTTGGTCGGGGGCTGGGATCGAACCCACGATCTCATGATCCCCGCGATCCCCCGGCCGAGGGTAAAACTGTGCTGCCACAGTGCTAAACCACTGCGCCACTGTGCAGCCAACCATGTATTGTGATGTAATGTGCCATTCATGTATAGTGTTCATGCGTCCTGTCCTTACTGTGACCTAGAGACTGAGATCAATATGTAGATGTGCCTTGTAACCTCTTTGTCCTGCAAGCTGGAGCAGAGGACAGCAATCTGCCTATTGTTATGTATGTCTCTCAAATGCAAATGTCTCATGCCTGTTCTGCAGTCTCTTTGATCATACCAACTGCTGGGAATATCCTTTGATGTATTGTCTGAGTTGGGTATAAGTACTGCACTGAAATCCATGTTCTCTCTCTCACTCTCACTTCTGCAATTGCTGCTGCTGGACACACATACTTTGTGTCCCTCTACTCCGAGAGCCGCTGGGCTCGCTCCGGCGCGCACGCACGGCGCCGGGAGCGGAGCTCGTGACGGCGGTATGATTCAATAAACCAACTTAAAACCTTCACCAACGCTGCTTTATTTCATGCCGCCGCATGAGGACAATTTTGATGTGTTGAATCCAAAAATCACATTGGTTTTGCTCAATCAGGTCAACTTTTTGAACTATGGCCACATGTTTTTTACGTTTTTGTTTACATGTATGGGTATTTTCGCTTTATATGATGCAAAATTCTTTATTTCTTTTAATTCTCTGAATTTTGAACAATGATGATGTAGCTTTCAATTTACATGTACTTTCCTTTATCAATATCTACTTTTCAATTTACAGTACAACTGTACAACTGCTGTACAACTGCTTACAACTTAGCATAAAAACCTGATGTGATTGAGAGAAACAGATGTCATTTTCGGATTCAGTGGTGCAAAATGGTCTTAAATCAGTTGAAAAAACACAGACAACTTACAAAAAAAATTATTTTTGTTATGTTGTGTAATCAGTCTATAGGGCGTTAGTCTCAGAGCTGAGTGATAAATGGTTTGATAATCATGTACCCATTCCACCAAACAGTACCTAGAAAGCAAAAATCCTTTGGCCCACGTTCATTTTAGAGCTTTCATAGGTTCTGAAATGAGTTTGGGTCAGTGTCCTTTGGTGCTATGGCCCAATCCTGCGTAGATCAATTTTAAAACTCTGGGCAAGCAAGATAATTCATTTTTTTAGTGAATCCAATTTCGGTCAGGCATTATATGAGATTCTCATTGGTCAGAGAACCAAATCTGTGGCTTTCGTTAGCAGAAAATCAGACTATTCAAACAGATTGTAAGAACAAAGCATTTCTCACATTGAGACAAATTTAATCTGTTGGTAATTGCCATAAGGTGATCCATCCACCCAATGAGTACTCGCACAGTCAAATAAAAAAGGATATTCATAAGAAATAATTAATTTAAGAAAAAGTTAATTCTTAACATCTATTTCTGACATTGTTAACTGTAATGTGAATGCAGTGTTTGGATTTTAAACTGTTGGCAACAGAATGCATCATTTCTTCTTGTGGAGGTAAAATGCCCATTAGACTTCAAAACAAACATGTTTTATTTGTTAACAGTTAAAACCTTATCCAGAAAGACAAACCATTTAGCAGATGAGCTCACAGCTAGAAGTGGCTTGATGTGGTTTAGTGGTCCCGTGCCAAACCGGGACACCATTTGGTCCATGGCTCACCCTGCCGTGTAATAATGCTATTCACTCTGCTGTTCTTATGCCCCTGCCATCTGGGAATTTAATGAGCCCAGAATGGGCCTGTTGATGCCAACCAATTGAAGAGCTCGTACTCAGTCGCCATGGTTAGTCAAACCCCAGCAAGACTGTAGTTTTATGGAAGCAGAGATATGTTAAATGCCCCATACAATGAGTTCAAGTGAGATGTTGCGTGATATTGCCTACACACCGGTGGAGCCACAGCCACATATTATCCACTCTGACCCACATATATGTACACCTGCACACAGTCATGTGAAAAATTAGGACACCCCATTAAATATTCAGTTCTTTATAAAGAAATGTTCACATACTGATGTCTAATCTTGTTTTTATTTATCTCTTGAAAGGAAGGTGATTTAATTGCAGGTAAATAACAAAAATTAACCTTGTTTACTCATTAAGATAAGATAAGATAAGCCTTTATTAGTCCCACAAGGGGGAAATTCCAGGATTGCAACAGCACAGGGATAGCAACACTCAGAGCAACAATCAGAAGGCAAGAAAAAAACAAGCAAGCAAGAGCAGCTAATATACATATGTACATATTACTATAAAATATATATATACACACACACACACAGACACAGTGCAGAGCATTGTAGCTAGATGGAATAAATATGTAAATATATAAACACCCACAGTACGGAGCATTGCAGCTAGGTGGAATAAATATGCAAGTATATAAAAACACAGTGCGGAGCATTGTAGCTAGATGGAATAAATATATAGATATATAAATATAAACACACCCAGTGCTGAGCATTGTAGCTAGATGGAATAAATATGTAAATATATAAACACACACAGTGCAGAGCATTGTTGCTAGATGGGATGAAACAGCATAACCGTCTACTTAGTTATCCTACATGGTATGATTATGTGCCCATACATATTCTCACCCTCCATAGTGACCGGTATTTTCCTAGTTGTATGCCGGAGGGGACCATTGTGTAAGTCTATTGCATCTTTTGCATTCAAAAAACTATTAGTTTGTTACGTCTTTTTGCTATCTCTGCGAGCAGCCCTGCTTAGGTTGTACAGTCTGACAGCCGTTGGTAGGAAGGACCTACGAAACCTCTCGGTTGTGCACCTGGGATGATGTAGTCTGCTGCTAAATGAGCTCCTCAGTGCATTCAGTATGTCCAGCATAGGGTGGAACTCGGACTCCAGCAGAGATGACAGTTTAGCCACCGTCCTTCTCTCTCCTATCTCCTCCACCGGATCAAGGCACTGCCCCAGGACAGAGCTAGCTTTCTTAATCAGTTTGTTCAGTCTCTTCCTATCGGCTGCAGTAATGCCACTGCCCCAGCAGACCACTCCAAAAGTGATGGCTGATGCCACCACCGTGTCATAGAATGACTTCAGCAGCGCCCCTTGTACACCAAAAGACCTGAGTCTCCTCAGCAGGAACAGCCTGCGCTGTCCCTTCTTGTAGAGTGCGTCAGTATTGTGTGACCAGTCTAGTTTATTGTTCAGATGAACACCCAGGTACTTATAGGATGTCACCATCCCGATGTCTGTTCCATGTATATTTACTGGTGCTGTGAGGGGCTGCCCATACCTGCGGCAGTCCACCACCAGCTCCTTAGTTTTCCTCGCGTTGATCTGGAGGCAGTTCCGATGGCACCAGTCCACGAAGTCCTGGATAAGCCCTCTGTACTCAGCTTCATCTCCATTGGAGATGAGGCCAACGATCGCAGAGTCATCAGAGAACTTCTGTAGATGGCAGTGTGTTGTGTTGTGTGAGAAGTCCGCAGTATAAAGAGTGAACAGGAAGGGAGCCAGCACCGTTCCCTGGGGGGCCCCCGTGCTACTGATGATCGTGTCGGACACACAGTCCCGGGTTCTCACAAACTGAGGCCGGTTCGTGAGGTAGTCCAGGATCCATGATGACAGGTGCTGGTCCACCCCTGCGCGCAGCAGCTTGTCCTTCAGGATCATCGGTTGGATGGTGTTGAAAGCACTGGAGAAGTCAAAGAACATGATCCTCACCATATTCCCGGGCTTCTCCAGGTGGGACAGAGAACGGTGAAGGAGGAAGATCACCGCATCCTCCACCCCAATGCCATGCTGGTAGGCGAACTGGAGTGGATCCATCGCTGGTTCCACCAGGGGGCGGAAGTGAGCAAGGAGCAGTCTCTCCAGGGTCTTCATCAAGTGGGACGTCAAGGCCACCGGTCTGTAGCTGTTCAGGTCTTTGGGGTGGGAAGTTTTTGGTACAGGTACCACACAAGATGTTTTCCACAGTTGTGGTACCCTCCCCAGTAAACAAAAGATATCAACAAAAATGTGTATTCTGAGGAAAAAATTAGGACACCCTACCACCTAATAGCTAGTGTTATCCCCTTTGGCTGAAATAACTTCAGTGAGACACATCTTGTAGCCATCTACCAGTCTCTGACATCAGTCTGAGGAAAGTTTGCCCCACTCCTCAATGCAGAATTCTTTCAGCTGTGAGATGTTTGAGGGGTTTCTTGCATGTACAGCCCATTTCAAGTCACCCCACAGCATCTCAATGGGATTAAGATCTGGCCTTTGACTCAGCAATTCCAGGACTCTCCATTTCTTAGTTTTCAGCCAGTCCTTGGTGGATTTAATGGTATGTTTTGGGTCATTGTCATGTTGCAGGGTCCAGCTGCGCTTCAGCTTTAATGTTTTTACAGGTGGTCGCACTGTCAGATCTGCTGTACCTCCAGCAGATGAGGAAGAAATAGGACTTGCAGTGTAGACAGAACTCCAGTGTAACATTGTTTATTCAGGTGGAGAAAATAAATGCAGCTCAGGGGCTGTCAAACATAAAAGAGTCAGAAGGCTAAACACAGAAAGAACTTGACGCATAAGATGACGAGAAACCGAAAGGAGTACTCTGCTATGTTGCCATGGGGAGAAATGAAAGCAGTGGGTATATATATGGGCACAGAAAATTAACTAACACAGAACAGCTGGGGGACAAATCAAGGGCTAAACAGGAGCACATGAGGAAACGTGGCTACGACTATGGGAGACACGAGGAGCTGAGAACAAAAGGTAAACAAGTAAATACAGGGGATGGACACCACATTACACCAGACCAGGGGAAACGCAGAAATACAGGAAAAGAAAAAAAATATTAAACCCCAAAATGGAACAAAAAGCATGGACATTGGTGGAAATAATGTCCAGATCATGACACTCACATGGTCCTCAAGCACCCTCTGATACACGGTAGAATTCATGGTGGATTCTATGATGGTGAGCTGGCTAGGTCCTGCTGCAGCAAAGCATCCCCAAACCATGACACTTCCACCTCCATGCTTCACAGTTGGTATAAGGTTCTTTTCCTGGTATGTTGTATTTGGTCTACGCCAAACACGTCCTCTGTTCCGGTGTCCAAATAATTCAATTTTAGACTTATCTGTGCAAAGAACATTATTCCAGAAGTCCTGGTCTTTGTCTACATTCTCTCTGGCAAACTTCAGTCTGGCCTTCATGTTTCTCTTAGAGAGCAAAGGTTTCCTCCTTGCACACCTCCCATGCAAGTTAAACTTGTGCAGTCTCTTTCTGATTGTAGAGGCATGCACTGTCACATCAACAGTAGTCAGACCCTGCTGTAGGTCCCTTGATCACATTTTAGGGTTTTTGGAGACTTCCTTTAGCATCTAGCGGCTTCCTCTCAGGGTGAAATTGCTTGGATGGCCAGACCTGGGCATGCTGGCAATTGTTTTGAATGTCCTCCAATTGCAGACTATTTTCCGAGCAGTGGAATGGCTGATTTCAAATTCTTTTGAAATCTTTTTAAATCCCTTACCAGACTAATAAGCTGCTACAATCTTCTTTCTGAAGGCCTCAGACAGCTCTTTTGATCTCACCATGGTGTTCACTCTCACTTCAACATTCAGGAGCACATCAAACTAAATGTCTGAGGTTTGAATAGGACAAGCCTCCTTCAAAATGCTGAGTAATGATGTTCTAATTACGTGCACCTGATGTGATACACCTGTGTGTGATTTTAGCCATTTTAAGTGGGAATAAATGTGGGGGTGTCCTTATTTATTCCTCACCAGAAATTGCATATTTTTAGAATTACATTTTACAGAAAATTTTAAAAGGTCTTTTGTTCAGTTTTAATTGTTTAGTTGTATTACTTGAATGTCCCAGTATTGTTAAAATTGATATTAAATATCCATGTGCCCAAATATGTAAAAAAACAAAACAAAACACGCAGGCTTTCATAGGGGGCCCTAATTTCTTCACATGACTGTATTTAGCATACTCTACATTATCAGGCAGGACTGTGGGACACATATATGCACATATGTATATCACTGTATGATTCATACGTATACCACCTTAGGCTTCACATCTGAGACGGAACAAAGGACTGAGCCGCTTTGGAGATAACACGAGGATGTGAAAGTTTAGTCTTTGGCATGCAAGGAGACAGCCTTGGGGGATTTCGCCCTGCAGCCAGAGACTGAAGGTGGGGGGTGTTAAGATCGGGAGGAAGTTACATTGTTACTGAGGATTAAGTGCCATGTGACTGTGTGTTTTGATGTCCTGGTATAAAAGGGACAGATGTTGGGGGATTCTTCCTCTTTCTGTTTTTTGGATGATGTTGGAGAATGTGAATAAACCTGACATGTGAAATAAACTCAGCCTCGTCCTTCCACATTCTCTACACTGCTGACCCTAAGACGTATCATGAGCGGAAGAAATTCCCCCGAGCCGGACTCGTCAGGAGCCAGCCAGGCGAACGCAGCCACAGTCAAGCTACCAGACTTCTGGCAAGACAACCCGTGCTCCTGGTTCCACTTGGTCGAAGCACAGTTCGCCCTCCGGGGGATAACGGCAGATGACACGAAATTCTACCACGTCATTGCCAAGCTCGACAACTGCATGGCTCGACATGTGCAGAGCCTGTTGGAGCGCCCACCGGCCGACGACAAATATGGCGGGTTGAAGGCTGCGCTCATCCAGCGTTTCACTCCCTCAGTCCAGGAGAGAGCGGAGAGGCTCCTGGCTCTGAACGACTTGGGAGATAGCACGCCCGTCGACCTGATGGAGGACATACTGAGGCTGAGGGGCTCAGATGACAACAACTTCCTTTTCACCCACATTTTCCTGAGAACCCTACCGTCGGCCACGAGAGCAACCCTGGCCAGTTCACCGTTGTTGGCCCAGCGGGACTTCCGCGCGCTGGCCCAGGAGGCACAGCGGATTCTCAACGCCAGCAGACAGCGCGCGGCCACCGCAGCAGCGACGGAACTCGGCGCGACGGCCGGAGATGGCAGGGGGCCAGAGGCGGCGGTAGCAGACCCACCGACGACGGCGGCGGCGAGGGCCAGGGATCGCGGAGGAGACGACCTCTGTTTCTACCATCGCCGCTTCGCAGAGAGGGCGCACAAGTGTATACCACCGTGCCAGTTCAAGAGCTCGGGAAACGCCAAAGCCGGGGGTCGGTAGCAGCCGCGGCCCTCGGGGAAGAGAACAAGCTGCTCTACTTGACGGATGCGCGTTCGGGGAAGCAATTCCTCGTGGACACAGGCTCCCAAGTGAGTTTCATCATGCCTACCTATGCTGACCGGCTGGCGGGCCCCGGAAGTCACGGAGCATCAGCAGCGAACAGCTCAAGGATTAAGACCTTCGGTGAGAAGACTCTGTTTCTGTCCCTACACGGCCGTACATTTGAGTGGACTTTTGTTATAGCTGCAGTGAGCTTCAATATGTTAGGGGCTGATTTTCTGTGCTCACATGGTTTGTTGGTTGATCTTGCTAATAGGCGCCTGGTTAATGCACTCTCTTTTTATTCTATTCCCTGTGCAGCCCGAGTGACCCCGCCCACAGCACAAGCCAACGTCGCAACGGCAAGCGGAAAGTTCCACACACCACTCACTCAGTTCCCAGCACTCACGGTTCCCACATTTTCAGCAGCAGTCGCTAAACATGGGGTGGAACATTTTATTACTACCACCGGACCGCCCGTTTTTGCAAAAGCTCGGCGCTTGGATGCAGCTAAACTGATCATAGCGCGCGAGGAGTTCGCCAACCTGGAAAAGTTGGGCATCATCAGGCGTTCGAAAAGCCCATGGGCTTCCCCGCTTCACATGGTCCCTAAAGCTGACGGCTCGTGGCGACCTTGCAGAGATTTCCGCAGGTTGAACAACGCTACAGCGCACGACCGCTACCCAATCCCGCATATCCAAGATTTTTCAGTTCATTTGGCGGGGGCGCGCGTTTTTTCTAAGATAGACTTGGTCCGCGGGTACCACCAAGTCCCAGTACGCGCTGAGGACATACCCAAAACAGCGGTAATAACTCTGTTTGCCCTATTCGAGTTTTTGCGCATGCCGTTTGGACTTAAAGGTGCTGCGCAGACGTTCCAACGCATGATGGACGCGGTGTTGCGCGATCTCCCCTTCGTGTTCGTCTACCTGGACGACATCTTGGTAGCCAGCGCGTCCGAAGACGAACACGAAAGTCACCTCATGGCAGTTTTCCGGAGGTTGGGAGAGCATGGGTTAATAATCAACCCAGCGAAGTGTCAGTTTGGGGTGACGCAGATTGATTTTTTGGGGCATTGCGTCTCTCCAGAAGGAGCAGTTCCTCTGCCTGACAAAGTGCGCGCAGTAAAAAATTTTCCCCAGCCACACACGGTCAAAGCGTTACAGGAGTTTTTGGGAATGGTGAATTTTTATAACCGTTTCCTCCCCCGCGCAGCGCAGCTCATGCAACCATTGTATGCCGCGCTAAAAAAAACAAAAACCCACAAATAAAATCGAATGGTCTCCGGAGCGAGAGTGCACATTCTCTGAGGTCAAAACAGCTCTGGCAAATGCTGCGTTGTTAGCACATCCAGACCCAACGGCCCGCATAGCGCTCACTACTGACGTGTCAGATGTGGCCATAGGGGCGGTCGTGGAGCAGCATGTAACCGGAGCTTGGCAGCCGCTCGCTTTTTTCAGCAGGACTTTGCGCGATAGTGAGCGAAAATACAGCGCATTCGAAAGGGAGTTGTTAGCACTCCACTTGGCCATTCGCCACTTCCAGTTCTGGCTGGAGGGACGCCGTTTCACCGCGTTCGTCGACCACAAGCCGCTGACTTTCGCGATGGCCAAGGTTTCAGAACCGTGGTCAGGCCGGCAGCAGAGACAGCTGGCTGCAATCTCAGAGTTTACTACCGATATTCAGCACGTAGCAGGTAAACTGAATGTAGTGGCAGACTGTCTCTCGCGCGCCATAGTGGCACCAGTCCGCGTAGGGATAGATTATGCAGCCATGGCCACGGAGCAGGCTAGCAACGCGGAAGTGCGCGCGGCCCCAGTCCGCGTAGGGATAGATTATGCAGCCATGGCCGCGGATCAGATTAGCGACTCGGACGTGCGCACGCTCCAGTCTGGACCAACAGGGTTAAGGCTGGAGAACAGGGTGCTGCAAGATGGTGTGCCCCCCCTAATCTGCGATGTCTCCACGGGACGACCGCGCCCGGTGATGCCGACCGCATGGCGCCGCCGCGTTTTTGACTCGATTCATTCTCTGGCGCACCCGGAGGTGCGTGCGTCTGTCAAAATGGTAGGAGAGAAATTTGTATGGCCGAGCCTGCGCAAGCAAGTTAGAGAGTGGGCAGCAGCCTGCATGGCTTGTCAACGAGCCAAGGTACACAAACACACGAGAGCTCCCTTGGAGCCGTTTCACATCCCGGCTAAGAGGTTCGACCACGTTCACGTGGACCTCGTAGGCCCCCTCCCGCTGTCGCAGGGGTGCACACACCTTCTGACAATGGTAGACCGCACCACGCGCTGGCCTGAAGTGGTCCCACTGTCGTCAACCACAGCCGAGGAGGTGGCGCGCGTGTTTTTAACGGCATGGGTAGCGCGCTTTGGAGTTCCGTCGGACATTACGTCTGACAGAGGTCCTCAATTTGTTTCCGAGCTTTGGTCAGCGATGGCCCGCAGCCTGGGGGTAACGATCCACCGCACTACCGCGTACAACCCGCAGGCTAATGGGTTATGCGAACGTTTCCATAGGTCATTGAAGGCGGCCCTCAGAGCGTCGCTTACGGATGCAAATTGGGTGGACAGGCTACCATGGGTTTTATTGGGGTTGCGTTCTGCACCTAAAGAGGACTTAGAAGCCTCCCCAGCTGAGTTAGTTTTTGCGCAGCCACTCCGGCTACCCGGGGAATTTCTCCCAGCTAGTCCTGCGCCAGAATGTTTCCCGGCTCAGCGGTTGCAGGGTGGCATGGAAGCGGGCATGCTGCCAGGCCCCGTTCACCACAGTTTTCCGCGCGTTTTTGTGCCTAAGGCTCTAAAAAATGCGGAGTTTGTTTTTGTCAGACACGATGCGCATCGCCCGCCATTGCGACCGCCTTATGATGGACCATTTAGAGTGCTGGAAACAGGGGATAAGCATTTTGTGCTAGATTTGGGGGGCAGGAAAAAAAAGATTGGCATAAACAGGCTCAAACCCGCCTTTGTGTTGGCCGACGAGGATGTGCTGTTGGCTACGGCTCCTCGGCGCGGCAGACCCCCTAAGAAGCATTCACCAGAACACCGACAGGGATTGACTAACAGTTCTCATCCTCAAACAGCAGCTCCCCAGCAGGAGGGCGCCGCGAAAGTGGTAAAGCCCGCTTACAGCAGGTATGGGAGGAGACTGAGGCCCAAGCGACACGTGGACTGATGTGTAATAATTTTACCATGACTTGCAGACTGTGATTACGTTGTTCCATCTTAGACGTTTGGGGGGGTCATGTGGGACACATATATGCACATATGTATATCACTGTATGATTCATACGTATACCACCTTAGGCTTCACATCTGATATGGAACAAAGGACTGAGCCGCTTTGGAGATAACTCGAGGATGTGAAAGTTTAGTCTTTGGCATGCAAGGAGACAGCCTTGGGGGATTTCGCCCTGCAGCCAGAGACTGAAGGTGGGGGGTGTTAAGATCGGGAGGAAGTTACATTGTTACTGGGGATTAAGTGCCATGTGACTGTGTGTTTTGATGTCCTGGTATAAAAGGGACAGATGTTGGGGGATTCTTCCTCTTTCTGTTTTTTGGATGATGTTGGAGAATATGAATAAACCTGACTTGTGAAATAAACTCAGCCTCGTCCTTCCACATTCTCTACAGGACCACAATTGCTTCAATATGATAATCTCAAACATGCGATAACTATGGAAAGTCTAGCCTTCCCCAAATTTCTCTTTAATACAAGGACATTTAATAATACTCTAAATGGTGAGGAAAAGGTGGAGACAGTCTATAGCCCCCAGTATGGTTGAAATATTATTTTTCTACTAGTATGAAGCAAAGAAAGATCAATACAGCGTGTTGTTCATGTTGAGCCCTGCAGGTCTTTGAGTGGTGTCTTGACACAGCGGCTGATTCAGAGTGCATCGATGGTGGGGAAATCCTCCCTATGATCGAGGACTTTAAAGTGACACAGCTATCCCAAAAGGCCCCAGACAGGCTCAGCCTTAGCACTCTGATACTGTTCTTCAGCCTCAGAGAGACAACAGGACGTCTGAGCCGTATGCATTGAGTATAGAAAAATACAAGGCAGTACAGCTATTTTTTAAACATGGTCATTTTGTAATGGTCTTCCCTAATAAATGAATACGAGGCTGGCAAGGTATTCTTGAAATATCTAGTTTATAAAGATGTGCATATTAGCAGTCAATTTTGCTAATCTATTTAATTGTTTACTGGGGTTGACTTTTTTTGACTTTTTCTTTGTTACATACAGTATCTCACAAAAGTGAGTGTACCCCTCACATTTTTGTAAATATTATATCTTTTCATGGGACAACACTGACGATATGACACTTTGATACGATGTAAAGCAGTCAGTGTACAGCTTGTATAACAGTGTAAATTTGCTGTCCCCTCAAAATAACTCAACACCCACAGCCCATCCATCCATCCATCTTCTTCTGCTTAATCCTTTTCGGGTCGCGGGGGGGCTGGAGCCTATCCCAGCATCTTTGGGTGAGAGGCAGGGTACACCCTGGACAGATCACCAGTCCATCGCAGGGCTAACACAGAGAGACAGACAACTATTCACTCTCACAGTCATGCCTAAGGACACTAATGTCTAAACTGCTGGCAATGAAAATGAGTACATCCCTAGTGAAAATGTCCAAATTGTGCCCAAAGTGTCAATATTTTGTGTGGCCACCATTATTTTCCAGGACTGCCTTAACTCTCTTGGGCATGGAGTTCACTAGAGCTTCACAGGTTACCACTGGAATCCTCTTCCACTCCTCCATGAAGACATCATGGTGTTAGAGACCTTGCGCTCCTCTATGCTTGGCCATGTCATGTTTGGCCAGTCCATCACCTTTACTTTCAGTTTTCTTTAGCAAGGCAGTGGCCATCTTAGAGGTGTGTTTGGGGTGGTTATCATGTTGGAATACGGCCCTGCGGCCCAGTTTCCAAAGGGAGGGGATCATGCTCTGCTTCAGTATGGCACTGTACATGTTGGCATTCAACGAACTGTAGCTCCCCAGTGCCGGCAGCACTCACGCAACCCCAAACCATAACACTCCCACTACCATGCTTGACTATAGGCAAGACACACTTGTCTTTGTACTCCTCACCTGGTTGCTGCCACACACGCTTGACACCATCTGAATCAAATAAGTTTAACTTGGTCTCATTAGACCACAGGACATGGTTCCAGTAATCCATGTCCTTAGTCTGCTTGTCTTCAGCAAACTGTTTGCCGGCATCATCTTTAAAAGGGGCTTCCTTCTGGGACGACAGCCATGCAAATCAATTTGATGCAGTGTGTGGCGTATGGTCTGAGCACTGACAGACTGACCCCCCACCCCTTCAACCTCTGCGGCAATGCTGGCAGCATTCATATGTCTATTTTCAAAAGACAAGCTCTGGATATGACACTGAGCACGAGCACTCAACTTCTTTGGTCGACAATGGCGAGGCCTGTTCTGAGTGGAACCTGTCCTGTTAAACCACTGTATGGTCTTGGCCACCATACTACAGCTCAGTTTCAGGGTGTTGGGAATCTTCTTATAGCCTCAGCCATCTTTATGTAGAGCAACAATTCTTTTTTCTCAGATCCTCAGAGAGTTCTTTGCCATGAGGTGCCATGTTGAACTTTCAGTGACCATTATGAGAGAGTGTGAGAGTGATAACACCAAATGTAACACACCTGTTCCCCATTCACACCTGAGACCTTGTAACACCAATGAGTCATATGACACTGGGGAGGGAAAATGGCTAACTGGGCACAATTTTGACATTTTCACTAGGGGTGTACTCACTTTCGTTGCCAGCAGTTTAGACGTTAATGGCTGTGTGTTGAGTAATTTTGAGGGGACAGCAAATTTACACTGTTATACAAGCTGTACACTGACTACTTTACATTGTATCAAAGTGTCATATCTTCAGTGTTGTCCCATGAAAAAATATAATAACATATTTACAAAAATGTGAGGGGTGTACTCAGTTTTGTGAGATACTGTACATATTTTGTGGTTTTGGATCAAATTATAGACAAACTGCTATGGAAAGAGCCACTCTGAATAATTTTTTTGTGAAAATAATCATCTCGGAGGTGCAAAATGAAGGTGAAGTAGCTGAGTTGTAACTATAGAACGTCCCATAAATATTATTATTGGCAAGTTTTCCGTTTCTTTAAATGTGTAACTTTTTCTCATAAAATGTTCTCTCATACTTCCTTCTTATAACTGATTTTTTTAATGGAAAGTGCATAATGTTTTGCTGCTATGTTTGCAACTTGCTCATACATTTCCTTTTCAAGTAAAATTACTTTTTTTTAAAAATGAATTTGTCATTTTTCTTATAAAGCTAATGGTTTTCTTTTAAAATTGAGATTTTGTTACGTATTGCCAACACTCAATCGGACTCATTCCCAGTGAGAGTTGGATTCTGCTATGGCTGCCCTTTGTCACCGATCCTGTTCATAATTTTTATGGACAGGATTTCTAGGCCAGCCAGGGAACGGAAGGTGACGGTTTGCCGCTGAGTGTGAAGTGGCTGGGATGAGAATCAGTACTTCCAAGTCCGAATCCATGGTCCTCAGCCGGAAAAAGGTGGATTGTCCTCTCTGGGTTGGGGACAGGCTCCTGCCCAAAGTGGAGGAGTTTAGGTATCTTGGGGTCTTATTCACGAGTGAGGGGAGAATGGAGCGAGAGATTGACAGACAGATCAGAGCAGCATCTGCAGTGATGCGGACGTTGTACCGGTCTGTTGTGGTGAAGAGGGAGCTGAGCTCTAAGGCAAAGCTGTCGATTTACCAGTCAATCTACGTTCCTACCCTCACCTATGGTCACAAGCTTTGGGTAATGATCGAAAGAATGAGATCGTGGATACAAGTGGCTGAAATGGGCTTTCTTCGTAGGATCGCTGGACTCACCCTCAGAGATAGGGTGAGGAGCTCAGTCATCCGGGAGAGGCTCAGAGTAGAACCGCTGCTCCTCCACATTGAAAGGAGCCAGTTGAGGTGGTTTGGGCATCTGATCAGGATGCCTCCTGGACGCCTCCCACTTGAGGTGTTTCGGGCACGTCCCACTGGGAGGAGACCCCGGGGCAGACCCAGGACTCTCTCCCAGCTGGTCTGGGAACGCCTTGGTATCCTCTCTGAAGAGCTGGAGCAGGTAGCTGGGGAGAGGGAAGTCTGGGCTTCTCTGCTTGAACTGCTGCCTCCGCGACCCGGACCTCTGGAAAAGTGGTAGAAGATGGATGGATGGATGGATGGATGGATGGATGGATTTTGCTACTCTACATGTGTCACTTTATTTTCCCTTTTTGCTTTTTAGATTTGTGACTGTTTATTAATAAATTTGCTAATGTTTACTCTTAAAGTTTTTAATTGTAGATTTGTGTTTTTTAATACATAAATGCACAATATATTTTCTCTTTAACTCTTGCCACTCCGGTGTCCTGCCTGTGGGACGTTTTACATTGGCTGGACACTGGCTGGAATGGTAACGGGTTAAGCCACTGGAAGTCATTGTTTTTGGGCAAAAGTGCTTCATTTGACTCCACAGGTAACAGCTGCAGACCCCTGCATTAAATGAATGACAAGGCTATCAACAATGACTAATTTACTTTAGTTGATTTTAGTTGTTTTGTGTTGTATAATAGATAGATGAATGACTTGCAATTTCTAGTGTCACTGATTCCTCAAATCACTTCTAACCTCTCATTACATTCAGTCAGAACTTTATTCTCTACGCCTCAGCTCTTTTAAACAGAGATGATTTCTCAGTCTGTGACCTAAGGGAGGAAAAAGGCAAAAGGTGAATCATGCTAATTCCACATCTCATATAAAGGTCGCTGCTGGTCCCTGTGATTCAAATTAGAAACCTTTTAGCTGGCAGGCAACAATGTTAAACGCAACCTGAAAAAAATTAGACTGGGTAAATTATAATGTTGGAATAGCAGTGACTGGTTACAGCTATGTCCTTCTTAGTTGTTTTAAGCTAAAGTTCAAAGCTAGCTGAAAGTAATGCTGCACAACAACTTCAAAAGTAACAATGTGAGAACCACCATTGGTGGTTCTCATTGAATTATGGTGACATTATTTACACACATTCATCAGCTATAACTCTCAAACAGCTAGATATAGTGTATCGTTCAGCTCTTATGTTAAAGATGCACTCCAGCGGCTCTAAAACCACCTTATAAACAAATATGTATTGCCTAAAATAATATATTGTGGCTTTTTACCCATAAAAAAAAACGTTCATTGCCTTAGAACTGCTTGAAAGGAACTTTTACATATTGCACCTACTTAAATATGCACGGATCTATGAATATTCTAATTAGCTTCACCCATACCCCCGCCCACCAGTAGTGTATGCTGCAAGGGGAGAGGGGAGGGCTTCTCTGTCAGACCTGAGAACACCAAAGATTGCTTCAGTAAACAATGGCCGACCCGCCTCCCTCCTCCCTGCTGGGGGTGGAATGGAGCACCCGAGGGGTTTTGTGCCCCCCACCCCCACCCCCAAAAACCCCTTCACCGAAATGAGCCAAACAAATGCAAAATGGACGGGTGGCGGTTTTGGTGCCTTCATCCCCTGACGGTTCAGCCTTCCAACTGTGTGCCTCCCATTGCTCTGTGGGCGCTTCTGGTACCCCACACGTGTAGCAGCCGATGGACTCCGGTCTCCGAGCTGACCGTGCCCTGCGTATGCTGCATGGCTCCAGAGTACAGTAGCCCCAGCGGTGGAAAATGGCGGCCGTGGCTGGTTTTGCGCTATCCCTGGGAAGGGATGCTGACTGTTAGCGTGGTCAGTGGTAGGTAGAGGACAGTTTTAGCCGGTCCTCTCAGCTCATTATCTCGCCAGCCCCATTCAAGCCAGGTTCACCCCTCCCCCCCGCCTATCATCCACTATCTCTCTGCCTCAGTCCTGCTGCTTCCCTACTCCTCCCTCTTCCCCTGAGGTAGTGAACTCAGCCATGCCCAGTGCTTAGTCTGATTGGTTGTTTTAACCAATCACACTAAGCAGGAATGCTTATGTAGCTAGAAACACTCTGTCCAAAATTGCTTGTTGGTGGGGGGGTGGGGGTGTTAATGTTAATTCACAGCAGCAAAACACAAACCAGGGACTGTGGTCAGATTCTGTTCTGGATATGTCTTGTAAGTCACATAAAACATGTTACAGACAGGTTAACAACAGAAAAAAACTTGATTTTTGCTGGCGTGTCACTTTAACAGTGAAACTGGTAAAAGTCAAGTCATATTTATTAATCAGCACTAGGGGTGCATGATATATATTGGCAGAAAAAGCATTTAAAATTATTTATCACCAACAGCAAAAATTAAAATTGACAGCCAATTCAATAATATTACAGCAGACTGGCAGGAGTGACGCTCGGCTGTGATGTTGCGCTTTTCCAGTGGTGCGAAGGAATGATGACATCATGTCAGGTGGTGCAGATAAACAAACATGTCTGCCTCTACAGGCATGTGAGGAGAACACAACGTGAGGAAATTAATCCCAACAATAGAAAGACAGAATGGGAAAGGGGAAAAAAAGCTTAGACTGCAGTACAGTAAGCAAAGATAAAAAAAAAAAAAACAAGACTGTGACCATCGGAGAGCCAAAGGCACCACCCAGAAATCCGCAGAATCTGTGGCTCCTGAAAACCAGCCTCTCCGACTCACTGAAAACTTCGGCAGACCCACACAGTAGACTCCAGCGAGTATTAAGTTTTAACAATATCACAAGTTACTGGTTGAAAAATATGCTGCTTAGGAGGCTTCTATTTTGAAGTGATTTATTTGATCCAATTTATATGATGTGGAGATTAAGTAAGTCTGTAAATCACAAAAGGTGGATTGTCCTCTCCGGGTTGGGGACAGGCTCCTGCCCCAAGTGGAGGAGTTTAAGTATCTTGGGGTCTTGTTCATGAGTGAGGGGAGAATGGAGCGAGAGATCGACAGACGGATTGGAGCAGCATCTGCAGTGATGCGGACGTTGTACCGGTCTGTTGTGGTGAAGAGGGAGCTTAGTTCTAAGGCAAAGCTGTCGATTTACCAGTCAATCTACGTTCCTACTCTCACCTATGGTCACGAGCTTTGGGTAATGACCAAAAGAACGAGATCGCGGATACAAGCGGCTGAAATGAGCTTTCTCTGTAGGATTGCTGGACTCACCCTCAGAGATAGGGTGAGGAGCTCAGTCATCCGGGAGAGGCTCAGAGTAGAACCGCTGCTCCTCCACATTGAAAGGAGTCAGTTGAGGTGGTATGGGCATCTGATTAGGATGCCTCCTGGACGCCTCCCACTTGAGGTGTTTCAGGCACGTCCCACTGGGAGGAGACCCCAGGGCAGACCCAGGACTCGGTGGAGAGACTATGTCTCCCAGCTGGTCTGGGAACGCCTTGGTATCCCCTCTGAAGAGCTGGAGCAGGTGGCTGGGGAGAGGGAAGTCTGGGCTTCTCTGCTTGAACTGCTGCCTCCGCGACCCGGACCTCCGGAAAAGCGGTAGAAGATGGATGGATGGATGGATGTAAATCACATGCAGCCTTATTTGTGCTTCTTTAATCCATACTGTAAAAAATTACACTTTCTATTTATGTTGGTGAAAATTGTTTTAGTCACTGTACAGTTGTACAGCGAATAGAATGCACTTCATTTTTACATTATCACTGTGGACAGACTGCATTTATTTGCATGCTTCATTCTGTCCTGTTTGTAGCTGTTGTAATGAAAGTCACAGGAACAGTATCCTCCCAGCCTGGTAAAGGAGGAATTTTACAGTTCTGTTGAACATGTTACTAAAATAAATAATATGGATTTATTTTCATATTAAGTAGAGGTGGTTGTCTTATTTTCTTTGGGAAATGTGTCTTTGTACAGCAGTTAATCACTATAAGACAGATAGATGTAAATAGGTGGGGAAAATATGTACATTGTAGAGAGAAATGAGCAGGCGAGGCAGTGAGCTGGATCAGCGTGGACTTTATTTCTCTCTATCCTCAAGTCGACAAGAATAATCCCAGGTCGCGGGGCATCCCTCTTTTATATGTTACATGCCTTGCCTAGCAACCTGGAGGCTCACACCACAATACACATTATCACCATGCCTGTCGGCGCATTACCATACAGTCCTTCAGCACCATTAACATACAGTCCTTCAGTGCCATTAACATACAGTCCTTCAGCATCATTAACATACAGTCCTTCAGTGTGAGTGGAGAATGTGACTTCTAGGTACCCCACACCGCCCCCCCCCCCCGAACACTCAGAATGGGCCTTAACCCTCATGTCCTGTGGGCTTCAGCCGACATCCGTAGTGGCTGTAATGGGGGATCGCCAGCTCCAAGGCGCTGCTGTGCTGGTGGGGCGCTCCTGGAGGCGTGTCCGTCTGTGGGGAGACATTGGGGAGAGGGGAAAACATATTTACATTATGCCGTTGTGCCTGAGCTGATGAGTCATTTACCTGGGGAGCTCTCAGTGGGGGTCGTCCGCGCCGAGGAGCCCGGGCCAACACCACCTGCTCGTCTGCTAATACGAATGCTGGTTTAAGCCTGTCTATGCAGACTGTTTCTCTGCATCCCCCCAAGTCTAACTCAAAATGATTAGCCCCAGGTTCCAACACTCTGAACGGGCCATCGTAGGGCTGGCGCAACAGGGTCCGGTGGGCATCGTGCCTGACAAACACGAATGACGCATCCTTCAAAGTCCTTGGGACGAAAACGCAGGGAAAACAGTGGTGGGCCGGGCCTGGTACCATCCCTGCCTCTGCTCTACATAGTGAAGGCGGGGATGGGACGGTGTTCGGCGCGGGGTTGTCAGGCAAAAATTCATCAGGGAGCCACAGCAGCTGGGAAAAAAACAGCTCTGCTGGGGAGGCAACCAAATCCTCCTTCGTTGCGGAACGTAACCCTAACTGAACCCAAGGCAACCGGTCCACCCAATTTGCGTCCGTAAGCAAAGCCCTGAGTGCTGCTTTATGCAACCTATGGAAACGCTCGCATAACCCATTGGCCCGAGGGTTGTACGTGGTTGTGCGATGAATGGTGATGCCCAGGCTCCGGGCTATCATGGACCAGAGGTCGGAAACGAACTGCGGACCCCTCTCGGACGTGATGTCTGAAGGGATGCTGAAGCGTGCCACCCATGTTGCCAAAAAAGTGCATGGGACTTCTGTAGACATGGTGGAAGCTAGCGGCACCGCTTCGGGCCAGCGTGTGGTGCGGTCCACCACTGTCAGGAGATGCGTAAACCCATGCGATGGCGGGAGGGGGCCCACGAGGTCCACATGAACGTGGTCGAACATCTTAGCTGGGACGTGGAACGGCTTGAGGAGGGCCTTTGTGTGCCTGTGCACCTTGGCTCGCTGGCACGCTACGCAGGCTGCAGCCCACTCTTGCATCTGTTTACGCAGGCGCGGCCAGACGAACTTTGCTCCCACCATTTTGACTGACGCGCACACTCCCGGGTGCGCCAGGGAGTGAACCGAGTTGAAAATATGGCAGCGCCAAGCATGTGGAACCACCGGGCACGGGTGGCCTGTGAAAACGTCACAGAGTTGGGGGGGGGGGGGCTGTCTTGTAGTACTCTGCTCTCCAGCCTTAACCCTGTTGGTCCAGACTGGAGTGCGCAAACGTCCACGTCATTGACTTGCTCTGCGGTCATTGCCATGTAATCCATCCCCACGTAGACTGGGGCCACTAATGCGCTCGAGAGGCAGTCTCCCACCACGTTGAGTTTACTGGCCACATGCTGAATGTCGGTTGTAAACTCCGAGATAGCCGCTAGCTGTCTCTGCTGCCGGGCCGACCGTGGTTCCAAAACCTTGGCCATAGTGTACATTAGTGGCTTGTGGTCTACAAATGCAGTGAAGCTGCGCCCTTCCAGCCAGAACTGGAAGTGATGTATAGCCAGGTGGAGAGCCAGTAACTCTCTGTCAAACGCGCTGTATTTACACTCATTGTCACGCAAAGACCTGCTGAAAAAGGCGAGCAGCTGCCAAGAACCGGCGACGCACTGCTCCACAATGGCCCCTATGGCAGTCTTTCAGTGTGAGTGGAGAATGTAACGTCTAGGTCCCCCACAACATAGTATATTGGTATTGGCAATCCACAAGAATTCTACTGTCATGCATCCCTAATCAGCACATTGAAAAACAACATAATTTGACCAACGTGCTTTCCTTTCTAAAACTACAACACTCCCGGAGATGGGCGCATGCACACACAGCAACCGGCAGCGGGTGAAAAAAGTTCTACGTCTGTGTCTCTGTTTTTATGCACTTTAAGGTGTTTTAACGTGTTTCTCTGTGCCGTTATTGTCCTTGAATGTTTGTGGACTATATAACGAAGAGCTCCCTGGTTCCATCAATATTTCCTTCTTGTTTTTGCACTGTCGTTTCTTTCTTACCGGCTCTTTGTTTTGGAGGTAAGCGCGATCGCGGTCACGCCGGGAAGAATACAGTATTCCAGAGACATGTTACTGCATTTAAACATGGATAATGCAGCATCTGTGTTTGAGTCTGTGCCGCAACTGCCGGACTTTATTTTAAGAGATTTTCATGGACACAGCGATGAAAAGAGAGACAAGAGGAGGAAACGCGGAAAGCGTGGAGGCGTAAGATTAAACCTGAGGAGGCGTCAGCTTAACCACATTCCTCTTCCTTCCATTATTATGGGGAACGTACAATCCCTGAGAAATAAAGTGGATGAAATTCAAGGGAATGTACGATATCAGAAGGACTTCAAGAACTGCTGTGTCATGGCTTACACGGAGACGTGGCTTACGGTGCATGACCGGGACCTGGACCTGTGTATTGATGGCTTTGGAGCCCCACTTTTCTTGGATCGGCAGGAAGAGGTAACGGGGAAACGTCAGGGGGGCAGCATATGTTTATATATTAATAAACAGTACTGTACATCTGTCACGGTCAGAGAGCGCATCTGTACACCAGATGTGGAGCTTCTGTCCGTATTGTTAGGCCCCTTTTATCTGCCCCGCGAGTTCCCCCAACTTTTCATAACAACTGTGTACATTCACCCGAGGGCAGATGCTGCCTCCGCCTCCAGCACCGTCTTTGATGTGGTACAGCAGTTGCAGTTGATTTCCCCAGAGGCTCCAAATTTTATCCTTGGGTATTTTAACCATGTTTCTTTAAAGAAGACACTTAAAAACTTTTATCAGTATGTCTCCTGCCCAACCAGGCGAAAAAAGACATTGGACCTGTGCTATGGATCCATAGAGAGGGCCTATAAATCTATTCCCCTTCCTCCTTTAGGATCCTCAGATCACAACTGTGTACATTTGTTGCCCACATATAAAACTGCTCTCAGAAGAGACAAGGCGAAGACCAGAGACATAAACGTGTGAACAGAGGATTCAGTGCACTACCTCCAGGAATGCTTTAACTGTACGGACTGGGAGGTGTTCACACTGTCCTGCAGAGATGATTTGGACTCTTTAGTGGATGTGACATGCTCATACATGGCTTTCTGCAGAGATATGATCGTTCCATGTAAACGTGTCAAAATATATCCCAACAACAAGCCATGGGTTACAAAATCAGTTAAATCCTGCTTACAGAGGAAAGCACTTGCCTTTAAACAGGGGGTTGTTTCTGAGCTACAGGTTGCCACAAAAGAGCTGAAGGCCGAAATTTTAAGAGTAAAACAGAATTCTAAATCAGAGTAGGAAAGCAAGATGGCAGCAAAGAAACTTGGTTCAGCCTGGGCCAGGATGAAAACTATTGCAGGCCTTCAGAGCACAGAGTGCAGTAATCGTGTGTTTTTAGATGGTTTTAATTCAGACACAGAGCTGGCTAATGTTCTTAATTGTTTTTATGGTCGTTTTGACTCCTTTGATTTTAGCACAGAAACCCAAGATTTGAAACAGAAACTCAAAAACAATCAGCACTTTAATATTGAGGTGCAGGATGTTAAAAGGGCGTTCTGTGCTGTAAAAGTGAACAAAAGTCAGGGCCCTGATAATATATGTGGGCGCTTGGTAAAGTTCTGTGCACATGAATTGAGTTCTGTATTTCACTACATTTTCAATAAGTCCTTACAGACACAACATGTGCCTAAGATCTGGAAAAATGCTGTGGATGTCTCCGTTCCAAAATCCAGCTGTCCTAAAATGGTAAATAATGAAAATTTTTGAAAAACTGGTCAGATTTGAGGTCCTAAAGCAGACTGAACATGCACTGGATCCTTTACAGTTTGCCTACAGGCCTCACAGAGGAGTGTAGGATGCCACTGTCACTCTGTTTAATATGCTTTTTGAACATCTGGATTTTAATGGGACACACGCCAGGCTTTTATTTGTGGACTTTTCTTCCGCCTTTAATACAATCCAACCTCATATTTTAGTTGAAAGGCTCCTGCAACAATTTGATTTGAGTAATAATCTGGTAGGTTGGATTCTGGATTTTTTAACCAACAGGACACAGAGAGTAAGGGTCAATGGTACATTGTCTGACCAAAAGTGTTCTTCTACTGGCTCTCCACAGGGGTGTGTGTTGTCACCACTACTCTTCATCCTGTACACAAACATGTGTCGGAGCAGACATGACAACAGACACATTATAAAGTATGCTGATGATTCAGTTGTTGTCAGTCTCCTCCAGGATGGTGAGAGTGGCCACGGCCCAGTAGTTGATGATTTTGTTCACTGGTGTGAGGATTCCTACCTGCAGCTGAATACGACAAAAACTAAAGATATGATTAATGACTTTAGGAGGAAAACTCCCAGGCACGAAGTCACTGAACTAAAAGGCCAGACCACTGAATGTGTACAATCCTACAAATATCTTGGGATGATTATTGATAGTAATTTAAACTTTGAAGATTTTTTTTTTGATTTTGATTTTGTATACTTTATTGATCCCCAGAGGGGAAATTGAGGGCATCCACCTGGATGGATGAAGCAGCCACGGTACGGCGCTATCCCTTAAGCATTCACACACACATTCACACTTAGGGCCACTTTAGAGCCTCCAGTTAACCTAACCTGCATGTTTTTGCCTGTGGGAGGAAACTGGAGAAATCCCGGAGTAAATCCATGCAGATACAGGGAGAACATGCAAACTCCACACAGATCACTGTTGGTCAGGGGCTGGGATCGAACCAGGGATCCCATGGCCAAGGGTGAGTTGCTGTGCTGGCAAGAGAACTGTGAAAGGGTGTGCAAAAAGGGTCAGCAACATTTGCATTGTTTAAGGAAACTTGCACGCTTCCAAATTGACCGAACCATAATGACAATGTTTTATCGGGCTTTTATTGAATCTGTTTTATCCTTTTCTTTAGTGTCATGGTTTGGTCAGATAAAACTGAAACAGAGGAAATCCTTGGATCAGGTAGTTAGATGGTCCAGTCGTTTGCTTGGTGAGTCACAGCTGAGCCTGACATCCCTGTATGCCAGACAAGTACAGAGGATTGCTACCTCCATTTTAAATGATGACTCCCACCCTTTGCACTGCCACTTTCAGCTTCTTCCCTCCAGACGGAGGTTTGCTGTCCCAAAAAGTAAAACCCAGCGCTACAAAAACAGCTTTGTTCCTGCTGCTGTTAAAGAGTTGAACAAGGTGTAACAATATATTACACATAATTTAGTTACCTATTTATTAATTTTATTTTATATTTACTTATTTTTGTAGGTTTTTTATTTGGGTTCTAAATCTTTTACTGGGTTTTAGACTTTTGAGTTTTTAACCTCTTTGACTAGTCTTTAACTTTTTAATATGACCCTTCTCTCTTATTGCCTTGTTTTTTCTCTTATCTCTTTGTCCTACGTCCTGATTGGTGGAGCCTTGAGTACTTTTATCATGTTTATAGTCAGCTTCCTGTGTGCCTGTGTTTGTGTTCATGTTGAATGTAATTGTGGTTTGTAAATATGGATGTCACCTGACTGCAAAACAAATCTACCTACGGGTACAAATAAAGTAACCTGAACCTGAACCTGAACCCAGAGTGGTGGCCTAGTTGATAGAGCATCCGCCCCACAGCCGGGAAGTCATAGGTTCAAGTCCCAGCCGGGTCATACCAAAGGCTATATAAATATGGTACTTCCTGCCTTCTAGCTTGGTGCTCAGCATAATAGAACGGGGGAAGGAAAAGTTGTTTGTGGCAGCGCCTTGCATGGCAGCGATCCCTCTGATTCTATATGTGATTAACATTATAGATAGGAGAAATGTAATTTCGTTCTACTGTACATGATTGGCTGTATAGACTGAATGACAATAAAGTTGGTTTCTTCTTCTTCTTCAAAAATATAAAGACAGACTAAACTGGAAAAGAATTAAGTGGTTAAAAAGATGAATAAATGAAAGCACCAAGGTGCTGATGCCTCAGTGCCTGTGGCAAGGGGGCTATAAAAAAAGTCACACTGGGTGGGCAAGCATAGTTATTACAATACCTTAAAACAAAGCCTTATCTGGAAATTGTTCCAGGTAAGGTGCTATCCTTCACCGCTTCAGAGAAATTTAGCAGCAGCGCCTTCTTCGCTCCTGAGCTCTTCATCGGCTGTCCTGTCAGCTCCTTCCTCCTCCTCATCTGTTGCTGCTGCTGCTCTCCTGTCCTCCACAGCATCGGTGCCTGCTGCTGAGCTTCCGACCACCTCATCTGCTGTTTCGCCCATCAGCATGCCTCCAGTTCCAGCTCCACGTCACTCTGTGCCTCCAGTACCTGCTCCACGGCGCCTCCCAGCTCCAGTACTAGCTCCACCGGCCATCTCTCCTGCAGTACATCCTGAGTTCATCATCACGGCAGCAGGAGATGAGGGGCCTCATGTACAAAGACTTGCATGGATTTCCTACTGAAAGATGACGAATGTTTAAATCAAGAAAATGCCATAAGCAAAAAAAAAAAAAAAATATCCAGATATATGAAACAGTGCGTATGCAGGAATCCAAGCACATTTCCTTTGTACATCCCAATCTATTTGAACTTGAATGCACGTGATGAAATACTGGACTCCTCCCTTGACACACCTTCATTTGAATATGCAATTAGATGCAAATATATATGCAAAAAGATATATACAAGCCCTGCACATTTGATTCTCCTGTATCCACGATCAAAAATAATGGATTTAATGGAATTTCATGGACTGTGAGTTGGAGGCACTCCTGAATGAGGTAGAGGTGCATAAAAATGTTTTGTTTGGCACGCTGTCCTCCGGCATTAGCGCCAGATACAGGCATTTCAATAGCCTGCTCACAGCCCTGTAAGTTTAGTTTACTGTTTTCCTTTATTCAGACAGGGATAAGAAGGAGATGTTTATTTTAACTTGACATGTTTCGACTGACATCTGCAGTCGTCCTCAGAAGTGTCAGCTGATCGTTGTGATTTATGACCAGCCGGGTGGATCAGCTCATTGAATAAAGGAAAACAGTAATGAAAAAGAAGACAATATGAACCTATTTAGTAGGTAGCCACTGTCACCTGTCAGTTGAATGCAGATCATATTAGACTCAACAAGTCCATATTTTATGTCCAAAATGCAAATTTCATCTTTTACAGTTAGATACAACTTACATGGATTACACACACTGCTATTGTAAATGAATGAAGTGCGCCAGGGAAAGGGTGACACTGTTGCATTTCAAACTTTACGCATGTGTTTATTGGCATAACTACTGTACACACAGAGCAATTGGGGGCTTGGTAGAATGCTGTGAAACTGTAGTTTAATCAGCAAAAAAAGGAAGTCACTTACTCAAACCACTGAGTTGTAATGAAGCCTTGAAGACAAGGTGATATTTGAGGGCACACAGGCGCGTTGCGCATGAGGTGGGTTATTTAGGACAATTACATTAATTTACTCACCAAGAAGCCAGCCATCCACACAGTGCCAGATCGTAGTTTGTTCCCAACAATGCTGTTCATTAGAATCATTAGAAAATCTGGTTCTCGCTGCAAGTTGCGCTTTGATGTTGGCCTGTTCAACTGCATTATATGGGACGACATACACCCATATATGGGTGACAGCCGGATAATGCCATCCCACACAGCTGGCATAGCTGGCATAGCTCAGCTCAGGGTCGACTGAGAAATTCTCGATGGGTCTGCCAGCTCCCTCTGACATGCCCCTGTTACCAAGAATCCCAGTGTTGTCAACACCTGCACTGGGATGGGCAGCGCACAGCTTCTCGCCATGTCACGCTCCAAGAGCGGCCATAATTCTGAGCACAGTTCCACGAGGACTGCCCCTGGAAAACTAAACTGCCTGACAAGCCAGTCATCATCCTGAGCCAGAAAATCTTCTCTGTCTTTAAATACCCTTTCTCTTCTCATTGCACCATTTGCAATATCCTCTATTAATGCTAACATCATTGCTGTTAGAGGCATTTTCTGCACTTCTTTACACTTGTTTTTATATCCACTCATCTATTTGTGCACATTTGGATGTTTGTTCATCATATGTCTCTGGTGTGTACAATAATTTTCACATCATTATCGGTGTCCCAACATCACCTCTAAGTGTTGCCAATGGACCAATAACAGTAGAAATGTATGTATGCCAGCCATGAAGGTGTGTGGGGCTGTGTATATTTTCACGGTCATTTCATTCTTGATACATCCGAAATTTTCCATGGAAAAGGGTGTATGCCATGTTTTTGTGCCTAAGTACCCTTTGTACATGAGGCCCCAGAAATTAAGGCAAGTCCCTTTTCATTTATGCTCTACCACTATTTTTACAAAGACTTGCCTTGATACTGGTGGGGGGACCCAAGCACACTCCCCACCAGTCTCTGCTGCTTATGACTGTGGTGTTGCCTCACTGACCTCCTGTTTCCCCTCATTGTCCAAGGTGGCTGTGTCGAAGATGGAGCCGTAGGAGGTCCATGCTCCATTATCGCCATCATCAGAGCATGCTGCTCCATCATCATCGTTATCAGAGCAGTCTGCTCCATCCTGGCCATCAGAGCAGTCCACTCCACCCTGGCCGTCAGAACAGTCTGCTCCACCTTCACCACCTGGGGTTGCTGCTCCTCAGCTGCTGTTGGCCCCTGCACCGAAGGCCCCTCAGGTACTATCTTCAAAGTAAAAAGCTCCTGTCTTGTTATCTTCATCTTTGGAGCAGAAAGCTCCTGTGTTGTTATTTTCGGAGCAAAAGGTTCCCATATTGTTATCTTCTGAGCAGAAAGCTCCTGTGTTGTTATCTTCAGAGCAAAAAGCTCCTATGTTGTTATTTTCAGAGCAAAAGCTCCTATGTTGTTATTTTCAGAACAAACAGTTCCTTTGTGGTCTCCAGGTCAAAAGGCTCCATTGTGCTCTCCACAGCAAAGAGCCCCAATGTCATCTCCTGAGTTTAAAACCCCCATGTTGTTTTCTTTTGAGCAAGTGGTACCTATGTTATCTCCTGAGTCTATGTTATCTCTAGAGCAAAAAACATCTTATGTTGTCATTCTCTCCTGTGGCTCACATTCCTGTATTGTCATTACGTCCTAAGTTTAAAGTGCCCATTTGGTCACCTCTTGACCTTACAGTTCCTATGTTATCACCTTCTGAGTTTACAGTTCCTATGTTGCTATTTCCAGAGGGTAAAGTTTTCATGTCGTTATCTCCTGAGTATGATGCTTCTGTGTTGTTGTCCTCTGTGCAAGAGGATCCTTTACTATGACTCGCATTAAAGGCTCCTGAGCTTAACGCCTCTATGGTACCGTTTTTCTTCATCAGGTGGCCTATGAACTCTGGTAGGCCACCCAACGCACCATGTTCATCCGTCAGGTGGCCCATGGACTATGGTAGGCCACCCAATGCACCGTCTTCATCTGTCAGGTGACTCATGGACTTTGGTAGGCCCCCTGACCCACCTTGCTCCCCGGTCTGTTGGCCTTTGGACTCTGGTAGGCCACCCGATGCACCATGTTTCTCGGTCTGGTGGTCCATGGACTTTGGTAGACCACCAGATATGCCATATTCCTCCTGTTGGTGGTCTTGGGACTTTGGCCAACCACCTGATGAACATTCTTCTGTTTTGTTTGTATCCTTGTTTTGTCCGCCATGCCTTTATCTCCCTCCTCCTGTCCGATTGTGGTGTTCTTTGTTTTTTGGGGGGCGTCTGTAATCCACTCCTAAACAGGGGTACTGTCATAGTCTGGGCTGGGTCCTAGGATCATGCCCACAGTTTGTGTTTATTATTATCATTATTTGCCTGTGTTTTGTCTTCTGTGTCTCCCCTGGGTCCTCTGTGATTGTTATTGTCTTCCCCGGTCCTCAGTTTGTCATGTGGTCCCCATTACCAACTGTTTGGTTCTGTGTCCTTCCTTGGTCATCTGTACAAGTCTCTTGTGTGTGAGTTCCCTGTACTCCCTTTTCTATCATTCTCAGTCCCTCATGTCTTCTGTAGTCGTCATAGCCACTTCTCCTCATGTTGCTGATTAATCCCTGATTACTATCCCCAGCTGTCTTGTGTTTCCCCTGATCATCTGTTTCCCTATATATGTCCCTGTCTGCGTCCATTTGGTGTAGCGTCATACCGTGGATTTCCCTCTGACTTCTGTCCCGTGATTGTGTCTGCAAATATCTGTGAGTTTTCAGCATTTCATGGCTCGCTTTATGTTCAGCCCCCATACTGGTTATTATTTTATGCTTTTGGGAAAATAAACCCAGTTAATCTGAAGTCCTGCCTGTGTTTGAGTCTGCCTTTTTTGCTGGTCAGAGGTTGCCCATGACAGTTTCCAAGTTCTCAAACATGATAATTTGCTACTCTTCTTGTTTTTGCACTATATGTTGAACATTTTTTGGTTTTCTACTGTTTAACAGGCCAAGACTTTTGATGAGATTACCTTCAGCTCTGGAATATTGTGATGAACATTGTTTACTCTTTTTAAATATTTTATAGACAAAATGATTAGTCAGCTAATCAAAAAAATAATTGGCAGAGTAGTCGGTAACAAAAATTATTTGATAGTTGCTAACACAACAATAACACAGGCTTACTGGCTAATAGGAATAGGGGCAGGCTTGTGGAGCAGCAAGACGCCAAAAAGGAAGAAATAAAATACGACATTTACACATCAGTACGTCAGCCTCCTGGAAGTTACAAAGTGAAGAAGTGGACGATGATTCCTAAAGATTCTCTCGTGAACTGCGTCGCTGTTGTGGGCTCTGTCGCCGACAGACGTGGAAAGTTAACATTGCATTCAAGCCATCTACCCCAGTGCCGAGAGCAGTAAGAATTTAAAAAGGATATTCTGGATCACCACAATATTTGTGTATAAACATAATGGTTATGTTTGTTATGGTATGCTGTATTTTTAGTGTTTCACTGTGTGCTTTATTTTAAATAGATTGTAGTCAGGGCATCCTTGAAGAAAATTACATTTTCCATCCATCTATGTTCTACTGCTTATCGAGGGATCCTGGTCACAGGGGCAGTAGTTCAATCAGAGTAGCCCAGACTGCTGCGCAGTTCACATAGCACCATAACTATGGTGAGACATAACTATGTGAGACATAAGACTGCCTTCTATCATTTGCGTAATATTGCCAAGATTAGGAGCATCTTGTCTCAGAGTGATGCTGAGAAGCTGATCCACGCTTTTGTTAGCTCGAGATTAGATTATTGTAATTCCTTATTATCAGGCTGTCCTAAAACATCTTTAAAAAGTCTTCAGCTGATCCAAAATGCTGCAGCAAGAGTTTTAACAGGTACTAGAAAGAGAGATCATATCTCTCCGGTTCTGGCCTCCCTTCATTGGCTTCCCATAGAGTTTAGAATTAAGTTTAAAATCCTTCTTCTTACTTACAAAGCTCTAAACAATCAGGCTCCTTTTTATTTAAAAGATCTGATACTACCGTATCATCCTAACAGAGCACTACGCTCCCAAAATGCAGGATTACTTGTAATACCTAGAATCTCCAAAAGTACAATGGGTGGCAGAGCCTTCAGTTATCAAGCTCCTCTCCTGTGGAATCAGCTGCCAATCTGGATTCGGGAGTCAGACTCGATCTCTGTTTTTAAGAATAGGGCTAAAACCTACCTTTTTGATCTAGCCTACAATTAGGGAGGGATCATGTGTTTCTGAACCCTCCCTTAGTTATGCTGCTAATAGGTTTAGTCAGCCGGGGGACCTCCAGTAATGCACTGGGCCTCACTCCTTTCCTCACTCTCTATGAAATATTTTTTTTTTTTTTTTTTGCTGGTCATTAACATTTGTTTGTTCTCTCCCATAGATTGAGTCCCCATCGTGCTGTTTGCTCTCTACATGTCTGTTCTTTTCTTCTTCTCTATCCCCTCACCCCCCAGCCAGTCGCAGCAGATGACTGCCCCTCCCTGAGCCTGGTTCTGCTGGAGGTTTCTTCCTGTTATAAGGGAGTTTTTCCTCTCCACCGTCGCCAAGTGCTTGCTCACAGGGGATCGCCTGATTGCTGGGGTCTTTCTGCAACTGTGGGGGTCCCCCCTACAGTTGATAGTGCTATGAGATGACTGTTGTTGTGAAATGGCGCTATATAAATAAAGTTGAATTGAATTGAATTGAATTGAATTGAATAACACCATGATCTCTCCTGCAGGTGGTGATCCCACTGGCAGGGGCGGACCCATGTGGATTATTGTGTACACTGGGTGCTTGCTGTAACTTTTTCATGGGGATCTACTGGACCGCTCTTGGTCTGGACGTTGACCCAGGAATAGTTTGCCATGGGAGACCCTACCAGGGGCAAGTTGCCCCTGACAATATAGCCAATGGGATTATGATGAAATGCAAATACCTCGACCACAATATGGTGGCAATCCGTGGAGGAGAAAAAAAATAATCAGTAATAAAAAAACAGGTCATTCACGTTGATTATTTAAGAGGAATTATCCCCACCTGCTTGTTTGTGATGTGGGTGTAATGCTACTTCTAATTTCTGTCTTTTAGGTCTTTAAATTCAACTTACTGGCTTTTTTTGTTCAGGGTACGGTGATTAGCACAGCTGGCTCACAGTTGGAGGACAGTGGCTTTGAATTTCCTGGTAAACCTGGATATTTATTTGTTGTTTTTTCATGTTTCCCCTGTGCCTGTGTTAATATTCTTTGGATGCTAAACTTCTTTTTACAGCCAAAGATACAGGATACTAGAATAACAAGTGATTCTGTACTGGGTGTATGTGATGTCCCTTTGTTTCTGTGTTGAACCTACAGAGTGCTGCTGCAACACTGAATTTTTTCATTGTTTAACACATGATGGATGCCTAGACAAATGGATAAGTATATAATTGTATATATTGACAGAATTTAACATGAAAAAAGATCTTTGTGAAATTTATTTTTTCTGCAATAAGAGGGTAGAGTTATTGCCATAAGCTTGGCATAATGTACTCAAATCATGGGTTTTGTGTGTGGCAAGCATTAGTCATCATAATTTCAATAGTTTCTATGAGATAAAAACATATTTTTCAAAGAGGACAAAACAGGAGACAAAATGCTGGTGCCAATGCAGCTGAACAAAATCAAATTCCAAACAGACGAGGGCTTTGACAACCTTTTAAATTATGAAACCATCTGGTGCTCCGGCATTAACTTCTATATGCTGATATACTGACATTCATTCAGGCCAAGTTTAGCTTTATTGAACATCATAAAAGCCAATAATTCCAGATTTTCAGAGGCCCATACAAAATGTCACATCAAGGCTTGTCCTGGAAGGGGGGGGGGGGGGCGGTAATGGAACAAATGGACTAGTCATTAACAGCAAATTAACTGGAAATAAGTTCACATTTATATTTGCACAAGTTTCTGCAGTTTTTCTTCCAGCTTGCATCTAAATAGTACCTGAACTTTGTAACATCAGACAGTGTTGTCAGGCAGCTGATCGAACCATTTTTCACTTTTTTCAAACCTTTAATTTGTTTTCATGAGAAGGTTTCTGCTCCTGTGAGTCAGGAAGAAACTGAACGTGCAATTATGAGAGGAGAGTGAGAGAACTTTTTCTCAGAAATGTGCAACACAATGGCACAGCCGAGGAAGAACTAATTAACCAATTTTTTCAGAGCCTCTTTTAACTGACAAGACATAGATGAAAGCGACTTTGCTGGCTTCTCAGACATCCTTTGACCAAGTCGACTTTGTCAACACAATTTAATTACTTCTTCATTGGTCACACAGAGGGTTTGTTTATTGATGTTCACCATTTTATTTGCCTTTGATTCTGTTTTTCCTCTTTGTGAGTCCTGACAGTTATGCCTCGCAGTAGCAAATAGCTAATGAGACGCTGTGTTTGTGGCTGTTGTTGGTGTTTTTTCCACACTGCCACAGCCGCACAGCCTCGCTCCCCTCTCCTTCCCTTTAGCTCACATAATGTGCCCTTCAGGAGATCCGAAAACCGTGCTCCACAATCTGCATTGAGGTGATCTTCTCTGTCTGCGCCTCCTCCCAGCTGAGTCTGTAATTAACTTGCACTGATTGAGCTATCAAACCCACTCGACGTGTGTTCCTGCTCATTTGAATCCCATAGAAGAATCAACATGAAATGCATGGCACACTGCTGTTAGGTTGATGACAGCTGAGCTGTTTTCTTCTTTTTCTTAATGTATATTGTGCTTCTATTTTAGACAGTTGGGCATCTGTCTCGATATATTTATGTAAATTAGACCAAGGGTAAATTACCAAGAATTCATCAACGAGATATATGAGAGGTCTGTCGCACAAACACTTGCATAATCCGGGCAGCTTTGCTAGCAGTAATTCATAGTTTTCTCTATGAAGTCTCATAGACTCCCACTCAGTGTGAAGCCTCAATCACACCTCCCTATTGGGCCAAATCATTAAAGCTCGAAAACGACTCTTCAAAGGCCTCTGTGACTTACTCCCACACCCAGCAAGCCCTAATTTCAAGCCTGGGGTTCCTCTAGGGTCAGATGAGGATTGTTTCTAGGCCAATTATGCCAGGAAAATAAGCCATGTTTATTGCCCAATAGGGACTGAACCACAGCTTGCCGATCCATCAATTTGACTTAGGAAGTTTAGATGTACTTGATATATGTTTCCTCAGTGGCTTTGGATCTTGACAGTCTTTTATTAGATCAGTTAGACTGGCTTAACTCTTTCATAGAAGCATGGCTTTGGAATGGGAGATAATAGGGACTGTCTGAGATGTCAGCATTGTGTTATTTAAAGGCAACAAATAACGTTCCCTGTTCCAGCACATCTAGTGTTTGAAGCTGTTCCTCACCTCATTTAGTTCTGTTTTCATCACTGACTCATATGTGCGACAGAAACTGTAGCGTTGGGATGAAGGCATGTATACATTTTTTTGCCTCCTCTAACAAAGAGGGTCTTTTCTTTTCACTGATATGACAGTTGCAAACAGACTGTGTGGTTAACTCAAAAGTACATCGTCTTTGTGTTTTGTCGAAGTAATTGCTGATATACTGGGACTTTTTTCTTTTAAAAAAGTCATCATATCATTTTATCATGAGAAATCTGTTTTCAAAAATATTGGACTATGCTTAAGAACATTAAAAGATTCCGGGCAGTTGAAGTCACCCCGGAAGTGTTCAGATCTCCTGACCGTTGACCTTGACCTTAAGCACAGCCTAGATACAAGCTCATTTAGGGTGTGCTTAAAGTCAAGGTCAGTGGCCTAGGAGAAGCATTGGTTTTCATGAAATCATAAATGCCCAGGGGCCTTATGTATAAATGGTGCGCACGCACAAAAACACAGCGTACGCTGATTTTCACGCACACAGTCGGATGTATACAAACAAACGTGATGTGAGAATCTGCAGGCCTAGCCACAAAGTTTCCACCTGCTATGAGAAGTTGCAGGCTCTCTGCAAAATTCTAGCTGACTCTATCAGGTGGGTCTGTTAAACTACAAAACAGCTGAAACTCACAGAATGTGTTAAAATAATGTTTCTACTTCAGTTAAAATGATCTGTCTATGAATTAGTGGTTGAAAAACATGATTATTATTATTACAGGATTTGTCTCCAGAACTCGGCTGATTGAGCGCAGTGAAACCCCAATGAATAATAACTAATTTCCTTTAGATATAACCTGCCTTATTCATGGTCCAAAACCAATTCAACTTTATTTATATAGTGCCATTTCACAACAACAGTCATCTCATAGCACTATCAACTGTAGGGGGAACCCCCACAGTTGCAGAAAGACCCCAGCAATCAGGCAATCCCCTGTGAGCAAGCACTTGGTGACAGTGGAGATGAAAAACTCCCTTTTAACAGGAAGAAACCTCCAGCAGAACCAGGCTCAGGGAGGGGCAGTCATCTGCTGCGACTGGCTGGGGGGTGAGGGGCCAGAGAAGATGAAAAGAACAGACATGTAGAGAGCAAACAGCACGATGGGGACTCAATCTATGGGAGAGAACAAACAGATGTTAATGACCAGAAAAAAAAAAAAAAATCATTGAGAGTGAAGAAAGGAGGTCCCCCGGCTGACTAAACCTATTAGCAACATAATTAAGGGAGGGTTCAGAAACACATGATCCTTCCCTAATTGTAGGCTATATCAAAAAGGTAGGTTTTAGCCCTATTCTTAAAAACAGAGATCGAGTCTGACTCCCGAATCCAGATTGGCAGCTGGTTCCACAGGAGAGGAGTTTGATAACTGAAGGCTCTGCCTCCCATTGTACTTTTGGAGATTCTAGGTATTACAAGTAATCCTGCATTTTGGGAGCGTAGTGCTCTGTTAGGATAATACGGTAGTATCAGATCTTTTAAATAAAAAGGAGCCTGATTGTTTAGAGCTTTGTAAGTAAGAAGAAGGATTTTAAACTTAATTCTAAACTCTATGGGAAGCCAATGAAGGGAGGCCAGAACCGGAGAGATATGATCTCTCTTTCTAGTACCTGTTAAAACTCTTGCTGCAGCATTTTGGATCAGCTGAAGACTTTTTAAAGATGTTTTAGGACAGCCTGATAATAAAGAATTACAATAATCTAATCTCGAGCTAACAAAAGCGTGGATCAGTTTCTCAGCATCACTCTGAGACAAGATGCTCCTAATCTTGGCAATATTACGCAAATGATAGAAGGCAGTCTTAGAAACAAATTTAATATGTGAATTGAAGGACAGATCTTGATCAAAAATAATTCCAAGGTTCCTCACAGAGCTATTAAGAGAAAGAGTAACCACATCCAAACTAAAAGTTTGATTTGGAAAGGTATTTCTAAGGTTTTTTGGACCAACAAGAATGACTTCAGTCTTATCTGAATTTAATAGCAGGAAATTACAAGTCATCCAAGCTTTGATTTCCTTAAGACAGGCTTCTAACTTGGCTAATTGATTACTATCATCTGGCTTCATTGACAGGTATAATTGTGTGTCATCTGCATAACAATGAAAATGTATACAGTGCTTTCTGATAATGTTGCCTAACGGAAGCATATATAAACTAAAAAGAGTAGGGCCTCGCACAGATCCCTGTGGAACTCCATGACTAAGCTTTGAGTTGAAAGAAAACTCATTTACATCAACAAACTGGAACCTATCAGATAAATAAGATCTAAACCACTGCAACGAAGTTCCATTAAGTCCAACATAGTGTTCTAATCTATCAAGTAGAATATTATGATCGATAGTGTCAAAAGCTACACTAAGGTCTAAAAGGACAAGTACAGAAACCAGTCCATTATCAGATGCGATGAGGAGGTCGTTAGTGACCTTCGCTAAGGCTGTTTCAGTACAATGATGGATTCTAAGCCCAGATTGAAACTCTTCAAGTAAACCATTTCCCTGCAGGTGGTCAAATAATTGCGTAGCAACAACTCTTTCTAAGATTTTTGAAATGAAAGGGAGATTAGAGATTGGTCTATAGTTAGCTAAAGCTCCTGGATCTAGCGTTGGCTTTTTGAGTAAGGGTTTAATTACAGCCGTTTTAAAAGCCTGCGGTACATAGCCTAAAGTTAATGAAGAATTGATTATATGAAGAATAAAGCTACCAATAAGTGGGAAGACTTCTTTAAATAACCTGGTAGGAATAGGGTCTAAAAGACAAGTTGAAGGTTTGGATGAGGAAACTATTTTGTCTAACTCATAAAGGTCGATTGGAGTAAACTCATCAAGACAGACATCAGTTGAAGGAGCTGTAGTAGTCACAGTATTTAAGTTAACTGTGGGAAGAATCTGATCGATTTTATCTCTGATGGATGAAATTTTATTGTTGAAAAAGTTCATCAAGTCCTGACTAGTAAGCTCCAAGGGAATGCTCGGATTGACAGAGTCCTGACTCTTTGTCAACCTGGCTACAGTGCTGAAAAGAAACCTGGGATTATTCTTATTCTCTTCTATTAATGCAGAATAATAACTTGTTCTAGCTTTTCTAAGAGAAAAGGGATCCAGTTTCCAGCACCACTGGAAACTGGATCCCATCTTTGTAGATGTGACAGAGATAAAAATTTTACCAGAGACTATACAGTTGACTTATGAGGCAACATGCACAGATCCAGCTCTCCTGGGAGGAATTCTGTTTGGTAAAATGCACTCTAATCGAGTCCCAGCTCCAGTGTAATACGTTCCGAGGCAATGAGAAGCCCCTGACTGCAAACTACTTGGAGTCAACTGGATTGCGGATCCCTGCAGATGAGCCCCGGTAGCTCCAGCGGTGATATTCGCAGCTGTATCTGAGTGAAGAGAGTTTCCATAGTCTAAAATATCTCTGTTTGAAGATTACAATCTAGAAATAAAAGGCTTCTCCATGGCTGTTGTGCGTAATTTGGATTCTGACAGATTTGTTTTGTAACTATAAATTCAACTGTAAGACTGGAGTGGTATTCAGTGGTGTTTATTTATTTTATTTACTTATTTTACTCAGTAACATCGTGTCTGTCTATGTGGATTACCGAGGGCTTTCTTTCACAGCATTTTTTTTTTCCGTGTCAGCACCCTCCCCCCCCTTGGCATCACACTGTCATCATATAGTGATCCGTCTATAGACTTTAACTTTAACGCCATTTTATTTAATTTCAGTCTGAGCTGGCTGCATTAACTGAGGTGTAGGCACAACTTGTTGCTTCAGCCTACAACCTTTCTGTCCAAAATATGTTGTCTTTTTCTCTTTCCTTTTCTTTTTTGTCTTGTTATGATCCAACAGAATTTAAAAAATGAATAAATGAACTGCTATTGTAGCATGGTCCACTCGGTAAACTTAGGTTTATTGTTGATTCCGGAAGGTCAGAACAAAATAAAATATTTTTTCTGACCTCCGCCTCTGTTATCAACACCTCAGTGTCACACTCCATTAAGTTATTATTTTTTATGTTGTGCTTTCCCACAGGATTGACGATCACTGTTTGACAAAAGAGTGACAGAATGGTGTTTTTCTTAATTTACGTAGTCATTAGTGGGAGAAAGCAAGGCGGAGTAAAGAGATCGAGCACATGCGCTGACTTTACATGTGAGGTGAGATGTAAAAAAGGAGCGGAGAATCAGGTGTGCACACAGTTTTATAAATCTAAAAATGTTTGTGCGCACGTACTTTTCAAATTTTGTGAGTACGCCATCTTTCAGTATGAAAGCTGTGCAATCCTTTATACATGAGGCCCCTGATCTCCTGACCTTTGACAATGACCCTGACCTTGAGCACAACTTGGATGCAGACCCACTTGAGGGTCAGTGTGAGTAAGTCTGGTGAGTATTGGAGCAATTGCCGAGGAGGAGTAGGGATTTTTCTGAAATCACAGAGGTACCCAGATATCCTGACCTTTGACCTTGACTTTGACCTTGAGCACAACTTGGATGCAGACCCACCCGAGGTTCATTGTAAATGAGTGTGGAGATCATCAAGGCAATTTCCTAGGAAGAGTAGTGATTCCCGTGAACTGTGGACAGATGGACAGATGGATGATAGTGCCACCTCATCTCATTAGCTCCTTTCGGCTTCACTAAATAAAATTCATCTAATTTAGTGGAATGCCATTTTCTTTCTAACTGATGAGTCTTCTGTTTTAAGCAGCGAGTTTCTGTGTTGAACCAAGGAGTCAAAAAATTTTGATTAGACTTAATCTTTTTAAAGGAGCCACTACGTCTAGAGTCTGATGCAGAGAGGTTGTAATACTATCTACCATGCTATCAAATACAGAAGGAATAAAGTCTTCATAATTTACTGTATCTCCATTGTATTGACACATGGCATTGAGGAATATGAGGAAACCATCTGCTTAAATTTGGTAATATGGCGCATGTTTAGGGCGCATATATTGTATCCATATTTCCCACATATACCTAGAAGGCATGACGGTGCATATTTTGGAGGCTTCACGTCTTAATGGACAAAGAGGACCTGACCCTGCAGAGACCTACGGGAGGTGTGAAGTTGGTCTGGCAGGAGAGGGGAAGTTGGAGAGGATGTCCCAGCAGGAGCCCCGGAGGCTAGAAGGATAAGAGACAATGGGCACGCCAAGGAGTCTCGGGGGCTGTATGTTTGCTAAAGGACTGTAGGTTGGGGGTGTGTGACTTGGGGAGAGTATAAGAACTGTGAAGGACGATTGTTCTGTCTCTCTTCGAGATTCTGTGATTGCTAGAGGATGTAACCCTTCAATAAACCTATCCTGAGAAATAAACTCAGTCTCGTCTGTGAAAGGCATCCTCTACACTGGTGACCTACGACAAATTATAGCCGGTGGCGACGATCTTCCCACACCGGACTCTTCAGGAGCCAACCGGGTTAACGCAGCTACCACACTACAGCTGCCCGATTTCTGGCAACATAACCCGCGCTCCTGGTTTACCACTGTGGAGGCGCAGTTCCACCTTCGGGGAATTTCAGCGGACGCAACGAGGTTCTACCATGTCGTCGCAAAGCTGGACAGCCTCACAGTGCAGCGGATGGAGAGCCTGACCAACCACCCGCCCCAGGACGACAAGTATGGTGCACTGAAAGCCGCCCTCATTCGTGCCTTCACCCCCTCGCAGGGAGAGCGAGCAGAGAAGCTTCTGGCGCTAACAGAAGGCGAAGCAGACAGGCCGGCAGATCTGATGGCGAGGATGATGAACCTGAGAGGCAAAGACGACGACAATTTTATCTTCGCCCACCTCTTCCTCAGAACACTACCGCCAGCAGTGAGAGTCACCCTGGCCAGCTCACAGCTGCTCAACAACCGTGACTACCACGGGCTGGGCCAGGAAGCACAGCGGCTCGTCGACGCCCATAGACGACACGCAGCCACGACGGCGGCAACGGAGCTGAATGCATCCCCGCGACACGAGGGGAGACCAAAGGCCGCAGCACCGGACCCACTGACATCAGCAGCGGCAGAGACCAGGAGAAGAGGAGCGGATGGCACCCTCTGCTTTTACCATCGACGTTTCGCCGAGAGGGCGCGCAGATGCATCCCACCGTGCCGATACAAGCGCCAGGGAAATGCCAAGACCGAGAGTCGGTAGCAGCTGCTGCTCTCGGCGCGAAGAACAAGCTGCTTTTCGTGACGGACGCGAATTCAAGGAAGGATTTCCTGGTGGACACAGGCTCCCAGCTGAGTCTCGTCAAGCCTTCCTACGCGGACCTGCTGGCGCCTTCCAGCGGACCCCTGGTGCTAGCGGCAAACGGCTCGATGATCAAAACCTATGGGGAGAAGACGCTCCTCCTATCCTTCCACGGTTGCACGTTCGAGTGGACTTTTGTCGTAGCTGCAGTTAGCAATAACATGCTAGGTGCTGATTTTTTGTGCTCAAATGGTTTATTAGCTGATCTTACTAATAGACGTATGGTAAATGCACTGTCTTTCTACTCTATCTCCTGTACAGCTCGGGTGTACAGGAGATGTGTCTTCTGCACATCCTAATGTCACAGCTGCGGGTGGTAAGTTTCATGCACTACTCAATCAGTTCCCAGCACTCACGGTCCCAACATTTTCAGCGTCAGTAGCCAAACACGGGGTCGAGCACTTCATAACTACCTCTGGCCCCCCTGTTTTTGCAAAAGCTCGGCGCTTGGACCCAGCTAAACTGGCCATTGCGCGTGAGGAATTCGCCAACTTGGAAAAACTGGGCATCATTAGGCGCTCTAACAGCCCTTGGTCTTCACCGCTGCACATGGTTCCTAAGGCCGATGGCTCGTGGCGGCCTTGCGGTGATTTCCGCAGGTTAAATAATGCTTCAGCACACGACCGCTACCCGATTCCGCACATCCAGGATTTTTCGGCACATTTGGCGGGGGCGCGCATCTTTTCCAAAATAGATTTGGTGCGCGGTTATCACCAAGTCCCAGTCCGCGCTCAAGACATACCCAAAACGGCAGTAATAACCCCCTTTGGGCTTTTTGAATTTTTGCGCATGCCTTTTGGCCTCAAGGGCGCCGCACAGACGTTCCAACGTATGATGGATGCGGTGTTGCGCGGCCTCCCTTTCATGTTCGTCTATTTGGATGATATTTTAGTAGCCAGTACATCCGAAGACGAACACGAACGCCACCTCACAGCGGTTTTTCAGAGGCTGACAGAGCATGGGTTAATAATTAACCCAGCGAAATGCCAGTTCGGGGTAGCGCAAATCGATTTTTTGGGGCACGGCATTTCTCCAGAAGGAGTGGTCCCGCTGCCCGATAAAGTACGCGCGATAACGGAGTTTCCCCAACCGCAGACAGTTAAAGCATTGCAAGAATTTTTGGGGATGGTCAATTTTTATAACCGTTTCCTCCCCAGCGCGGCACAGCTCTGCACCCACTGTACGCGGCACTTAAGAAGCAAAAACCTGCAAATAAGGTCGAGTGGTCCCCGGAACGGGAGCGCGCTTTCTCCCAGGTCAAGTCGGCCCTGGCGAACGCTGTGTTATTGGCACACCCGGTGCCAACAGCTCGCATGGCGCTAACCACGGACGCTTCCGACGTAGCAGTTGGGGCAGTTGTCGAGCAACTGGTAGCAGGGAGCTGGCAACCGCTTGCGTTTTTCAGCAAAACATTGTGCGATAACGAGCGGAAACACAGCGCGTTTGATAGGGAACTTTTAGCCCTGCATTTGGCCATCCGCCACTTCCAGTTCTGGCTGGAAGGGTGCCGTTTCACCGCGTTTGTAGACCACAAACCATTAACATTTGCAATGGCCAAGATTTCAGAGCCTTAGTCGGGCCGACAGCAGAGACAGTTGGCCGCGATTTCAGAGTTTACCACCGACATTCAACACGTAGCGGGTAAACACAATGTAGTGGCAGATTGTCTCTCATGCGCAGTTGCAACGCCAGGCCCCCAGGGGGCAGACACTGTGGCCGTGGATGCGGGCCAGGCTTGCGGCGCGGAAGCGCTCGCAGCCCCGGTCTGCGTGGGCTTAGATTATGCAGCCATGGCCGCCGAGCAGGTTAGCGATGCGGATGTGCGCGCGCTCCAGTCTGGGCCAACAGGGCTAAGGCTGGAGCACAGGGTGCAGCAGATAGGTGTGCCCCCTCTAATCTGCGCCCCGTGGTCCCAGCTGCGTGGCACTGCCGCGTTTTTGATTTAATCCATTCGCTGGCACATCCGGGGGTTCGCGCATCGATCAAAATGGTGGGAGAAAAATTCGTTTGGCCGGGGATGCGTAAACAGGTCAAAGAATGGGCCACAGCCTGCACAGCGTGTCAAAGAGCAAAGATACACAAGCACACGCGGGCCCCCTTAGAACCTTTTCACATCCCGGCCAAACGCTTCGACCACATGCATATCGACTTAGTGGGACCCCTCCCGCTGTCGCAGGGGTTCACACACCTTCTAACCATGGTGGACCGCACCACGCGCTGGCCAGAAGCGGTCCCCCTGGCATCAACTACAGCAGCAGACGTTGCGCGCGCGTTTTTAACGGCTTGGGTCGCGCGTTTTGGAGTCCCGTCAGACATAACGTCTGACAGGGGCCCCCAATTCGTTTCCGAGCTCTGGTCATCCATGGCACTCAGTCTGGGGGTGAAAATTCACCGCACTACTGCTTATAACACCCAGGCCAACGGTTTGTGCGAACGCTTTCACCGGTCATTGAAAGCAGCCCTCAGAGCGGCTCTCACGGACACAAATTGGGTTGATAAACTTCCATGGGTTTTATTAGGGTTGCGTTCAGCACCTAAGGAAGATTTGCAAGCCTCTCCGGCTGAGCTAGTTTTTGCCCAACCCCTCCGGTTACCGGGCGAATTCCTTCCAGAGAACCCCGCACCAAATCGCCCACCCGCTCAGCTGCTGCAGAGCGACACGGGATCAAACACCCTCCCCGGCCCAGTTCATCACAGTTTCCCACGCGTTTTTGTGCCTAAGACCTTAAAGAAAGCAGAATTTGTCTTTGTCAGACACGACGCTCAGAGGCCAGGTTTAAGACCGCCTTATGATGGACCGTTCAGAGTGTTGGAAACTGGGGAAAAACATTTTTTGCTCGATTTGGGTGACAGGAGGGAATTAGTCTGCATTAACAGACTCAAACCCGCTTTTGTTTTGGCTGATGAACAAGTGCAGTTAGCCAGGGCCCCCCATTGCAGCAGGCCGCCGGGGAGACACTGTTCTAAGCCTTCACAAGGATGTACTAACGACTCTAATCCACAGATGCAAGAAACGGCTACAGTCAGATCAAAACCTGCTTACAGCAGATATGGCAGGAGGTTGAAGCCCAAGCAGTCGGAAGTGTGATATGTTGTGCCATTTTCTGTTCTGTGTGATATGAGATGATTCTATGCATGTTGGGGTGTACTTTGTCCTTATTTAGACGTTTGGGGGGGGAGTTATATGGCGCATGTTTAGGGCGCATATATTGTATCCATATTTCCCACATATACCTAGCAGACATGACGGTGCATATTTTGGAGGCTTCACATCTTAATGGACAAAGAGGACCTGATCCTGCAGAGACCTACGGGAGGTGTGAAGTTGGTCTGGCAGGAGAGGGGAAGTTGGAGAGAATGTCCCAGCAGGAGCCCCGGAGGCTAGAAGGATAAGAGACAATGGGCACGCCAAGGAGTCTCGGGGGCTGTATGTTTGCTAAAGGACTGTAGGTTGGGGGTGTGTGACTTGGGGAGAGTATAAGAACTGTGAAGGACGATTGTTCTGTCTCTTTTCAAGATTCTGTGGTTGCTAGAGGATGTAACCCTTCAATAAACCTATCCTGAGAAATAAACTCAGTCTCGTCTGTGAAAGGCATCCTCTACAGTAACAGCATAGTCTGAGAGACATCTACTGTAATAATATTCTTCTTTAGGAGCCAAATAGTCAGAAATTGTTAAATCAAATGTTAACAGATAATAGTATGACAGTACAGGGTTTTGACAAGACACTACCAGATTTTCAATTTCTATGCCATATGTCACCACAAGGTCCAAAGTGTAGTGGAGATAGTGGGTTAAACTTCCTACTTTCTGGTAAAACCTAATTGAGTCCAATATGGCATTAAATGCAATCGCTATCTACATCTACATGTATACTGTATTTAAGTCCCCTGCTATAATTATTCTATCCAATTTAAGTAAAAAATCAGGTAAAAACTCTACAAATTCAGATAAGAACTCTGAGTGAGCTGTAGGAGGACGATAAACTAAAGCAAATAAAATTGGTTTTGACCTAGAATTGTGAACATGCCCAATACTGAGAACCAGGCCCTCAAATGAATTATAACATGTTTTTTTTCTTTATATTAACTAATAATTTGGAATGGTAAATTATTGCAACTCCTCCTCCATGACCAATAACAATACTTCTAGGATTTTGACAGTACATAACAAGAGGGAGTTGATTCATTTAAACCAACATAATTCTCTTGCTCTAACCAAGTCTCTTTAAGGGATAGTACAGTAAATCAATCTGATGATCAATTAACATATGAACTATAATAATAGTGATTATATTTATATAACAGTCATCCAGGAGATGCTCAGAATAGAACTACTGCTCCTCCACATCGAAAGGAGCCAGTTGAGGTGGTTCGGGCATCTGATCAGGATGCCTCCTGGACAACTCCCACTTGAGGTGCTCTGGGCACTTCCCACTGGGAGGACACCCCGGGGGAGACCCAGGACATGCTGGAGAGACTATGTCTCCCAGCTGGCCTGTGAACGTCTTGGTATCCTCTCTGAACAGCTGGAGCAGATGGCTGGGAGGAGGGAAGTCTGAGCTTCTCTGCTTGAACTGCTGCCTCTGTGACCCAGACCTCCAGATAAGCGGTAGTAGATGGCTGGATGGATGGATGGATTTATATAATACTATTCATGACACCCAAAGACACTTTACAGTGAGTCCAATACTCAGACACAGGTAGTGACAAGCTACTTCTGTAGCCACAGCTACCCTGGGACAGGCTGACAGAAATGTAGCTGACAATCCACACCAACGGCCTCTCCAACCACCACCAAATTTAATTATGTCATGAATCGCCCCTTTTGGAGCCAGAGAGAGAAAGGCACCAAACACCGGCCGTGAGCTTGCGACATTTATTACATGAAAATAAAGACATACACACACTATGGAAAATGGCATATACATTGGTGAGAAATAGTTACACCTAAGGCAAGCGTAATCGCCGGCTAACTTAGGGAAAAAAACTTGAAGGAACAGGTAGCAAAAATAGCTCAACTATGGCGAGAGTAATCGCCAGCCCAACCTGAAGGTAACCTGAAGTCCATGCAGTGCAAGTCAAAAACACTTACATGATAGGAGAATGGCTTGAGAGTGACTTCACAGTAGGAGACTACACCAGACAATGGTGCAGCCTCCTTCAAATAGGCAGCAGCACAATCAACACAATTCATCACAGATGTGAGCACCTGAGCAGGGGAAGGTGACCTAATTAGACAATCACCCACAGCTGAGAACTAGGGAGCAGACTGTGGGTGAAAGGTGAGTGACTGAGCAATGAGGAAGGAGGCTCTGAAAGAAACAACCAACATAAACTGACAGGAAAAAATAACAACAGACAGAAAATACTCAAAATAACATAAAGAGACTGAGCACAGCTCAGAAACATGACAGAGACCCCCCTCAAGGGTTGGTCCCCAGACACCCACAGGGAACACCAAAGGAGCCTTCCACCTTCCCCAGGAGAAGGAACTGACAAAAACTACCCCGGGTGGTAGGTGGGGGGAAAAACAGGTTAGGAGGGATCGAAACAGCCCCACTCAGGACCCACATCAGCCAAAACAATAATGAATACCCCCCCCCCCAGACCAAGAATCTAAAGAGTTCAGGAGGCTGGCCAAAGTCCCACACCTGGCAGACGGCGAGATGGAACGAGTCCGGTGGCCTGCAGGAGAACATAGGCCACCTGACCCAGCGGCCCAGTCTGTTAGGTGGCCGACCAGAGTTTTTTTAGCCACCTGAATAGCAGAGGTGGACCGGGAGGCAGCTCCCCACCGGGAGACCCAGTGATGGAAGGAAGAGCCGAGAGGGGGGAACCACAATGGCTTCTGGCAGGGGAAGAGAAAGCAAGACGTCTGCAAGCTGGTCAGCAGCACCCTCGGTGGCTCCGCAGTGGAGTACTGCAGCACCCCCGGTGGCTCCGAATTGGAGTACAGCAGCACCGTTGGTGGAGCCCGCTTGGGCCAACACTGCACCCTCGGTGGGCCGTGGCTGGGTCAACATTGCACCCTTGGTGGGGCCTGGCTGGGCCAACATTGCACCCTTGGTGGGGCCTGGCTGGGCCAACATTGCACCCTCGGTGGGGCCCGGCTGGGCCAACATTGCATCCACAGTGGGGCATGGCTGGGCCAGCGTTACACCCTTGGTGGGCCCCGGGCTGGAGCACGGTGCCCATGGTGGACCCCAGCTAGAGCGCAGCACCCACATCAGACTAATGCTGGGATGCTGCACCCATGATGGTCCCCAGCCGGGACACCGCATCCATGGGGCCTCAAACCGAGGAGGTGGAACCCAAATAACAGCCTGGGGCAGAGAGGAAGTGGCACCCACGGCGACCTCCACTGGCAAACCTGGATCCTCGGAAACCTCTGGCGATGTTAGATTCCCTCCGGCGACCTTGGGTGAGAACTCAGAAACAGCCCAAAGAGAAGAGTGGTCAGGGTCGCCAGCAGCGGCGGAGCCCGGTGAGGCAAGCTCAGATACAGCGGGCAGCTGCACCTGGCTCTCCTCACCAAGAGTGAGGCAAGAATGTGCCAAAACAGACAAGAGGAAAACAAAGGAGAGCACTTGCCTGAGCTCGAGCTCCACCCCCGTCCAGAACTCCAATGATCCAGGTGACAATGAAGAGTCGGGCTTGGCCCTCAGGAGGTCCAGTTCAGGCTCCCACTCTGCTGCGGCGGTCCCCACAGCAGGCATGATGGTCATTCCTGTGGATCCCGGATCTTCAGGCGGAACAGCCGACACTGATGGAACCTTCGATGTGGTGGCAGAAGGCTGTCTCGCCGCTGATGCCGACATGTCCAGAACCCCGGGATGCAGGACCTGGAACTCCCTCACCGATGACACCGGGTCCCAAACCGCCAAAACCAGAGGACGTTCCCTTGTCAGATCAGGCTTCGGGGCACCAGAGGTGATCTTCTCCCTGGCCAAACCAGTCTTCTCAGTAGTCCAGCGACTCCCTCCCTAGACTGGTAGACACTCAGAGGAATTGGAGAGGGAAGAAGGAGAAGCAGGTGAGGGCGGGGAAATGGCAGCAGAAGGTGAACGCTCAGCCAGCTTGGGCCGCTGCCGCTGAGCTTCACCACCGGGATTAAGGCAAGATAGTTCATTATTTGATAAAGATGAATGAAAAGGTACTCGCCTTAAATCCCGGGGTTTGGTGGTTGCTGCTGCTGGAGGTCTAGACGACGTATCAGTGGAAACTGTGGAGGTCATCTGGTATGGAGGCGGAGACACAGGCGGAGGTTTGGAGGAGGTTTTCCCCCAGCTGTGGAGCATGGATGATGAGTTCATAATGGAGAGGAGAAGGTCTGTAAGTTCTGGATGGCTCCACAGGCTGGGGCATGCTTCCAGAACCTGTGCGGCTCCTGTACTGCCTCGGGAGTGTGGGAAATACAAGCCTCGAATAAGATGTTATCACCCTCAGAACAAAACACTCCTCCTCACTGAGCCCCCATAGTTGATCATCCAAAAACGCTGCCATGCCAGTGGGATGATGGGTTTTAAAGAGAAAAAAGGCAAAGCTCACGGCTGCTGGTGCCCACACTGGTAGCCTCCTTCTGTCATGAATCGCCCCTTTTGGGGGCAGAGAGAGAAAGTCACCAAATGCCGGCCATGAGCTTGCAACATTTATTACATGAAAATAAAGACATACACACACTATGGAAAATGGCATATACGTTGGTGAGAAATAGATACATAATAATATAATAACATAATCACCGGCTAACTTGGGGAAAAAAACTTGAAGGAACAGGTAGCAAAAATAGCTCAACTATGGTGAGAGTAATCGCCAGCCCAACCTGAAGGTAACCTGAAGTCCATGCAGTGCAAGTCAAAAACACTTACATGATAGGAGAATGGCTTGAGAGTGACTTCACAGTAGGAGACTACACCAGACAATGGTGCAGCCTCCTTCAAATAGGCAGCAGCACAATCAACACAATTCATCACAGATGTGAGCACCTGAGCAGGGGAAGGTGACCTAATTAGACAATCACCCACAGCTGAGAACTAGGGAGCAAACTGTGGGTGAAAGGTGCGTGACTGAGCAATGAGGAAGGAGGCTCTGAAAGAAACAACCAACATAAACTGACAGGAAAAAATAACAACAGACAGAAAATAACATAAAGAGTCTGAGCACAGCTCAGAAACATGACAGTTTGCATTCATACACCAGTGCCATGAACACACTGAAAGCAAGGTGGGTAAAGTGTCTTGCCCAAAGACACATTGGCAGTGGAGGGAGCAGGATTCAAACCACCAACCCTCTGGTTATTGGACTACCTGCTCTACCTCCTGAGCCATTACTACCCACTACCAAACTAACAGAGACTTTGAAGTTAGAGACCTAATATTTAACAAACCACATTTAATTTTTAGATAATGAAGATGAACAGAGGCCAAGTCATTAGATTTAGAGGCTACATGCTTAATTTGGGTTTTATCAACTGTTTGTTTAATCACTTTAGGATACTAATTCATTATAATTTTATTTACTTTAGAGGGAGCAGACAGTGATTCTCTGATGGGGAAGAGAGAAGCTGAACTGAAGGGGTGGCAGATGGAGAGAAGCTGCAGAGAGGCGTGTAAGACTGCAACTCTGCTTCCTGGTCCCAACTCTGAGTAGTAGTCAAGGCTCTGAAACCTTGGTTAAAATGATGCCAGATTGTTAGCTAAATGAGATGCACCATGCAAAGTGGGGTGGATGCTGTCTTGCCTAAAAAGACCAGGTTTTCCCCAAAATGAGTTCCAATTATCTATGTAGCCCAAATCATTTACAGGAAACCACACAAACAGCCAGCCGTTGAAGGATGGCTATCATTGGCTAGTAGCAGCCAGAGAACTGTCATTATAGCTCAACTACTTATAGTAGCTGTATGGCCTAACTGACTAAAATACATCATTCCAATGAAGTAACTGGTGGTCGCTTCTTATAATGTAAGAATCATAATGTAAATGTTATGTACTGTACCTTTATGTCTGGTAAGAGATTGTCTCCACAAACCATATGTGGCCAGCTGTGTTCTTCTTGGTTCATACTGAGTTAGCCCACAAAGCTACATTTTGGTACTTTTAAATAAGTTGCCCGACAGTTTATATTAAATCATAGCAGCACACTGCATGCTTCTGTCAACTGTTTCATCTGAAGGTGTTAAGAAGAAGGCAGCAGAGAGAATGCAAACCAAATTAAGATGCCAGTCCAGCTGCAGATACCACTCCCCAGTCTCTTTCTTGAGAGTGTGAGGTCATTTCCTCACAAGATGGATGAAGTGAGGTTGATTTATTGTTCTTGATCAGCCAGTCAGAATAACTGTGTGATAAAAAATAATAAAAATGTTGCTTGATCCAGGAATCCTGAGCTAGTATGCTGCTTCACTGCTTAGGCCACTCAACCCACACAAGTTGTGGGGCCGAGGATTTTGTATGTGTATAAGCAATGACTGGTTCACAAGAGCAAATTTCATTGTACATGGGTGTAAAATGATAACCAGAGTGGTGGCCTAGAGGTAGAGCAACTGCCACACATCCAGGAGGTCGTGGGTTCAAGTCCCGGCAGGTTCATACCAGAGACCATATAAAAAATGGGACTGCCTGCCTTCTAGCTTGGTGCTCAGCAAAAACAGAATGGAGGAAGGAAAGCTGGCTACCCAGCCATAGGGGGTGCACAAGCCAGTGTGTTCCCTGTGCCTGTCCCAAGCCCGGATAAATGGGCAGGGTTGTGTCAGGAGAGGCATCTGGCATAAAAATCCTTGCCAAATCAGCATGCGTATCATCACAATATAAGTTGATGATAAGCTGTGGTGACCCTGAGAGGAAGCAGCCAAAGGACAAAAGACAAAAAAATGAAAGTAAAATGACAATAAAGCTATTCTTGTCCATACATATAGATATACAATGCTTATTGTGTGTGTTGCTGAGCAATAACTGATTAAATAAACCATAATAATTTATTGTCACTGTACACAGACAGAGATTGTTGGGTTTCCAGTGAGAGATCAAAAAACTGGCCCAATGTTTCAATGATCTCCTAAAGCCCTGACAAAGTCATTTCTGTGTAAACATGGGAGATCATTGTGTGATTTTCATTGTAATCTATAGAGATCTTTGAAACATCATTGAGAGATCATTGAGAGACCAACAGAGATCATTGAGGACTCAGTTTCTTGGGCGACTATTGAGGCATATACTGTATCTACAGTGGTGTGAAAAAGTGTTTGCCCCCTTCCTGATTTCTCATTTTTTTGTATGTTTGTCACACTTACAGTAAATGTTTCAGATCATCAAACAAATTTAAATATTAGACAAAGATAACACAAGTAAACACAAAATGCAGTTTTTAAATTAAGGTCTTTATTATTATGGGTAAAAAAAAAATCCAATCCTATATGGGCCTGTGTGAAAAAGTGATTGCCCCCCCCCGTTAAAACATAAATTAACTGTGCTTTATCATATCTTTAGAAAGCTGAGTTCAATTTCTCGAGCCACACCCAGAACTGATTACTGCCACACCTGTTCTCAATCAAGAAATCACTCAAACAGGACCTGCCTGACAAACTGAAGTTGACCAAAAGATCCTCAAAAACTAGACATCATGCTGTGATCCAAAGAAATTCAGGAACAAATGAGAAACAAAGTAATTGAGATCTATCAGTCTGGAAAAGGTAATAAAGCCATTTCTAAAGCTTTGGGACTCCAGCGAACCACAGTCAGAGCCATTATCCACAAATGGTGAAAACATGGAACAGTGGTGAAAATTCCCAGGAGTGGCCGGCCGACCAAAAATTACCCCAACTCAGTGACAACTCATCCAAGAGGTCACAAAAGACACCACAACAACACCCAAAGAACTGCAGGCCTCACTTCCCTCAGTTAACCTCTTGCACTCCGTTGTACCGCGGACAGGCAAGTCTCTGCATCCTAGAGCGCTCTAGGACGCATGATGGAGATTGTGATGTAGGTGGTGTATGGCGTCCAAGCGCACACTGAAAATAAAAGCTGCAGACACAGCCGCGAAGAGATTAGTTCATCTGATTGACCTCTCATTTGACTAATAAGAGCCTTGAATTGGGTTTCTGAAACCTTGAAGAACCAATGACTGAAAACCTAGCAAGAAGGACCCGCCTCCCAACGCTGTGAATGCAGTGAGCCAATTGAAGCAGAGAAGTTCGCAAGCTGTTTTTTTTTAAGGCTGGGTGAAGACTGACTGCTGCAGCGGATCAAAAAAAAGGACCCGCAGGAAGAACCCCACAGACCCAGCAGCACAGAGACCATCCACAAATGCAACCTGTGTGACAGGGAGTGCCATTTGTGCATCGGCATGTTCGGCCACAGGCGGTGCTTATTTTGTTTTTGTTCCAGCAGAGTAGACGTTATGATTTCTTCCATGGTCATAGACCGACGGAGGCTGACGACGAAGGCTGAGTGACATACACGCCTTCGCCAGTCTTTTTTTAATTACTACTGTTATTTGTTTTGAAAAATCGTTCGCCAAAAACCACAATCATGGAAGCACAAAACCGCAATAATGGAATTATGTTTTGATCGGGTCGCGAGACCAGAACCACGAGCGGACCAGCGTCGCGTTCGTCTGACAATGGGGAAGAGAAGTTCACCAGGACACTGCTGTGAAGAGGTAAGGTGTTATAAGCTAAATTATTCTTTATTCCCGGAAATTGTAATCCAAAATGACTTTTGACCGATCGGTAAATTACAACTGTGCGGCGCACGAAGTCTGAAGTTCGTGCGCCGTGGTACAAGGGGTTGTTCGCCGCGTCCAGACCGTGAACGCCGCCCCCCAACCCCGCTATTCTTCTGTAGCGATGGGGGGGGGAGCCGCGGTGACTGCGCTGCTGTCCCACATCGCCACATGAGGCTAATCCGTTGTGTAGCGATGGCCGATGTCCATCCTCTGTAGCGAGGGGGGGACAACCCCCCCCCACACACACACACACACACACAGAGACACAGCCCTGAGTGTGACCTTTCATGAGAGCCCAAAATGAAGCTTCTACATTGAAGCATTCAAAAGTTACAGATGTTTTTCCAAACTGTGCCATTTGGAACAATTTGGCACAGTTCCAAAATGCCTGGGAACTACACTACCGTTCAAAAGTTTGGGGTCACTTAGAAATTTCCTTATTTTTAAAAGAAAAACACTTTTTTTCAATGAAGATAACTTTAAACTAATCAGAAATACACTCTATACATTGCTAATGTGGTAAATGACTATTCTAGCTGCAAATGTCTAGTTTTTGGTGCAATATCTACATAGGTGTATAGAGGCCCATTTCCAGCAACTATCACTCCAGTGTTCTAATGGTACAATGTGTTTGCTCATTGCGTCAGAAGGCTAATGGATTATTAGAAAACCCTTGTGCAATCATGTTAGGTCTGCAATGCTGTAATTGCTGCAAATGGAGGATTCTTTGACGCAAGCAAAGTTTGAAGGAAAAAATTATTATTTCAAATACAAATCATTATTTCTAACCTTGTCAATGTCGTGACTATATTTTCTATTCATTTTACAACTCATGGTGGTAAATAAGTGTGACTTTTCATGGAAAACACAAAATAATTGTCTGGGTGACCCCAAACTTTTGAACGGTAGTGTACCTGAGAACAAAGCTGTGTAATATATTCATTTTTTGTGGTATTGTTACAAAATTTGGACCTCAGCTGGATAACACTTGGTTCTACATTTCTGTTGCATTTTCCAGCCCGGATCTGAAGCTGTGTGTTATTTGCAAGCATTTGTATCCAAAAAAATACCCAGGCCAAATTTATTTTCTTCAAGTTCACTATGTTTAGATGACTGTAACTCAGTGGCCGGAGCACTTAGAGAGATTATGACTGTTTTACCAAAAAATTCAAAGTGTTTTCTTTTAAATGAGACCAACCCCATGAAGATGCTGCAAAGGGTTGAAGAACAGCTTTTGATTTAATTTGGGCACGTTAATTTTTGGCGTTTTTAGGGAAATTGACCGGAGTGCAAGGGGTTAAGGTCAGTGTTCATGACTCTACCTTAAGAAAGAGACTGGGCAAAAATGGCCTGCACGGCAGAGTTCCAAGACGAAAACCACTGCTGAGCAAAAACAACATAAAGGCTCATCTCAGTTTTGCCAGAAAACAGCTTGATGATCCCCAAGACTTTTGAGAAAATACTCTGTTGACTGATGAGACAAAAGTTGAACTTTTTGGAAGGTGTGTGTCCCATTACATCCGGCATAAAAGTAACACAGCATTTCAGAAAAGGAACATCATACCAACAGTAAAATATGGTGGTGGTAGTGTGATGGTCTGGGGCTGTTTTGCTGCTTCAGGACCTGGAAGACTTGCTGTGGTAAATGGAACCATGAATTCTGCTGTCTACCAAAAAATTCTGAAGGAGAATGTCCGGCCTTCTGTTCGTGACCTCAAGCTGAAGCGCACTTGGGTTCTGCAGCAGGACAATGATCCCGCAAGTCCACCTCTGAATGGTTTAAGAAAAACAAAATGAAGACTTTGGAGTGGCCTAGTCAAAGTCCTGACCTGAATCTGATTGAGATGTTGTGGCATGACCTTAAAAAAGCAGTTCATGCTCAAAAACCCTCCAATGTGGCTGAATTACAACAATTCTGCAAAGGTGAGTGGGCCAAAATCCTCCACAGTGCTGTAAAAGACTCACTGCCACTTATCACAAACGCTTGATTGCAGTTGTTGCTGCTAAGGGTGGCCCAACCAGTTATTAGGTTGAGGGGGCAATCACTTTTTCACACAGGGCCATGTAGGTTTGAATTTTTTTTCCCCTTAATAATAAACACCTTCATTTAAAAACAGCATTTTGTGTTTACTTGTGTTATCTTTGTCAAATATTAAAATTTGTTTGATAATCTGAAACATTTAAGTGTGACAAACACAAAAAAAAATGAGAAATCAGGATGTGGGCAAACACTTTTTCACATCACTGTATTTCAGAGATTTCTAGAGCTCTTCTACCCCCTTTACACAGGGGTGGAGATCGTTGAGCGATCTGGCCATTTTTTCAACATCTTTCAGTGATCTCTCAACAATCACCAAGATCTCTCAATGATCTCGCAATGATCTTCCAGTGATCTCCATGGTCGCCACCTTCTTGTCAAAGTTTAGACTCAGTCCAAAACAGTCTCTCCACAATCACCAAAGGGACGCAATCTATCGTGGAGCTCTCAAAGAGCACTCAACTATATCTTCCATCTTCCAATGATTTTTTAGCAATCTTTAAATGAAGGCCAAATTTTTCCACCCTGAAGGTAGAGATGGCTGAGAGATCAGTGAAGGATTGCTGAGTATTTGATGAAAGACCAGTACAGTTCACTGAAAGCTCATTGAGAGATTGATTAGATCGTTGAACCCTCCTTGAGAGATCACTAAGATTTTGTTAAGAGTGTGGAGAGAGGAATAACTAACTAACTAACTAACCTGCACTTATATAGCGCTTTTCTAGTCACAAAGACCACTCAAAGCGCTTTCACTAATATTAACCCTCTATTCTAAGGGCCTGTAGGAAACAGATATCTAGGGACAATTTAGAACAGCCAATTAACCTAACATGCATGTCTTTGGATTGTGGGAGGAAACCGGAGCCCCCGGAGTAAACCCACGCAGCACAGGGAGAACATGCAAACTCCACACAGAAAGGTTCCAACCCCTGCCAACCTGGGGATTCGAACGAGGAGCCTTCTAGCTGTAAGGCAACAGTGCTAACCACTGCACCACTGTGCAGGCAGAGCGGTCCAGAACAAAGCAGGCTTTATTAATTTCTCTCTCTCACATCATCCAGAATCACAAGCATCAGAAAAAGTCACAGGTCGCAGGCACCTCTCCTTTTATAGCCTACGACCTGCTCAGTCACCTGTGGTGCTGCAGTCACATGAAAGACTTTGCAGTTCCCATTCTCTTTGTCACTGTTTGCATCAACACACTAACCCCTGCATCAACACACAAACTCCCCATGATGATTCCCCTTGTCCTTCCGTCTGAGTGGAAACATACTGACATACTGAATTGGCTTCCACATTGCCCCCACCCAGAAACTCAGACTGAGCCTTAACTCTCATGTCCTTTGGGCTTCAGCCTTCGTCCATAGTGGCTGTAACGGGGGGTCCACAGCTCCGAGGTGCTGTTGTGCCAGTGGGGGGCTCTTGGGGGTGCGTCCATCTATGGGGGGGACAATGGGAGGAGGGGGAAACATCTTTCGCATGACATTGTGACTGAGCTGACGAGTCATTTACCTGGGGAGTTCTCAGTGGGGGTTGTCCGCGCCGAGGAGCTCGGGCCAACACCACCGCTTGTCTGCCAAAACGAATGTGGGCTTAAGCCTGTCTATACAGACTGCTTCCCTGCATCCCCCCAAGTCTAACACAAAATGTTTCTCCTCAGGTTCCAGCACTCTGAACGGGCCATTGTAGGGCAGGCGCAAGGGGGTCCAGTGGGCATCGTGCCTGACAAATACGAACGCTGCATCCTTCAAGGCCTTTGGCACAAAAACGCATGGAAAACAGTGGTGGACCGGACCGGGTACCATCCCTACCACTGCGCTATGCAGTGAAAGCGGGGATGGATCGGTGTTCGGCACGGGGCTGTCCGGCAAAAATTCCCCTGGGAGCCGCAGCGGCTGGGAAAAAACAGCTCTGCTGGGGAGGCTGCCAAATCCTCCTTCAGTGCTGAACGCAACCCTAATAGAACCCATGGAACCGGTCCACCTAATTTGCATCCGTAAGCGAAGCGGTGAGCGCTGCTTTAAGCGACCTATGGAAACGCTCGCATAACCCATTGGCCTGGGGGTTGTATGCGGTCGTGCGATGAAGTGTGATGCCCAGGCTCCGGGCCATGGTGGACCAGAGGTTGGAAACAAACTGCGGGCCCCAATCGGAAGTGATATCCGAAGGGGCGCTGAAACGTGCCACCCATGTTGTCAAAAAAGCGCGTGCAACGTCTGCGGATGCGGTGGAAGCTAACAGGATTGCTTCGGCCCAGCGCGTGGTGCGGTCCACCACTATCAGGAGGTGCGTGAACCCCTGCGATAGTGGGAGGGGGTCCATGAGGTCCACATGAACATGGTCGAACTTCTTACCCGGGATATGCAACGGCTCCAAAGGGGCCTTTGTGTGCCTGTGCACTTTGGCTCGCTGGCACGCTACGCAGGCTGCAGCCCACTCTTTCACCTGCTTGCGCAGGCACGGCCAGACGAACTTTGCTCCCACCATTTTGACTGACGCGCGCACTCCTGGGTGCGCCAGGGAGTGAACTGACTCAAAAATGCGGCGGCGCCAAGTGCGTGGGACCACCGGGCGGAGGCGGCCGGTGGAGACGTCACAGATTGTGGGGGGGGGGGGCATCTTGCAGTACTCTGCTCTCCAGCCTTAACCCTGTTGGTCCAGACTGGAGCGTGCAAACGTCCACATTGCCGATCTGCTCAGCGGCCATGGCTGTGTAATCTATCCCCACGTAGACTGGGGCCACTAATGCGTGTGAGAGGCAGTCCGCCACCACGTTGAGTTTACCGGCGACATGCTGAATGTCGGTCGTAAACTCCGAGATCGCGGCCAGCTGTCTCTCCTGCCGGCCTGACCATGGTTCCGAAACCTTGGCCATAGCGTACGTTAGCGGCTTGTGGTCCACGAATGCAGTGAATGTCCGCCTTTCCAACCAGAACTGGAAGTGGCATATGGCCAGGTGGAGAGCCAGTAACTCCCTGTCTAACGCGCTGTATTTATGCTTACTGTCGCGCAAAGACCTGCTAAAAAAAGCAAGCAGCTGCCAAGATCCTGTGACGCGCTGCTCCACGACGGCCCCTATGGCCATGTCCGACGCGTCAGTAGTGAGCGCTATCCGGGCCGCAGGGTCCGGGTGCGCCAGCAGCGCAGCGTTCGCCAGGACTGTTTTAACCTCAGAAAATGCCTGCTCTCACTCAGGAGTCCAGTTGACTCTGTCCGCCGGTTTCCATTTCATAAGCGCGGCGTACAATGGCTGCATGAGCTGGGCTGCGTGGGGGAGGAAACGGTTGTAAAAGTTTACCATCCCCAAAAACTCCTGCAGCGCTCTGACCGTCTGAGGCCAGGGAAAATCTGCCACTGCGCGCACTTTGTCCGGTAAGGGTATTGCGCCCTCCGATGAGATGCGGTGGCCCAAAAAATCGATTCCCGTCACCCCGAACTGGCACTTCGCCTGGTTGATTATTAATCCGTGCTCCTCCAACCTCTGGAAAACTGTCCTGAGGTGAACTATGTGTTCGTCCTTGGACGCGCTGGCCACCGGGATGTCGTCCAGGTAGACGAACACAAACGGCAGATCGCGCAACACCGCATCCATCGTGTGTTGGAATGTCTGCACCACGCCTTTTAACCCAAAAGGCATGCGCAAAAACTCAAAAAGACCAAACCGGGTTATTACTGCCGTCTTAGGTATGTCTTCAGTGCGCACCAGGACCTGGTGGTATCCACAGACCAGGTCTATGTTGGAAAAAATGCGTGCCCCGGTGAGGTGAATGGAAAAATCCTGAATATGGGGGGATCGGGTAGCGGTAGTGCGCTGTGGCGTTGTTCAATCTGTGGAAATCTCTGCATGGTCACCACGATCCCTCGGCTTTAGGAACCATATGTAGCGGGGACGCCCATGGGCTGTTTGAGCGTCTGATGATGTCCAACTTTTCCAAGTTGGCAAACTCCTCGTGTGCTATGGTCAGTTTAGCTGCGTTCAGGCACCGAGATTGTACGAAAACAGGCAGCCCTGTGGTGGTAATGAAGTGCTCCACCCTGTGCTTAGTGACAGTCGCCAAAGAAGTCATGACCGTGAGTGCTGGGAACTGGGTGAGTAGTGTGTGGAACTTACCCCCTGGAGCTGTGATGTTGGCTAGTGTTGTGGTCCCGGCTCCTTGAGCTGTACCAGGGAGAGAATCAAAAGACATTGCGTTAATCAGGCGTCTGTTAGCCACATCGACTAGTAGACAGTGTGCACACAAAAAATCAGCGGCCAAAATGGGGAAGCTGCATGCCGCTATGACAAATATCCATTGGTATGTATGGGCGTTCAAGGATACAGTCAGTGTCCTCTCACCAAAAGTCTTAATGTCTGAGCCGTTTGCGGCCGTCAACTCAGGGCCGCTAGTTCCCGCCAGCTGGTCTGCGTAGGACGGTAGGATGAGACTCTTTTGGGAGCTGGAGTCCACAAGGAACCGTCTCCCCGAGCGTGAGTCTGTCACATAGAGCAGCTTGTTTGTGTCACCGGCGGTCGCAGCTGCTACCGACTGCCAGCCCTGGCGTTTCCTGAGCACTTGAATTGGCACGGTGGCACGCATCAGCGTGCGTCCTCTCCAAAACGGCGGTGGTAGAAGCAGAGTGTGTCTCTCCGGTGCTTCTTGGCTTCCGCTGCAGCCACTGTCGTTGGCTCCTCCCCTACACTGGCCGTCTCGCTGGGTTCCTACGCCGCTGCGTTCACTGCGACGGCTCTGGTGGTGAGGATAATCCGATCCGCCTCTTGCGCTAGCACTCGGTAGTTGCACGCGGCCAGCAGCGGTAAATTGGCAAGGACTGCCCTGGCTGCCGTCGGGAGGTTCCAGAGGAAAAGGTGGGCAAAGAGGAAATGCCTGTCATCTGGGCCCATCAGTGCCAACATCTTCTCCATTAACTCGACCGCTGACCCGTTTCCCAACTCGGAGAGCGTCAGGAGCCTTTCCGCTCTCTCGCAGTCTGAGATTGTATAGCGCCGGGTCAGCACGGGTTTGAGTGCCTCGTATTTGTCGTGGGCTGGGGGCCGTTGGAGCAGGCTCGCCACCTGCTGAGTTGTGCGTGCGTCCAGTGCTGCAACCACATAGTAGTATCTGGTGTCATCTGCCGTTATTTCCCGGAGCGCGAACTGGGCCTCGGTGTGGAGGAATCAAGACTTCGGGTCATGTAGCCAAAAGTCTGGGAGTTTGACCGAAACAGTGCACGCGTTGCTGGCACCTCCAGTCCGGGTCGTCTCTGGGGTGTTCGCCTTGAGTTCCATTGTGCGTCAAGGGTCACCAGCATGGAGAGAGGAATAACCAGGCAGAGCGGTCCAGAACAAAGCAGGCTTTATTAGTTTCTCTCTCTCACATCATCCAGAATCACAAGCATCAGAAGAAGTCACAGGTCGCAGGCATCTCTCCATTTATAGCCTACGACCCGCTCAGTCACCTGTGGTGCTACAGTCACATGAAAGACTTTGCAATTCCCATTCTCACTGTCACTGTTTGCATCAACACACCAACCACCACATCAACACACAAACCCCCCATGACGATTCCCCTTGTCCTTCCGTCTGAGTGGAAACATACTGACATATTGAGTGGGCTCCAACAAGAGATCACTTCCCATTGGTGATCCTTGAGGATTTAGAGAACTATGGAGATCATTGAACATCATTGAGAGAACACTGAGAGATGTTGGCATTTGCTGAGAGATCACTGAAAAATCATTGAGAGATCTGGCCATTTTTTCATCACTCAACAATCTGTCAACAATCTCCACCCCTGTGCAAAGGGGAGTTTACTAACAAATGATGTTCTGGAACTGCTATATAAAAGCAATATCACACTTATGTTCATGAGTTGTAGTGAATATCATCAAGGTAAAATGGTGTCTTCACTCAGCCGCCTACAGTAATTACAGCCTTGGTATTCACTAATAACACAATACTTCTCATGTGATTTTCCTTAATCATCTATTCAACAAATTCAGCAAACATGAGTCTGCTGTTAGAAGGCAATGTACAAGGAGAAGCTTAAGATTCCAGGCATTATTTAGGAAACAGCCTGGAATGAAATTAGGAGAGACAGCAGTGAAATGAATCCTGGTTGGTCTCTCGCTCCAGTTAATCGGATAACAACAAAAGGCAGCAGAGCATGGGGGTGGGGGTGGGGGGGATCTGTCAGCGGGAAGTTACAGTCTAGAAACTCCATGAGAGGTGCACAAGGATGGAGTGGGTGAACAGGAAATGTATTTGGGGATGAAAGAGTGGCAGAGTATCCTGAGAGAACCATGAAGCTAATTGCTTTTGTAATTGATGTTCCAGCAGGTGTCAGCAAAGCAAATGCTAACCAGGCTACACTCCAAACCACTCCCTCATGAATTATTCACCCTGATCCTGATGACCTGTTGGCCTAAACTGGAGCAGGAAGCACAGGAATCAGACAGTAAAGCTACTGATGACAGAGATATGTAAGAAGTCTGAGCTGTCATTTCACTTCCCACTTCATTCATGTGAAGTATGGCACAAAAAAAAAACCACATGTTCGCGTTCACACCAAAACTGAAGATAAAGCTGTTGTTTTCATTTTCCCCAAGATGAATGATGCTTCGGCATCATATCTGCTTTGAAAAATGAAATAAATGACACATTTGGCTGTGTCAGGATGACTCACTGCATCTCAGATATAACAGCAGAGTTCCTAACTGGAGCACTGTGTTTGATATCTGTGCAACAGCACGAAAAAAAAACAAAAAAACAAACTCAATCCATTTGAACATGGCTTCAAAAAAGGTCCACAACACTGGTACATAGTATAATAAAGATGTGTAAAAAAATAATGAGACGTTACTGCTCAGATCTTTAACTCTGCCAATTGAAAAACAGTGAAACTCTTACTGGGACTGTCTTTGAACTGATGAAACTGAGTAGAGAATCTTTGAATTTAATGTAACAGAGTTGGCTCCTATATTGTAAATAAAAGGGGTTTGTTGCCCTTCACTGCTGTATAATATTAGCGCCTCATCTAGGAGTTTCTCTCATTTTTCTGACCTTTTATTAACAAAATCAGTTTAGAAAATGATGTGAAATTACATCATTGATGAAAATGGCTTAAAGTTTTAGCACAAACATTTTATGGCTGAGTTAGAAACCTGCTGTAATACTGAGTCAAAATTATCCATTTAGCAGCTGCTGTGGACTTTTTTACATAAGTCACACAGAAGCAGCTATGTAGTAGACACACTGTAACTATCTAATCTTTCCATTATTTAAAGTCAATTTCTTTTCCGGTTCAGCACCCTTTGTTTTTTGGAATGGAACCAAAGTGAGACATTTCTTTGCCCGCTTGCCCAGCAACAATCAGTCCCTCCAGGATTTCACTGGTTGTTTTTGTGATTGTTGCAGCCCAAAAACCTTGAATTTGCATCAGCTTTTCTAAAAAATTGAGATAAAAGTCACAATGTTTTTCAAGTTTTTTTTGCACTGAAGGTTGTGGGAGGAATTGGCCTGTTTGGGGAGGGGGAGGGGGTGGGTGCCGTGTCAGTCACTTAGTGGCTCGGCCTTCTCTGGCCGTCCCTCCTGGGGTGGATGCCTGGCCGTCCTGGGGCTTGGTGGCTTTGGGACATTTGTGCGCTGTGGGGGCTGTGGTTGCACCCCCCCCCCCCGGAGGTTGATGATGCTGTCTTGCTTGCTCATGTTTTTTTTGTTTTTTTTTTTTTGGGGGGGGGGGGGTGTTGCTGCAGCCTGCCACCCTTTTTGTATGTTTCCCGGCAAACCACTCACACACACACACACTCACTTTCACGCGTGCTCTCACACACGCATACACACACGTCTCACTGTTCTCTTACAGGTGCTGTGAAAGGGTGTGCAAAAAGGGTCAGCAAAATTTGCATTGTTTGAGGAAACTTGCACGCTTCCAAATTGACCGAACCATAATGACTATGTTCTATCGGGCTTTTATTGAATCTGTTTTATCCTTTTCTTTAATGTCATGGTTTGGTCAGATAAAACTGAAACAGAGGAAATCCTTGGATCAGGTAGTCAGATGGTCCAGTCGTTTGCTTGGTGAGTCACAGCTGAGCCTGACATCCCTGTACACCAGACAAGTACAGAGGATGGCCGACTCGATTTTAAATGATGACTCCCACCCTTTGCACTGCAACTTTCAGCTTCTTCCCTCCAGACGGAGGTTTGCTGTCCCAAAAAGTAGAACCCAGCGCTACAAAAACAGCTTTGTCCCTGCTGCTGTCAAAGAGTTGAACAAGCTATAAAAATTATATTGTACATATTTTATATTTACCTATTTTGTAAGATGTGTGCCTGTGTTTGTGTCTATGTTGAATGTAATTGTGGCTTGTAAATATGGATGTCACCAACTGCAAAACAAATCTACCTACGGGTACAAATAAAGTAACCTGAACCTGAACCTGAACCTGAACCTGAACCTGATGCAGAAAGTTTGTTTGTTTGTTTGCTTCAGATGTGATAGTCTGTGTATTCTGTTTGTTCCTCTCTCTTTTTCGCCCCCTCCCCACCCCCACCCCTTCTGACTATTCAATTCAATTCAATTTCAATTCAACTTTATTTATATAGTGCCATTTCACAACAACAGTCATCTCATAGCACGTTCAACTGTAGGGGAAACCCTCACAATTGCAGAAAGACCCCAGCAATCAGGTGATCCCCTGTGAGCAAGCGCTTGGCGACGGTGGAGAGGAAAAACTCCCTTTTAACAGGAAGAAACCTCCAGCAGAACCAGGCTCAGGGAGGGGCAGTCATCTGCTGCGACTGGCTGGGGGGTGAGAGGATAGAGAAGATGAAAAGAACAGACATGTAGAGAGCAAACAGCACGATGGGGACTCAATCTATGGGAGAGAACAAACAGATGTTAATGACCAGCAAAAAAAATATTTCATTGAAAGTGAAGAAAGGAGTGAAGTCCAGTGCAATTATTGGAGGTCCCCCAGCTGCCTAAACCTAATAGCAGCATAACTAAAGGAGGGTTCAGAAACACATGATCCCTCCCTAATTGTAGGCTATATCAAAAAGGTAGGTTTTAGCCCTATTCTTAAAAACAGAGATCGAGTCTGACTCCCGAATCCAGATTGGCAGCTGGTTCCACAAGACAGGAGCTTGATAACTGAAGGCTCTGCCCCCCACTGTACTTTTGGAGATTCTAGACTACTTCAGGTCATTTCAGTTTCTTTCCCCATCAGCACCCCCCCTCCCCCCACCCACCCACCCACCCACCGTCAGGTCCATCATAAGTAAAACAATTTAAACTACACTAGAAAAGCACTCATAGAGCGCATACCTCTGCCAAGGCTCCTTCCGTTTCTCATGGAGCACCTCCAAAATGTAATGGGTTTGTGTGTAGGCCTATAGCCAGTTGTGGTGAAAATTGCATCAAAGTCTGTCCGTCAGTTTTGGAGTATTGTTGCTAACACACTGTGAGAAGATAAGAGCCTTGGCTGAGGTATGCATTCTCAGATCATCAGCAAAATATAATGGGTTCCTCTCTAGCCCAAGAACCACCTCTGGTGAAAATTTCATCCAAATCCATCCAGTAGTAGTTTTTGTGTAATCCTGCTGCACAAATAAAAACAAAGCCCTTGGTGGAGGTATGCACTCTCAGATCACCACCAAAATCTAATCATCTGTTCCCCGTGCCATTACACATCTTTCCTGAAAATTTCGTCAAAATCCGTTCATAACTTTTTGAGTTATGTTGGTAACAGACAGACAGACAGACAAACCCCGGTAAAAACATTACCTCCTTGGCAGAGGTAATAAAGTATTACAGTTATTACAAGAGGAGTCTATAAATACTATTTATATATAGTACATATCAAACATGAGCAAAGCTCCTTCTGGCAAAGTAAATTTATTTGGCACAATAAGGGAAGCAGATATGTATCTGCTCTGCTTACCTAGCTGCTAGACAGGACAGGGGAAAATGTTCTATTAAACAGTGATTTAATTGTAAGTCAGGAATTTATTTCCAAGTTAAGCAGAAACTCTTTTGTGCACCAGCAAAATATAGAGTTTTGCACAAATATGTGAGACTTAATTGCTCAGTAAATTTGTCATAAAAATGACCAACATTGTACTCTTGCTGAAAATTTGAATAAAAAAGATTAATATAACTACAACAGCTAAATTCCACTGAATGCATGTTAGTGCAGTGATCCCCTACCACTGGGCCAGTCCGTGGACCACTTGATACCGGGCTGCAAAGAAAAAAAATTCTTTTCCTCTGCATTGATTATCAAAGTTTGTTTTATTTTGAAAAACTACCGAATATTCTCTCTTCTTTCTGCCTGTCCTGTCTGCTTGTGAGTCTTGACACACACCTCTCTCATCAGATGTTCGAAAATTAAACCCACAGTCTTTGTTTTCAAAAGAGTTTAAGCCTCACCATGAGGAAAGACACCTTAAGGGTTAGATGGGGGATGCCTGTGTCTCCTGGTGGGGAGTGGAGGCGCAGGGGTCTCGGGGTCGTCCCATGTGGGTGCCCGGAGCAGTGCATCCCATCCGCTCCACTGGAGAGACTGGCACCGGCCCCTGGAACACTTCGACACACATGGTCAGGACAGAGACGCTTGGGGAGGCGGAGCAACAGAGAGCTTGTGAGTAAGATTTTTTCACAGACACAGACACAGACACAGACACACAGACACACACACACACACACACACACACACACACACACACACACACACACATTTTTGCTGATGTATTCCATTCAGAAATTGTTGAGCATGGTCTTTAGCAGTGATTTTAATGAGAGGCATTATTATCATTTGCCTGCATCCCCTTGTAACCAAGGGAGAATGGACATGAAAGCACCATGCAGGGATGCATTTGATTGGTTAGACTGAAGTTTTTGTGTCAGCGCTCTTCAGGGACAAATTTGATTGGAGAAATTTGTGGAAGGTGATGATGATTGGCTAAAACTGCCGGAAAGTTGCGATGATTGAACAAAGTTACAGAAATTGCGGGGATTGGTTGAATTTGCATGACTTGGTGCTGTACAACTGTACAATGACAATAAAGCCTATTCTATTCTAATCACAACATCATGAAATCCTGGAGGAACTGAACAATGACTGATGTTCCTCTCAGACTGCACTATCAACAGTATGGCATGAATAATAATTTTTCTTCTTTTCACTGATGCGCCCCTTGCAGTAGTTCCTACTTCCTCCATGCCAGCAGTGTCCAACTCAGCTCACATTAGCTGTTTTTATCTACCACAAAGTGCCTGAACTTTCTTAGTAGAACTAATGATATTCGTAAAATATTCGTAAAATGGAGGATTGATGAATTATTTCTTCACATTGCAATGCATTATCACTCATTTTAATTCATTATACTGTACTGTGTGTACTGAACTGAAGCTTTTAAAAAGTGTATTGTAAATAAAACTGCACCAGAAAAATCTGTTGAAAAATTACAATTTGCTATGTTTATTTATTCTTTCATTTCATCTTCTTTTATTCTTTTCATTTTGTCTCCGTCTACAAAACAAATATGTCAGTATTGTATTCCACAAAGTGGCATTTGCCAGATGAACACCTGAAGATAAATTTAATACTGCCCTGTGTAGCAGAATTTTGTGGACTTTTGTTCAAAAAAAAAAAAAAAACCTCCTCAATGCAGCAATTATGGACCTTTCACCTAACTGGATTGGCAGCTGTTTTCTTTGCAGTGTCAGGTTTATTAGCATCTCCATCCATCCTCTGTGCCACTTTCAGTTAACAGCTGTCTGTTTCATGTCATTTAAACCCTTCACTCTCGCAACTACATCGCTTCTTTTCCTCTCCATTTTCAAATCTCATTCCCATGCAAACCTGTTCATCTACCATTCCTGACATCTTTGCGAGTTCTCAGTCTTTGGCTGCCTTAATGCCTTTGCTTCCTTATATCAAATTGGGCTGAAGACTTTTCTGGGATTAACCTTCCTGTCAGAAACAAATCCTAAATAAAATAAGCAATTAACAATGTCAATACAATAAAGCACATAGGAAAACTGCAGCTTTTTAGTACAGAAATCTTTCATTTATTCCCACCCTTGCTGGACAATTCCTTCCTCGTTCACTGCTTCCTTTATTTCTTCACCTTCTGGTAAAGTCATGCATTTCCTGTAGTTGGCAGATAGGGTTTCAAATCACTGTCAGCGCTGACCTTTCCTTTAAAAATTGACCAACATGCACACACATTGTTAGATGTGTGGATATGCATTAGTCTCAGTGTGTATGTGTATAGGGGTGTACTCCATCACCGCAAATAATAATAACATAATCAGAATGCTACAGTCATCACCCTTCAATTCTCTGGAAGGAAAACATAGTTTACAAAAATCTAGTTGCAAAAGGTCACACAGCAGTCCAACACTTTACAGATATATACTGCTCTCCTTCACTCCTGCACCCCCCCACTATTTCTCTTTCACTATCCTCCATCTTCTTGTGTTTTCTTCCCGAGCACTTTTCATTTGACAAACAGATCCCTTCTTGATTTCCGAAGCGGCCAGACTGAGCAGCTATCCACCTGTCACATCTTATCAGAGTTTATGATTTCATGTAATGGAGAGGAGACAGAGCTTCACTGGAATCACGACCCAGTACATTCACAACTGTTAAACAGTTACAGTAATGTCTCTTTTCAAGTATTTTATTCACCGACTCCATAAATTTGTTGCAGGACAGTAAAGAGTGTCAAGGCCATAAGAAGAGGAAACTGAGCCTGACTGAGTTTGGATATAGAAAACACACATTTCTTCTGACAGCAGCTCTCATTCAGTCAGGCTGGAATAGGTTATTTTGTAAGGAAGAAGAAGATTAATCTTCATTAGAAAAATACATTTTAATATACAGTTTTATACGTTATACCGTACACTAGTGCTAAAAGCTGTTGTTTTGTGCAGATGTAGTTCTAAAGGCCTATACATACTCTCCAAAAACAGAGAAATTTGTTCTCTCTCACAGGGCTGCAAAAACAAAATGACATCATTTTGGTCTTGCAGCCTTGGTTTGGGAGTTCTTGGGAGTTCTTGACATCATCATCGTGGCAGAACTTTTTTCTTGTGTGGCGTCCGAGAGCTGTTGTGATTGGTCAGAAATTTGAATTTCCTAGGAGTTCTACACTTGAGATTCTTGTGAAGTATGAAACATCTTTGCCAGAAGGAACTTTCTTTTTGTTCTTGCCACCTCAAGAAAAAGAAAAAAATTCTCTGTTCTTGCAGAATATGTAAAGGCCTTAAGACACTGGGCTGTATTACAAGGACGCGGTCTATAATCAGTTGTCACTAACACAGAACACGTTTATGGGCATTTTCAAGTTCATTTCCTTATCACAGCAGTGCATAAACAAAATTTTCCACCGGGCACATGGTGCAAAAAGGTTGGCCTAATTATTCAGAGGTGTGTTTTGGATAATCCAATCCACAGCATTCCTGCCAATCCCTTTAATGTGCAGAGGCACACTGTCTAAAGTAAACTCTGATTATGATGGCTTGTTTAAGATGGGTTTTGCGCTGGCAAAAGGGCATGCATGTGAGCAAAAATGCACATGATAGTAACGCTGCTTGATAAGGAAGACATCAATCATAGCTGATGCCCAGTTAGTTATTTTAGAGAAAACAAATGGGAAAGGTTTAGATAATGCTGGGCTGAATCAGCTGAATGGTTTAATGTAGTGTGTGTGGATGCAAAACACAGACATAAATGAGTTTGAAACTTCAGGAAAAGGGAATGATGCCTGTGTAAATTTTCATCAACTTTCATAAAATGGAAGGATCATGAATGGTGGTGTGGAAGATGCTCCCAGCCTGTGGGGAGATGGAGTGCTCCCTCTCCTGTTGCTTTCGCCAACCGAGGGTCTCGTGTCTTGTGCAGGGGTCTGTCGAGGTTTGTGGATATCTGGCCCAGTCCCTCATAGGTAGGAGGGAAAGAAGAGACCCAGCATGGAATCCCATCTGCTGCTGACCCCCCGCCACGAAGCAAGCCCACGCTCTGTAGCCCCTCCCGGGGGCTGATGGCTGTCAGTCGGGGCACCCACAGCTCAAGAACCCTGACCGTAGGATCTCTGTGTGGGCCAAAGTCCAGGGCCACACACCCTCAGGCAGGTGTGGACACATCTCTTGTCTCTCTGGAGAGTTACAGTGAAAAGTAAAACCCGTTCATTCATTCCTTCATTCCCCTAATATCATGGTCTGAGCGCTGATTCTGTCCGCGCTCGGGCTGTCCGGTATTTTCTCCGTTCTGTGTTATCATATGGTCTTCCAGGGCTTTTATTGTGACAGCATCACGGCGGGACTTCCGGCTGTCAGGGCCAAGCCGCGTCGTGACAGCTGGATCACATGCCATTGATTACATTCTCATTTCTGATTTGCCAGATGGCATTATTTAAGGGAGCAGCGGAGGTTACTCCGGGCTGCAACCTCGCATAACGATGGATCCACACAATGTTTGGCTGGAGTCCCTGACCCCGACTCCAGTCTCCCTTTTGATTCATTGTGTTCTCAGTAAGTGTTTTCCTCAGAGTCTGTTATCTAGTGTCTATGTTTGTGTTTTTGCCCCACGTGGCTGTTTATTTTGACACTTGTACCTTTTGTTAATAAATATGCAAACTCATCGGCTGGCCTATAGCGTCTCATTAATGGCCCGCGAAGGCCATCCATGACAATAGGTCACAGCCAAAGCGAGACGCCGGTCACTGTGAGTTTGTTTTTTGGCTTGAGTTTTTCCCTTCTCTGGGTGCCAGTATTTTTTCGTGAACTATGTCAGCATTCGAGTGTGGGTTTTGCCCAAGTGGTTGTGGAAAGTGGATGATCACCTGTCCAACGCCCGTCTGCTTATGCCCACCCACTCTGCATATTGGCACCTGGATCTCGCGCAGAGGACACTATTAAGCTATCATCTGACCTTCTTTCCAGAGGGGAGGGAGAGAGTGACTTTGATAGTGGCGCTATGGGAACAAATAGAAAGGGCGGCCGAGAAGCCTCCACTTCCTCTCCGGGACACAGTCGTCCCGACGAGGGGGAAGTCTCCGGTGCGGGCCACTCTTCCACGAGGTTCCCATTCGCAGCGGAGGAGGAGGACAGCCAGGACCCCCCATGAAGAGACACAGTGGGTAGCTGAGTTCATCAGGGGCCGCTTGGCTGAAGCTCACTCTTCCTCCAATCCCAGTGACATCCTGAAGCATGTGGTGGCGGCAGCTAGACTGGTAAGGATCAATCCTGAACTCAATGATTTTCCTGAGTACGCCGAGCTGCTAGCCTCCGTCTCTGCGCAGCAGTGGCGTTTCCCAGACCTAACCTTTGCCTCGCCCTCTGCCGGTAAACATCATCACCCTGCTCGTAATCAGCCTCAGTGAGATCCCCGTCCAGATCCAGTTCCGGGCCGCCGAGAGAACTCTGCCTCCCAGCCAGCTGTTGCCCCTGCATCACGACGGAAGGGAAAGACAGCAGCCTCCACCACTGGATCTTCTGTTTCCTCTGTTCCGTCAGTTCCTCATCCCCGGACTGCCTCGGCTGCTCCTCCCTCCTCCTTGTCGCTCTCTCCAGCTGCTGTGAGCTTCATAAGTCCTGCCCCGGCCGTGCCCATCACTGATCATGTGCGAGCGGCTCCTCTTCGTCTTCCCGGGGGGCCCTCAAGGGGAAGACGAAGGGAAAGGGAAGAACCAAGCCCACTGCAGCAGTCACCATTGTCCCTCAGGTGAACAGGCAAGTGCTGTTTCATTCCCTCCATATTATGAATTGCCTTGTCTGACTCCTGGGGGTGGAGTTCAGGGTTCACAGTCCCCCGAACTTCCTCCACCTGCTGTAGCTAAAAATAGTGAACCTGCATCCTCTGTGTCTCCTTCCCCTCTTGGTGAGTGTCCCCCGGTGTCAGGAATACACCACCAGACGAAGAAGGAGCCTGCGGGCCTGGAGAGCCTGGTACCAGCCCCGCAGCCACGTCATGGGCAGAGGAGGAGGAAGGACTGCCGTTGGGAGCCTACACCGACGATCAAGCGTCCCCGGGTCTTCGCGGAGGAGCAGTCCGACCCAGCGGGCCATGGATCCCCCGCCACCACGCTGTGCGGGCCTTCAGCGTGGACCTCAGCACCAGGGAGTCCCCAGAGTGTGATGACCATCATGCCGGCAGCAGAGCCCGCCGCAGTCGAGTGGGAACCAGGAGTGGACCTCCAACTCATTGAGCCTGGATCGTCGGAGTCCTGGACAGCGGTGGAACCCGAGATCAGGCAAGTGCTCTAGTATGTCTTTCTCTTCTCTATTCTGGAGCATTATTGTCTGTCTCTTGGGGAAAAGAGCCGGGTGCAGCCAACCGCTGCATCTGAGTTTGTCTTGCCGGGCTCTGCCGATGCCGGTGATCCTGATCCCGGTTCTTTTTGTTCCTCTGAGCCTTTTCCCAGGGTCACCAGTGACGAGTCAGCTCCGTTTGTCATGGAGGTTCCAGGTTTGTGCTTGGAGGTCATCCCTGGTACTGCGTTGGCCCAGTCGGGGTCCATCGTGGGTGCTGCTCTGACCCAATCGGGGTCCAGCAAGGGTGCAGCGCCGGTTTGGTTCAAGGTTGGTGAAGGAGCTGCAAATTCTCTGCCATCTGACGATGGACTGGCCCCTCATCTTTCCCCCATCCTCCTCCACCGGGTGCCGCTGGGGTTTTCCGTATTCGGCTCAGCTTTCCCTCGCTCTCCCTCTCAGTAGGGAGGCCGCCTCCGAGTTCTCCCCTCCGGTCCTGGTGGCCAAAAGACGCGGGTCGGCCACCCGGGAGACTGCTTCGCCTGTTCAGCATTCTGGGTCGACCACCCAAAGGACTGCCTTGTTTGTTCGGCAACCTGGTTCGGCCGCCAGAGGTACTGTTTCTCTGGGCCTGGGACTGGGGTAGACTGCCCGAACTGTTTCTTTTTTCCCTGCCTGCGAGTTGGACTATGGATGCGGGCAGACCTCCCGAACTGTTTTTTTTTTTTTTTTTGGTTCTGTGCGCTACCTGCCGGCGTCCCTGTAGTGATGTTTTTTTTCCCTCTCCTCTGTAGTTTGAAGGGATGCTCTTTTTGTTTCTTTGTCTTTGCCCGTTGATAATAATGGACTATATTTGTAGTGTTGCTGCTCTACTGTGTAGCTTTTGAGTTTTGTTTTGTTTTCCCCGTTGTTATATGTATTTTTGTTATGTACCTGTATTTTAGTTTTCTTGTTCCCTTGCCAGGCGAAATGTGAGGTATATTTTTATTGTATTCAACTGTGCTCAAAAATTCTTTGTAGCATGTGCTGCCTTTGTTTTTCTGTGTTTATGCCTCATTTTATTAGTTATTAGTTTATTATCGTTGTTGCCCATCCCTTGTGTTTTGTTTTGTTTTTTTTCCCTGGTGTAGTATTTTTGATTCTCTCCCTCCTAGCCTGTTTCCCCCTCCACCCTCCCTGAGTCGGCCCTGGTAACCTTCTAGTTGGGGGTGGGGGGGCTTAGGTGTTACGTTTGCACCTGGAATGCGCCTTTTGAGCGGCGAGTACTGTCATAGTCCGAGTGCTGATTCTGTCCGCGCTCGGGCTGTCTGGTATTTTCTCCGTTCTGTGTTGTCATATGGCCTTCCAGGGCTTTTATTGTGACAGCGTCACGGCGGGACTTCTGGCTGTCAGAGCCAAGCCGTGTCGTGACAGCTGGATCACATGCCATTGATTACATTCTCATTTCTGATTTGCCAGATGGCATTATTTAAGGGAGCAGCGGAGGTTTCTCCGGGCTGCGACCTCGCATAACGTTGGATCCACACAATGTTTGGCTGGAGTCCCTAACCCCGACTCCAGTCTCCTTTATGATTCACTGTGTTTTCAGTAAGTGTTTTCCTCAGAGTCTGTTATCTAGTGGTCTAGTCTATGTTCGTGTTTTTGCCCCACGTGGCTGTTTATTTTGTCACTTGTACCTTTTGTTAATAAATATGCAAACTCATCAGCTGGCTTATAGCGTCTCATTAATGGCCCGCGAGGGCCATCCATGACACCTAAAAATAAATACATTAAGGTCTCATAAGTCTGTGATGAAAACGAAAATGTGGACAGAATAAAAAACTTCAGACTGACATGCCTCCGCCTGTGCACTGCACCCACACCAGAACACACATGTGGTCCCACTAATTCATTCATTTCCCTAAAAAAGTCATACATTAATGCCTAATCTACAAGGGGGGCTGAAAAGTTCATAGGCTTAAAAGTTCATATTGGTCAAATTTGACCAAATATGGTTTATTTTTCAACATAGTCTCCCCTTCGGTCCACACACTTCTTCCATTGGTGTTGCAGCACTTGGATCCCTGTGGTTGAGAAATAAACCACATTTGGTTAAATTTGACCACTATGAACTTTTCAACCTATGAACTTTTCAGCCCCCCTCCCCCCCATATAGACTCCAATGGTAAGACCACAATTAAAATGAGAGTGTGGATGGAATAAAAAAAAAATACTATTTAGTGTATCAACATATAAATAAAATGACAGGCAACTTATAACTCTCTCCATTAAAATAACAGAAAATCCCAGGGCAGGCTGTTTCCTCATGAGCTCTGGAGCTGCGTGTTTTCAAAATGCAGCTGAAATAGCATTAAGCAATGCACTTCTGACAACAGACCACCTTTTTCCTGATCAAAAGTACATTGTCATAACATGCATCATAATACCGGTGTGCATGAGATTGTCTGCCACCACACCTCTTTGAAATGACCCTCCTCTTCCCAGCACAAAGTGGGCACAATGTCTACTGGTAATTAGACGGCATGACGCAAAGCATAAAAACAGACATTACGCTGACAGAAACTAACAAAAACATTGGCATACGGCAGGAAATCTGGCTTAAAAGTCTGCTGATGGCCGTCAAAATAGGGCCCCTAGTGTTGAAGAGAGAGTTAAGTGTGTGGGTAGTTCTAAAGAACACGATCACAGGTATAAGCAACAGAGTTGAGCTTTCTCCAACTGGTGTCTGGGCCTCATTGATATACAGTGCATCCGGAAAGTATTCACAGTGCTTCACTTTTTCCACATTTTGTTATGTTACAGCTTTATTTCAAAATGGATTAAATTCATTTTTTTCCTCAAAATTCTGCACACAATACCCCAAAATGACAACATGAAAAAAGTTTTTTTTTTTGAGATTTTTGCAAATTTATTAAAAATAAAAAACTAAGTACACAAGTATTCACAGCCTTTGCCATGAAGCTCAAAATTGAGCTCAAGTGCATCCTGTTTCCACTGATCATCCCTGAGATGTTTCTACAGCTTAATTGGAGTCCACCTGTGCTAAATTCAGTTGATTGGACATGATTTGGAAAGGCACAAACCTGTCTATATAAGGTCCCACAGTTGACAGTACATGTCAGAGCACAAACCAAGCATGAAGTCAAAAGAATTGTCTGTAGACCTCCGAGACAGGATTGTCTCGAGGCACAAATCTGGGGAAGGGTACAGAAAATTTTCTGCTGCTTTGAAGGTCCCAATGAGCACAGTGGCCTCCATCATCCATAAATGGAAGAAGTTTGGAACCACAAGGACTCTTCCTAGAGCTGGCCGTCTAAACTGAGCGATCGTGGGAGAAGGGCTTTAGTCAGGGAGGTGACCAAGAACCTGATGGTCACTCTGTCAGAGCTCCAGCGTTCCTCTGTGGAGAGAGGAGAACCTTCCAGAAGAACAACCATCTCTGCAGCAATCCACCAATCAGGCCTGTATGGTAGAGTGGCCAGACAGAAGCCACTCCTTAGTAAAAGGCACATGGCTGCCTGTCTGGAGTTTGCCAAAAGGCACCTGAAGGACTCCCAGACCATGAGAAACAAAATTCTCTGGTCTGATGAGACAGAGATTGAACTCTTTGACATGAATGCCAGGCATCATGTTTGGAGGAAACCAGGCACCGCTCATCACCAGGCCAATACCATCCCTACAGTGAAGTATGGTGGTGGCAGCATCATGCTGTGGGGATGTTTTTCAGCAGCAGGAACTGGGAGACTAGTCAGGATAGAGGGAAAGAAGAATGCAGCAATGTACAATGGCATCCTGGATGAAAACCTGCTCCAGAGCTCAGACTGGGGCGACGGTTCATCTTTCAGCAGGACAACGACCCTAAGCACACAGCCAAGATATCAAAGGAGTGGCTTCAGGGCAACTCTGTGAATGTCCTCGAGTGGCCCAGCCAGAGTCCAGACTTGAATCCAATTGAACATGTCATGTGCTGGCGAGCGCTCGCCCCCTCCTTCCTGCTCACCGGTCTCCTCATCAGACACACCTGCTGATTCCTGCTGGGCCAGTGTTTATAAGGAAGCACTCTTCAGTGATTCAACGCTTGCTCGTTTGGGTATACTGCTCAGCAGACAGCTCTCTAGTAAGCAGTTGTGTTATCTATGACTTTGTCTTACACAGATTCTCCTCCATCTCTTCCAGGTTGCTGCAAGCAAAGTGATGCGTCTCTGGGGATTTGGTGCACTCGCCAGCTCGTTGCTCCACTTCTACTCTGCTCATCTTCTCCGCCCGGTCAGACCTCACTAACCATACCTGACCGGCAGTTCTGCCTGCTGGTTCTTCTCCTTCGCTGGGTTCTGTGCTAGTCTCTCCTCACCTCCCACGTAAGTGGTGTTATTAGATTCCCCATAATTTCTCCATTCCTCCCTAATCAGCCTCGTCTCTCCTCCACAGGGCTCCTGCTAATCTGGCGAGTGACTGACTTTTTCTACAAGTGTGCAGTTTTCAAAATTCTAATCACAGGTCAAACGTTTCCTGTGTTCTCTTGGTGATTACACTTTGCACTCAGGCTGCTTGTCCAGTCAGTATGACAGAACATCTCTGGAGAGATCTGAAAATGGCTGTGCACAACATTTCCCATCCAACCTGATGGAGCTTGAGAGGTGTTGCAAAGAGGAATGGGCCAAACTGGCTAAAGATAGGTGTACCAAGTTTGTGGGATCATATTTGAAAAGGCTTGAAGCTGTAATTGCTGCCAAAGGCGCATCAACAAAGTATTGAGCAAAGGCTGTGAATACTTATGTACACGTGATTTCTTAGCTTTTGTTTATTTTAAATTTGCAAAAATTGCAAAAAAAACTTTTTCATGTTGTCATTATGGGGTGTTGTGTGTAGAATTTTGAGGAAAAAAAATGAATTTATTCCATTTCGGAATAAGGCTGTAACATAACAAAATGTAGAAAAAGTGAAGCGCTGTTAATACTTTCCAGATGCACTGTATTGGGGAGAAAATTCATCTCACAGCAAAGCTGAGTTGAGGAGATTCAGGTATTTGACTTGGATGCCTTAAGAATGCCTCTTAAACGAGGCATGTTCTTTTGAGAAGGGACCACATAACAGACCAAGGACACACTGGAACAATTATGGCTCTTGGCTGTGTTGGGAGCACCTCAGTAATTCACTGAAAAACCAAGAGGAAGTGACTGGGGAGAGGAAGGTCTGGGAGTCTGTGAGCCAGATAAGCAATGATGAGATGGATGGATGATATTTTGCTAGAGGATGCTTTGTCAGGCACTGAATATCTAAATCAGCATATTTAAAAACATACTGACTTTATGCTGTTGTGCATAGTAAACATCAATTTTCATCTCATTTTCTTAGTCACTCATTGTTTGTTTTGAAAGCACTGCCACTGTGGAATGGCATTTCACATAAAGCATAAAACACTGCTATATTTTATGTTAAAACCTCTGGCAACCCAGACTCCTGCAAAAAAAAATAAAAAAAAATATTAGAATATCTTCATACCCAACTTTATATGAACAAAGCATCTATTTTCTCAACCGCTGGAGTAATCAAACACACTGTAGGCTGAGGTAGATTAGCTTTTCAAATAATGAATGGACAGGTCACTAGTTCAGGTCCCCTAGCGTTACCTAAGCTGACATATTGTGGTTGGGTTTTATCACTATGTTCTGTGTATTCTATCTGCCCTCACTTCACATCTGTACTTATCTGCTAACACCTGGCCATATATCTCATTCTTAGATGCCATTTTAACTAATTTTACTAGAGTTTATTATACTCTAATTGAGATGGTCCCTCTTCAAGTAGCAGTTAGCTTCCATTAGCAGAGTTATTTACTGTCTAATTCAGGTAAGAGTTGTTTTTGTGTTTAATAAACCCTAGAGACCAGTCCCATCCAATCAACCACTCACACAATAAACTCCTGTCCCCGATAATTTATTTTGGCTTTTACATTTTCACATTCAACCAAATTTACATTAGTTAGCTCATGTTCTACACCAGAGCTATGAGCTAACCAGCTAACATTATCTTCAATGGTGTTTTTTTTTTTTTTTTTTTCCGGCGCCGTAAGGAGAGGCGGCCATAACGGCAGCAGCTCTTGTGTCTTTATTAGCTTATTCTTGTACATCGTGTGTTTCTTTTCATCAAGGCTCAGTAGGAAGACTCAGATTAATGACTGGACAAGGTTTTTCTATTTTGCTCCTGGTCTTTCTCTTACTTTTCTACTTTGGGGCAATGGAGAACAATAGAAGTGAGGGCGATCGCATTGTTTGCTCCCGCGACCAGCTGATTGCGCTGGGGAGGACAGCTTTGCTGCCCGAAGCAAAGCCCCTTATCCCGGATGAGCTCAATAGGAGATGCCGTGGGCGAAGGGCTGGAGCCAAGGAGAGGAGGAGGAGGAGGAGGAAGCACAAGCTGGCAGTACCGATGTTCATCACAGGTAACATGAGGTCACTGGGAAACGAGGAGAATGAGCTTACAGCGCTGGTCAGGATGCAAAGAGAATATCATGAGTGTAGTTTCATGTGCTTTACAGAAACATGGTTACACTCACAGATCCTGGACAACAACATAGCGATATCTGGTTTTAAGACTATCTGGTGGGACAGGGACGTTATAAGTAGCGGGAAAAGGAGGGGAAGAGGACTGGCATTTTTTGTGAATGAGAGCTGGTGCAATCCTGGACACATTTATGTGAAGGAATGGCGCTGCAGCCCGGACATTGAACTGCTTGCTGTGAGTATACGACCTTATTATATGCCGCGCTAGTTCACGTGTGCCATTGTGATTACTGTTTACGTCCCTCCGTCAGCTGATGCAGCGGTGGGTTGTGACATCATCAGCTCCACTACTGCCGCTTTACTAGCGCAGCACCCTGACGCATTTATGGCCTTACTGATGATTTTAACCTCATCTCCCTGGGCAAAACACTACCAAACTTCCAGTTTGTTGACTGTCCACCAGAGAAAATAAAACACAGGATCTACTCTATGCTAATGCCAGAGATGCATACACTGCCACAGCCACCCCCCCCAACATCCCCTTGTGCAAAGGCAGCCTGCTTATACACAGACTGTGAGGAGGTGGACACAGGAGGCTGCTGATGCACTACAGGACTGCTTCGAGACAACAGACTGATGTGTACTCTATGAGCCCCATGGGGTGGACATAGACAACATGACTGACTGCATCACAGAATACATCAGATTCTGTGAAAACACAACCATGCCAGCTCAGGCCGCGTGCTCTTTCCCCAACAACAAACCATGGATCACCAGTGACCTGAAAGTGTCATCACCGGCAGCTCACGGGCATCCACCTCAGCTGCGCGCACACCTGCTCCTCGTTAGTGCGCAGCTATTTATTCCATCCTGCCCTTAGCTGCAGCCTGGAGCCGTCTGTCTCCCTGCGTACTCAAACTCTCAGCAGCATCCTATCCTCCAGGCCTGCTGACTCCTCATCATGGCACGTAAGCTGTCCATTATTACCTTACCTTTTCCTGTCAGCCTTCCCCTGTGCACAGGTGGATATCCCGGCGGCGGACACTCTCCCCTTCGTCTCGTCGCTCCTCTGCCTCGCCGCTTCATCCTGGACGCACAGCAGGACGCTATCTCCCAGGCTTGGGACCTTGCCAATGCCAGCCACCGCAGTACTACAAGGTTGCCTGGCTGCACGGCGTGCTGCTCTGTCCTGACCTGCATCCTCCACCCACAGAATATTCTTATCCCTCACACACGCATCCATACACGTCACACTGTTGGTCAATAAAGCTTTCAAATCTGCCTGAGCCTGCGTGCGTGTTTCCTGGGCCGAATAATATGTCAGTACGGCTCCAGCAAAGCGGCCCAGTGGACAGCGCGCTCGCACGCCGCTTTTCCACCCTTGAGGCTCGGGTGGATATGATTGCTCACCAACAGCAGGTTATACTGAATCAATTAACCACAATTACTAAACCGGTTAGACCGCCTGGACCCTCCGCGGGCTTTCCCTCCGGGTCCTCTCGGCGCTGCGGCTCCGGTTGCCACCTCGGCTGGCCAGCCTAGCTCAGGAGCGCCAACCCGTCTCACACCCCATTCCAACCCCCGCTCGCTTCAACGGGAAACTTGATGGAGCAAAGGGGTTTATCTTGCAGTGTGAGTCGGTGTTTCTGCGCGTTCCCGGGGATTTTCCCTCAGACCATAGCTGAATTGGGTACATGGCTAATCTTCTAGGGGGCGAGCGTTAGCTTGGGCTTACGCCGTAATGACGAAGCCCAGCTACGCAAACCTCTCGTATGACCGGTTCATGCGGGACTTTTTAGAAGTTTTTGACCATTCCCGTCTCGACAGCGTCCTCGCTGATCGGCTTCTTAGTCTCCAACAGGAGAGCCGGTCAGCGGCGGAATACGCTGTCGACTTCCGGGTGGCAGCGGAGGAGGTGGGCTGGGGAGAGGCTTCTCTCTGCAGTATCTTCCTCTGTAGCCTCAATTCTGGTCTGAGGGATGAGCTAGCCCGTCGGGATCTCCCAGGGCAACTCTCTGAGCTGATCTTGCTCACTATTAGCCTGTACAACAGGCTACGTGAGCGGGCTGCGGAGCGGAAGTCTGTCAGCCGCTCGCGCGGATCTTCCCTCCGTCCAGCTCAGTCTCACCCCCTGGCGTTACCGGCTCCAGAGTCCGCCGATGAACCAGAGGCCATGGCTATCGGGCGCACTAGGCTCCCTCTAGCGGAGAGACAACGCCGGCGGGAACGGGGTCTCTGCATGTATTGCAGAGATGACCAGCATCCCGTGGAGCTGTGCCCGGTTAAGCCAAATGGGGAAGTCCGCGAGTCACTGTAGGGGGCCTCGCGGACTCTAACTGGCCTAATCCCCTATCATCATGCACGTTGCCCATACGCTTTTGCCACAACTCTACCGTGCATGCCACTCACGCACTGGTGGATTCCGGGGCAGACCAGAGTTTTATCTCTAGAAGCCTGGCAACCCGTTTGGGCATACCCTGCCAACTGCTGCCTACCCCCCTAAACTTGGTCACGCTCTCTCACTCTTCCCTGGGAACAGTGATGCATCGCACTAAGCCGGTCCCCATCATCGTCTCCGGCAACCACCGGGAGGATCTGACCTGGGAACAGTGATGCATCGCACTAAGCCGGTCCCCATCATCATCTCCGGCAACCACCGGGAGGATCTGACCCTCTACGTCCTGCCCTCCTCGTCGGACCGTGTCATTCTGGGTTACCCCTGGCTGCGGCTGCATAACCCTGTCCTGGATTGGAGAACCGGCAGCGTCCTGTCCTGGAGCACCTTCTGCCTGGGCACCTGCCTCCAGTCGGCGGCTTGTGCTCCATCTTCCCCTCCGCCAGTGCCGGTCTCCGAGCCCCCAGACCTGACTCTAGAGCTGCAGGAGTTCCATGACTTTGGGGTAGCATTCAGCAAGTCCAGAGCCTTGTCCCTTCCTCCGCACCGACCATATGACTGTGCGATCAACATCCGCCCGGGGGCCCCCCTGCCTTCTGGCCATCTGTACAGTCTCTCTGCACCAGAACGCGAGGCCATGGACACCTATATTAAGGAGTCGCTCAGCGCTGGGATTATCCGCCCCTCCTCGTCCCCGCTTGGCGCGAGTTTCTTCTTCATGGCTAAGAAGGATGGGTCCCTTCGCCCCTGTATTGACTTCAGAGCGTTGAATGACATCACCATTAAGGACCGCTACACATTACCACTCATGGACACTGCTTTCCACTCCCTCCAGGAGGCGACCTGGTTCATCAAGCTTGACCTCCGCAGCGCTTACCATCTCGTTAGGATCCGGGAGGGAGACGAATGGAAGACGGCCTTTAGGACACCCAGCGGCCACTTCGAATATCTTGTGATGCTGTTCGGGCTCACCAACGCACCTGCCGTTTTCCAGCGTCTCATTAACGACGTTATTCGGGACTTCCTGGGAGTATTCGTTTTTGTTTATCTTGATGACATCCTCATCTTCTCCAAGTCACGGGAGGAGCACCAGGCCCATGTGAGGCAGATACTGCAACGGCTGCTGGAGAATCGCCTGTTCATTAAAGCAGAGAAGTGCGAATTCTACACCCGGACCACCTCCTTCCTGGGGTTCGTCATCTCACATGATCAGATCCTTCCCGACCCTGCTAAGGTTAAAGCGGTGGTCGAGTGGCCCACGCCTACCTCCAGGAAGCAGGTGCAGCAGTTCATTGGCTTCGCAAACTTCTACCGGCGCTTTGTTCCCAACTTCGGCACCATTGTCACCCCCCTGACCCGCCTCACGTCATCGAAGGTGCCCTTCCAGTGGTCAGAGGAAGCGGCCACCGCCTTCAAGACTCTCCAGGCGGAGTTCTCGTCCTCCCGGGTCCTGACCCAGGTTGATCCCGCGCTTCAGTGTCTGGTGGAGGTCGACGCGTCCGACACGGGGGTGGGGGCAGTGCTCTCCCAGCGCTCACCGGTGGATGGTGTCAAGTGGCCCTGCGCCTTCTTCTCCCGGCGGCTATCGGTGGCGGAGCGCAATTATGACGTCGGCGACAGGGAGCTCCTCACTGTCAAGCTCGCGCTGCAGGAGTGGCGCCACTGGTTAGAGGGGGTAGCCCAGCCTTTTGTGGTCTGGACGGACCATAAAAACCTCGAGTACTTGAGGTCAGCGAGGCGCCTGAATGCCCGCCAGGCGCGCTGGTCTCTATTTTTTGCTCGCTTCCAGTTCACCATCACGTACCGTCCAGGCTCGAAGAATGGGTTGCTCGAAGCCCCGTCCAGACAATTTGCCCCTGAGGACCCGGAGAAATCTGAACACACCATCCTGCCCAACTCGTGCGTCATGGGAGCGATTTCCTGGTCCATCAAGGACAAGATTCTGAGGGTTCAGGAGACGGAGACGGATCCTGGTGGGGGGCCAGAGGAGAGGCTCTTTGTTCCTTCGGTGGTTCGAGGTGAAGTGATCCACTGGGCCCATACCTCCAAGCTCTCCTGCCACCCTGGCATCACCCGCATGGTGAGTTTGCTGCAACGCTCATTTCGGTGGCCGGGTCTCCAAAAGGACGTGACCAATTATGTCCGGGCCTGTCCCCAGTGCACAACCGGCAAATCCTAGAACTCTCCACCTGCGGCTCTACTCCAGCCCCTGCCGGTCCCGGGCAGGCCCTGGTCACACATCGCCCTAGACTTGGTCACCGGTCTCCTTGTCTCTAACACCTTTGACACGGTCCTGACTATTGTGGACAGATTTTCCAAAGCCGCCCATTTTGTGCCTCTTCAGGGTCTCCCTTCGGCACGTGAGATGGCTGACCTCCTGGTCCAACATGTCGTCAGGCTGCATGGGATCCCGCTGGATGTGGTCTCGGACCGGGGCCCGCAGTTTGTCTCCCAGGTTTGGAGGAGCTTTTGCAACGCTTTGGGGGCCACGGTTAGTCTCTCCTCTGGTCACCACCCCCAGTCTAACGGGCAGTGCGAGTGCACAAATCAGGAGTTGGAGGCCGCCCTGCACTGCGTGACATCCTCATGCCCTTCATCCTGGAGCTCCTACCTGACCTGGGTGGAATACGCCCATAACTCGGCCTGGTCCACTGCTACTGGTGTGTCGCCCTTTGAAGCGTCCTTGGGGTACGACCCTCCCGTGTTTCCCGAGCAGGAGGGTGAGTTAGCTGTCCCTTCTATCCAGGCGCACATGAGGCGCTGCCGAAGTGTGTGGACCAAGAACGTGCTTTTACGCACAGTGGCACGCAACAGCTCCACCGCCAATCGCCACAGAAGACCGGCTCCTGTCTACCAGGTGGGTCAGCGGGTTTGGCTCTCGTCCCAGGACATTAACCTTAAGGGTGAGAAGAGGAAGTTGGCACCGCGATTTCTCGGCCCCTTCGTGATTTCGAGGATCATCAACCCGGTGGCTGTGCGTTTGGCCCTCCCCCCTCCCTACGTGTGTGTCCCACTTTCCACGTTTCTAAAATCAAGCCTGTCCTTTCCAATTCACTCTGCCCCCCTCCTAGGTCTCCTCCTGTGCCTAGGATGATCGACAGTGACCCGGCGTGGGGTGTTACTGCCATCCTGGACTCCCGGCACTGGGCTACAATATCTGGTGGATTGGGAAGGTTATAGTCCGGAGTGGAGATCCTGGGTGCGCTCTTCGTGGGTGTTGGATCGGGACCTCATTGCGGAGTTTCATCGGACGCACCCAGGTAAGCCAGCGTCAGGAGGCGCTGGTAGCGGGGGGAGTACTGTCATCACCCGCAGCTCACGGGCATCCACCTCAGCTGCGCGCACACCTGCTCCTCGTTAGTGCGCAGCTATTTATTCCATCCTGCCCTGAGCTGCAGCCTGGAGCCATCTGTCTCCCTGTGTACTCAAACTCTCAGCAGCATCCTATCCTCCAGGCCTGCTGACTCCTCATCACGGCACGTAAGCTGTCCATTATTACCTTACCTTTTCCTGTCAGCCTTCCCCTGTGCACAGGTGGATGTGGATATCCCGGCGGCGGACACTCTCCCCTTCGTCTCGCTGCTCCTCTGCCTCGCCGCTTCATCCCGGACGCACAGCAGGATGCTGTCTCCCAGGCTTGGGACCTTGCCAATGCCAGCCACCGCAGTACTACAAGGTTGCCTGGCTGCACGGTTTGCTGCTCTGTCTTGACCTGCATCCTCCACCCACAGAACATACTTATCCCTCACACACGCATCCACGTCACACTGTTGGTCAATAAAGCTTTCAAATCTGCCTGAGCCTGCGTTCATGTTTCCTGGGCCGAATAATATGTCAGAAAGCACTCTTCTTCGCAAGAAGAAGAGGGGTTTTAGGTCTGGAGACAGGGAGGAACTGAGGAGAGAACAGCGTTAACTGATCTCCTGGATTACTGATTACCTCACCCTCTTGTGCAGCACCTCTCTCTCTCTCCCCCATCACCCCCCCTTCCTCTGAGGACATCATCACTCCCCCCAAGACCAGGTTAAGAAACAGCTGGAGCGACTCCATCAGCAAAAGGCTGCAGGCCCTGATGGCATCTCCGCCATGATCCTGAGGACCTGTGCCAACCAGCTGTCTCCTGTACTGAAACACCTGTACAACCTGAGCCTGAGTCTGGAGAGAGTACCGGTGTTGTGGAAGACATCCTGCCTGGTTTCTGTCCCCAAGAAGTCATCTCCATCTGACCTGAATTATTACACAGGGTTACAAAAATAATTTTTTTGTAAGTTGTTTGTGTTTTTTCAACTGATTTAAGGCAATTTTGCACTGCTGAATCCGAAAATGACATCCATTTCTCTCGATCAGGTGTTAAGTAAAAACCGGTCCTTACTTAGTACATACTTAGTACTGTGCATGTACTTACCTTTATATAAAGGTAAGGACATGTAAATTGAATGTTACGTTATCATTGTTCAAAATTCAGAGAATTTCAAGACATAAAGAATTTTGCATCATATAAAGCGAAAATACCCGTACATGTAAACAAAAACGTATAAAAAAATGTGTTCATAATTCAAAAAGTTAACCTGATTGAACAAAGCCAATGTGATTTTTGGATTCAGCACATCAAAATTGTCCTAAATCAGCTAAAAAAACTTCGACAAAAAATTTGGTTTTGACCAGTGCTATCGACCAGTTGCCCTCACATCTCATGTGATGAAAGTTCTGGAGAGACTGGTTTTAGCCCACCTGAGGCCGCAGGTGAAGATGTGGCTGGACCCTCTGCAGCTTGCATACCATCAGCCCCATTTAAGGATTGAAGATGCTGTCATCTACCTGCTGCAACGAGCCCATTTGCACCAGGATGGCAGAGGAGACACTGTGAGAATCACATTTTTTTCATTTCCCCAGCGCCTTTAATACCATCCAGCCACTGCTGCTGGGTGAAAAGCTGCGGGGGATGGGGGTCAACAGCTCTGTGATCTCCTGGATTACTGACTACCTGACAGGCAGGCCACAGTCTGTCCAGCTGGGCAATGTTTTGTCTGATGAGGTTGTTAGTGATACGGGAGCTCCACAGGGGACTGTGCTTTCTCCTTTTCTCGTCACCTTATACAGCACTGACTTTCAGTACACCAAGTTAAGCCACCTGCAGAAATTCTCTGATGACTTGGCTGTTGTTGGGTGTATAAAAGGGTGAGAAGAGCGAGCGAACAGGGCACTGGTAGACAGATTTGTGGAGTGGACTGAGCAGAATCACCTGAGGCTGAATGTCAGCAAGACCAGAAAGATGGTGATTGACTTCAGGAAGAAGAGGACGCCTTCACAGCCATTGCAGATTGGGGGGAGGATGTGGAGGTAGTGGAGATCTACAAATACCTGGATGTCATGATCAGCAACAGACTGGACTGGAAATCTAACACCAATACTGTGTGCAAGAAAGGGATGAGCAGACTCTACTTTCTGAGGATGCTGAGATCCTTCAACGTGTGCAATAGGATGCTGGAGCTTTTCTGTCAGGCCATTGTTGCCAGTGCTATCTTCTTTGCTGCTGTCTGTTGGGGTAGCAGTATCAGAGCCAGTGACACCAACAGACTTGACAAGATTATCAAGTTATCAAGATTATCAAGCTCTGTAATTAGTCTCAGGCCTGAGACCTTTGAGACTGTGGTGGAGAGGAGGACACAGGACAAACTGCGATCCATCATGGACAATCCTGATCACCCCCTCCACCACACACTAGAGAGACAGCTGTAGCGTGAAATATGGAATATTAATAAATAATAAATATGATCAGGTATGAATTATTTAATTTCTATTGATGTATTGGAATCTGAGATCAAATCTCATTTCATATACATCAGAAAAGTTAATAACACTCGTGGGGGGCACCAGCTTCTATCTCTAAGAAGCAATTTAATCTTTAATTTCACTTTATACCTGTTTAATCACTCAATAAATTAATCAATAATCAGTCTCAAAAATTTTCCGTGAATTCGATACTTGTGCTTGAACAGACTCAGAATGAAATAAATTCTCAACAACTTCTCTCATTTTCACATATTTATTAAACGAAATGGTTAACAGACATTGCAGTAATTTCATTAATCATAGAATCAATCTTGTAAATGATAGATTAACAATGTCACTATTTTCAGAACCAGGGTTAAACTGAGAAACCAATTTCTATCAGTTTGTGTTAACAGATTATGGAAACAACGCAAATTTATGGAGAAAGTTTACTAATTATATGAAAAAGTCCTGGATTAATCTTAAGAAAATAAAAATGGAATTTTAATGAAAAGAAGAGTTATGTTATGTTAAGGGCTTCTTAATTTGCATCTGATTAGATACACAAATTATTACCGAACCTCAGACGTTTAATTCAGCAGATGAATTAAAGTTTGCAGCTCACGTGATCCTCGTTCGGCGTCGTCCTCAGCCCAAGATTTCGTGGATGTTAGAGGAAATGTCTGCCCGCAGATATTTCAGCATCTACAGTTCGACCTTTAAAAGTCAAGCAGTCGAAGAGGCTGGATTTTGGGCTGTATGACCCAGAGTTGAAACCGGGCTCGGAGCCAGATGGTGCCGACGCTTCTTCAGCGTGTGATGAACAGCTGTGCGTTGATTCCTCAGCTGCGTGTGATGTGGAGAGCTGCGTCTCCTCAGAGGCCTTCAATAATAATTAATTAAAGATATCTAATCCGATCTCAAATTAAAGAGCTTCGGACTTTAGATAAAAATTATAGCTTCTGGTGTGTGATTGGTCAAGAAAAATATTATAAAAATAAAGTCAAGATTAAAGTTTACATTAAAATTAAACAAATGGTGATTTTACAGAAAGTTTAACAAAGAAAAACAGATAAATAAAAATTGGAGTTTTACTCCGATTAAGAATTGAGCTCAAAGAAATAGGAATTCCTAGGCATTTAAGAGAAAAAGGAAAAACATTAAAATACAAAGTTACATAAACAAATTACGAGTTATCTGCTCTGTGTTCAGAAAAGAGACACGTGATCGGAGTCTTTGTTCTTCCTTGCTGTGTGTAGACCATGGACAATAGAGAGAGACGGACGTCCAAAGAGATGAATCAGAGGCAAAGAGAAAGCCGAAAAAGAGAGGACGAAGCAGGGGTCTCTCTGTTATTTATAAGTTCTGTTGAGCTATCCGCGGGCTTCCGGACTGACCGGAATCTCAGCCAATGAGAGTCCTTCGTGGGAGGCCCGATGAACCTTTAGTCCAATAACAAACAGTCTATTGTCGAGCTCTTTGGGATGAAGAGTTGTTGTCATGCACAGATTGGCTGCTCGAGTCGCATGGTTTTAGAGGCAAATTTCTGATACATTGGAATATACACACTTATGTATAACTAAACTAACCTTAGTGTATCTTATAAGCAGTGCTTCTAAATCAACATGCAGGAATAAACATTCATTTAAACATTAACATACATATATATATATATATATATATATATATATAAAATCACAGATTAATGCATTTCACACATATTATTGATTTTCCACATTAAAACATCAGAGTCCATTTGCTTTTCATAGATCTGAAAAGAAGAAGGTTTAGAATTGAGCTTGTAATAATGTACTTTAAAATTCACTGGTTAAATCCAGCATATCCCAGGGTTTAAGGAAATTTTATTGAGCTGTGGATCCATGTTTGGCCAGGTCTGTTGCATGTTTATGGGGGCAATAAAAGCAAAGCCGGACATTGGGGAAATTCCTTAGGCTGGTTTTAACAAAGGAATGGGATTTCAGCTGTGGCCTGGGGGAGAAAATCCATTTTTTGACTGTCTTACTCCTGGGTGAAACAAAATGTCTTTAGGCAGAAGAATAATTATTGCTGAGCCAAAGTGAGATGATGCTACAGTCCCCCCTCTGGTATCAATGGTGACGTTGATTCAGCGTTGATAGCAATCCTAGGCATCAAATCCCAATTTGGCGAGGCTTGATCCAAATGCTGAACTAAAGTTCTGATGTCAATAAGTCTAAAGCTTGTAAACAGTATCTATTCCAAAGTGTAGGTCCTTAAATTTGGTTTTCTGAAAAACTTCTGGAAATTTCAAAAATAATTTGGGCATGACCAAATATAAACATTGTATAATTGTCTAGGATATACTAAAGTTCCGTATAAGCCTGTAAAGACTTAAAAATTCTGAGTACAAAAAAAGTGAACTAGAATCAGAATCAGAATCAGAATCAGCTTTATTGCCAAGTATATTTACAAGTAAACACACAAGGAATTTGACTTGACATTGGGCGCGCACATTAGGCGCATCCAATGACACGGCAGCCATAGGCGCCTGTCTGCAGTGGGGGTAAAGGGGGGAAGGGGGGGGAACACAATAGGCAGAGAGAAAAAACATAGTTATCAGAATCACGCTCGTATAAGCTCATATAAGCTCATGAGCCAAATTTTGATTACACAGAAAAAAACCCTCTATGCACATTAGCAGACAATAGATACAATCACACAGCAGAGGGAGGGAGAGCAGTGTGTGTATATTTGCATGTCATTGTGTAGTGTGAGTGTAACAGTTGTTAGTGAGCAGCAGAGGGCGCCTCCAGGCAGTGGATAGATGTTATAATCATGTGACTTATAAACAAGTCAAAGATCAGAGTCTGTCTCTCTTTTCCTCTTCCTTGCAGAAGGCACATGGGCAATGTCCTTGAGAGACCAATCCGCTGACGACAACAACTGATTGTTGATGTATGGGTAGACATAAGCCACTTCCCAGCGTTATCTTCATCGAGGAGGAATGTAAACAAAGGCACCAAAACACAAGGTCAAATCTGCACAGTGCACTCAGAGAATAAAAAATTTCTCTCTCTTCGATTCTGTGCTTCAATTTCATACAGGCTTGAATCATACTTTAGATCATTCTCTGGAGAGCACTCAGCGATCCACAGATGTTATCCACCTACCGAAACATAGGTAAAACATGTCCAGAGAGTTCGTTCTCTCTTCAATGCATGCCAGATAGTAAATTCCATGTTAATCCTGCCGCTGACAGTCAGTGCTCCCCCCAGCTGGACGAATTGTTGAATTTGTTAAGGGAGCTACGCTGGGGTCCGCATTTGATTAGCTCACCCAGATAATTTCGATACACTAGGAAAACTCCAGGGGCCAAACAGAAGATCCTGTGATCAGTTCAATCTCAGTCGAATCACACAGACACATGAATTCCAATACCATGAGTCTCCCTTGGGTTCCCCCTGACCCGATCTTCTACTTTTTAAAGTGGTGACAATCGCATATAAGTCGCTTTCCAGATCCATAATTTCCATTTGGATTAAGATTCAGCCAGGAGAAGAGTGACATTGCAAGCTGGGATCAGAAGGGAGAGGATTAGGAGGGAGAGGGAAGAAAAGCATCTGCTCTCTCTCAGAAGCGGAAGAAGTGGTCAAAACCCACAACTAGAAGTATGTGGGTTTTGACATACTTGATATAAATGTTTTGGGTTTGCTGAAAAATATCTATTCAAAATTTCAATAACAGTTTAAATGTACATAAAATCTAAATAAAGTATAAAGGATTATTTGTATATACACAAGCATGTATCCAAAAATCTGAGTCAAAAGCAAAAATAAAATTCTTTCATATTTGAGGTAGATTCAGACTAATCAATATTGAGGTGACTCAAGGAGGTTCAAATTGAATTTGTTTAGTTAGACTAAACCATGGTTCCACGGATGTCCAAATCATAGGGTGTTTGAGGCTTTTGTGCAGAAAAACTGAGTGGGCATAGGATGTCGTTATCATTCTTTGGATGGCAATGAGAAGTAAATTTGGATTTACTGCAAAAAGGATATGATGAGAGAGCATATTCATTGCTAAAGCGTTAACTGTAAAGCTAATGTTTCTAGCTACCTCTGAGAGTAACACAGACATTGGCTGTGTGTGAGCATAGTCAACCTTTAACACAAAGAGCAAAGAGTTCAAGACCTTGTTGAGTTTGATTGAAGCTTCGGAGCAAGCATTCAAAACCAACACAATGTCTTGTAGGATTTTGGTAACCATTTGTGGTTCCACAACCTGGTGTTTCGGTTTAGTGGTGTTGACCGAGTTAACAGTGGGCATGCTAAGGTTAACAAGAGGCTCTAACGATGAGGCTGTTATTAAGAATCCACCCGAGGATCTTTGACCTTTTGTTTTGGCTTGGCCCAATTCTGACTGGGTAACAGTGGGTGTGATTGCTAGGCAGATGGCTAAACTGATAAACAGGAGGGCCATCATCTTGACAAACATAAAAGTGAGTGGTTTTGGATCTTAATCTTCTTGTTGATCTTTCTTTAGATACCTGGTTGGCAAATGAAAATTCCTCTTAGAGGTGGAATGATTTCTTTAGATGGATGTACTTTATTGATCCCAAAACTGGGAAATTACAGAATAGAGCTTAAGAGATTGAACTCTAAACCTTGTGCTTGTTTTTCACCTTTGATGGAGTTTTAAGGTTATTAACTCAAGCTAATGGTGTTGAATGTCTTGTGTATACTATTTGGTAATAATAAGTTGATTGAAGCTTATTCAATTTTACAGAGGTCTTTGAAATTAGTTTAAGGGCTAATTTGATTATAATATACCCTTTCCTTTCTGGAAGTTTGATGCAGTTAACTAATTTCTTGGAGAAATTTGAGTGCACCTGAGGCTAGTAGTTAGCTACAGTTATTTCTCAGACGTAGGTTTGATTTTAATCTTATTTATGGACTTACTTTGACAGTGTTGTACCCAACAAGTCCCATGGGGTTTTGGTAAAGGTTACTCTGATTTTGGTGAGCCCATTTGAAAATGGGGTCTTGGATTTGGTTCTTGGGTGGCCAAAGTTTGTTGTTGACAATGTGTGGATTCATCCACTCGGGCAGGAATTTAGGAGTGATTTTCCTTTCCTGTAAATTTATTTCAGGTGTCTACAGTACGAATGTGGGGCGGAAGATCTTGTCCCCCCTTGGCAGTTTGTCATGCAAGAGTTTTTGATCGTTGTACACTTTGTGTCGTTTGGCGAATCAGTCCGAATGTTTTTGAAATACAGCCTTGGGAGCTTTGTATGTTGTTTTGACGCAGTGTTCTGCAGCTGGAATGTTATAGGCATTGGCAGTCATCACCCCCCTCTGGTTTCGAGGAACTCTGAGCGGTGGCGATGATGGTTCGTCGGAAGCATGAACAGGAGTGCCATTGTATAGCTGCAGATAAGGTTGTGTCGCATGAAGTGGTGTCAGGTTTGGTATGTCAAAGGGTTTAGATGCAGGCAGCGCATGTACCGTTTTATCCGATCGGTGTTTGATGGTTTTATGGATCATTTGGTTGCAAGGTTGAGTGACTGTGCGCTTTGCGTTTGCAAAAGTTGGGGTCGTTGTCGCAAAAACTTGAGGTTTCAGAAGGTCTAGAGAGCCGGTTGGTGTGGCTCTTGTGACCATGCAGGCCTCATGGGTGGGTGGGTGGGTTTCAAAATGTGACACCACCATTGAATCATGGGTGTCAAGGGTTTCAAGAGGGCTGTTTCGGGTTTTCTGCTCGGCCGTTGAGTTTTCAAGGTCATTTGCTTCCTTGGTGTGACCTTGTATTTGAAAGTAACTTTTGACTTCTTTAGGACAGTACTCACCTTGGTCTTGGCGGTCACTTTCACTCGGTTGCAGTTGTTCCAACAGTGCTAGTTGTGTGAGACTTGGGGTGTCCAAAGTGTTCAGAACAAAGCACTGTGATTCAATTATTCTTGTTGGGTCAAATGGGTGAGGGTGTTGCGTTTGAGCCCATAGTTTGAGGTTCTTGAAATCAATCAGTGGCTCAAAACGGTTCAGTAGGTCTTTGCCAACAAGTAATGGAATGGCGTCAAGTTTAGACACGTAGACCGGATGTGTCAAGGTCATGGGTCCAATGGACATGTTTAGTAGTGATACGCCCAACAGGGTTGTTTTAGTGAGCGCATATGGTCACACGGCTAATGAACAGGGTTCCAGTTTCAAATATTTGTTAGCGCGATTAGCAGCTACACGTAGTTTGTCAAAAAGGGTGTGTGACATGAGAGTGATGTCAGCAGCGGTGTCTAAAACAGCGTCCTGACACACCATGTCTTCAAGGGTCAGTGGAAGGTAGAATTTCCGTGCCACCCCCCTCTCGTTTAAATCGCATAGGAATTGTGGAACCGGTGGTTCGACACAGAGTTGCGAAATGTCATTAGAGGAGTGGTCTGTGACCTGTGGTTGGGCTGCCATAAGAGCACTGGACTGCGTTGAGTCCTTTGGTCCTTCCTCATTTGCATGAGGGATTTTCTTCTTGCGTTTCCTCCATTTGGAACGCTTGTTTTGAGTTGGCACAGCTGATATAGCTAGAATGTTGGCAGTTTTATTCTCTTTGTAGCTTTGAATCTCTGCTAGGAGGTGTTGGACAATTTCAATATCTTCTCTACTGAATGTAGGAGTTTCTTCTTCCTTCCAAGGTTTGTGATAGGTCTCTGCTTCTGAGCTTCTGTGATGAGATGGAGACCATTTGTCGTGGTTACGCGCGTCTTCGTATCGGTATCTGTCATCATGGTAGTCCGTATCGCGTTCTCGTGACCTATCCCATGGATATGGTCTACGATGGTAGCCGGGTTTTCGCAAAGTTGGTCCAAAGTGATATCCAGAGGACCTAGTGTGGTTTGACCTTGATGAGGTTGGTTGGAAAAATGCTTCGGCTGTTTATGTACTCGCAGTGTAAGAGGTGGAGTAGCGCGAGGAGCTCCTTCCAATTCCAAGGTGTTAGATGCATCGCTAACAGCTAGCACTGTGGCAGGCTCAGCGTGCTTGTTGCGACTTTGTTGCTGTTTTTGGAACGCATAGTGTGCAAACTCTCTCAGCTGACTTATTGAATTTGACCTTGGGTTAGCTGTAACTCCTAGGTAATGGCTCACAGTGCTAACTGCTGACCAGTATTACTCACTCTTATTCTACACTTTATTGCATGTATAGTTTATTTATTTTATTTTATCATGTTTAATGTTGCAGCATTGCACCGAGACAAATTCCTAGTTTGTGTACTACATGAACAATGGCAATAAATCTGATTCTGATTCTGATTCTGACAGTGGGATGGAGGTTTTGGATGAAGAGGGTCTTGAAATTGTGGTCTTCTTCCATCCCTGGTGTATTTTGAGATCCAAAATATGCAAGTAGGAGTCTTTGGTAGTAGGCTTGTGTTGGCTCTGAGCGTCCTTGCTTCACGGCTAGGGCTGCGGTTAGCCCTGCGTGTAGGCAGTCATCGGAGAACTCCTTTTCGATGGCTTCGCGGAGCAGCGTGTAGTCTGCTTTGATGTTTGTCGGCTGTCTGTTTATGAATTTTGATACTGACCTGTTAGATGTTAGTTTGATCAGATAGATGCGATCGTCAGTCGTAGCATCAGGATACTTGCGCAGGTAGTAATCAATGTCCTGTAAATAGACTTTGGCATCAGGTGAACCCGTAGGTCCTGGATCAAATTTGGTGATATTTCGCACGATCTTATCAAGGTCGCGGTCTGAAGGGGCACACGCACGCTGTCCACGCGGTCGTCCGTATTCGAAACGGGAATTGGGCGAGGGAGCGCAGTGAGTGTCCCGCTGTTCATGTCTTTCCTTTAGGAGCAGTTGACATTCCTTGTAGTCCTTCACATTTTCAAGTTGACCTTCAACTCTTCTGAGTTCCTTCTTTGCGTCCTGAAGGGCATCTTCAAGTTCATGGTTGTCTTGGTGAAGCGTGTCATGGTTATGCATCAACCGTTCCTTTTCTGACTCTGCACGGTCCAAATCTTGTATTGCTTCATCAAGTTGATTTTGAGTTTTGTCATTCTCCTCTTGAGATTGTTCCAAATTTTCTTTCAGTGTTTCATTCTCTTCTTGGAGAGATAGGATCGTTGTTTGTTGATTTGCTAGCTCGTTCTCGGCTACCTTTAATCTTGCAACTAATGTTAGCGCAAACTTACCTAACACACTGGTGACAAATGGTCCAAATCTTGTATTGCTTCATCAAGTTGATTTTGAGTTTTGTCATTCTCCTCTTGAGATTGTTTCAAATTTTCTTTCAGTGTTTCATTCTCTTCTTGGAGAGATAGGATCGTTGTTTGTTGATTTGCTAGCTCGTTCTCGGCTACCTTTAATCTTGCAACTAATGTTAGCGCAAACTTACCTAACACACTGGTGAGGTCCTTGCCTTCTGGTGGTTTTTCAGTGTGTTCATTCAAAAGTTCTTCAGTGAGTTGCTTCAATTCTTCGGGCTGTGTTTCCTTGACCCATGTTGTGAAGCTAGAAATTAAATTAGAAGTCCATACTTCCAATGTTGTTTGAAGGTCATTCAGTTTGGTAAATCGGTCGGTTGTCTGTTGACTCGTCATGTTTGACCGTTGTTGTTATTTAGCCTTTAAAAAAAAATATTCAACTTGTTGATTATTCTTTAATTTGTTCGACAAGGTTTAACCTTGGGTGTTTTATTTTACAACCGTGATAGTTGAAAGTTCCTTTAGAATTTGTTTCAACTTGTAGGCTTGCAGGATGGGAAATAGAATTTGGAAATTATTTAGAAACATAGAGATGCTTCAATTAATTCGTTTGTTGAAACTATGTTGATAAATAAAGTTGAATTGAAATTGGATTTAATTTGTTTCGCAAAACAAAACAGGAATTTCAATTGTGTGGATTGACTTCTTTCCTTTGATTTTCAAAGTCTAGTATTGGAATTTGTCATCAATAACTAGCTTTGGAATTTGCAGAATGTCACTTTGAAAGTGAGGATTTTATTTACAAAAGAAATACAAAAACAAAAGAGGCTAAATGTTTTAAAAATTTAAAATTATAAGTTTCCACTTTCTTTTAAAGTTAAGGCTTTCCTTTGGTTTTATTTCTTAAAGCCTATTTTCCTTTGAAGCATTAAATGTTTAAAAATATTTACAAATTAGAAACAAGTGAATTGTTTGAATATTTGGTGTCCAAGGATTTCTTAGGATTGAAGCCAATAGTGACCTGTCTTGATTGTTATCTATAAATTTCTTATTTACAGAATAATCAATGTTTGCACCTTTTTGACTTTTCTTAAATCCTGGGAAAAATTTGAAAATTATGCTGGTTGGTTAAATGTTTTCTTGTCCTGTAGAGAAAACATGAACTAAGAAATGACACAATGAGTTTAAATAACACCTAGAGCTTCACTTAAGTGTTAATTGCTTGGTGTGGTTTCCTAAATTTGAGAAAGAGGAAAAATTATAAATATTCACTAAGTCTGTAAATTTGTCAAAATGCACAGGATTAATCCTACTTTAATGTTACTCTTGAGTAAACATCAGCATTAGAATCCTTAAGCTAAAAGTGGGTTTCTGTGGGAAGGGAATCACACCATATCACATTTAAAAACAGCAAAATAAGCACACATACAGCTTCAAAGTTTGCAACTTTTTGCTTAAAAGTGTGTAAATATGTTTGCTTTTAGCTTAAAAGATTATAATATGTGGTTACATAAGTGGTTAAATAGAATAGGGGTGTTTATGTATGTTCCTGCTATAGGTATCTATGCAGTGAGTGGGGTTTCACCACTGAGAAAAACTTTCAGAAGCCAACAGGTCCTTTTCCTTTTATTCTTGGCATAAAAGTTTGGATTAGTTCAATTCAATTCAACTTTATTTATATAGCGCCATTTCACAACAACAGTCATCTCATAGCACTATCAACTGTAAGGGGGGACCCCCACAGTTGCAGAAAGACCCCAGCAATCAGGCGATCCCCTGTGAGCAAGCACTTGGCGACGGTGGAGAGGAAAAACTCCCTTTTAACAGGAAGAAACCTCCAGCAGAACCAGGCTCAGGGAGGGGCAGTCATCTGTTGCGACTGGCTGGGGGGTGAGGGGATAGAGAAGAAGAAAAGAACAGACATGTAGAGAGCAAACAGCACGATGGGGACTCAATCTATGGGAGAGAACAAACAAATGTTAATGACCAGCAAAAAAAAAAAAAAAAAGTTTCATAGAGAGTGAGGAAAGGAGTGAGGCCCAGTGCATTACTGGAGGTCCCCCGGCTGACTAAACCTATTAGCAGCATAACTAAGGGAGGGTTCAGAAACACATGATCCCTCCCTAATTGTAGGCTATATCAAAAAGGTAGGTTTTAGCCCTATTCTTAAAAACAGAGATCGAGTCTGACTCCTGAATCCAGATTGGCAGCTGATTCCACAGGAGAGGAGCTTGATAACTGAAGGCTCTGCATCCTATTGTACTTTTGGAGATTCTAGGTATTACAAGTAATCCTGCATTTTGGGAGCGTAATGCTCTGTTAGGATAATACGGTAGTATCAGATCTTTTAAATAAAAAGGAGCCTGATTGTTTAGAGCTTTGTAAGTAAGAAGAAGGATTTTAAACTTAATTCTAAATTCTATGGGAAGCCAATGAAGGGAAGCCAGAACCGGAGAGATATGATCTCTCTTTCTAGTATCTGTTAAAACTCTTGCTGCAGCATTTTGGATCAGCTGAAGACTTTTTAAAGATGTTTTAGGACAGCCTGATAATAAAGAATTACAATAATCTAATCTCAAGCTAACAAAAGCGTGGATCAGCTTCTCAGCATCACTCTGAGACAAGATGCTCCTAATCTTGGCAATATTACGCAAATGATAGAAGGCAGTCTTAGAAACAAATTTAATATGTGAATTGAAGGACAAATCCTGATCAAAAATAACTCCAAGCTTCCTCACAGAGCTATTAAGAGAAAGAGTAACTGCATCCAAACTGAAAGTTGGATTTGGAAAGGAATTTCTAAGGTTTTTTGGACCAACAAGAATGACTTCAGTCTTATCTGAATTTAATAGCAGGAAACTACAAGTCATCCAAGCTTTGATTTCCTTAAGACAGGCTTCTAACTTGGCTAATTGATTACTATCATCTGGCTTCATTGACAGGTATAATTGTGTGTCATCTGCATAACAATGAAAATGTATACAGTGCTTTCTAATAATGTTGCCTAATGGAAGCATATATAAACTAAAAAGAGTAGGGCCTAGCACAGATCCCTGTGGAACTCCATGACTAAGCTTTGATTTGAAAGAAAACTCATTATTTACATGAACAAACTGGAACCTATCAGATAAATAAGATCTAAACCACTGCAACGAAGTTCCATTAAGTCCAACATAGTGTTCTAATCTATCAAGTAGAATATTATGATCGATAGTATCAAAAGCTGCACTAAGGTCTAAAAGGACAAGTACAGAAACTAGTCCATTATCAGATGCAATGAGGAGGTCATTAGTGACCTTCGCTAAGGCTGTTTCAGTACTATGATGGATTCTAAACCCAGATTGAAACTCTTCAAGTAAACCATTTCCCTGCAGGTGGTCAAATAATTGCGTAGCAACAACTCTTTCTAAGATTTTTGAAATGAAAGGGAGATTAGAGATTGGTCTATAGTTAGCTAAAGCTCCTGGATCTAGCGTTGGCTTTTTGAGTAAGGGTTTAATTACAGCCATTTTAAAAGCCTGCGGTAAATGGCCTAAAGTTAATGAAGAATTGATTATATGAAGAATAAAGCTACCAATAAGTGGGAAGACTTCTTTAAATAACCTGGTAGGAATAGGGTCTAAAAGACAAGTTGAAGGTTTGGATAAGGAAACTATTTTGTCTAACTCACAAAGGTCGATTGGAGTAAACTCATCTAGACAGACATCAATAGAAGGAGTTGTAGTAGTTACAGTATTTAAGTTAACTGTGGGAAGAATCTGATTGATTTTATCTCTGATGGATGAAATTTTATTATTGAAAAAGTTCATAAAGTCCTGACTAGTAAGCTCTAAGGCAGGGGTGGGCAATCATGTGCCATGGAGGGCCATTCCACTGCAGTTTTTCTGTTCCACCCAGTGTCTTCAGCAGGTGTTTGCTCTGATCAGCTTCAAGGATCACTAATAATTGAAAACACCTGCTGAAGACACTGGGTGGAACAGAAAATCTGCACTGGAATGGCCCTCACTGCCCACCCCTGCTCTAAGGGAATGCTAGGATTGACAGAGTCCTGACTCTTTGTCAACCTGGCTACAGTACTGAAAAGAAACCTGGGATTATACTTGTTCTCTTCTATTAATGCAGAGTAATAACTCGTTCTAGCTTTTCTAAGAGATTTTTTATAAATTAAAAGATGATTTCTCCAAGCTAAATAGATTTCATCTAAATTAGTAGAGCGCCATTTTCATTCTAATTGACGAGTCTTCTGTTTTAAGCTACAAGTTTCTGTGTTGAACCAAGGAGTTAGAAATCTCTGATTAGACTTTTTCTTTTTTAAGGGGGCCACCAAGTCTAGAGCCTGATGCAGAGAAGCTGAAACACTATCCACCATGTTATCAATTACAGAAGGAGCAAGCTGTCTATAGCTTATTTCCGTTGTGTTGACACATGGCATAGAGGAAACAATCTGCATAAATTTGGAAATGGCATCATCTGAGAGGCATCTACTGTAATAATATTTTTCTTTAGGAGCCAAATAGTCAGAAATAGTAAAATCAAAGGTTAACAGACAATGGTCTGACAGTACAGGGTTATGAGGAGACACTACAAGATTTTCTATTTCTATGCCATATGTCAGAACAAGGTCCAATGTATGGTGGAGGTAATGAGTAGAATTTCCTACTTTCTCAGAAAACCCAATCGACTCTAATATTGAATTAAAAGCCACATTAAGGCAGTCACTATCTACATCCACATGTATATTAAAGTCCCCTACTATAATTATTCTATCAGATTTCAGCACTAAATCAGCTAAGAAATCAGCAAATTCGGATAAAAATTCTGAGTAGGTTGATGGGGGACGATAAACTATGGCAAATAAAAATGGGTTTAACCTAAAATTGCTAAAGTGCCCAATACTGAGGACCAGGCCCTCAAAGGAATTATAACATGTTTTTTTGCTTTACATTAACTAGTAATTTGGAATGGTAAATTGTTGCTACTCCTCCTCCACGACCAGAACTTCTGGGATTTTGACAGTTTAAATAACCAGAGGGAGTTGATTCATTTAAACCAACATAATCCTCTTGCCCTGACCAAGTCTCTGTAAGGGAAATTAAATCAATCTGATAATCAATTAACAGATCATGGACTAACAGAGACTTGGGAGTTAGAGACCTAATATTTAATAAACCACATTTAATTTTTAAATTATGAGGAGGAACAGAGGCCAAATCATTCAATTTAGAGGCTTTATGTTTAATTTGAGTTTTATCAATATTTTGCTTTATCACTTTGGGATGCTTATACATTATATTTTTATTTACTTTGGAGGGAGCAGACAACGATTCTCTGATGGGGAAGACAGGGGCTAAGCTGAGGGGTGGTGGATGAAGAGGAGCTGCAGAGAGGCGTGTAAGACTGCGACTCTGCTTCCTGGTCCCAACTCTGAGTAGTCAGGGTTTTGGAAATTTGGATAAAAAAGATGCCAGATTGTTAGATAAATGAGAAGCACCATCCAAAGTGGGATGAATGCTGTCTCGTCTCATAAGACCAGGTTTTCCCCAAAAAGAGCTCCAATTGTCAATGTAGCCCACGTCATTTTTACACACATTAGTGTTAAATTAAGTTTATTCCGAATAATATGAATTGCTTTGAAGTTACTTTGAAGACTTAATTTGGTTATAAATCGTCTTTAAAGATTAGAAGTTTAAATAAAAATTGCAGTCCCTATGTTTCACCACAAGATGGAGGCAGTTTTCGTCTGCACTTCCGGAGAAGGAAACCCAATGACGTCACTCAAGAAGTCAAGGATTTCTACTCAAAATGGCGGCTACAGGGAACTTTAGTTCTTAGACTTAAGATGGCGTCGCTTAGCCGATCTACACATGCGCAGTTTTGTGCACAGCTTGACACGTGGATGCAGCAGAGCTTCAGTCCATAAAACCACGCCTTGCTTTCCAAAGGTGGGAAAACTTCGGTCTCCCTAAACTTTATTCAACAAGTTTATACAATGGTTAATTCAATTAAATCCCCCAAGGGTTTGCTTCGCCTGCGGGGTGTTGAAATAATGTGGAAAACAAATAGGATTTCTTCGCTATTTTGTTCCCAGGCCTATTTTAATTATTCAGCGTGTAATCACGCTTCTTAAGCATGCATTGAACAACAAAAAAACTAAAACTGACTAGAGTGGGGTCTCTTCACCCCCTCCTTCTCTTGGTCAGCAGACACACACACACAGCAGTAATCAGGGGGGCGAATTCACCCCCTCCCCCTCGTGACACAGAGACAGACAATAGACTTGCTGCAGGCAAATGAACCATCTTTGTGAGTTAAAAATCGACCAAATCACACACAGCTTATATATTAATTTCTTTCATTCTGAGTGTGTCAAGTTCAACCAGGCTCTCACACGGGACGCCAATAAATCTGTAGCGTGAAATATGGAATATTAATAAATAATAAATAGGATCAGGTATGAATTATTTAATTTCTATTGATGTATTGGAATCTGAGATCAAATCTCGTTTCATATTCATCAGAAAAGTTAATTACACTCGTGGGGGGCACCAGCTTCTATCTCTAAGAAGCAATTTAATCTTTAATTTCACTTTATACCTGTTTAATCACTCAATAAATTAATCAATAATCAGTCTCAAAAATTTTCCGTGAATTCGATACCTGTGCTTGAACAGACTCAGAATGCAACAACTTCTCTCATTTTCACATATTTATTAAACGAAATAGTAAACAGACATTATCCATCCATCCATCCATCTTCTACCGCTTTTCCGGAGGTCCGGGTCGCGGAGTCAGCAGTTCAAGCAGAGAACCCCAGACTTCCCTCTCCCCAGCCACCTGCTCCAGCTCTTCAGAGAGGATACCAAGGCGTTCCCAGACCAGCTGGGAGACATAGTCTCTCCACCGAGTCCTGGGTCTGCCCCAGGGTCTCCTCCCAGTGGGACGTGCCTGAAACACCTCAAGTGGGAGGCGTCCAGGAGGCATCCTAATCAGATGCCCATACCACCTCAACTGACTCCTTTCAATGTGGAGGAGCAGTGGTTCTACTCTGAGCCTCTCCCGGATGACTGAGCTCCTCACCCTATCTCTGAGGGTGAGTCCAGCAATCCTACGGAGAAAGCTCATTTCAGCCGCTTGTATCCGTGATCTTGTTGTTTCGGTCATTACCCAAAGCTCGTGACCATAGGTGAGAGTAGGAACGTAGATTGACTGATAAATCGACAGCTTTGCCTTAGAACTAAGCTCCCTCTTCACCACAACAGACCGGTACAACGTCCGCATCACTGCAGATGCTGCTCCAATCCGTCTGTCGATCTCTCGCTCCATTCTCCCCTCACTCGTGAACAAGACCCCAAGATACTTAAACTCCTCCACTTGGGGCAGGAGCCTGTCCCCAACCCAGAGAGGACAATCCAACTTTTTCCGGCTGAGGACCATGGACTCGGACTTGGAGGTGCTGATTCTCATCCCAGCCGCTTCACACTCAGTGTCAAACCGTCCCAGCAAGAGCTGTAGGTCATTGCTGGATGAAGCCAACAGGACAACATCATCTGCAAACAACAGAGATGAGATCCTGTGGTCACCAAGCATGCCACCCTCCATTTCCTGGCTGCGCCTAGAAATCCTGTCCATAAAAATTATGAACAGGATCGGTGACAAAGGGCAGCCCTGGCGGAGTCCAACTCTCACTGGGAATGACTCCGACCGAGTGTTGGCAATACGAACCAAACTCTCACAACGGTCGTACAGAGACCGAATAGCTCGTAACAACAAGCCCGATACCCCATACTCCCGAAGCACCCCCCACAAAAATCCACAAGGGACGCGGTCAAATGCCTTCTCCAAGTCCACAAAACACATGTAAACTGGTTGGGCAAACTCCCACGAACCCTCAAGAATTCTCGAGAGGGTAAAGAGCTGGTCCGATGTGCCACGGCCAGGACGAAAACCACATTGCTCCTCCTGAATCTGAGGTTCGACCAACGGCCGGACTCTCCTCTCCAGTACCTTGGCATAGACCTTCCCAGGGAGGCTGAGGAGTGTGATCCCTCTAAAGTTGGAGCACACCCTCCGGTCCCCTTTTTTAAAGAGAGGAACCACCACCCCGGTTTGCCATGCCAAAGGCACTGCCCCTGACCTCCACGCAATGTTGCAGAGGCGTGTCAACCATGACAACCCAACAACATCCAGGGCCTTGAGGTACTCGGGGCGAATCTCGTCCACCCCTGGGGCCCGGCCACCAAGGAGATTTTTAACCACCTTGGCGACCTCAGCCCCTGTGATAGGCGAGTCATCCCCCTCGTCCCCAAACCCTGCTTCCTCTGTGGAAGGCGTATCAGTGGGATTGAGGAGATCCTCAAAGTATTCCTTCCACCGCCCAACGATGTCCCCAGTCGAAGTCAACAGTGTCCCATCCGCACCATACACAGTGTGGACGGGGAGCTGCTTTCCCCTCCTGAGCTGCCGGACAGTTTGCCAGAATCTCTTTGAGGCCGACAGAAAGTCTTGTTCCATGGCCTCACCGAACTCCTCCCATACCCGGGTTTTTGCTTCAGCAACCACCTGAACTGCACTCCGCTTGGCCTGCCGGTACACCTCAGCTGCTTCGGAAGTCCCACAAGCCAACCAAGCTTGATAGGACTTCTTCAGCTTAATGGCCCCCCTCACCACTGGTGTCCACCACTTGGTTCGGGGGTTGCCACCACGAGATGTACCGACCACCTTGCGGCCGCAGCTCTGGGCAGCTGCTTCAACAACAGAGGTGGAGAACATGGCCCATTCAGACTCCATGTCTCCAGACTCCCTCAGAATGTGGTTGAAGTTCTTCCGGAGGTGGGAGTTGAAGACCTCCCGGACAGGGGCCTCAGCCAGACGCTCCCAGCACACCCTCACTATACGTTTGGGTCTACCAGGTCTGAATGGCTTCCTCCCCTGCCATCGGATCCAACTCACCACCAGGTGGTGATCAGTTGACAGCTCTGCACCTTTCTTTACTCGGGTGTCCAAGACATACGGCCACAGGTCTGATGACACGATAACAAAATCGATCATCGACCTGCAACCTAGGGTGTCCTGGTCCCAGGTACACATATGGACACCCTTATGCTTGAACATGGTGTTCGTTATGGACAGACTGTGGTTAGCACAGAAGTCCAATAACTGAACACCACTCGGGTTCAGATCAGGCAGGCCGTTCCTCCCAATCACCCCCCTCCAGATTTCACTGTCGTTGCCTACGTGCGCATTGAAGTCCCCCAGTAGGACAATGGAGTCTCCAAGAGGAGCAACCTCCAGCACCCCAGTCACAGACTCCAAAAAGGGTGGGTACTCTGAAACATCCTTTGGTGCATAGGCACAAATGATGGTCAGGACCCGTTTCCCAACCCGAAGGCGTAGGGAAGCAACCCTTTCGTCCACCGGGGAAAACTCCAATATAGAGGCAGCAAGGTGGGGTGATACAAGAATACCCACCCCTGCTTGTCGCCTCTCGCCCGGGGCAACTCCAGAAAAGGCCAAGCTCCAGCCCCTCTCCAGGAGACTGGTTCCGGAACCGGAGCTGTGTGTTGAGGTGAGGCCGACTATATCTAGCCAGTATCTCTCAACCTCGTACACCAGCTCAGGCTCCTTCCCCACCAGAGAGGTGACATTCCACGTACCAAAAGCCAGTTTAGAAAGCTTGGGATCAGTCCGCCAAGGTCTCCGCCTTTGACCGCCACCTAATCCACATAGCACCGGACCCCCATCCCTCCTGCAGGTGGTGAGCCCACTGGAGGGCGGACCCATGTAACTCCTTCGGGCTTAGCCCGGCCGGGTCCCATGGGTGGAAACCCGGCCACCAGATGCTAGCCTTCAAGCCCCTCCCCCAGGCCTGGCTCCAGGGTGGGGCCCCGATAACCCCATACCGGGCGGGGTACACTGAATCCTTGATATACAATTCATGAGAGTCTGTTGGATCGTTCTTAGTCTGGCCCTTCACCCAGGACCAGTTTGTCTTGGGAGACCCTATCAGAGGCAAATTGCCCCGGACAACATAGCTCCTGGGATCACTGGGGCACGCAACCCCCCCCCCCCCACCACCACGATAAGGTGACGATCGATGAGGGGGGTTAACAGACATTAGCGTCGTCGGCCTCTGTCGGTCTATGATGACCATGGAAGAGAATCCTAAACGTCTACTCTGCTGGAACAGCACCGCCTGTGGCTGAACAGGCCGATGCGCGAATGGCAGTCCCTGTCACACAGGTCGCACTTGTGGGTGGTCTCCGTGCTGCTGGGTCTGTGGCGGTTCTTCCTGCGGGTCCTTTTTTCATCTGCTGCAGCAGTCAGTCTCTCTTCACCCGCCTTGAGCTGTCTGGTCAGGGTGCCTCTCCATTTGGAGCGGTCCGTTGCAAGGTCCTCCCAGCGCTCTGTGTTGATCTCCAGGGCCTTCATGTCTCTCTTGCAGACATCTCTAAAATGCAGCTGTGGGCGGCCAACGTCTCTCTTGCCAGTTGCCAGTTCTCCATAGAGGACGTCTTTGGGGATTCTGCCATCCTCCATATGGTGAACGTGGCCTAGCCAGCGGAGCCTGCACTGTCTGAGTAGAGTGAACATGTGAGGGAAGGCCGGCGCGGGACAGAACTTCTGTGTTGGGCACTTTGTCCTGCCAGGATATGTCCAGGATGTGGCGAATGCAGCGCAAGTGGAAGGAGTTCAGTCTCTTTTCCTGCCGGGCGTATGTTGTCCACGTCTCACTCCCATAGAGCAGTGTGCTGATGACACAGGTGTTGTACACTGCCATCTTCGTCTTGACAGAGAGTTTGGGATTCTCCCACACTCGTGTGGTGAGGCGAGCGAGTGTGAAGGCTGATTTTCCAATCCTCTTGTTGATCTCTGTATCAAGGGAGAGGTTGTTGCTGATCGTGGACCCCAGGTACGTGAATTGATTCACGACCTCCAGCTCGTAGTCATCAATGGTGATGGCTGGTGGTGCTTCCGTGCCTTGCGCCAAGACGTTAGTCTTCTTCAGGCTGATGGTAAGCCCGAAGTCCTTGCATGCCTGGGAGAAGCGGTCCATCAGGGTCTGAAGCTCCTGCTGTGTGTAGGTTGCGACTGCAGCGTCATCTGCGAACAGCATATCTCTGATTAGAGCCTCGCGTACTTTGGTTCTGGCTTTCAGGCGGGCGAGGTTGAAAAGTCTGCCGTCAGATCTTGTGTGCAGGTAGATTCCCTCTGTTGCTGTGCTGAAGGCATGCCTCAGGAGCATAGCAAAGAAAATCCCAAAGAGGGTTGGCGCAAGTACACAGCCCTGTTTCACTCCGCTGCGTATGTTGAAAGGCTCTGAGACGTTGCCATCGTGTTGCACTATCCCCTGCATGTTGGTGTGAAACGATTCAATGAGGCTTTGCAACTTTGGTGGGCATCCTATCTTTGGCAGGATCTTGAAAAGGCCCTCTCTGCTGACCAGATCGAACGCTTTGGTGAGGTCGATGAAGGCGACGTACAGGGGCATGTTCTGTTCTCTGCATTTCTCATGGAGTTGGCGGATGGAGAATATCATGTCTACCGTCGATTGCTCAGCGCGGAAGCCACACTGAGACTCGGGGTAGACACGTTCGGCAAGCTTCTGTAGACGAACGAGAACAACTCGTGCGTAGACTTTGCCAACAACGCTGAGGAGGGAGATGCCCCTGTAGTTGTTGCAGTCGCTTCTCTCCCCTTTGTTTTTGTAGAGGGTGATGATCTTGGCGTCCCTCATGTCCTGTGGTACGGCACCTTCCTTCCAACACTGGCAGAGGACGTCATGCAATGGCAGCAGTAGGGCGGTCTTGCAGTACTTGATCAGGTCGGGGGGTATGCCGTCGTTGCCGGGTGCCTTGCCAGCGGCCAAGCTATCAATGGCCTTGCTGAGTTCGTCGATGGTTGGCTCGGCGTCAAGTTCATCCATGGATGGCAGGCAATCGATGGCATCAAGGGCTGACGGTGTCACGGTGTTCTGTCTGGAGTAGAGGTCGGAGTAGTGTTCCACCCATCTCTCCATCTGCTTGTTCTTTTCTGTGATCATCTCCCCAGTGGAGGATTTGAGGGGGGCCGTCTTGCTCTGAGCCAGACCAAGTGCTTTCTTGATGCCATCGTACATACCACGGATGTTCCCTGGTATGGCAGCGGTTTGAATGTCTTGGCTGAGCTGAGTCCAGTACTCGTTGGCACAGCGCCGAGCAGTCTGCTGAACTTTGCTTCTCGCAGCCCTGAGAATCTGGAGATTCTTCTCGTTTGGGTACTTCTTGTACTCAGCAAGTGCTGAGCGCTTGGCTTCAATGACGGGGGTCATCTCGGTCAACTTGGCATCAAACCAGTCCTGTGACTTCGAGGTCTTCCTCCCAAAGGTAGCCAAGGCTGTGCGGTGGATGGTGTTTCGCAGCTCTTCCCACTTCTGCTTTGCAGATTCTCCTTCTTGTGGTACACCAAGTTCCTTCTCAAAGGTGGAGGCAAACTGCTCAACAAGTTCTGGTTGAGCCATCTTGCTGGTGTCAATCCGTGCCTTTCCAGGTTGTCTAGCATGATGGAATTTCTTCAGCTGCAGCTTGACCTTGCAACACACCAATGAATGGTCTGTGTCACAATCTGCACTCTGGAACGAACGGGTGATTAGCACGTTCTTCAGTGAGGTGCGCCTGGTCAGGATCAAGTTCAGCTGGTGCCAGTGCTTTGAGCGTGGATGTTGCCAGGAAACCTTGTGTTGGGGCTTGGTCTTGAAGAACGAGTTTGTGATGCACAGATCGTGATATGTGCAGAACTCGAGCAGCCGCTGTCCGTTGTCATTCATTCTGCCCACGCCAAAAGGTCCAAGATAGGAGGGCCAGGAGTCGTGGTCAGCACCCACTCTGGCATTGAAGTCTCCAAGGAGAATGAGTTGTTCAGAGTTGGGGACGATCCTGACAGTTGTTGCGAGATTCTCGTAGAACTCGTCTTTTTCCTCTGGTGTGGCTGTCAGTGTTGGGGCATACACACTGATGAGGGTGACTGGGCCTTGAGTGGTGTTCAGGTGGAGGGTGAGGAGTCGTGCAGAGCCAGTGCTGCTCGGTTCCACCATCTTCAGCAAGGTGTTCTTCACTGCAAAGCCCACTCCGTGTTCCCTGCGTTCGTCACTGCCCTTTCCCTGCCAGTAGAACGTGTAGTCCTTCTCTCTCAGTGTGCCTGCGTCAGCCAACCGTGTTTCCTGGAGAGTGGCGATATCCACTCCCAGTCTCTTCAGCTCATTATTGATGATGGCAGTCTTCCTGGTGTCGTTGATGTCCTTGAGGTTAGTAGCGAGTCCTGTCATCATAGTGCGGACGTTCCAAGTTCCCAGTTTTAGAGTTGGTCTCTTTTGTTTTATTGTCTTGCCTGGTGCGAAAGTTCTCAGCCTGCTGTTCGGACTTCTCCTCATCCCCATGCACCCAATGAGGAAAGCAAGCTGTGGCGGGACATCACCTTATTGGCTGGGGGCTGCCCAGCTTGAGGCGGGCGGTAGCTGTCCAGTGAGATCCGATGATCCCTCCCACCGTTGGGAATAACCCCTGGCGCCGAGCTCTACGCCAATTGAGCGGTGGCTTATAACCGGTAACTGTCATTCCCCGTGTTTTGTCTACGCCAAAGGCGAAGCTGGAGTGTCCTCTCCAGTGATCCGGTGTTCTACCTTCCAGCGTTGGGCATTGGTAGGATTCAAGCCTGGGCAGGAAGATATGGAGGATAAGATGTTGCCCATGCAGCATGTCCCCCCTCTCCATGTCACTAATGAATCCAAAGGAACAGCAGGGCTGCTACAGTTTGGCACCAGCGCCGTTGCAGGAGCTGCCAGAACGATGTTGAGCACAACATAGAACTGCCTTACGGGCTCCGACTCCGGATTTTTTCTCAGGGTTGACTCCCGAAGCCTTTCCCGTGACCAGGTATGCCGCAAGGCAGCGGAGGTTTGAAATCAGGGTTTACCTTCCCCTAGATGGGCTACCTTCCCAGGTTGACGAGCCATCATCTACCCGAAGCATCTGGTTTTAAGGCGCCAGAGATCCGCCCTCGCCCCTTCTCCAATTAGTAAAAGCAGTTCCGCCGGGCTTAGAGACTAAACCACACGGGCAGGCTAGGAGTTGGACTTAGTTGTCAGAGGCGTTTTGAGACGCGCGCCATAAGGAGCATTTTATGAGCACTGGGAGCTTAACCCCAGTGCCGCTCCTGGCTATGACAACCTTGGAACATAACAGACATTATGTGGTGCATATATTGTGTTCATATTTCCCACTTATGTATGATCGTATGTGTATTGGGGGCTTCACGTCTCAGAGGACAAAAGAGGTCTGGGCCGGCAGGGATCTACAGGAGATGACGAGGAGGTGTGAGTTTGGGCCTCTGTCTCGGAGAGGATGCCCCAGGAGGATTCCCGGAACATTGAGGGATAAGAGACAATAGAAGAACATCAAAGAGTGCATTGCGACTGGGATTATGTACCATGTGATTGTATGTTTGCTAAAGCACCATGTGACTTAGGTTGTGTGGCTTCTGCTGGGTATAAGAGTGTGGTATGTGATTGCTCAGTCTCTTCTGTTGCTTAGAGATTGATAGAGCATGTGTTCCTTTAATAAAACTGAACCTGAGAAATAAACTCAGCCTCATCCTTGAACGCATTCTCTACAATTGCAGTAATTTCATTAATCATAGAATCAATCTTGTAAATGATAGATTAACAATGTCAATATTTTCAGAACCAGGGTTAAACTGAGAAACCAATTTCTATCAGTTTGTGTTAACAGATTATGGAAACAACGCAAATTTATGGAGAAAGTTTACTAATTATATGAAAAAGTCCTGGATTAATCTTAAGAAAATAAAAATGGAATTTTAATGAAAAGAAGAGTTATGTTAAGGGCTTCTTAATTTGCATCTGATTAGATACACAAATTATTACCGAACCTCAGACGTTTAATTCAGCAGATGAATTAAAGTTTGCAGCTCACGTGATCCTCGTTCGGCGTCGTCCTCAGCCCAAGATTTCGTGGATGTCAGAGGAAATGTCTGCCCGCAGATAATTCAGCATCCACAGTTCGACCTTTAAAAGTCAAGCGATTGAAGAGGCTGGATTTTGGGCTGTATGACCCAGAGTTGAAACCGGGCTCGGAGCCAGATGGTGCCGATGCTTCTTCAGCGTGTGATGAACAGCTGTGCATTGATTCCTCAGCTGCGTGTGATGTGGAGAGCTGCGTCTCCTCAGAGGCCTTTGATAATAATTAATTAAAGATATCTAATCCGATCTCAAATTAAAGAGCTTCGGACTTTAGATAAAAATTATAGCTTCTGGTGTGTGATTGGTCAAGAAAAATATTATAAAAATAAAGTCAAGATTAAAGTTTACATTAAAATTAAACAAACGGTGATTTTACAGAAAGTTTAACAAAGAAAAAGAGATAAATAAAAATTGGAGTTTTACTCCGATTAAGAATTGAGCTCAAAGAAATAGGAATTCCTAGGCATTTAAGAGAAAAAGGAAAAACATTAAAATACAAAGTTACATAAACAAATTACGAGTTATCTGCTCTGTGTTCAGAAAAGCGACACGTGGTCGGAGTCTTTGTTCTTCCTTTGTTCTTCCTTGCTGTGTGTAGCCCATGGACAATAGAGAGAGACGGACGTCCAAAGAGATGAATCAGAGGCGAAGAGAAAGCCGAAAAAGAGAGGATGAAGCAGGGGTCTCTCTGTTATTTATAAGTTCTGTTGAGCTATCCGCGGGCTTCCGGACTGACCGGAATCTCAGCCAATGAGAGTCCTTCGTGGGAGGCCCGATGAACCTTTAGTCCAATAACAAACAGTCTATTGTCGAGCTCTTTGGGATGAAGAGTTGTTGTCATGCAGAGATTGGCTGCTGGAGTCACATGGTTTTAGAGGCAAATTTCTGATACATTGGAATATACACACTTATGTATAACTAAACTAACCTTAGTGTATCTTATAAGCAGTGCTTCTAAATCAACATGCAGGAATAAACATTCATTTAAACATTAACATGCATATATACGTATATATATATATATATATATATATATATATATATATATATATATATATATATATATATATATATATATATATACAGTATATATATATATATACTGTGTATATATATATATATATATATAAAATCAAAGATTAATGCATTTCACACATATTATTGATTTTCCACATTAAAACATCAGAGTCCATTTGCTTTTCATAGTTCTGAAAAGAAGAAGGTTTAGAATTGAGTTTGTAATAATGTACTTTAAAATTCACTGGTTAAATCCAGCATGTCCCAGGGTTTAAGGAAATTTTATTGAGCTGTGGATCCATGTTTGGCCAGGTCTGTTGCATGTTTATAGGGCAATAAAAGCAAAGCCGGACATTGGGGAAATTCCTTAGGCTGGTTTTAACAAAAGAATGGGATTTCAGCTGTGGCCTGGGGGAGAAAATCCATTTTTTGACTGTCTTACTCCTGGGTGAAACAAAATGTCTTTAGGCAGAAGAATAATTATTGCTGAGCCAAAGTGAGATGATGCTACACAGCAGAGCACTTTCTCCAGCAGACTGCTACAGCTTCACTGCCCAACGGTTAGGTACAGGAAATCTTTCCTGCCACATGCCATTTCACTGTACAATAACTCACTCTGATGTTGAATTCTCGTCACAACTATGCTGCCATACTGCACCTTGCAGTCTAATTGGTACCTCACATTGCACCCTGCGCCTGATAGTCCTGTATTGTACTGCGAGTACGATGTATCTACCTCTATGGGTAATCATCTGCAATGCATATAAAGTTACAGTCATGTGAAAAAATTAGGACACCCTGTATAAGCCTATGTGTTTTGTTTAACATATTTGGACATATGAATATTTAACATCAATGTTAAAAATACTAGGAGATTCATGTAATACAACTAAACAATTAAAAATGAATTAAAGACTTTTTTCAAATTTTCTGTAAAATGTAATTCTATACAAATAGTGAGGAATAAATTAGGGCACCCCCCATCTTTTTTAGGACACCCCCACATTCATTCCCACTTAAAATAGCTAAAATAAATGTTAAAAAATGCAAATAAAAACAAAAACAAGGTTAGACATAGATATGTGAACATTTCTGAATAAAGAACTGAATATTTAATGGGGTGTCCTCATTTTTTCACATGACTGTATCTAGGCCGGTTTACTTTCCTGGATAATTCCTTTGTCTATTATGCTGTGTGTGCTTCTGTTGTTTTGGTTGTCTATTATCATGCTGCTGTTGGACTGTAATTATCTGTCTATCTATCTATCTATCTAACCAAAGACTTTAGCAATAATGAAAGAGGTATTATAGGTGAACTATGGCTCATTAGGATTTAAAACAAAATGCACTGAAATGGGTCATTCTGAGGAAGACTGCTTTTGCTGGGTGGAATATGGTACTGTGATATTTAAACCCTGAGGTACTTTGGTCTAGAGCCTATGCATAATATGCATAAAATGCATAATATAAGTGCTCCTTGAGAGTTTGTTGAGAGATTGTTTTGGACTTAGTCAAAACTTTGAGAACCATGGAGGTCACTGAAGATCCTTGAAAGATCGTTGAGAGATCTGTCCATTTTTCCATCACTCAGTTGCTCAACGATCTCCACTACTGTGTAAAGGGGATATAACTAATTTATTTATATGGCTTGTAGGCCTCCTGAATTTATGCAGGACAAATCACTCATGCAACATTTTAACATCCATTTGTGCCAAGGTCAAATAATGAGGGATATAGTGGTTAATATTAACAAATTATTTCTAGAAAGCCTGTCTAGAATAAATTAAATTATGACTAAATGAAGACAGGGTAAACTTTCACAATAAACCAGAGCTTAAGAAACTTTTTCCATCAAGAAACAACTTGAAATATCTTCCCTTTACTTGTCCTGAAGGTTAATGGAATAGAGCCTTTTTCAGAGTTTTCTTATCAGACCAGTGAAGTGGGGCAAATGAGACAGATACTGTAAATCTTTGACATCAGTGAGTCTCATTTATCTATCCAGCTTTATTTCTATCCCTCTCCATGCCTCTTAATTAACAGATTGATAAAGGATATGAAAAACTTTCCAAACTATTTGTAGTTGTAGAATCATTTTCAATAACAGCAGTAATAGGTTCTGTAGGACTATCCTGTTCTCACAGCTAGTGGGTCAGAAGGTCACTTGGCTGCCCTGTGTGATGCACCAAGTTGTAACATTCTACACCAAGTGCAAGCTATTGGGACACACCTGACAAACAGGTTTAACCTCAAAGAACAAACTTTCTCTCAGCCTAATTGAGTAGTTTTTAATAAGTGCATATATGGATACAAATAATTAGTTACATTAACACCCATACATGTATTAATTTTTACACTGATTTGAGTACATTTTCAAGAAATACTTTTTACTCAAGTGCATGTACATTTGGTCATATTCTCCATGTTACCTTTGATTTCACTGAGTTGATTGGCTAGCAATGTTCTTGTTTACACTGTAATAACTTATTCTTACCAGAAATTGCTGCATCTGTAGTCATTTTAGTAATTTCACAATTTTAATTCAGTGAAATCATCAGTCTTCTCTACAGGATTCATGAATAAAAAGTTGCAAATTTATAACAATAAGTCAGAGATTTATCTAAAAAAAAGTCTCATTTAGGGAATGAGACTTTCTAAGAAAAATCTGAGTAAAAAGTTTCAAATGTACTTTAAAAAAGTTGAACATTTATACAAAAAGTTTTAAAATTACAAAAAATACACACAAAAATGGGGTTATGAGAAAAACATCATGAACTGGCCAGAATACAGAAATTCATTTCTAACAACTAAAGTAACTTTTCTTACTTAAATAATTATTTTAATAACTACTCTTACTAATACTTGACTTATTAGTATCATAAGGTAATGTTACTTTTATCTGTGTAAAATTTCTGGCTGCTCTGCTATCTCAGAGTAAGTGAAATACTGGAAATAAAAAAGAAAGTTTAAACTGAGGGCAAAATAAAGACATTACACAGCAACCTCTATACCTTTGTGGGGTATGTGTGTTTGTGGCACTTTATTGTGAAGTGCAGTGTGGTGATGTGGACTTCCTGTCACGTCACCGCAATGCCCTATATAACGAGGTGAGCCGCCATGTTACGGTCTCTTACACCGGTGCCCACGGCAGGTGCCTGCCGTGTTACCGCTGTGTTCAAAGCCATCAATAAAGCTGTGTTTGACGCTACCTCATCTTGCCTCATTTATCACCAGGTTTTCCATACATAACATTTGGCGACTGAGGATTAACTTATGGAGGTGTGTATAACACCACTCCGTCCCTTCCTTGAGCTCCCAGGTGAACTGCTGGTGCCTTGGCCTAGATGGTTTGAGGCTTTTCAGACCTACATCACCGCGCTGGACCTTGGTGTGCTTCTCGTCCATAACCTGGATATTGAGGGCCAGCAAGTCCTGCGGGTGCTTGGTGCATCAGACTCATTTGAGGACTTCGTGGAGCTGCTAGCCAACCATTTCCACACCTCGGATAGCGTGACTGTCCGGAGGATTCGTTTTCAACAGCGACATCAATGAGCAGGTGAGGCTATCCACCAGTTTGTTACTGACTTGAGGCAGCTAGCTAGCAAGTGCCGCTTTGGGCTGTTGGAAGATGAAATGGTGCATGACCAGCTAGCAGAGCACATGTGCAGTGCCGCATTGTGGGCTGGGCTACTTACGGTCCCCAATGACTTATCATTAGCCAGAGCTGTTGAACTAGATCTCCAGTTGGAGGCCGCAGACAAGCTAGCTTCGGAGCTAACCTAGGCACCAGTCACAGAGGCTGCTGGAGCCACCCGCCACAGCAAATGTTGTAGACTCGGGAAGCAAGGATTGCTTCGATGACGATGTTATGGAGACCAATGCTATCAGCTGAAGGTCTGCCCCGGCAAAAACTCTGCGCAAGGATTGTGGGTCTGCAACGCACCAAAATAAGGCGAAGAACTGCCCAGCAAGGGCAAACGTTGTAGCAGATGTGGACACTTCAATTATTATGCTAGAGTGTGCCGTGTATCTGAACCAGAGACCCCATGGAAGAAATCACTCCGCCGGCCCCTGACAACCATCTATACGGTGTCCCCCAGCACAAACGGGTACACGTATTGCGCAGTGGAGTTGGATGGTGTAGAGGTGCCACTGTTGCTCGACACGGCAGTGGAGGGGTCGTTTGCTGAACTGGGCCACAGTGAGAAAGTTCTTCCCCCACTACAGGATTAAAGGTAACCCGGCGCCATTGTATGGTTATGGAGGTGGCAGGCTGTGCAGGGTTGGGACTTTGGAGTTAATGGTTCCTTACAAGTCTGTGAAGATGGTTGACTTCACATTCCACATGACAGCATGAGGCAATAACATCATGGGCTGTGTTTTGTTTCATGGACTGGGTTTCGCCATTAAAGACAGTGCCAAGAATGAATGATCGGGTTGTGGCCACTGGAACCCCCCGGTTCCGGTGGTTGAAGAGGACGTTGTGTGGGATGAAGGACTAACGGGCACTACGGTGGTCAAGCAGGACCAGTTTCACTCAGGTTTGGTGCAGGAAAGTCTCAGTGCCGGCGCTCGGGGCATAGTAGAGGGAGGTACCGAGTGTGTCGGCGGGGCACCTGCATTGGCGAGTGACACCATGCTGGCCCCAGATGCCTCTGGAGCTTGGCCACAAGGGGATGGGGGATCTGCAGCTATGACGGTGACCGCTACAATGTTTTTAGAAGAGGATGGGACCAGACTGACGAGCATGGAGTTACCGCATGCTCAGCAGCAGCACGTCAGGCTGAGCTGAGCCCCGCTGAGGGTTTTGGACTTGGTTCGGGTTCGGGGTGATGAACGTCCATGGCAAAGATGGGCCAAATGACAGCAAGTGAAACATCGAGGATGTCTGTGGATAGTGGCAAAGTTGGGCGCAGCATACTTCCGGTTGTCTGAAGGCTCATCTATGCATGCCAATCAGCTTTGGCATATCCAGGAGGACGCTCCGGGTGACGAGGCTGGACGGAAGTTGGTGTTGGTGGTGAAGGAGTCGGGCTCCACCATCCAGAAATCAGCCATTGTCCCAGGGGCTTGCTGCTTCCAGGGGCGCACTTGCTGAGGGGCTGCCGTGGGCCCCCTCATGCCGGTTCTACCTCTCCCACCCAAGTGACTGTGCTGTAGCAGTTGTGTTTATAGTTTTGTGTTTTGTGCATGTTATGTTATGGGGTTATACTGTATATGTATTTGTGTCTTAGCTTAGGATCATGGCAGTGATTTTAGTTTAATGAAGGACTCTTTTTAATTTATTTGGTGGCAGAACAATCAGCCATGCTGTGCGGGCTGTGTGGCAGTCCCCCACCAGCCCTGTTTTGGATTGTTTTGTGTGAATGTGTTAGGCCAGTTTAGTACATTAGTTTTCGTTATTTTAGAGTGTGATTCGGGTTCTAAATTGGGGTGGGTTTCTGTTGTGTGTGGTTTTGGTCTTTTCTGGGGTGGGGGTATGTGTATTTGTGGCACTTTATTGTGAAGTGCAGTGTGGTGACGTGGACTTCCTGTCACGTCACTGCACTGCCCTATATAGTGGGGTGAGCCGCCATGTTATGGCCTGTTACACCGGTGCCCACGCTGGGTGCCTGCCATGTTACCGCTGTGTTCAAAGTCATCAATAAAGCTGTGTCTGACGCTACCTCATCTTGCCTCATTCATCACCAGGTTTTCCATACATAACACTTTGCTGTGTTCGAAATGTTCACTCATTTGCCATATACTGTACTCAATAGGGAATCAGTTATTTTGCGGTGCTGTTTGAAGTCTTAGCTGAAAATTTGATTCACTATGTAGTACACTGAAAATATCCCATAATGCATTTTGAAAGCTAGTGTACAGTGGGTGGTCACTACATTAGCCAATGTATCCCATAATGCAATGTGCAGCCAATGGTGCAGTGAGAGGACAGCTTCACATCACAATACCTTAAAGTATTTATATTTATTAATTTAGCAAAAATGATTTGATTTAACACATATTTACTACAAATCTGATGCAGGTATTCATTTTTCTACCACATTTAATCTGTTACATTCAACTGTCTCACCATGATGACGTCATTACCCCCACTGTGAAAACAATCTGAACTCATTATATAGCGAGTAGGGACTGAGTGAATAGACATTCCGAATACAGCTCTTGCATGAAATAAATGGGGCCATTTTCTTTTAGTTGCCTCATTTCTGTGCTTGTTGTCTCAAAGTCCACAATTTCCATGATGGAATACAAAGTGTTGGTGGATGTGGGTCTATGTGTAGTCCCTGTATGCGTGACTCCTGGTTCAACTTAAGTGTAGTTATTAACTTTTGGATCTGAATACTTTTCTTCTTCTTTACAACTGATATGACCTTTGCTGACACAAATTCAAGTGAAAGGATACAATTTGGCATACGTCTTGTTAATATTCTCATGAAATGAAAACAAACTAACAGACATCTAATGGACCCTGAGACTCAATTCATAAAATCTGCTCATGAAACACATTACTAAATATCTGGTATTGTGTTTTGGCACAAAACCCTTTGGTTGAGTCATAGAAATGATTTATAATTGAGTTTTAGTTTAACTGATACAAGAACCAAACGAACATTTCCTAAAATTTTACATAAGGCATTTTACATGTGGCAAAATGGTGCCAGTGTGTGTGGCTGCCCGTCTGCCACTGACACTGCTGTTTGTGTTTTTGTTGTTTTTAACCTTTTGCACTCACTCAACAAATCAAGTCTCTGCTGGTTTATGATCTGGATCTTTGAAGCTCTGTCAAAGATTTTGTTTCTTTCTAGTACGGTGGACAGAAAGCCTTGCCCCCGCTCTTATCCGGAATTCCTTCTCACCTTTACCGGTGCTTGGCTGCTCCATACCAGTAAATGCGGCGGTCAGCTGGTGAAGCTAAAACGCTCCCTGGTGTACTCTGCTACTTCTGGAACACAATATGGATTACAGTGATCCCTCGCTACTTCGCGCTTCACCTTTCGCGCCCTCAGTGCATCGCGGATTTTTCAAAAATATTCATCAAAAATTCAAAATTGAGAAATAATGGGCGGGCGCTAGCAGAAGGCAGGGAGACTACATTAGACCATCAGGTATCAACACGGAGAGCCCGCACAACTCAAAAATCCACCTCTCTGTTCGCTGTTCTCGTGTTGGCTCGGCTCGGAAATCTCGCAAGCTGATTGGCCGAGACGTTTCACCCCGCAAGCTGATTGGCCGAGACGTTTCACCCACCTTCTCTCCCTGCCGAACGCCCATGCAGCGAAGGAAGACCGCATTCATTGCTCTTTATCGCTTGTGTTGCTTAGTCTCGCCGTGTGGAACTTTTTGCTGTTCTCTTGTGCCATTTTGTGCGAAATAGTCTTCCCGTCGAGCCACTACGCCGCCTCCAGCAGCTTCTCCAGCTCTATCGAAAGCTGCCCTCGACGATGCTGCGCCTCTAGCACCTGACGATGAGGCGTCACCTGAGGAGCAGTAAAGCTCTCATTAACCTGTGCAGTAAATCATCATCTTGAGTTACGTATCTTGTTATAAGAATAAAAGAGTTCTAAAAACATATTTATGTCCACTTTATTTACATCTACGTATGTATGTACACTTACACACACACACACACACACGTATCATATGAGAGAGAGAGTGAGAGAATGAACGTACGTATTATTTATGGGTGACGTCATTAGGGGTGACGCTACTTCGCGGTTTTTCACTTTTCGTGGTCGGTTCTGGAACCCATTAACCGCGATAAGTGAGGGATCACTGTATTGTGTTGTCTGTTGGTATCTTGGTGCTCCCTGGATCCCATTGAGGCCTGCCTGGTACCTGTGGCTGGCTTTAATTAGGTGCTCCAGCCCCGTCGCCCCTTCTCTCCCTGGTTCCGCCAGAGGAGGGTGAACCTCATGACCCTGAGGTCACAGTGTAACCCAGCTGAGAAAATGACCCTTTTTTTTCTCAGATGTCAATTGTATTAATACAACTGTGTGATTTTATTTTGAAAACCGATTATTTTGGGAAGAGGAAGTGTGATCCTCATTATCCAACTTTTAAATTCCCGTTTCATGGTCACGTTGGGTGATCTGGGTCTTTTCATTCGTTAAGAGCGATATTAGCCCCGCCTTCCGAGCAGAGTACCGAGGCGCTCTGCTGGTCGTGGGTCTTTCACGATCCGAGAGTGGACGAGAGAGGTTGTGGGCGGTCTGGTTCACACTGATACCTCTTCTTGGTGAGTTAAATCAGAAAGATGCTATAAATGGATCTAAACACTGTCCAAACACTAATTTGGAACTTTTATTATTCTAATTTGATGGGAGCACGAGCTTGAGAGGCCGTGAGACTGTGACTTTTGCTGTGTTCACAGTGATACCTCATCTTGGTGAGTGAAATACATGCTAATGTTAGCGTTATGCTAATGCTAATCGTGAGTGGATTTTTTTCTGTTTAAAAGCAATGGAAAAGGCTATTTTTGTGTCTGTATGGTTTCCTAAATGTGATTTCAGTTCCCAACAGTATGCTGAAGTACTTTTAGCTCTTATGCACTATTTCTGTTGAATGTAATGTGTAGTTTGATGCTAAAAGCACAAGGTGTTGGTCTCCTATGTAAATCCATAGGTTATGCTAAACCCAGTAGCTCAGACAGGGTTTTACTGATTTTAAAAGGGAATATTGGAAGTAATAGGACGGTATATTCCCTGGTTATGTGATAGATTAATTGTATTTCATTTCATGATTTACAAAGACAACGTTAAAAGGGATTAATCATAATTTCATGGTTAAATGATGTAGAGATAAAAGGAGAAATTCATATAACTGGTTACATGAGAGAAAAAGTATTTCATGTACTACCAGAGAGATTTTGAGAAAAGAAAACATGCACGTAAGGTGTGAAATGTGAATTGTAAGATCTTACTATATTACTGGATTGTAATAATAGTAATATGAGAGGAGAATTTAAACACTAAGCTATAGTGTTATATAAGAAGCGATTGGAAAACGAATTACTCTAGCTGTAAACAATAATACCATTATTGTTTGCAGGCTAGGTTTTTTTGGTTGCCGATTAAGAACCTTCTGGATCCTGGATTCTCTCCGAATGGAGATGGCGAGTCTGACCCGAGACTGAACCGAGATTGAACCGAGATCTAACCAAGATCTCGATTGAAGAGCATCCTTCCTCTCTCCAGTGCCCAAGATTCAAAGTGGTAACAACCCAAGTCGCCGCTTTAAAAGAGGAAAAGAAACCTGAGTCTGGAGATACAAGATATCTTGACTGGTCAAACGACTAAACCGAAAGGACAAACAAACACTGAGCTCAGTAGGACATTTTGGGGGTTTTATTTCATGCCGGCCATTGTTATATTTGTATATTTGTACATTGTATATTTTGCTCCTTTTATCTTTATTAATAACAGATATGAATTGCTCATTTCTTGCCTCCAGCTATTTCATTCCACACTCACTCTAATTCCCTATTGTAACCCTCACGAACCTAGCAACTGGTCTACACTTAATAATTTCCCTTACCTAATTAACATAAGGCAAGGGTTACAACTGTGTCGGACTCCCAGGTCCCGCTCCACCACAGGCCCCAACTCCTGCAGGATTGGCCTGGTAAATGCCAGATTACTGGTAAATAAAACTCAGGGATTTCTTCACCTCCCATGGTATGGACTTCCTCTGTATATGTGAGACTTGGCTGAGTGTTGGTGACTGTAGTGTTTTTTCTGAACTTTTACCGGCTGGTTGTTCTTATTTTAACTCCCCATGGACATCGGGTCGAGGAGGAGGAACGGTGACTCCATCCATCCATCCATCTTCTACCGCTTTTCCGGAGGTCCAGATCGCGGAGGCAGCAGTTCAAGCAGAGAAGCCCAGACTTCCCTCTCCCCAGCCACCTACTCCAGCTCTTCAGAGACTATGTCTCCCAGCTGGTCTTCCCAGACCAGCTGGGAGACATAGTCTCTCCACTGAGTCCTGGGTCTGCCCCGGGGTCTCCTCCCAGTGTGACATGCCCAAAACACCTCTAGGGGGAGGCGTCCAGAAGGCATCCTAATCAGATGCCCATACCACCTCAACTGATTCCTTTCAATGTGGAGGAGCAGCTGTTCTACTCTGAGCCTCTCCCGGATGACTGAGCTCCTCACCCTATCTCTGAGGGTGAGTCCAACAATCCTACGGAGAAAGCTCATTTCAGCCGCTTGTATCCGCGATCTTGTTCTTTCGGTCATTACCCAAAGCTCGTGACCATAGGTGAGAGTAGGAACGTAGATTGACTGGTAAATCGACAGCTTTGCCTTAGAAGTCAGCTCCCTCTTCACCACAACAGACCGGTACAACGCCCGCACCACTGCAGACGCCGCTCCAATCCATCTGTCAATCTCTCGCTCCATTTTCCCCTCACTCATGAACAAGACCCCAAGATACTTAAACTCCTCCACTTGGGGTAGGAGCCTGACCCCAACCCAGAGAGGACAATCCACCTTTTTCCGGCTGAGGACCATGGACTCGGACTTGGAGGTGCTGATTCTCATCCCAGCCACTTCACACTCAGCGGCAAACCGTCCCAGCAAGAGCTGTAGGTCATTGCTGGATGAAGCCAACAGGACAACATCATCTGCAAACAACAGAAATGAGATCCTGTGGTCACCAAGCATGACACCCTCCACTCCCTGGCTGCGCCCAGAAATCCTGCCATAAAAGTTATGAACAGGATCGGTGACAAAGGGCAGCCCTGGTGGAGTCCAACTCTCACTGGGAATGAGTCCAACCGAGTGTTGGCAATACAAACCAAACTCTTACAACGGACGCACAGAGACCGAACAGCTCGTAACAACAAGCCTGACACCCCATACTCCCGAAGCACCCCCCACAAAAAACCATGAGGGACACAGTCAAATGCCCCCCCCCCAAGTCCACAAAACACATGTAAACTGGATGGGCAAGCTCCCACGAACCCCCAAGAATTCTCAAGAGGGCAAAGAGCTGGTCTGATGTGCCACGGCCAGGACAAAAACCACATTGCTCCTCCTGAATCCAAGGTTCGACCAATGGCCGGACTCTCCTCTCCAGTACCTTGGCATAGACCTTCCCAGGGAGGCTGAGGAGTGTGATCCCTCTAAAGTTGGAGCATACCCTCCGGTCCCCTTTTTTGAAAAGAGGAACCACCACCCCGGTTTGCCATGCCAAAGGCACTGCCCCTGACCTCCACGCAATATTGCAGAGGCGTGTCAACCATGACAGCCCAACAACATCCAGGGCCTTGAGGTACTCAGGGCGAATCGATGCAAGATGGCGGCGCGTGCACAACGCGAGGCTCAGCGTCTCTTCAGATTTTGTGGATTAGCAGTGATATTTCTGCTCATTTCGAGTCTGTTCATTCAGAACAGCTTCGCTTTCACATCTTACACCCGAAATGAGCTTTTGGACATTGGATTACAAAATAACGATAATGATCTTTTTATCAGCAACCTACGTCTCATCCCTGAGCTCTGGAGAACACCTGACGCTCGGCAAGCTTCCCGGCCGACCGAAAGTGCTCGCAGGCGGCGTAGAGACCGTAAACAAAGGCGGGGGAAGCGCGGTGGGCTAAGAGCTAAGCTAAAGCTAACACCGCACCGGCTTTCTCTACCCAGTATTTTCCTCTCTAATGTACGGTCACTGGTGAACAAAATGAATGAACTACGGCTTCGGATCACCAACAATAAGAGACTTATGAACTGCAATATCATGATTTTCACGGAAACATGGCTACACAGTGGAATACCCGACAATGCTATCGAGCTAGCCGGCCTACACATGCTCCGGGCAGACAGAGCAGCAGATGACTCCGGTAAGACCAGAGGTGGGGGAGTGTGCATTTATATTAACAAGGCTTGGTGCACGAACTTTGTCACTGTTGAGAGACACTGCTCAGCTAACCTGGAGTTTCTCATGGTTAAATGTAGACCTTTCTATCTGCCACGCGAGTTCACTTGTACCATCATAACAGCTACTTACATTTCTCCGGATGCTAATGCTAAGCTTGCTATGAAAGAACTGCATGCAGCTATTAGCAAACAACAAACTGCACACCCAGAGGCAGCATTTATTGTGGCGGGTGATTTTAACCACTCTAACCTCAAGACAGTGCTTCCTAAATTCTACCAGCATGTCTCCTGTCACACAAGAGGGGACAAAACATTGGACCATGTTTACACCAATATTGTGGGAGCCTACACAGCAACTCCCCTCCCCCACCTAGGTCAGTCTGATCACTTATCTTTGTTCCTCACCCCCAAGTATGTACTGCTCATCAACCGGGTGAAGCCATCAGTGAGGACCATCAAAGTGTGGCCAGAGGGGGTTGACTCTGTGCTCCAGGAAAAGTTTAGGAACACAGACTGGAGTATGTTCACCTCTCAGGCTACCTGTGGCTCCCACATAAGCATCGACTCTTACACCCACTCAGTCCTGGACCATATCAACACCACTACTGACAGTGTCACCACGGAAAGACAGATCACCACTTACCCAAATCAGAAGCCGTGGATGAACAGAGAAGTGCGGCTTCTGCTAAAGGCACGTAACAATGCCTTTAGATCTGGTGATGCACAGGCCTACAGTTCATCCAGGGCAGATCTGAAGAGGGGCATCAAGAAGGCCAAGCACAGCTACAAGCTGAAGGTGGAGGAACATTTTGGGGACTCTGACCCCCGACGCATGTGGCAGGGCATTCAAGCTATCTCTGATTATAAGCCCAGCAACTCCATACCTATAGCCATGACTGTGTCCTTTCTCAATGAGCTAAATGACTTCTATGCTCGTTTTGACAAGGACAATAATGAAAAGAACATCAATTTCCCACCCTGTGACGACCTCCACCACCTCACACTCACCCACACCGACATCTGTAATGCACTGAGTCATGTCAACGTACGTAAGGCTGCTGGGGGTATGCGCTGAGCAGCTGGCAGGGGTCTTCACAGACATCTTCAACCTGTCTCTGGCCCAGGCCATGGTACCAGCGTGCTTCAAGACCACTTCTATAGTACCAGTGCCGAAACATTCAACACCATCGTGCCTAAATGACTATCGCCCTGTGGCACTGACGCCCATAGTCATGAAGTGCTTTGAGCGACTGATCTTGGCACAGCTCAAAAAATGCCTGCCCCCTACACTGGACCCTCACCAGTTTGCCTACCGGAGCAACAGGAGTACAGAGGATGCGGTTTCTACAGCGCTGCACTATGTACTCTCACACCTGGATGACAAGAACACCTACGCAAGAATGCTGTTTGTTGACTTCAGCTCAGCATTCAACACAGTTATCCCCTCCAAGTTGATCACTAAACTTGGGGACCTGGGAATCAGTACCTCCACCTGCAACTGGATCATGGATTTTCTGACCAACAGACCCCAGCATGTTAGGTCAGGCCCCAACCGTTCTTCCGTCATCACACTCAACACTGGTGTACCACAGGGCTGTGTGCTCAGCCCATTCCTCTACTCCCTCTTTACCCATGACTGCAGGCCTATGTATGGATCCAATTCCATTATAAAGTTCGCAGATGACACCACGGTGATCGGACTCATCAGGGACAACAATGAGTCAGATTACAGGGCAGAGGTTGAGCACTTAGCTACTTGGTGCGCTGACAATAACCTGCTCCTTAACACCAGCAAAACCAAGGAGCTCATAGTGGACTACAGGAAGGAGAGGGGAGAGACACATGACCCCATCCATATCAATGGCATAGTTGTTGAACGTGTCCCCAGCTTCAAATTCCTGGGGACCCACATCTCGGAGGACCTGTCCTGGTCAGTTTACACCACCAGCCTGATCAAGAAGGCCCATCAGCTCCTCTTCTTCTTGAGGACACTGAAGAAGAACCATCTGTCAGCTGACATCCTGGGCAACTTCTACCGCTGCGTGATAGAGAGCATCCTGACTAACTGTGTCACAGTCTGGTATAGGAGCTGCTCTGTCGCTGACCGTAAGGCGCTGCAGCGGGTGGTGAAAACCGCCCAACGCATCACAGGGACTCCACTTCCAGTTATAGAGGACGTCTACAGGAAAAGATGTCTGCGCCGGGCACGCAGCATTCTTACGGACTCCAACCATCCTGCTCATGGACTGTTCCAGCTTCTCCCCTCCAGAAGGCGTTTCAGAAGCCTTCGGACTAGAACCAGCAGGTTTAGGAACAGTTTCTTTCCAACAGCTGTCACGTTATTGAACTTAGTTCCCCGCTGACTCTCTTACCATCATCTCTTACCATTCTCACCTGTACATAACTGCCCATCTAACTTATTGTACATTATTTGCACATAACAGTACTCTTAACTTTCTGCACTGCTGCATATATTTGCATATATTTGTTTAAATTGCACATACTGTCAATTACTGTATATACTGCACTGCTGTCCTTTACACTTCTGATTGGATGCTAAACTGTGTTTCGTTACCTTGTATTCATACATGTATAATGACAATAAAGTTGAATCTAATCTAATCTAATCTCGTCCACCCCCGGGGCCCGGCCACCAAGGAGATTTTTAACCACCTTGGCAACCTCAGCCCCTGTGATAGGCGAGTCATCCCCCTCGTCCACAAACCCTGCTTCCTCTGTGGAAGGCGTATCAGTGGGATTGAGGAGATCCCCGAAGTATTCCTTCCACCGCCCGACGATATCCCCAGTCGAAATCAACAGTGCCCCATCTGCACCATACACAGTGTGGACAGGGAGCTGCTTTCCTCTCCTGAGCCGCCGGACAGTTTGCCAGAATCTCTTCAAGGCTGACCGAAAGTCTTGTTCCATGGCCTCACCGAACTCCTTCCATACCCGGGTTTTTGCTTCAGCAACCACCCAAGCTCCAAGTGGAGAACATGGCCCATTCAGACTCCATGTCTCCAGACTCCCTCAGAATGTGGTTGAAGTTCTTCCGGAGGTTGGAGTTGAAGACCTCCCGGACAGGGGCCTCAGCCAGACATTCCCAGCATACCCTCACTATACGTTTGGGTCTACCAGGTCTGAATGGCATCGTCCCCTGCCATTGGATCCAACTCACCACCAGGTGGTGATCAGGTGACAGCTCTACACCTCTCTTTACCCGAGTGTCCAAGACATACGGTCACAGGTCTGATGACACGATAACAAAATCGATCATCGACCTGCGACCTAGGGTGTCCTGGTGCCAGGTGCACATATGGACACCCTTATGCTTGAACATGGTGTTCGCTATGGACAAACTGTGGTTAGCACAGAATGGTAAATAAATGGTAAATGGCATTCACTTATATAGCGCTTTTATTCTCATCTTTTGATTACCAAAGCGCTTTACAGATCCTGCTATCCACCCATTCACACACACATTCACACACTGAAGTCCAATAACTGAACACCACTCGGGTTCAGATTGGGAAGGCTGTTCCTCCCAATCATCCCCCTCCAGGTTTCACTGTCATTGCCCACGTGCGCATTGAAGTACCCCAGTAGGACAATGGAGTCTCCAAGAGGAGCAACCTCCAGAACCCCAGTCACAGACTCCAAAAAGGGTGGGTACTCTGAAACATCATTTGGTGCATAGGCACAAATGATGGTCAGGACCCGTTTCCCAATCCGAAGGCGCAGGGAAGCAACCCTTTCATCCACCGGGGAAAACTCCAATATAGAGGCAGCAAGGTGGGGGGATACAAGAATACCCACCCCTGCTTGTCGCCTCTCGCCCGGGGCAACTCCAGAAAAGGCCAAGCTCCAGCCCCTCTCCAGGAGACTGGTTCCGGAACCGGAGCTGTGTGTTGAGGTGAGGCCGACTATATCTAGCCGGTATCTCTCAACCTCGTACACCAGCTCAGGCTCCTTCCCCACCAGAGAGGTGACATTCCACGTACCAAAACCCAGTTTAGAAAGCTTGGGATCAGTCCGCCAAGGTCTCCGCCTTTGACCGCCACCTAATCCACATAGCACCGGACCCCCATGATCCCTCCTGCAGGTGGTGAGCCCACTGGAGGGCGGACCCATGTAACTCCTTCGGGCTGAGCCCGGCCGGGTCCCATGGGTGGAAACCCGGCCACCAGACGCTAGCCATCGAGCCCCTACCCCAGGCCTGGCCCCAGGGTGGGGCCCCGGCAACCCCATACCAGGCGGGGTACACTGAATCCTTGATATAGAATTTATCATGAGAGTCTGTTGGATCGTTCTTAATCTGGCCCTTCACCCAGGACCAGTTTGTCTTGGGTGACCCTATCAGAGGCAAATTGCCCCAGACAACATAGCTCCTGGGATCACTGGGGCACGCAAACCCCCCCACCACGATAAGGTGATGATCCATGAGGGGGTGACTATTTATAAAAGGTAGATAAGGTGATGATCCATGAAGATAAGGTGATGATCCATGAACGGTGACTATTTATAAAAATTATTTTAAATTTAAGCAGTGCTTTTTATCCTCTTCCTTCGCCAGTTTTGAAGTGGTTTTATTTGAGGTGGGTTGCTCTGACCCAGTGCTGTGCTCTGTCATCTACCGACCCCCCAAATATAATGAGGACTTTGTGAATGACTTTGCCGATTTTCTGGCTGAAATTATGCCAAAGTATGACCGAGTCCTTATCATTGGAGATTTTAATATCCATGTGTGCTGTCCAAATAAGCCACTGGTGAATGACTTTTTAAACCTTATTTATTCTTTTAACCTGGAAGTTTTTATCTGGTGGACCTACACATAAACACGGACACACATTAGACCTCGTTCTTTCATATGGTTTATCTGTGTTTAACTTGAAGATCTGTGACAGTGTTCTCTGATCATATGCTGATTTTATTTGATGCTGCCTTCTCATGTACCAAAGTTAAAACCTGCGCTCCTGTTGGCTGCTGTTGTATTTTTAACCCCTCCACTGCTTGTCAGTTTTCCACTACTTTTACCCAGTTCTGTGCTCCCCCGATTCAATTCTCTCTGATATGGAGAAGCTTAATTCCTGGTTTTATTCCTCCTGCCAAGCCATCCTGGATGCTGTGGCTCCATCAAAAATTAAGCAGCCCAGAGCCAAACTTGAGCCATGGTTAAATGACAGAACTTGGCCAGTCAGAAGGGAAGGCCACAAAGCTGAGCGCAGGTCCAATCGTGATAACCCACGTGTTATTCAAGACCACTGACTCTGTTCTTAATGCCTCACCGACTGTTGGTATAGAAGCATCTACTGAATTGTGCAATGACTTTTTGCATTTTTTCATTGGTAAGGTCACCACTATTAGGGCTCTCATCCCAGCTCCTGCCTCTGACCCCCCGTCTCTGTCCGTTGCTCTGCTGTCTTCAGTCAGTTTGAGCCTGTGACCCTGTTGCAATTAGAGGATGTGGTTGGTCATATTAAGCCCTCAGGATCCCCTTGTAATACTCTCCCTCCTTGCTTTTTTAAGAGGTTTAATCTAGCATAGGCCAGTCAGTTTTAACCATTTTAAACAACAGTTTGTCTTCTGGTGTGGTTCCTGCAAATTTTAAGCATGCAGTAGTGAAACCTTTTCTAAAGAAACCTGGTCTTGATCAAACTGTGTTGGCTAATTTTAGGTCTATTGCAAAGCTACATTTTCTCTCAAAAATATTGGAGAAAATAGTTTACCTTCAGTTAAAGGCTTTTTTGGATGAGAATGGTGTCCTGGAGGTGTTCCAATCTGGATTTAAAACCCTCCATAGCACAGAGTCAGTTTTGTTAAGGGTCTTTTAATGACATCCTCCTGGCACTGGATTCTGGTGATTTTGTGATTCTTGTCCTGCTTAACTTAACTGCCGCCTTTGATACAGTGGACCATGACATTTTAATATCCTGTCTACAGCATCTAGTGGGGATTTCTGGTACTGTATTGGAATGGTTTAGGTCCTGTTTGGCAGATAGAACCATGTCTGTAAGTCTGGCTGGTTTTGAATTGTCCTTGGCTTCCCTGTCATGTGGAGTCCCACAGGGCTCAATTTTAGGGCCCTTGCTTTTCTCTCTGTACTTACTTCTACTGGGTTCAATCCTTAGGAAGCTTGGTATCTCCTTCCACTGTTATGCTGATGACAGTCAGATTTATGTACCATTAAAGCTGAAGGAGGCCTTCTCAATTAAACCACTTCTTGCATGTCTTAATGACAAAGCTTGGATGGCTTAAAACTTTTTGAATTTTAATGAAAAGAAAACTGAAGGGGTGGTTTTTTTGACCCAGTGATGATGATGATGATGGGTTCCTGTGAGTGCCCCCTCCTCCCTACATTGACTTGGGCCCCTTGGCACAGTTTGTTAAGACAACTGGTACTAAGTTGGGTTTTAAGGTGGACAGTGATTTTAGATTAAACTGTCAAATTGGTGCAGTAGTCAAGTCCAGCTTTTTTTCATTTGAAGCAACTGGCAAAGGTTAAACCCATTCTTTTAAGGCAGCACTATGAAACAGTAATCCATGGCTTCATTACATCTCGGCTGGATGACTGTAACACACTTTATTTCGGAGTTAGCCAGTCTTCTCTCTCACGTCTCCAGTTGGTTCAAAATGTTGCTGCACATCTTTTAACTGGAACACATAAGAGGGACCACATTACACCCATTTTAGCTTCCCTCCATTGGTTGCTTGTACACTTTAAGGTTCATTTTAAAATTCTTTGATTTGTTTTTAAATTATTGAATGGCCTTGCCCCGCCTTACCTCTCTGGCCTCCTTCATCCTTACACCCCTGCTCGGTCTCTCAGGTCAGCTGATCAGCTGCTCCTGGAGATACCAAAATCGAAGAGGAAGCTCAGCGGGGATAGAGCTTTTTCTGTTGCTGCCCCTAAACTGTGGAACAATCTGCCTTTGTCCATTAGACAGGCCCCTTCACTGTCCAGTTTTAAAACTCATCTTAAAACCTACTTTTATTCTTTGGCTTTTGACCCAGTTTGAGACAATGATTTTACTTGTTTTGTTGCTTTTATTCTATGATTGCTATTTATTTGTGCTGTATTGTATTTTTTAGTTGTATTTTATTGTTTTTAGGTCTTAGATTTTTATGTACAGCACTTTGTGTCAGCTGTGGTTGCTTTAAAAGTGCTTTATAAATAAAGGTGGATTGGATTGGATAAAACTTTCCAAACCTTTTCCAGACTATTTGTGGCCAAATGAAACAACCAGGACATTAGCCCAGATCTGCTGTGGTCTGACCAGTGGAATAACATTTTAGATTTAGAGATAATTTCTAAACACACATTGTTAGTTCATCTGCTAGTGCTGTCATATGCTGAGCACGGTCTGGGGACTGTGCTCACGCTTTCAGTTTGTTCCAGTTATTTTTTGTACTTTTCCTATTTTGGTTTTATTATTGAATTTGAATATGATGTACTGGCCCCTTGTTATCTGAGGTTGCTTTTTGTTTCTATTTGTGTTGAGTTATTCGGTTATCTTAGTTTAGTTATTATAGCCTTGGTTATTTATGTCATGTGCCTAGGGCCAGCTTGTTGTGTATTATAAATCATATCACCTTGTGGTTATTTATGAGCTTTCTCCACCTTCATTTCTAGTTCTTCTCTGGCAATGGTTATATTAATTATAACTGTTATCTTGTCTCGGCCTTGGTGGGTTGTCATCATTCTTGGTTTATACCTGAATCTTGATTTATCATTCTCTCTGGTCTGTATGTGTGTATCTTCTGTTGGTGGTTTATTCCTTATTCCAGTATGTGCTCTTATTTTGACAGCGGGCTTTATTTACTTCCTGACTTATCCAGTTTCGTGGTTCTTCACAGCTGTCACTATTTTAGTTAATTATCCTCGCCTCCATTTCCCTAACCTGTTTATGGTTTTGGTAGTTTCTCTTGTGCTATTTAAGGGACGTTGCACAACAGTTCGACGCAGTGTACTTCACCCTATTATCCAGTGTGTGTCCCGCGCTATTATTGTTGCCTGCGTGTGCCCCACACTTCTCTGTATCTTCAGACGTACGTTCCACGTTTCCACATGCCTTCTCCTTTGGTTACTCCTGCTTGTAAGTTTTTTCGTCCTTTGTTACATTTTGTGTTTTTATCAAATCTTGCAAACTCACAGTTCCAGTGTTTGGGTCTTCATTCCTTCCCTGACGGGCCAGTTTATGACTGAAGGACGCTGCCACTGTTGACCCAGTGGACTGTGAGTTTGCTTTTTTGTTTTTTCCCTCCCACCTATTTTTTGTTTAAGTCCGTTTTTTGCTGAGATGCCAGCTAACACAGACTCAGCAGGTGGACATTAGTACCCTATGAGCCTGGGGTAGGAGATCTGCCAAGCGCTGATGGAAATTGATTTACTTATTTCTTCTGCTCTCATGTCTCTCACCCCCAAATCTGCGCTATGGTACCTGGGTCTCACGGAGGTGGCTGTGCACTGTCGTCCTCGGCTCACTGAGCATGCGGAGGGGATGACGAGGATTACTCTGGTGGCAGACCTGCAGCGGGAGAACCGCAGGATGGTGAGGAGTCCCACCAACAAGCCAAAATCTGTGCCAATGAGGAAGTGTCCCCTGGCTTCGGCATCTTGCTCACCTCGCCACGAGCCCGTGTCTCCGCCTCCTCACCAGACGACCTCCACAGACTCCAGAAGGGCTTCGTCTGGACCCACAGCAGCAGCAACCATCACACCACAGGAACCAAGACAAGTATCTTTTCATTTTTTAACACCTAAGAATGAATTGTATTGCCTTATTCCCGGAGGGTGGGCTGGGGGCTCAGCAGCAATTCTCCACTTTAGCTGAGCCCTCACCACCTGCTGCTGCAACAATTACCTTATCCTCACCTGCTTCTCCATTTTTCCTCAGTGCCCACCGATCCTGAGAGGGAGCCACTGGACGATGGAGGGGCCTGCGGTTCCGGAAAGTCCTGTTCCGGTTCCACAGTCACATCCTGGATGGGAGAGGAGCACCCCCTGTGTCCTGGAACCTAAGCCGACAAGTGAGTGTCCCTTCGTTTCGGCATCGCAGGATCCGGCGTCATCGGTGAGACGACCCCCAGCGTCAGCCGCTCCATCTGGGGTTCCACCTGCTTCAGCCATCATGTCTGGGGGTTGGTCAATGTCAGCCACCACATCTGGGGTTCTGCCGGCATTAGCTGCCACATCTGAGGTTCCACCAGCGTCAGCCGCCACGCCTGGAGTTCCACCAGCATCAGTTGCCAAGTCTGGGGTTCCACCTTCTTCATCCGCCATCATGCCTGCTGCTTGGGCCACCATAGATGATGAGATGAGATGAGATTCAACTTTATTGTCATTACACATGTATGAATACAAGGTAACGAAACGTGACTTGGCATTTGGGCACGCTCTGCAGAGCGCATCCAAGGCCGGGGCAGCCGCTAGGCGCCAGTCATACAGAAGAAAGAAAAACAAAAAAGAAAAAAAAAAGAGAAGGGATAATGACACAGTAGGCGGGAGAAAAAAACATGTTTATCAAATTTTCGTTCAGTAAGTGAGCGAAATTTTGATTGCAGGAAAAAAAAAACCTCAATGCACATTTAGCAGACAACAGAACCAAAGTCAGAGAGGATCAGTGAATGAATAGATGTAATTCAGTATAAGTGAATCAGTGTATTCGTGTATGTTGAATGCAGGTGGGTGTTTATCAGTTACTGGAGGCAACAAATCTCTCCCAGCCAAGATGTTATGTCTTAGTGTCTGAAACTCGGAAGCATGTCCTTGAGGCATGGCAGATGGAAATTTCCTGAGCCAGTCACATGTCCCTGAGTTCAGATTGTAGCACACCAGAATGTTTATGAAGAGAAGCACAATCTTCTGTTTTGTCTTAATCCAGGAGGAAAATAGTCAACAAGGCACCGAATTCAAGGTCTGATAACACAGATCACCGAGAGCATAGAATTTACAGCTCTTGCAATACTGTGTTCATAATTTCCATACGTAGGCTTTAAATCCATTCTTGGAGGGCACCAAAACTACTCCAGATGTTTCCCTTCTAAACATGGGAAGCATGTCCGGCAGAGTCCATCTCTCTACAGTGCATGCCAGATGGTAATTTCCATGTAATCTTGCCGTCAGTTAGTGCTCTCCCCCGTCTAGTCGAATTGTTGAAGAAGCAGCTACGCCGGGACCGCTTTGATTAGCTCTTCTAGTTAAATTTTCGATACACCAGGAAACTCCAGAGCCAATCAGCAGAAAATCCTGTGATCGTGCCAAACCAGATAGATGTTGTTTCCACATCATCAGTCGAATCATGCAGACACATGTGTTTCAATCCATGGGTCTCTCCATAGGGGCTCCCCCTGGCCCAAATTTATGTAAAAAGTTGTTAATTTTATTAAAGCCGCTCACCAAATCCATTTTTTCATTTGGATCAAGATTCAGCCAGAAGAACAGCGACGCAGACAAGACAGCAAGCTGGGATTCTCAGTTAGGGAGGGTGAAGGAGGGTGAAAGAGGGAGCTGAAGAAAAAGCGACAGTTCTCTCTGAAGGGCAGGAAGGAATAGCAGAGTCGCCAGAGTCTTGGATGGCAGTGGAGCTCGAGTCAAGACAAGTACTCTTTTCTGTCTCTACATTAGTAATTTTAGAGAAATCTTGTCTTGCTCGTGATGGGCAGAACCAGCTGCAGCTGCTAGCTGCTCTTGAGTTTTCCTCACCGGGCTCCATTGCTGCTAGTAACAGTGATCCAGTGTCTATCTCTTCCTCCCCGTCCGAGGTGACCGTGTCAGTGATGGAATCCCAGATGGATGGATTCGAGACTCCCCAGCCTGAGTCGCCGGAGTCCTGGATGGCGGTGGAGCGCTAGTTAAGGCAAGTCCTCTTTTTTGTCTTTACAATGCCAGTATTAGAGAGGTCTTGCTTTGCTCTTGGTGGGGAGAGCTAGTTGCAGCTGCCATCTGCTCCTGAGCTTTCCTCACCGGGCTCCACTGCTGCCGGTGAGTGTGACCCGGTGTTTGTTTCTTCTCCCTGTCTGAGTCCTCATCTGGGTTCGCTGCTGATCATCAGTCCTTGCCTGAGGTCACCGATGGTTGTCAGCCTCCGCCTGAGGTTGCCGAGGGTCGTTGGTCTTTGCCTGAGGTTGTCATGGGTCAAAAGCCTTTGCCTGAGACCATTGCAGGTCAACAACCTTCGCCGGAGGTCGCCAAAGATCAGCAGTCCCCCTCATCTGGTTTCCTTGCTGGCCAGCCATCTTCGCCGCCGGGTTTCTTTGCTGGTCAGCCATCCTCTTCATCTGGTTTCCCCGCTGATCAGCCGTCTTCGCTGCATGGTTTGCTAGCTGATCAGCCATCTTCTTCATCTGATTTCCCCGCTGATCAGTCATCTTCCTCGCTTGGTTTCCTCACTGGTCAGCCGTTCTCTTCGTCTGGTTTCCCTGCTGATCAGCTGTCTTCATCGTCTGGTTTCCTAGTTGATCAGCCATCTTCTTCATCTGATTTTCCCACTGATCAGTCATCTTCCTCGCTTGGTTTACTCGCTTGTCAGCCGTTCTCTTCATTTGGTTTCCCCACTGATTAGTCATCTCCTTTGTCTTGTTTCCTCACTGGTCAGTCATCGTCATCGTCTGGTTACCATGCCTCAGCCCTCTGGGTGGCTCAGAGACTCCGGGAGGCCACCTGACACATTCCAACTCGTGACCTGGTGGTCCTGGGATTCCAGCAGGCCACCTGAACTGCCTTTTCCTCTCAACCGGTGGTACAGGCATTTCGATAGGCCACCCGATCTGTCTTGTTTTGTTCCCTGTTTAGCGAGAAAATTGTTTAGACCCACCTGGCATGTTTTCCCCCACAGCCCTCCCCAGTGGAGTGATTTTTCTGTTCTTGTTAGGGGGGGGGGGGTTGTTTGGTGTATTTTTTCCCTTTTCTTTTTTGATGTTTCGTTGGGTTGTCTGGAATCCACCTCTTGGAGGGGGGTTCTGTCATATGCTGAGCACAGAGTGGGGACTGTACTCACGCTTTCAGTTTGTTCCAGTTATTTTTTGTACTTTTCCTATTTTGGTTTTATTATTGAATTTGAATATGATGTACTGGTCCCTTGTTATCTGAGGTTGCTTTTTGTTTCTATTTGTGTTGAGTTATTTGGTTATCTTAGTTTAGTTATTATAGCCTTGGTTATTTATTTAATGTGCCTAGGACCATTTTGTTGTGTATTATAAATCATATTATCTTGTGGTTGTTTATGAGCCTTCTCCACCTTTATTTCTAGTTCTTCTCTGGTAATGCTTATATTAATTATAATTGTTATATTGTCCCAGCCCTAGCGGGTTGTCATCATTCTTGGTTTATACCTGAATCTTGATTTATCATTCTCTCCGGTCTGTACATGTGTATCTTCTGTTTATGGTTTATTCCGGTATATGCTCTTATTTTGACAGCGGGCTTTATTTACTTCCTGACTTATCCAGTTTTGCGGTTCTTCACAGCTGTCACTATTTTAGTTAATTATCCTCGCCTCCATTTCCCTCACCTGTTTATGGTTTAGGTAATTTCTCTTGTGCTATTTAAGGGATGTTGTGCTGCAGTTTGACGCAGTGTCCTTCACCCTGTTATACAGCATGTCCATCCATCTATCCATATTCTACTGCTTTTCCGGAGGACCGGGTCGCGGAGGCAGCAGCCCAAGAAGAGAAGCCCAGACTTCCCTCTCCCCAGCCACCTGCTCCAGCTCTTCAGAGAGGATATCAAGGCTTTCCCAGACCAGCTGGGAGACATAGTCTCTCCAGCGAGTCCTGGGTCTACCCCGGGGTCTCCTCCCGGAGGGATGTGCCAAAAACACTTCAAGTGGGAGGCATCCAGGAGGCATCCTGATCAGATGCCCATACCAATTCAGCTGGATCCTTTCAATGTGGAGGAGCAGTGGAGGAGCCTCTCTCGGATGACTGAGCTCCTCACCCTATCTCTGAGGATGAGTCCAGCAATCCTTCAAAGAAAGCTCATTTCAGCCACTTGTATCTGTGATCTCGTTCTTTCGGTCATTACCCAAAGCTCATGACCATAGGTGAGGGTAGGAATGTAGACTGACTGGTAAATTGACAGCTTTGCCTTAGAGCTTAGCTCTCTCTTCACCACAACAGACTGGTACAATGTCCGCATCACTGCAGATGCTGCGCCGATCTGTCTGTCAATCTCTCATGCCATCCTCCCTCACTTGTGAATAAGACCCCAAGATACTTAAACTCCTCTACTTGGGGCAGGAGCTTGTCCCCATCCCGGAGAGGACAAGCCACCTTTTTCTGGCTGAGGACCATGGACTTGGACTTGGAGGTACTTCTTCTCTCTCCTGGCCACTTCACACTCAGTGGCAAACTGTCCCAGTAAGACCTGTAGGTCATTGCTGGATGAAGCCAGCAGGACAACATCATCTATCCAAATGTGTCTTAGGGATGTGTGAATGGCTGTCGGGGTGGGGGTGTGTGAGTGTGTTTTTAAATTATGTTCTTTTTACAATACGGATGTCTAGAGAAACGCAATTTCATCTTGCTTGCACTACACATGTATGCATAGCATCATGACAATAAAGGTAGATTGTTTTATGCAGATCAATCAATCAATCAGAGATGAGATCCTGTGGTCACCAAGCATGACACCCTCCATTCCCTGGCTGCACCTAGAAATCCTATCTATAAAAACTATGAACAGGATTGGTGACAAAGGGCAGCCCTGGCGGAGTCCAACTCTCACTGGGAATGATTCTGATCGAGTGTTGGCAATATGAACCAAACTCTCACAACGGTTTTACCGAGTCTGAATAGCTCGTAATAACAAGCCTGATACCCCATACTCCTGAAGCACCTCCCACATAAAACCACGAGGAACGCAGTCGAATGCCTTCTCCAAGTCCACAAAACACATGTAAACTGGTTGGGCAAACTCCCACGAACCCTCAAGAATTCTGGGGAGGGTAAAGAGCTGGTCCAATGTGCCACGGCCAGGACGAAAACCACATTGGTCCTCCTGAATCCAAGGTTCGATAAACGGCCGGACTCTCCTCTCCAGTACCTTGGCATAGACCTTCCCAGGGAGGCTGAGGAGTGTGAACCCACTAAAGTTGGAGCACACCCTCCCGTCCATTTTTTTGAAGAGAGGAACCACCACCCCCGTTTGCCACGCCAAAGGCACTGCCCCTGACCTCCACACAATGTTGCAGAGGTATGTCAACCATGACAGCCCGACAACATCCAGGGCCTTGAGGTACTCAGGGCTAATCTCGTCCACCCCCCGGGCCTGGCCACCAAAGAGATTTTAACCACTTTAGCGACCTCAGCCCCTGTGATAAGCGAGTTGTACCCCTTGTCCACAAGCCCAGCTTCCTCTGTGGAAGGTGTGTCAGTGGGAATGAGGAGATCCTCAAAGTATTCCTTCCACCGTCCAATGATATCCTCAGTTGAAGTCAGCAATGCCCCTTCCGCACCATACACAGTGTGGACAGGGAGCTGCTTCCCTCTCCTGAGCCGCCGGACAGTTTGCCAGAATCTCTTCGAGGCCGACCGAAAGCTCTTGTTCCATGACCTCACCAAACTCCTCCCATATGCGCGTTTTTGCTTCAGCAACCACCCGAGCTGCACTCCACTTGGCCTGCCGGTACACCTCAGCTGCTTCGGGAGTCCCACAAGCCAACCAATAGGATAGGACTCCTTCTTCAGATTAATGGCCCCCCTCACCACTGGCGTCCACCACTTGGTTTGGGGGTTGCTACCACGAGATGCCCTGACGACCTTGCAGCCGCAACTCTGGGCAGCCGCTTCAACAACGGAGGTGGAGAACATGGCCTATTCAGAATCCATGTCTCCAGACTCCCTCAGAATGTGGTTGAAGTTCTTCCGGACGTGGGAATTGAAGCCCTCCCGGACAGGGGCCTCAGCCAGACATTCCCAGCACACCCTCATTATATGTTTGGGTCTACCAGGTCTGAATGGCATCCTCCCCTGCCATCAGATCCAACTCACCACCAGGTGGTGATCAGGTGACAGCTCTGCACCTGTCTTTACCAGAGTGTCCAAGACATACGGTCGCAGGTCTGATGACACAATAGCAAAATCGATCATTGACCTACGACCTAGGGTGTCCTGGTGCCAAGTGCACATATGGACACCCTTATGCTTGAACATGGTGTTCATTATGGACCAACTGTGGTTAGCACAGAAGTCCAATAACTGAACACCACTTGGGTTCAGATCGGGCAGGCCATTCCTCTCAATCACCCCCCTCCAGGTTTCACTGTCGTTGCCCACGTGCACATTGAAGTCCCCCAGTAGGACAATAGAGTCTCCAAGAGAAGCACTCTCCAGCATCCAAGTCAGAGACTCCAAAAAGGGTGGGTACTCTGAACGATCATTTGGTGCATAGGCACAAATGATGGTCAGGACCTGTTTCCCAACCCGAAGGTACAGTTAAACAACCCTTTCGTCCACCAGGGAAAACTCCAATATAGAGGCAGCAAGGTGCGGGGATGCAAGAATACCCACCCCTGCTCGTCGCCTCTCACTCGGGGCAACTCCAGAGTAGGCCAAGCTCCAGACCCTCTCCAGGAGACTGGTTCTGGACCTGGAGCTGTGTGTTGAGGTGAGGCCGACTATATCTAGCCGGTATCTCTCAACCTCATGAACCAGCTCAGGCTCCTTCCCCACCAGAGAGGTGACATTCCATGCCCCAAAATCCAGTTTAGGAAGCTTGGGATCAGAATGCCAAGGTCTCCGCCTTTGACCGCCACCTAATCCACATAGCACCGGACCCCCATAGCCCTTCCTGCAGGTGGTGAGCTGACTGGAGGGTGGACCCATGTAACTCCTTTGGGCTTTGCCCGGCCGGGTCCCATGGGCAGAAATCTGGCCACCAGATGTGAGCCATCGAGCCCCTCCCCCAGGCCTGGCTCCAGGGTGGGGCCCTGGTAACCCCATACCAGGCGGAGTACACTGAATCCTTGTTCTAGCATTCATCATGAGAGTCTGTTGGATCGTTCTTAGTCTGGCCCTTCACCCAGGACCAGATTGTCTTGGGTGACCCTATCAGAGGCAAATTGCCCCAAACAACATAGCTCCTGGGATCACTAGGGCACGCAAAACCCCACCATGATAAGGTGACGATCCAGCGTGTGTCCCACGCTATTATTGTTACCTGCATGTGCCCCACGCTTCTCTATATCTTCAGACATGCATTCCACGTCTCCTCGTCTGACATTTCCACACGCCTTTTCCTTTGGTTACTCCTGCTTGTAAGTTATCTCGTCCTTTGTTATATTTTGTGTTTTTATTAAACCTTGAAAACTCACAACTCCAGGGTTTGGGTCTTCGTTCCTGGCCTGACGGGCCAGTTTATGACAAGTGCTGCCAGTAATGGAACGTGTGTAACTGACTCTCTTCATACCAGTTACCAGACTATACTCAGTGTCCGCTAAGTATCTAAACCAGGAAAATCACACAATAAAAGACTGTGAGGTAGAAGGGTCCTCTGAAAACAACATGGCCTCGATTAAAATCAATTAAAGACTGTAATCGGACAACAATGGCATATTACCAAAACATTTGGTAATGGGATGTGAACATAATTTCCAGAATTTAGGGTCAAACAATAAAATGAGAATACAGTGGTGTGAAAAAGTGTTTGCTCCCTTCCTGATTTCTCACTTTTTTGTATGTTTGTCACACTTAAATGTTTCAGATCATCAAACAAATTTAAATATTAGACAAAGATAACACAAGTAAACACAAAATGCAGTTTTTAAATGAAGATGTTTATTATTAAGGGTAAAAAAAAAATGGCCCTGTGTGAAAAGTGACACCTCTCCCCGACCTTTAAAACATAAATTAACTGTGCTCTATCACATCTCTGGAAAGCTGAGTTCAATTTCTCTTGCCACACCCAGGCCTGATTACTTCCACCTGTTCTCAACCAAGAAATCACTTAAATAGGACCTGCCTGACAAAGTGAAGGAGACCAAAAGATCCTCAAAAGCTAGACATCATGCTGCGATCCAATGAAATTCAGGTACAAATGAGAAACAAAGTAATTGATATCTATCAGTCTGGAAAAGGTTATAAAGCCCTTTCTAAAGCTTTGGGACTCCAGTGAACCACAGTGAAAGCCATTATCCACAAATGGCAAAAACATGGAACAGTGGTGAACCTTCCTAGGAGTGGGTGGCCGACCAAAATTACCCCAAGAGTGCAGCCACGACTCATCCAAGAGGTCACAAAAGACCCCACAACAACATCCAAAGAACTGCAGGCCTCACTTGCCTCAGTTAAGGTCAATGTTCATGACTCCACTATAAGAAAGAGACTGGGCAAAAATAGCCTGCATGGCAGAGTTCCAAGATGAAAACCACTGCTGAGCAAAAAGAACATAAAGGCTCATCTCAGTTTTGCCAGAAAACATCTTGATGATCCCCAAGACTTTTGGGAAAATACTTTGTAGACTGACAAGACAAAAGTTGAACTTTTTGGAAGGTATGTGTCCCATTACATCCGGCGTAAAAGTAACACAGCATTTCAGAAAAGGAACATCATTCCAACAGTAAAATATGGTGGTGGTAGAGTGATGGTCTAGGACTGTTTTGCTGTTTCAGGACCTGGAAGACTTGCTGTGGTAAATGGAACATTGAATTCTGCTGTCTACCAAAAAATCCTGAAGGAGAATGTCTGGCCATCTGTTTGTGAACTCAAGCTGAAGTGCACTTGGATTCTGCAGCAGGACAATGATCCAAAACACACCAGCAAGTCCACCTCTGAATTGCTTAAGAAAAGCAAAATGAAGACTTTGGAGTGGCCTAGTCAAAGTCCTGACCTGAATCCAAATGAGATGCTGTGGCATGACCTTAAAAAGGTGGTTCATGCTCGAAAACCCTCCAATGTGTCTGAATTACAACAATTCTGCAAAGATGAGTGGGCCAAAATTCCTCCGCAGTTCTGTAAAAAACTCATTGCCAGTTATCGCAAATGCTTGATGCAGTTATTGCTGTTAAGGCTGGCCCAACCAGTTATTAGGTTTAGGGGACAATCACTTTTTCACACAAGGCCATGTAGGTTTGGATTTTTTTTTATCCTTAATAGTAAACACCTTCATTTAAAAACTGTGTTTTGTGTTTACTTGTGTTATCTTTGTCTAATATTTAAATTTGTTTGATGGAGTTTGCATGTTTTCCTAGTGTCTGCGTGGGTTTACTCCAGGATTTCTCCGGTTTCCTCCCACATGCCAAAAACATGCAAGTTAGGTTAATTGGCTTCAAACTGGGGATTCTAAATTGTCCTTAGGTATGACTGTGAGAGTGAATGGTTGTCTGTCTGTCTGTGATGGCCCTGCGATGGACTGGCAATCTGTCCAGGGTGTACCCTGCCTCTCACCCAAAGATGCTGGGATAGGCTCCAGCCCCCCACCCCCACCCCCACCGCGCAACCCGAAAAGGATTAAGCGGAAGAAGATTGATGGATGGATGGATCTGAAACATTTAAGTGAGACAAACATACAAGAAAATGAGAAATCAGGAGGGGGCAAACACTTTTTCACACCACTGTACTGTGAACACTTTACCAAGAAAATAATTTATGCAAATAGGTTGTTTCTCTTTTGTCTCTAAGGCCTCACAAACTGCTGAGGCAAAGTCAAACAGAAAGAAAGAGACTGATTAAATATTTACAGCCACCTACACTAATTAACAGAGGGCTTTAATAATTGTACCACTTGGGAGTGCTTTTACCTCGGGATTATCTCTTATTTTCTATTACACATTTCCCCTGTCATTTATACATTTTTCTGAGCAGGACTTGGAAAGTTGCCTCTCGATATGAATACTGTTTAAATAAGTTACATCTACAGATATTAGGTGGTGGGCCAAGTGCGTTTTCTGTGTCATTGATCGATCCGCATCTGCAGAGTACGCCATTTTTTAAATATAGTCTTGTGGAGGTAAAAGATCAGGCATGATGCGACGAGCTGGAAGGTTGCAGAGTTTTATTTTCCTCCAACATAATAAGACGCACTTTGTAGCTCTGTGTGTTACTGTCTGCTGAGGCATGTATAGCAAGCTCTTTTATCCATGTTATACAAACAGAGAGAGAATGCATGGCACGTTAGCATAGTGATATACATATCAGTCAATACCTATTATTAGCATGACCAACTGGCGCCCAGACGTCCTCTCCCTAATCCAGGGATGTATAAACAATAGTCCATTGTTCTGGTTGTCCCCCAGGGGCTCTCTGTCCGTATGTGAATTGTCCTCTATATGTAAATGGTCCTCTGCTTCCTCCAGACCTGCTGAGTGTGAGGAATGTCTGTGTAGAGTGTGGTGGGTCACCACAGGGCTCCCCCCAGAACACTAAGAAGGGGCAGTGACTGCCCGGTCGTTTGGGCACCAGCTCCAGTAGAACTGTCCTGCTGTAGAGGAGTGTCGGAGGGCATGTCAGTCCGTGGGGGGGACGGGGGAGTGGTGGAAAAGACAGTGTGCTCCGCATCGGGTCCCAGCACGTTGAATGGCCGTGGATCGTGGGCGCACGGGGCCGGTGCGTGTTGTGCGTAATGGAACCAACCGGCGATCAGCCGGTTTTAGGGAGTGGGGTGCGTGAAGTGCGCTGTGGAGGAGGAGGGGGAGGGGGGTGGCAGTAAGTGAGTGTCGGCCCAGGATGTCAAAGGTGCCTGGGCCGCGCAAAAATTGCATGTGGATCCGCCATGGCGAGGGACTTTCCTGGTAAACCAGGGGCGGTGATCCGCAGCGGCTGTGAAAAAAAAAAAAAAAGTCTCTGACTCCTCTTGCGGCTCGGTCCAGCGAGGATGTGGAGAAGACAAACAGCCAAATTCCCCGAGGATGCGTAGCGGCTGTGAAACAACTGCAGCTGTGTGAGGGACTTGGCGGTGTGGCTTTAGGTGCGGACGCAGCCCTAAAGCCATCAGGGACAGCAATCGGCTATACTCCCATTGTGCGCTGTGGCTGAGAAACCCATACAAAGTCCTGTGTGCGGGCTGCACGTCTGCTTCAGGAGCGTGAGCAGCCCTGAAGGTTCCGAGGAAGGTGATCGGCCGTGTTTCTTGGGCATGTGCAGCAGCAGAGGACGCTGTTTCAGTCTGTGGAGCCGGTTTGTCCCTGTGCGTGGCGCGTGCTTGGCACAGTGACCACATAGCTGGCAGTTGCACTGTCCTCGTAATTCAGCGGTGTGCGTGTGGGGCTTCTGTGCGAGGGAGGTCCGCTGTTGGGAGTTGAGTCAGAGTTGGGGAGCTTGGTGGAAATCAACGCAGACGGTGCTGATGATTGTCCTCGTTCAGGCTGCTTCCTTCGTTTTGCTCGTGTCGCTGTTCATGGTGCGTGTCGGTCCCAGCACTGCCTGCTCCGGGGAGCGCGCTCCGGTGAGGATGAAGAGGTTGCAGGCATTCTCTGGTCCTCCGGAACCCACAGCGCGGTGAGAGGGAACAGACGGTCATTCTCTCTCGTCAGGTCACCAGTGTGGAGGGATTCGATCAGGCGAGGGATGCACCATGACACGTGCTGGGGATTCCCTTCCGGGTCATCTCCGGGGTGTTTGCCTCGTGTTCCATTATTCGTCAAGGGTCACCAGTGTGGAGGTAAAAGATCAGGCGAGGGGCGCACCTTAACACGTCGGGGTCACCAGTGTGGAGGTAAAAGATCAGGTGAGATGCAACGAGCTGGAAGGTTGCAAAGTTTTATTTCCTCCAACATCATAACATCATGAGATGCACTTTGTAGCTCTGTGCACTACTGTCTGCTGAGGCATGTATAGCGAGCTCTTTTATCCATGTTATACAAACAGAGAGAGAATGCATGGCAAATTAGCATAGTGATATATATATATCAGTCAATACCTATTATTAGCATGACCAACTGGCGCCCGGACATCCTCTCCCTAATCCAGGGATGTATAAACAATAGTCCATTGTTCTGGTTGTCCCCCAGGGGCTCTGTGTCTGTATGTGAATTGTCCTCTGTATGTAAATGGTTCTCTGCTTCCTCCAGACCTGCTGAGTGTGAAGAATGTCCATGTAGAGTGTGGTGGGTCACCACAGGCTTCTCTATTTTTAATAAATCTGAGAAAATTTGTTGGCAGCCTCAGTTTGCCCCAATTTTTAATAAACTTACATTTTTATTGTCAGTCCTCTCCGGCATCTCTCAGAACAGCTTTAGCTGACGAACCAATCTGGTCGCGGTGCGTGACCGCATACACCAATCAAGTTCAACTTAATCAGGACCCCCCCCCCCCCAGAGTAAAAAAAAAAAAATCAAAATGCAGCGGGTCTGACATGAATATTAATTTTCAAGAATTTAACTAGCTTACAAAAAACCCTAACCTGCCAACAAACAGATTCATTTTTTAAAAAATATGAGTTAGCCTATCTGTGAAACTCAGCTACTCTCTAGATGGGGATTGATCATCTCAAAAACTAAAGCAGACAGAGCCACTCGGCCCACCACCTACGTATATATTAAAAAATGCTTGGTGTGTGTGTGTGTGTGTGTGTGTGTGTGTGTGTGTGTGTGTGTGTGTGTGTGTGTGTGTGTGTGCACGCGTTTCATGACAAAAGTCAACAGTAGCCTTAAAAATTTTGATTCTACTTTTTTAGTACATGCTTTGTATATGCTGTCCCTCATTTAAAAAAAATCTAGTTGAGAAGTCATTATATATGAATTTAATTTAATTCTTCTCGTTGATATGCTGTGATTCTTGCTTTTTTTATTTGAATAAGCATAAATAAAACAAATCACATTCTACTGTAACCCACTTGAAAGCATATGTGTATTAAATGGGTAAACATTATTTTAAAAATTTCACTTAAAATACATCAACTTTTGACCAGGCGAATGTCACTTCCACCGCAGCCTGAGAGGGTTTGACAGACTAACTCTGACTACCTAGCCAAGCTAATGCTAATGGTCTGATCTACTGACTACCATGGTGAAAATATAGGAAATTAAGCCAGAATGATGTGAGATATATTATCAGTTGTGGATTAATGAACCAGGCAGGATCAGGAATGTGTAGCAAGGTGACTGGAATTCAAAGAAAATACCAGTACGTTAACTCCATATTAGCACTGTCAGAGTATGGATTTAGATGTTCACAGGGTTACTCCCAGTGTCACTGAAATGGATGGAGATTTCGTAGGGAGCACAGTATCATTCCAATGAAGTCCAGATCTCACATCGTAACTGCAGTCAAATCAAAACCACTTTGTTTAGTGAGAGGTACTGAGACCAAGGCAAACTCAAACATACAGTAAGTGAAAGGGTTGTGTATTTTTTTCAGACATTCACCATTAATAGCCAAAATAGAAACCCAAATAGATGCACAAAAGTATAAATAATAAGCATGAATACGTTAAATTTTCATCTCATGTCCCATCTGATGCATCAGACAAGATGAATCACTGTCACCCAATATACCACGCAAGATTTTATTGTGGAGAATAAGCTCAGGATCACATCATGTTGATATTAAAATAAGGTTTACCTATTAATCATTTTGAATAATTGCTACCACTAACCAATCTTCTAAATTCCAAATAATCTCCTTGGGACATTTTTGCAAAAAGGAGACAAGCCTTTACAGATTTGGCCTTGATAGAGCAGCCTCCAATCATCCCTGGAGGTCATGGATATAAATCTTTCTTCTTTTGCTGAGTGGTGACTCGGAGTCTGTCAGCTCATCCATGAATTAATCAAATCTTTAGAGAAGGACAAAACAGGCTGAAAAAGAGGAAGGAGGAAAGAAGTCATGGGTGACTAAAGAGGAAAACTGAAAAAAATCTGTACATGTGTCAGTGTTTCTGGGAGGTAAGAAGAGGCAGAAAGAGTTGGGTAAAAAAGATTGATAAGATGCAGACCCATCTGGGAATCACTGTGAGTTTGGAGAACATTTAGGCTATTGTAGGAGCAGTGGCAATTTTAACAAATTTTTTGCAAAAATTTTCCCCCCATGGATCGCCATCTTATCGTGGTGGGGATTTGTGTGCCCTAGTAATCCCAGGCGCTATGTTGGTTGGGGTAATTTGCCTCTGGTTGGGTCTCCCAAGACAAACTGGTCCTGGGTGAAGGGCCAGACTAAGACCAACAGATTCCCATGATGACCAAAAAAATCAAGGATTCAGTGTACTCTGCCCGGTATGGGGTTACCGGGACCCCGCCCTACAGCCAGGCCTGGGGGATGTGCTCAATGGCTACCGCCTGGCGGCCGGGCTTCTGCCCATGGGACACAGACGGGCTCAGCCCAAAGGAGATACATGGGTCCACCATCCAGTGGGCCCACCACCTGCAGCAGGGACCATGGGAGTCCGGTGAAATGCGGACCAGGTGACGATCAAAGGCAGAGACCTTGGCGACCTGATTTCCGGCTTTCAAAACTGTGTTTTGGAACATGGAACGTTACCTCTTTGGTGGGGAAGGAGCCTGAGCTGGTGCACGAGGTTGAGAGATACCTAGATATAGTTGGGCTCACCTCAATGCACAGCTCTGGTTCTGGAACCAGTTTACTGGAGAGGGTCTGGAGCTTGGCCTACTCTGGAGTTGCCCCAGGAGAGAAGCAATGAGCAGGGGTGGGTATTCTTGTAACCCCCCACCTTGCTGCCTCAACATTGGAATTATTCCCGGTGGATGAAAGAGTAGTTTCCCTGCGCCTTTGGGTTGGGAAACAGGTCCTGACCATCATTTGTGCCTATGCACCAAATGATGTTTCAGAGTACCCACCCTTTTTGGAGTCTCTGACTGGGGTGCTGGAGGGTGCTCCTCTTGGAGACTCTATTGTATTACTGGGGGACTTCAATGTGCATGTGGGCACCAACAGTGATACCTGGAGGGGTGTAATTGATAGGAATGGCCTGCCCAATCTGAACCCGAGTGGTGATCAGTTATTGGACTTCTGTGCTAACCACAGTTTGTATATAACAAACATGATGTTCAAGCATGAGGGCGTCCATATGTGCACCTGGCACCAGGAGACCCTAGGTCGCAGGTCAATGATTGATTTTGTTATTGTGTCATCAGACCTGCGACCATATGTCTTGGACAGCCGGGTAAAGAGAGGTGCAGAGCTGTCAACTGATCACCACCTAGTGATGCGTTGGATCTGATTACAGGGGTGTATGCTACTCAGATCTGGAAGACCTAAACATGTAGTGAGAATGTGCTGGGACATTCTCACTACATGTGCTGGGAGTTTAAGACCTCCCTGTCCAGGAAGTCTTAAACTCCCACTTCCGGAAGAACTCGGAAGAACTTCAACCACATTCTGAGGGAGTCTGGAGACGTGGAGTCTGAATGGGCCATGTTCTTCACCTCCACTGCTGAAGCAGCTGCCCAGAGCTGTGGTCACAGGGTCGTTGGTGCATCTCGTTTTTGCAACCCCCGAACCAAGTGGTGGACACCAGTGGTGAGGGAGGCCATCAAGCTGAAGAATGAGTTCTATCAAGCTTGGTTGGCTTGTGGGACTCCCAAAGCAGCTGAGGTGTACCAGCAGACCAAGCGGAGTGCAGCTCGGGTGGTTGCTGAAGCAAAAACTTGGGTGTGGGAGGAGTTCGGTGAGGCAATGGAACAAGACGTTCGGTCGGCCTTGAAGAGATTCTGACAAACTGTCCGGCGGCTCAGCGGGGGAAAGCAGCTCCCTGTCCACACTGTATATGGTGCGGCTGGGACACTGCTGAGTTTAACTGGGGACATCGTCGGGCGATGGAATGCATACTTTAAGGATCTCCTCAATCCCACTGACACACCTTCCACAGGAGAAGCAGGGCTTGAGGACAAGGAGAGCAACTCACCCATCACAGGGGCTGAGGTTGCCAAAGTGGTTAAAAAACTCTTTGGTGGCTGGGCTCCGGGGTGGATGAGATTCCCCGAGTACCTCAAGGCCCTGGATGTCGTTGGGCTGTCATGGTTGACACGCCTCTGCAATATTGGGTGGAGGTCAGGGACAGTACCTTTAACATGGCAAACCGGGGTGGTGGTTCCTCTTTTTAAAAAGGGAGACCAGAGGGTACGTTCCAACTTTAAGGGAATCACACTTCTCAGCCTCCCTGGGAAGGTCTATCCCAGGGTACTGGAGAGGAGAGTCCGACTGCTGGTCAAACCTTGGATCGAGGAGCAGCAATCTTGTTTTTGACCTGATTTCCCTGGTTTTTGGCCTGATTCCTTGAGGATTTTTGAGAATCCTCGAGAGATCGTGGGGGTTTGCCCAACCAGTCCACATGTGTTTTGTGGACTTGAAGAAAGTATTCAACCATGTCACTCATGGTTTCTTGTTGGGAGGGTGGGGTGGGGCTGTGGAAGGATGGGGTATCGGGCACGTTGTTATGAGCTATCCGGTCCCTATACGACCATTGCAAGAGTTTGGTTCGTATTGCTAACACCCAGTCAAACTCATTTCCAGTGAGAGTTGAACTCCGCCAGGGCTGCCCTTTGTCACTGATCCTGTTCATAATTTTTATGGCTAGGTGTCATAATTTCAAAAACCCATGTGCAGGAGGATTTTGTGTGACTTTATTAACAAAAGGTGAACAAACAGTCCAAAAACAAACAGATGAATAATGCGGGACAAACATGGGTGACTACCAGGACGCTCAACAGCACACAGGTGAGTATACATGAAGCAGCAAAACTATACAGCATCAGGCGTGACTGATGCTGAACCAAACAAAGAGAATACCTTAGAGCCCCAGACGTGACTGGGCAGCAAAAGGAAGCAAAGTATACTCACAGGGCTGGAGCTGTCCAAGTCAATCCCAGGTTAGCCCTGGCAAAACACAAAGGCATGCAGCATGAACAGCGGTACGACGCAGCACAAACAAACTGTTCAACACACAGTGCAAACAATGATCCAGAAACCACAAGTGGGAGGACAGAGCTTAAATAACAAGGCACATAATGATCAGAGTGATTGCTGGTGTGATAGAGTGTGTGGGCTGACTGAGTGGAAACAGGTGTGTGAGTGCATGAATGTAGGAATGAGTGGGTGTGTGTAGGGCTGAGTTGAGTGCAGATGCGAATGAATGTGTGCATGTGTGTGCGTGAGTGTGGGTGTGTGAATCTGAGCAGGCAGAGGAACAGACAATGACAAATTGGAATCACCTGTCAGCACTTGACAGGAGAGGAGGGCCCACACGGCTGAACAAGGAAACAAAATATGGAACCCAAAAGGTAACAGAAAACACAGAACATAAAGGAACAGAAAAATGCCATGAAACTTCTGAGAGAGAAGAAGAGGATCTTCAGGTCGGGGAACAGGAAGATGCTGAAGTCCGTACAGAGGGAGCTGAGGAGAAAGATCAGAGAAGGCAAGGACAGCTTCAGGAAGAAGATGGAGGACAAGCTGCAACAGAGCGACATCAGCGGGGTCCGGAGAATCCTTAAAACCATCTCTGGGCTCCAGAATACCTCCCCCCAGGCCACGAGAGGCAGGGAGTGGGCGAATAATCTGAATCTGTTTTTCAATAGGTTTGACCAACCGCCCTCCCCCCTGACTGCACCACTGCTGCCTCTAAAGACATCAAGTCCTGCTGCCCACTCCCCACTCCACCAACACCCCCCCACTCCCAACACAGCCCCCCAACATGACCCTCACTAAGACCCAGGTGAGGACGGAGCTGAGGAAGATCAAGGCGAGGAAGGCGTCGGGACTGGACGGCATCAGCGCAAAGCTCCTCAAGTCCTGTGCAGACCAGCTGTGTGGGATTGTGGAGTACATCTTCAATCTGAGCCTGAAGCTGGGGAGGGTACCACAGCTGTGGAAAACATCTTGGGTGGTATCTGTACCAAAGACTTCCCACCCCAAAGATCTGAACAGCTACAGACCAGTGGCCTTGACGTCCCACATGATGAAGACCCTGGAGAGACTGCTCCTTGCTCACCTCTGCCCCCTGGTGGGACCAGCGATGGATCCACTCCAGTTCGCCTACCAGCATGGCATTGGGGTGGAGGATGCGGTGATCTTCCTCCTTCACTGTTCTCTGTCCCACCTGGAGAAGCCCGGGAATGCGGTGAGGATCATGTTCTTTGACTTCTCCAGTGCTTTCAACACCATCCAACCGATGATCCTGAAGGACAAGCTGCTGTGCGCAGGGGTGGACCAGCACCTGTCATCATGGATCCTGGGCTACCTCACTAACCGGCCTCAGTTTATGAGAACCCGGGACTGTGTGTCCGACACAATCATCGGTAGCACGGGGGCCCCCCAGGGAACGGTTTTGGCTCCCTTCCTGTTCACCCTTTATACTGCGGACTTCTCACACAACACAACTCACTGCCATCTACAAAAGTTCTCTGATGACTCTGCGATTGTTGGCCTCATCTCCAACGGAGATGAAGCTGAGTACAGAGGGCTTATCCAGGACTTTGTGGACTGGTTCCATCAGAACTGCCTCCAGATCAACGCGAGGAAAACTAAAGAGCTGGTGGTGGACTGCCACAGGCAAGGACAACCCCTCACAGCACCAGTAAATATACAGGGAACAGACATCGAGATGGTGACATCCTATAAGTACCTGGATGTTCATCTGAACAATAAACTAGACTGGTCACACAATACTGACGCACTCTACAACAAGGGACAGCGCAGGCTGTTCCTACTGAGGAGACTCAGGTCTTTTGGTGTACAAGGGGTGCTGCTGAAGACATTCTATGACACGGTGGTGGCATCAGCCATCACTTTTGGGGTGGTCTGCTGGGGCAGTGGCATTACAGCAGCCAATAGGAAGAGACTGAACAAACTGATCAAGAAAGCTAGCTCTGTCCTGGGGAAGCATCTTGACCCAGTGGAGGAGATAGGAGAGAGAAGGATGGTGGCTAAACTGTCATCTCTGCTGGAGTCCGAGTTCCACCCTATGCAGGACATACTGAATGCACTGAGGAGCTCATTTAGCAGCAGACTACATCATCCTAGGTGCACAACCGAGAGGTTTTGCAGGTCCTTCCTACCTACGGCTGTCAGACTGTACAACCTAAGCAGGGCTGCTCACAGAGATAGCAAAAAGATATGACAACCTAATAGTTTTGAATGCAAAAGACGCAATAGACTTACACAATGGTCCCCTCCGGTATACAACTAGGAAAATACCGGTCGCTATGGAGGGTGAGAATATGTATGGGTACATAATCATACCATGTAGGATAACTAAGTAGACGGTTGTGCTGTTTCATTCCATCTAGCTACATTGCTCCGCACTGTGTGTGTTTATATATTTACATATTTATTCCATCTAGCTACAATGCTCCGCACTGTGTGTGTTTATATATATATATATTTATATATTTACTCCATCTAGCAACAATGCTCCACACTGTGTGTGTTTATATATTTACATATTTATTCCATCTAGCTACAATGCTCCGCACTGTGTGTGTTTATATATCTACATATTTATTCCATCTAGCTACAATGCTCCGCACTGTGTGTTTATATATTCATATATTTATTCCATCTAGCTACAATGCTCCGCACTGTGTGTGTTTATATATCTACATATTATTCCATCTAGCTACAATGCTCCGCACTGTGTGTTTATATATTTACATATTTATTCCATCTAGCTACAATGCTCCGCACTGTATGTGTTTATATATCTACATATTTATTCCATCTAGCTACAATACTCAGCACTGTGTTTATATACTCATATTTATTCCATCCAGCTACAATGCTCCGCACTGTGTTTATATATTTATATATCTATCCCATCTAGCTGCAATGCTCCACACTGTGTGTCTATATACAGTATATGTATATATATATATATTTATATTTATATGTACATATGTATACTTGCTGCTCTTGTTTTTTCTCTTGCCTTCTGATTGTTGTTCTGAGTGTTGCTATCCCTGTGCTGTTGCAATCCTGGAATTTCCCCGATGTGAGACTAATAAAGGCTTATCTTATCTTAAACTGAACTTGGGGGAATCCCAAGCCCAGTTCATGACACTAGAAGATCTAGGCGCAGCCAAAGATCACAGGGTGTCATGCTTGGTGACCACAGGCTCTCATATCTGCTGTTTGCAGATGATGTCGTCCTTTTGGCTTCATCGACCAATGACCTACAGGTCTTACTGGGATGGTTTTCTCCTGAGTGTGAAGCAGCCGGGATGAGAATCAGCACCTCCAAGTCCGAGTCCATGGTGTTCAGCTGGAAAAAGGTGGATTGTCCTCTCTGGGTTGGGGACAAGCTCCTGCCCCAAGTGGAGGACTTTAAGTATCTCGGGGTCTCATTCATGAGTGAGGAAAGAATGGAGCGAAAGATTGACAGACGGATCGGAGCAGCTTCTGCAGTGATGCAGATGTTGTACCAGTCTGTTGTGGTGAAGAGGGAGTTGAACTCTAAAGCAAAGCTGTTGATTTACCAGTCAATCTATGTTCCTACCCTCACCTACAGTCAAGAGCTTTGGGTAATGACTGGAATAATGAGATTGTGGATACAAGCAGCTGAAATGAGCTTTTTTCCGTAGGATTGCTGGACTCACCTTTAGAGATAGGGTGAAGAGTTCAGTCATCCCGGACAGGCTCAGAGTAGAACTGCTGCTCCTCCACATTGAAAGAAGCCAGTTGAGGTGGTTTGGGCATCTGATCAGGATGCCTCTTGGATGCCTCCCACTTGAGGTGTTTCGGGCTTGTCCCACTAGAAGGAGACCCTGGGGCAGACCCAGGACACACTGGCGATACTACGTCTCCCAGCTGGCCTAGTAACGTCTTGGTATCCTCTCTGAAGAGCTGGAGCAGGTGGCTGGGGAGAGGGAAATCTGGGTTTCTCTGCTTGGGCTGCTGCCTCTGTGACCTGGACCTCCTGAAAAGTGGTAGAAAATGGATGGCTGGATGGATGGATGTGGCCATTTTGTCTTTGCCGAATTAGCTAAAAATTATTATGTCAAAAAAGTAATAAAATTCATGTATTCTTTTACTGTGAACAATAAAACAATATGTGGACTGAAGTTAATTTTCACAGTTTAGGAGCAGACCAATCTCTAGATTGACATATTTATAAAAATGTTGTCAAAAGATCATTCTGAGTGAGGCATTTGGCATTTAGTGCAATATTACCAGAGTTTTTTCTGAAGGATTGTTGGAGTGACCTTATCATGTTGAAGCTGCTCAGTAACGAGCTTTCACTGTCATTAGTAAGCAAGGGACCTTTTCACTTTTTCCTAAAATAGACATCTGCATTGCTAATATACAGTAGATAAATTATTTTAGCTGCAACAAAAATGATAATTTAAAACATTAAGTCACTAGGTTTTAGAGGACTGTTGAGCATCTTCAATGATATTGATTTACTGATATCATGTGGCATAAACAGCATCAGAGACCTTGCAATGTGATGTGAATAACATTATAGCACATACAAACACATTACTCATGATGACAGTAATACCAGGCACTTATACAACAATACAGACATTGACATTTACCGCATGTTTATGCCAAAGGCATTAATATATGAAGAGTTTATTGGGGCTACAGTGACGGCAGTTTAATGATTCATAACCACAGAGCTAAAAAAAAAAACCCCAGTGTGTATGTGTGGGTGGGTGTGGGGGGGGGTGATTAATTTGCACTTTATTTTCACTTTACTTTGAGGATTTAAAATGCCACATTATCTGCAGCTATAGTTAACAGCTACAGAAGTCCCCCCACAGCTGGACAATTATCCAGGAGTCAAACTCACAGCAGCTCCTCACTGAGTTTGCCTGTTTCAGCTCACATTCGCCCAAGGCTCTGGATGCAACATGATGCCACAGACTGTCCAGGTTGTTTTCCAGTCTTTTGTCAAAAATATTATGTATGAACTCTGCATCAGTTCACAGCAGATAAAAAGGGGTTTGCTGCTGTGTGCTTTATTCATTTTGTCTTGTGCTCCTCATGCTCCTTTTTGACTGTTTCATCTCTTCCTTAATTTCATCCCTCCTCCATCAGCATTTTTTTTCCCTCTGTTTCACTTTACATCTCCTGCTCTCTTCTGTAATCCCAGTTAAAAGAGACCACATTTTCACTGGTTCAGTAATGGAAAAGTTTCATTTAACCATTTCTCTCAGCAGCCAGTTGGAACCTTTTGTTCTCTTCTGTATCTTTCATTTAATTTCATTTCAAAGTTGACTGATTCTGAAGGGTGGTGTGATGTGCTTTGGCTTAAAGTCAGAATGGGTAATCAGCTCTCTAAATATGAGAGAAACCCATGGGAGTATAGCAGCACATCGAATGTTGCTACCATACAGAATAATCCCGGTGCTGAACGGCTTAGTGAGTGTAAGTTAAATGAGGATACAATGCTCTGTGAACAAGGACATGCAAGCTCTCTTGGAACCAATGAAAAAGTTGAAATGTGAACTCAAAGGGCTGTTGTTGGGGAATGAAACAAACCACAGCTCGCCTGGTCTGTGACACTATGAGACAGCCTGCTACAATTTTCAAGTTTGTTTAGTCGCTTCTAACAGCCCACTCATGATCAAAAAACTGAGACACTGGGAGAAAAAAGACCCGTGTGGATTGACTCAACCTTAGTTTACAAATTTGTTTTGGTCACAGGGGTAAGCCTAGCTTGAAGCTGAGAAATGGAAAAGGGAGGTGCAGACATCAATTCATTTTGTTCCAGGAACTTTCTATTATACTGCCGTGCTTGACAAATAAATAAATAAACTGAGATAAAATGAAAGATTAACAATAAACATTTGACGTTACCAAGTATTAGATGTTGATTCCACAGAGATGTACAACATCCAGCTTAAATAACCACACATGAACCCCATATCCTTTATATTCACAAACAATTTAAGCATAAAATGCTAAAATAAACTACAGAGAGACAAGGTGGGTTTTTTTCAGAATTTATGTGGTGCTTTCAAGGAAATGTGACAACTAGGGTTGCCAACTGTCCCATTGTAGCTGGAACATCCTGTTTATTGGGCTAAATACATTTGTCCCAAGCGGGACGTGCATTGTCCCGTATATTCAAGGCCGCCTTAATGAAAGGGCTAGGCTGAGTTGAAGCCCAGGGGCCTACAAAGATCAGGGCTTATCGTGAGCCAATGAAAAAGATCACATTGTTGTTATTTGTGACCCGTGCTGGCAAAATGAGTCACTTTGAGGAAATTATCAAAACTGAGGTTGTGGAGAAAGGAGGCAGATGAGGCAATGAGCTGAACGACACAGAAACTTTATTCTTTCCCCAACATAACTTACAGCAAAAAAAGATCTCGGGTCTCTGTGCACTCCTCTTTTATATCTTTAATACCATGCATCGAGACCCGGAACTTCCAAACATCATACATTATGTTTAGAACAAAGCCTGTGTGGCACATTAACATGACATAACGCCAGGGCTGCTCTCACACCCTTCTTTTTCCAGCGGCTCTGGCATTTACTCCTCTCCCTGGGGGGGGTGCATAGTCCTTACTGTTCCATCTGATACCTGGGTGGAGAAGTCCAACACCACGCCCCCACAAGGTAACGTTTTTTCCATATTCTGTATTGAAAGACCTTCAAAATGATATTTAATTTGTTAGAAGTGTGCAAAAACGGACCCGGAAAAAGCCGATTTGTTTATATTTTGGCTAGGTTTAAAACTCGCGTTTGATTGGACAGGAGTTATGTCTTCCGCCAAAACATATCTCACTGTCAGAAAGGGTATAACACTGGAGAAGCATCCTCTTGAGCGCTTCATATTGTCCTTGGGCCGGTGGCTCCTGGAGCAGGCTCATCACCTGTTGCATGGCGCGCGCATCCACCACGTAGTAATACTTGGTATTGTCCGTTGTTTTCCCACGAAGTGCAAACTGGGCTTCTATGTGCAAGAACCACTCGGTCGGGTTGTGAAGCCAGAAGTCTGGGAGCTCGACTGAGACCACACACGCGGCGGTGGTGCTCTCCCTCCAGGCAATCTCCGGGGCGGTGCTCAGCTCGCTTTCCATAGCACGTCTTAGGGTCACCAATGTGGAGAAAGGAGGCAGACGAGGCAACGAGCTGGATGACACAGAAACTTTATTCTTTCTCCAACATAACTTACAGCAAAAAAAGATCTTGGGTCTCTGTGCATTCCTCTTTTATATCTTTAATACCATGCATTGAGACCCGGAACTTACGACCATCATACATTATGTTTAGAACAAAGCCTGTGTGGCACATTAACATGACATAACGCCGGCGCCACTCTCACACTCTTCTTTCTCCAGCAGCTCTGGCATTTACTCCTCTCACTGGGGGGTGCATAGTCCTTACAGTCCCATCTGATACCCCCCAGTGACACCTCTTCTTTCGGTCCATTGTTCCCTGGGTGGAGAAATACAGCACCATGCCCCCACACAGCCCCCCCCTCCCGGAACGCCCATAGCAGCTGTAACAGGGGTCGCCAATCCAGTTGAACCACCCTGCTGGCGGGCTGTACAGGAGGGCACGTCAGTCTGTGGAGGGAAAAAGGGAGGGGGGGGAAACACATCAGTTTCGCGAGCGCAGGTCCCTGCTGAGAGATCACCCACTTGCGGAGCCACCAACGGTGGGCGTCCGTGCCGGGGAGCTTGGGCCAACACCATCTGCTCGTCTTCCAACACAAAAGCAGGCTTCAGCCTGTCGATGCAGATGGTCTCCCTATATCCCCCCAAGTCTAACACAAAATGCTTCGCCCCAGGTTCCAACACCCTGAATGGTCTGTTGTACGGTGGGCACAGCGGCGTCCGGTGCGCATCGTGTCTGACAAAAACAAAATTGGCATTCTGCAAGCTTTTTGGGACAAAGGTGCGGGGAAAACAATGGTGGAACGGGCTCGGTACGTTAAAAGCCTCCGTACTGTGCAAAAATTGCGTGGGTAGATCAGCCTCGGGTGCGGGTTATCCAGTAAAAACTCCCTGGGGATCTGCAGCTGCTCAGAAAAAAAAACCCAGTTGTGCCGGGGAGGCTGCCAAATCCTCCTTAGGTGCGGAGCGCAACCCTAAAAGAACCCAGAGCAGGCGAGTGACCAAATTTGCATCCATGAGCAAAGCTCTGAGTGCTGCTTTAAGCGACCTATGAAAACGCTCGGATAACTCGGAAACCTGGGGGTTGTACGCGGTTGTGCGGTGAATTTTGACCCCCAGGCTCTGAGCCATCATGGACCAGAGTTCTGAAATGAATTGTGGACCTCTGTTGGAAGTGATGCTTGACGGGGATCCGAACCGTGCAACCCAAGCCAACAAAAAAGCACGAGCAACTTCTGTGGATGTGATAGAAGCCAGTGGGATCACTTCAGGCCAGCGCGTGGTGCGGCTCATGATTGTTAAGAGGTGCGTAAAACCTTGCAACGGCAGGAGGCGTGGATGTGGTCAAACCTCCTGGCCGGGATTTGGAACGGCTCGAGAGGAGCTCTGGTGTGCTTGTACACTTTGGCCCACTGGCAGGCGACACAAGCTGAAGCCCATTCTTTCACGTCCTGGCACAAGTGTGGCCAGACAAATTTCGCCTCCACTAGTTTCTCCCAGATGTGAAAGGGAGTGGACCGACTCAAAAATGCGACAGCGCCAAGAGCTCGGAACCGCGGCCGGTGGAGACGTTGCAGAGCAAGAGAGGGCACCCTTCTTGCACCACCCTGCTCTCCAGCCTTAACCCAGTAGGTGCAGACTGAAGTGCGCAAATATCCGTGGCCCTGGCTTGCTCCGTGGCCATGGCGGGGAAATTTATTCCCGTGTAGACCGCGGAGAATAACGAGCGCGACAGACAATCGGCCACGACGTTGAGCTTACCGGCGACATGTTGAATGTTGGTAGTAAACTCCAAAATCGCGGCCAAATGCCATTGCTGCCGAGACGACCACGTTTCCGAGACCTTGGCCATCACGTACGACAGCGGCTTATGGTCCACGAACACGGTGAGCTCGCGCCCCTCTAACCAAAACTGGAAATGGCACATCACCAGGTGGAGAGCAAGCAATTCTCTATTGAACGTGCTGTATTTGCATTTGTTGTCGCACAAACTTTGACTGAAAAATGCAAGCGGCTGCCACGAACCTCAGACATACTGCTCCACCACTGCCCCTATGGCAACATCAGACATGTCTGTAGTGAGTGCTGTCCGTGCAGATGGATCCGGGTGGGCTAACAACGTGGCATCCGCAAGCGCTGTTTTCACATTAGTAAAAGCGTGGACACACTCGGGAGCCCAGTCGATGGCTTCCGCGGGCTTCTTTTATTTAAGCGCGGCATACAATGGCTGCATCAGCAGTGCTGCCCGAGGAAGGAAACTGTTATAAAAATGAACTATTCCCCTAAACTCCTGTAGTGCTCTCACGGTCTGCAGGCGCGGAAAGTCCAACACAGCGCGGACCTTATCCAGTAATGGAATGGCGCCCTCCGGTGAAATGCAGTGGCCCAAAAAATCAATCTCTGACATGCCGAACTGGCACTTCACCGGGTTAACTATCAGTCCATGTGCCTCCAACCTCTTGAAAACAATCTTGAGATGGACGATATGCTCCTCTTCGGATGCACTAACTACCAGAATGTCGTCTAAGTCGACAAAAACGAAGGACAAGTCGCAAAGCACTGCGTCCATCATCCTCTGGAAAGTCTGCACTGCACCTTTTAATCCGAATGGCATGCATAAAAACTTGAAGAGGCCGAAAGGAGTTATTACCGCTGTTTTTGTAACGTCTTCTGCCTGCACCGGGACCTGATGTTATCCGCGGACCAGATCCACTTTCAAAAAAACACGCGCCCCGACCAGGTGTATGTAAAAATCCTGGATGTGCGGAACGGGGTAACGCTCGTGTTCCATGGTGTTATTCAAGTGCCGGAAATCACTGCACAGTCACCACGACTCATCGGCTTTAGGTACCATGTGTAGCGGGGATGCCCACAGGCTGTTGGAGCGTCTGTCGATGCCCAACTGCTCTTAGTTGTTATAAAGTGCTTGACCCCGTGTTTTGTTACTGTAGCCGAAAAAATCGTTACCATGAGTGCTGGGAACTGTGCGAGCAAATGTTGGTACTTACCCCCTGGAGCTATAATGTTAGCCAGTGTCGTCGACCCAGCTCCCTGAGCTGTGCAGGGCAGTGAGGTAAAAGAAACAGCGTCCACTAATCTCCGATTAGCAACATCGACTAACAACCCATAAGCACATAAAAAAATCTGCACCTAATATGGGGCCGGAACATGCAGCTATCACAAAGTCCCACTGAAAATTGTGTTCGTGTAAGCATATCGTCAGTGTCCACTCGCCAAATGTCCTGATGGTGGTTCCATTGGCGGCCATGAGCTCTGGACCACTGCGTCCTGCCACCTTGTCTGCATTGACCAGCAGGATGAGGCTCTTCTGGGAGCCGGAGTCCACCAAAAACCGTCTTCCCGAATGTGTGTCTGTGACATAAAGCAATCTGCTCCTGTCGCCATCAGTTGCAGCTGCCACTGAATTCTGAATGTGCCGTCTTCACGGCTTCTTGAATTGGCATGGTGACAGGCAGCGTTGGGCATTCAAGCCGAAACAGCGATGATAAAAACAGATCGCCCCGTTCCTTCGTCTCCTGGTGTCTGGTCCGACTACCACGAAAGGCTCCTTGACCTCGCTGGAGTCCCTCATGGATGCCGGTGCCACTGTCTGCATGCTGAGAGTTCTGGTCGCCAAAATGATGAGGTCCGTTTCCTGCGCCAGGGCGCGGTAGTCCTTGGCAACCAGCCGCGGCGAGTTGGCCAGGATTGCCCTCGCTGTAGCCGGTAGGTTTCTGAGGAATAAGTAGGCGAACAAGAAAGATTCATCGTCCTTCCCCCTCAATGCCAACATGCTCTCCATGAGCTCCACTGCTGATCTGTCCCCTAACTTCGAACACATTAGGAGTCTCTCTGCCCTCTTACTGTCCGAAAGGGTATAGTGTTGGAGAAGCATCCTCTTGAGTGCTTCATATTTTCCTTGGGCCGGTAGCTCCTGGAGTAGGCTCATCACCTGTTGCATAGCGCGTGCATCCACCACGTAGTAATACTTGGCACTGTCCGTTGTTTTCCCGCGAAGTGCGAACTGGGCTTCTATGTGCAAGAACCACACGGTCAGGTTGTGAAGCCAGAATTCTGGGAGCTCGACTGAGACCACACTCGCGCGGTGGTGCTCTCCCTCCAGGCAGTCTCTGGGGCGGTGCTCGGTTCGCTTTCCATGGCACGTCTTAGGGTCATCAATGTGAAGAAAGGAGGTAGGCGAGGCAACGAGCTGGACGATACAGAAACTTTATTCTTTCTCCAACATAACTTACAGCAAATAAAGATATTGGGTCTCTGCGCATTCCTCTTTTATATCTTTAATACCATGCATCGAGACCCAGAACTTCCAAACATCATACATTATGTTTAGAACAAAGCCTGTGTGGCACATTAACATGACATAACGCCTGCGCTGCTCTAACACCCTCCTTTTTCCAGCAGCTCTGGCATTTACTCCTCTCCCTGGGGGGGTGCATAGTCCTTACTGTACCATTTGATACCCCCTGTTGACACCTCCTCTTTCGGTCCATTGTTCCCTGGGTGGAGAAGTCCAACACCATGCCCCCACAAGGTAATGTTTTTCTCCATATTCTGTATTGAAAGACCTTCAAAATGATATTTAATTTGTAAGAATTGCACTAAAACAGACCCGGAAAAAGCTGATTTGTTTATATTTTAGCTAGGTTTAAAACTTGCGTTGAATTGGTCGGGAGTTACGTCTTCTGCCAAAACATATGTATTTTTTGAAAGTACGATTTCTAAGCTTTACAATGATACCAGGCATGCACGGGGGTTTTCCTAGGACTTGCCGCTAGCAAACAAAGAAAAAATCATGATTTATGACTTCTCATGCCTGTATCTTGTAATGACGTGGTGCACATTCCGACTCATTTTGCCAGCACGGGTCACAGTTGTTCAAATTCTATGTCCATCACTTGATATTCATGTGTGTCTGATTTACAAGTGCCTCACGTGGGTACCACGTAGCAATAACCTAACAGACGAATTGTTTTGACATGTGACTATGCTAGTGCCAGTGAGAGGTAAGAAGTAATTAGCTTGGTCAAAATGTCTGCAAAAAAGTTTGAAAGTGGCACTCATAAAATTATTGAGAGAAAAAGAGCTTAGGGAAAATGAATTGCTCAAAAAATCCCGAATCGTAAAGGATTTTTCTAAGCTGGAGCATTAAGTGGAGGCAGAGCTGCTTTACAGAGGAGACAGGTGGGTCATAAAGCACTCACCTGGAGGAGAAGGGCAAAGGGAGAAGAAAGGTCATGATTACTTACATCAGACAGCTATGCGTGGGACAGTGGACTCCGAACTTGGAAAAAGTAGACTGGATCAAGTATGCATCCATAGGGTATGACGATATTCATGAGCTGGACTTAAAGGATATAATGAAAGATTATTCTTTAAAGAAGGCAAGAAGAAACCACTTCTAAAAAGGTAAGATATGCTATTTATAGTGTGGTTTCCAGCCACCTGTGCAGATTTTTCATTGCTGCTATTGACGATGATGGTTTCATGGTTTCAGTCAATAAATAAAACGTACATATAAATACAACATATACAATATATATCTATAAATACATTCTATAAATTAGGATAACACAATGAAGTGTGAGCACTTATTTCCATGTTGTGCATTGTTTGAATCAGGAACACTTCTGCTGAAGGCAGTAGCATCTGTCACACTGTAAAAAGGGAAGTCTCAGTAAGATAAAATATCCTAAATCAAGGCTTTATGCTTGTTTTTCTCTAACAAGATAACTTTGACAAGACAAGAATTTCTTTTTATTGTGCTGTTTTCTGTAAGATTTTACTTACTTTACTAAAGTTTTTACTTGTTTTAAGCAATTTAATCTTACGCTGTTGGCAGATATTTTTTTTTTCTAATGTTAACTGGAATTATCTATTGTCAGAATTTTTTTTTGTTTATTTTAAGTAAAATTATCTGGCAACAGAGCAAGAAAATTTGACTTATCAAATTGTGTAAAACAAGTTAAAACTATTGGAAAGCGTGTAAAATTTTCTTACACAAACTGCACAGCAAGAATAAATATCTTGTCAGACAAAAAAACAAGCATAAACAGCTTAATTTATTTCATTTTACTTATATTTGACTTTTTGCAGTGCAATTGTGTTTTCTAGCTCAAAGTTACATTAAACATAACCCTGAATATCAGTATTTTTTAAGGTATTATCTTTGTAAAAAATCCCAGTATTATGACAACACTAATGACCACAACATTGTGGCACCCAGCGATAATTAAAACCCTCTGTCACTTATTTGGCTGTGAGGAAGTTGTCACAACTAGTTACAACTAAAAGTTTTCATTAGAGTAGAAATCTTCAAAATGCATGCTTTGTTGAATAAATATAAATGGGTATTAATACACTGCATAACAGTACTTGCTTTTTTGGAGGGTTCAATCAGTTGCTTTCTACACAATAAATGAAGCTATCTGCTTGTGGCTAATCACTGTAACATCAACTTGTTTTAATTAAAACAGAAATCTATCTATACATGCAAGGAATCTCTGTCTCTGTGTGTTTGTGTGTGTATGTTCCTTGCATATCACAAACCTTTTGCCAGGCTGTCCTCAGATTTTATAAGTGCTTTGCTGAGGTTACGAGGGTGTGCATCCCTTAGTATGGAGTTGTTCACTCAAAATATGTAATTTTTATCAATAAAAGTTTAGCCACCATTCTGTCTCCTTATGCCCAAGCTTCTAGAAGTGTGGGTGGGGTTTCGAATTGACTCCGTACTGACTGGATAATATGCGGCATCACGACCAGTCACCACACCGCCTCCGTGAGCAAAACAAGGGAAGTTGTGGAGGGAATGGAACAGGCGAGAGGTAACGAGCTGGAAGGACACAAGGTTTTATTCCTCCAACATACTGAAACACGCTTCGTAGCTCGTGTGAACTACTGCGCTGCTGAGGCATCTGTCACAAGCTCTTTTATACATGTTATGCAGACAGAGAGAATGTATGGCACATTAGCACAGTGACTGTCAGTCAATACACATCATTAGCATAACATCAGCTGGCGCCGCTTTGACCGCTGCTTCTGGTCTCTGCAACTCCCAGTCCTCGGGGGGGGGCACATACTTTAATAGTCCAGTCTGATTGCCCCCCGGGGCTCTTTGTCCGTGTGTCTATTATCCTGTCCTTCCTCCTGCCCTGATGCCCTGATAGGTGTGAGATAATGTCCACCCGCCATGTGCTGGGTCACCACAAAGTGAAAAGTGACAAATTTGATCAGAAAAATATAACACTGAAGATTTAATGCTTAAAAAATTATACTATAATGTTGCCGTGATAGTGTAGGTCTAAAGGATAATTTGGGGAGCACCAGCGGGGACCCAGGGACAAAGAACACCGGTGTTGGAAGCAGCAGCCGGACCGGCAGCTGCAGTCCTTCACGGGGAAGCAAGCCCAGCCTGCCCGGTCAGCAGTAGATGGGAGTCCCGGCTGCTGCTTCACACGTGTGCCACCGCTGTCCTTTGCAGGACCGCGAGTCCCCAATGGCGTTCCTCCCAGTGTGTTCACATGGCTATCTAAAAATTTAAAGTTAATAATACCACCGTGACTGTGGAGCAGAATGCCCAGATCAATTGCATATCATATGCGACCATATATGCACGGTTTGACTAAACGATGACTGACCAAACAGGACACAAAAACACCCATAAAACAAAATAAATAATTTTTATTTAAATATTAACTGACAAATGGGCAACACCGATGCAATGGTTGCAGCCAAATGGGTCATTCTGCTCATAACAGAGGATTAGAGGATATTGCAAAATGCGCAGTGAGAAGAGAAAGGGTATTTTAGAGATAGAAGATTTTCTGGTTCTGGATGATGACTGGTTTGTCAGTCGGTTTAGGTTTCCACGGGCAGTCCTTGTGGAACTGTGCTCGGAGCTACGGCCGCCCTTGGAGCGCGACACGGCGAGAAGCCGTGCACTGCCCGTCCTAGTACAGGTGCTGACAACTCTGGGGTTTCTGGAAATGGGCATTCCAGAAGGAGCTGGCAGATCCGTCGGGAATTTCCCAGTCAACCCTGAGCCGAGCTATGCCAGTTGTGTGGGATGGCATTATCCGGCTGTCACCCAGGTACATCATATTCCCATACAATGCAGCTGAACAGGCCAACGTCAAAGTGCAATTTGCAGCAAGAGCCAGTTTTCCCCCATGATTCTAATAAACAGCATTGTTGGGAACAAACTACAAGCTGGCATTGTGCGAATGGGTGGCTTCTTGGTGAGTAAATTCATGTAATTGTACTAATAATAACCCACCTCAAGCGCAACGTGCCTGTGCGCCCCACAAATATCACCCTGTCTTCAAGGCTTCATTACAACTCCGTGATTTGAGAAAGTGACTTTCTTTTTTTGCTGATTAAACTAAAGTTCCACAGCATTCTACCAAGCCCCCGATTGACTCTGTGTGTACAGTAGTTATGTCAATAAACAGATGTGTAAAGTTTGAAATGCAACAGTCTCACCCGTTCCCCGGCGCATTTCATTCATTTAGTAGTGTGTGTAATTCATGTAAGTTGTATATAACTATAAAGGAGGAGATTTGCATTTTGGACATAAAATATGTACTTGCCGAGTCTAATATGATCTGTTTTCAACTGACAGGTGACCGTGGCTACCCACTAAATAGGTTCATATTGTCTTCTTTTTCGTGACTGTTTTCCTTTATTCTTTTGCACTACCGTCTGCACTATGTGGAACTCCACAATATCTGCTTGCTTGTTAATATATTTAAATAATTGCATAGATTAGTATTACTCATTCATATTTTACATTTATTGCATACATAGTTTTTTTTATTTTTTATCTTTAGTGCTACTCCATGTTAATGTTGCAGCATTGCACCAAAGACAAATTCCTAGTTTGTGTACTACATGAAAACAATGACAATAATCTCTTTCTGATTCTGATGCTGATTCAGCGTTAAAATAACATTGTATAAGAGATACAACATACATTTAAAAACAATGCGATGATGCAAGAAAGTGCGCACACTTATTTCCATTGGGGTCCCTAAAAGAGATCACAGTTGGTCTCATACCCACAACCTTCTGCTTGGAAAGCTTGCAGTTTAACTACTGAGCTACTGTATGTACAGTACAAATCACACTGATCAGCTCATGCTTCTGAGGACGACTGCAGATGTCGGTCTACACATGTCAAAGTTAAAAACATCTCCTTATCCCTGTCTGAATAAAGGATAAATGATAATAAATAATAAAATAATAATAAATAAAATTAATAAACTCATCTTCTACGGCTGTGATCAGGCTATTAAATTACCTGTATCCGGCACTAATGCCAGAGGACAGCATGCCAAACAAAATGTTTTTACGTGCCTCTACCTCAGGGGTGTCCAAACTTTTTGCAAAGAGGGCCAGATTTGGTCAGGTGAAAATGTATGGGGGCCGACCATTCAGCCTGACATTCCTCGAACCATTACCATCGTAAATTACCATGTAAATATGTAACTATATCACTTTGCTGTCTGCAGCTAGGTTGACATTGCAAATGAGAATCTGTTGTCAATTGCATTACCAGGATAGTTAAAGGTTAAAATAATAATAAATTACATACAAATAAACTATTTTATGAAATTTGACTCTGAATATTTTTAGAAAGGTGTATTTATTGATTTTGTTTTCAACAAATCACATCCCAGTGCATTTTGACAAAGAATAGTATAGTCAAATTAAATGACAGAAATTTGACAAAACTGTGGTTTGATCATCACAAAAAATCAATTCACTGAGACTTTGGAATTTATTCTCCTCAGAAGAATAAAAAAATGTACCTGCATTAATGTGAAGGGTGACACTGGTGTTTCGACTGCAGTAAGCAGGCCAGGTCTGGCTCAAAAGCAGTGGTTTCGATGCGCAAGATGTCACGCAGGTGAGAGTCACTTAGTCTTGTCCTCACACTGTTCTTGTTAATGTTCATAACCGAGAACGTCTTCTTACACAAGTATGTCGAGCCAAACAAGCTCAGCATTTTCTTAGCAAATGTTCGAATCCTCTTGGAACCTGTCTTTGTCCAGCTGGCGGTAAAAGTCGACGAGAGCAGTTTGTTGGTGACGACCGGGACACACTCCGCATCACACTGCAGCTTCAATGAGCGCCAGCTGCAGTGGTCTGGAGCGTCATTAGGATCCACAGAAAAAGGAGTGGAAAAAAGTGTGGATCTCCTTTTCAAGAGCTGCGAAATCCCTGAAACGCTGGTGAAACTCCTCAGTCAGAGATAAGATGTTTTCGGCATACCTCCTCATTTGCACACTGATATTGTTTTTCTGGAAAACTGGTCATCATTTCCTGCAGTGATGGGAAATGTGTGGTATTGGGCTGCGTTTGGACAGGTGCCTTTGGAAAAGTAGCACTTTGTCCGAAAAGCTTGTATGTATGAATACAGTTGGCTCACCACTGCATTTTGCCCCTGAAGGCTCGTGTTCAGCGCGTTCAGATGTCGTGTATGTCAACAAAAAATCCAAATCAGCCAGCCAAACAGGATCGCAGAGTTCCGGCATCAGTTGTCCCTTTTGTGCCAAGAATTGTCCGGTTTCCTTTCTGAGAGAGAAGAATCGCTGCAGTGCAGATCCCCAACTGAGCCATCTTATGTCATTGTGATACACAACATCTCCATATTCAGCATGGATGTCGAGTAGAAACTGTTGAAACTGGCAGTGGCACAGGGCTCTGGAGCGAATATAATTAATAGCCTTTACCACCGGTTTCATAACGTGATCATATTTCAGATGTTTGGCACATAGAACTTGTTGGTGAATAATACAGTGGAGTTTTATAGCTTTGCCGCCTTCTTCGCTGACTTTTTTACAGACTAGCGTTGATAGCCCACTTTGCTCACCAACCATGGCAGGTGCGCCGTCCGTAATAATCCCAGTGATTTTATTCCATTGCAGTTTCATGTCATCCACGGTGGAACAAATAGCAGCAAACAAATCTGTTCCTCTGGTTTGGTCCTTAAGGCTCTGAAAGTCAAGTAGCTCTTCACTCACGTTCATTTCATTGTCCACTCCTCTCAAAAAAATCAGTAGCTGAGCGGTGTCAGATGCATCCGTGCTTTCATCGCAGGCTAACGAAAAAAAGTCAAACTCCACTCCTTTTGCCTCTAACTGTCCCTTGATGTTAGATGAAATTTCTTCAATCCTCCGTGCCACAGTGCTACGACCCAGGCTAACACTGGCAAACTCTTGCTTTTTCTCAGGACAAATTTTCTCCAACATTTTCATCACGCAGTCTTTAATGAATTCACCCTCAGTAAAAGGTTTGCAGTGCTTGGCAATCAGCATTGCCACTTCGTAGCTTGCCTTTGTAGCGCTGTCAACTTTCCTTTTTTTAGTTCCAGTTGCCATTTTAGAAATGAGCTAAAAACATACCACAGGGGTAAAAGTTCACACAGGGGTCACGCGACGAGAATGCGGCCACAGGTCTACTGCCACCTTCTGGTGAAATATAAAATTGCTGTTTTTGGTATGTGTGTATTGTTTACTGTGGGAAACTATGCTGGCGGGCCACATATTATTGATTTTATGACAGGACGCTTTGGGCCGGTGGAAATTTGGACACGGGCCGGACTTTGGGCATGCCTGCTCTACCTCATTCAGCAGCACTTCTAACTCACAGTCCATGAAATTCCATTAAATCCATTATTTTTGATCGTGGATAGAGGAGAATCAAATGTGCTGGGCTTGTATATATCTATTTGCATGCCTACCTATTACCTGCGTACGGACGTTATCATACATCTGGATTTTTTTTTTTTTTGCTTATGACATTTTCTTGATTTCAACGTACGCCATCTTTCAGTAGGAAATCCATGCAAGTCTTTGTACATGAAGGCCCCTGGTCTCCATAATTTTCTTCTCCATGACTTGGCTGTTTTCAATTGCTTGCCAAGTTTCATCTTTGATCCAACCCTTCCTCTTCCACATGGCTCCCAAGCATATTTTACAGGTCTTAAGATATACAATTCAAACTTACTTCCACATCCCATTGATTTCATTGTCTGGCTGCGTGTTGGTTTCAGCATTCTGTTGTGCTTGAAATCAGTTCTTCAGCTGAAGGGAGAAAGTGCTCCTTGTTCTGAAGTCACAAAGCTTTTCCACATCCAGTTTCAGTCTGTTGTTTTCTTGCTTCCTCTTCTGAGTTTCAGTTTCATTGCTGCTGTTACCATGTGATGGTTGCTGCCGACATCAGTACCTCTGTTCACTCTGATGTCCAACAGCAATCTTCTCCAGGTCCCGTTGACCATCAGGTGGTCGATCTGGTTCTTGTCTCTTCCTTTGGGGGAACACCAGGTCAGCTTGTGAATCTCCCAATGTGGGAAGAGGGTCCCCCTGATAACAAGGTTGTTAGTGGTGCACAGTTCTAGTAGCCTCTCTCCGTTATTATTTATGTTTCCACAACCTTCTGTTCCCATGGCTCTTTCAAAGTTTGTATCGTCTTTCCCAACTTTGGTCACAATCTTCATCTCATGACATGGTGTATTATCTAGTTCCACTTAAAGTTCATCTTTGACACCTCGTCATCTGTGTCCAACTCCCCCCCCCCCCCTCCAGCTCCACTGCCTCCACAATCCCTACTTCATTAAAGGCACCCCCCCCTCCTGCCCCCCTGCCCTTATCATCAGTGAGCAGGACGTGCTCAAACAGTTCTCCAGACTGAACCCGCGCAAGGCCCCCGACCCGGACGGCGTGTCTCCCTCCACCCTGAGACACTGTGCGAAACAGCTGGCTCCTGTCTTCACAGACATTTTTAACACCTCCCTTAAGTTATGCCACGTGCCGTCCTGCCTCAAATCCTCCACCATCATCCCTGTCCCCAAGAAGCCACGGATCACTGGACTTAATGACTACAGACCTGTAGCGCTCACCTCTGTAGTCATGAAGTCCTTTGAGCGCCTGGTCCTGCCCCACCTCAAGTCCATCACCACCCCTCTCTGGGACCCCGCTGCAGTTTGCCTACCGAGCCAACAGGTCTGTAGACGACGCAGTCAACCTGGCCCTCCACTCCATCCTGCAGCACCTGGACTCCCCGGGAACCTACGCCAGGATCCTGTTTGTGGACTTCAGCTCCGCATTCAACACCATCCGCCCCGCTCTGCTTCCGGGACAAGCTGTCCCTGCTCAACGTGCCTGACTCCCTCTGCAGGTGGATCACCGACTTCCTGACGGACCGAGGCAGCATGTGCGGCTGGGAAAGACTGTCTCAGACTCTACTAGCATCAGCACCGGATCACCCCAGGGGCTGTGTACTTTCCCCCCCTACTCATCTCCCTTTACACCACGCTCCTGCACCTCAGCCACCAGTCTGTCAAGTTGATCAAGTTTGCGGACGACACCACCCTCATCGGGCTCATCTCCAACGGCGACGAGTCCGCCTACAGGAGAGAGGTGGCCCAGCTGGCGTCTGGTGCAACAATAACAACCTGCAGCGGAATGCTCTGAAGACAGTGGAGATGATTGTAGACTTCATGGAAAGTCACTACCCTCTGCCCCCCCTCACCCTCTCAGGCTCTCCCATCACCACTGCAGATCCTTCCGCTTCCTAGGCACTACCATCACCAGGGACCTCAAATGGGAGCCAACCATCAGCTCACTCATCAAAAAGCCAGCAAGTATGTTCTTCCTGCTGGCAGCTGAGGAAGCACAAGCTACCCACCAAGATGTTAGGTTGGGTACAGTTCTACACATCCATCATACATCCAACCTCACCACCTGCCATAACCGTGTGGTACGCAGAGCCACTGCCAGGGGACAGACTAAAGGCTGGCAAGCGCTTCGTGGCCGCACTTCTGAGAAGGTATCGGCTGCAAGCTCCCCATCTCTCCAGGATCTGTAACATCTCCAGGACCCGAGGTCTTGCTGGCCGGATCATAGCCGATCCTCACAACCCTGGTCACGTAACTTTTTGCCCCCCCCTACCCCTCAGGTAGAAGACTTCGTCCATCAGACGAAAACCCTCCCCTGTCACATGAACAGCTTCTTCCCCTCTGCCATCAGACTGCTGTGAACACTAAGTGACCTTATTGACTCTCATGCACTATGTACAGCAGCTCAACCAGGACTCATGTCAATCCATCACTGTTTTCTTCCTGCATTACCGACTGCACTATATAGTTCTCCACAGTATCTGCTGCTCGCTAATATATTTTGTAACTTAAGATTTTTATTCATTTTTCATTATATATATTGCATTCAGATCACAGTCTACATTTAAAAAAAACAAAGGGGCTAGATGTAAAATAGAAAAAGGAGAAAAAAAAAATAAAGGGGGGGGGGGGGACAAAATTGTTGGAGCATCAAGTTTTTAGTTTCCATCTCTTAATTCTTCTGGTTTTTTCCAGCGTCTTTGGTTATCTTTCAATATCTGTCTCGTTGTTGCACTTTGTAGTGTGTCCATGTTCCGCCATTTTTTTTTCCCATAGTCCTTCTTGCATTCTTTGTCGATATGTTAGTTTTTCCATCATAACGTATGTCCTCAATAATGTCAGTCCATTGCTCTTGGTCAGGAAGAACTTCTGATCGCCATTTTTTTGTGATTGTTTTTTTACATGCAATCAACAAGATTTTTAACTAGATATCTGTCCTCCAGCCTGTATAACATTGTCCTCTTTTAAGATCACATAGGTACATCAAGTTACAGTTCATTGGTATATTATATCCTAATATCCTCTGTATTGTCACATGTATAGATTTCCAGAATGATGAGATTTTGCAGCATTTCCAAAACATATGCGAGTGGTCTGCATTTTGAGCCCCACATCCCCTCCAGCATATAGATTGGGTATTTGTATACTTTCCTTGAATCTGTGGTGTAATGAAAAAGCGAATCAGGTTTTTCCATCCAAATTCCCTCCATGTTCTTGAATTTGTTGACGTGTGTTGTGTTTTCCATATTTCCTGCCAGCTTTCTTCTGTTATGTTTAAATTGAGCTCTTTCTCCCATTTCTCCTTTATATAGTTACTTGAATGATTGTTTGCCATAAGTTTCTGATATAGCTTTGAAATAATTCTTGTTTTATTTCCTGTATATGAGCTTAAAATGAATTGTATAATCTCGCTCACATCTGTTTGGAGGTTATGCCTAATCTTCTTCATATAATAGTCTCTCATCTGCAGATATCTGAAGAATTCCGATCTTTCTAGTTTAAATTTTCTCCTGATGTTTACAAAGCTCCCGAGATCTTTTTTTTCCGATATTGCCCCATGCTGTGATTCCCTTGTTCACCAGATTTTTGTATCCCCTATCTTGTTTTGCCGGTTCAAACTGACTGTCAAATGCTACCCATTTCAATAGTTTTATGTCTTCCTTTATATTATACTTTTGTACTATTTTATACCACAGTTCTAAAGTAAATTTAGTGATTGGGTCTATTTGTTTGATTTGCTTATATGCATCTTTATCTCCTATTATGCTTTGTACTGGGAGTCCCTCAATTTCCTTTTCCATTTCTTTCCATTTTGCCTCATATCCCTCGTCGCACCAACATATGATATATCTTATTTGTGCTGAGTAGTAATATTCCTTTAGACTCGGTAGGCCCATGCCTCCTTTCTCTTTTGGTAACTGGAGAGTTTTATATTTCACTCTTGGTTTTTTACCTCCCCAAACAAATCTCGATATCATCCTGTCCCACTTTGAGAATTGGGCATCTGGAATCTCTGTTGGTATAGCCTGGAAGAGGTAAAGTAATCTAGGTTGTATGCTGATTTTGACTGTCTCAATTTTTGAATTCAGATCCATATTTAAGATTGACCATCTATCAATATCTTTTTTTATTTCTTGTTCCAACCTATCATAGTTTGCTTTATAGATTTTGCTTAGATCTTTAGGTATGTTCACTCCAAGGTATTTTATTTCTTTTTGTTTCCAGTTTAGTTTGATCTTATCAGTTATCTGGTTTAGAGGGTTATAGTGGAATGTCAGTATTTGTGTTTTTGTTATGTTTATCTTGTATCCTGATAATTTTCCAAAATTTTCTATCAAGTTCATCATTTCCATTATTGATTCATCTGGTTGTTCAAGGTAAACTATAATATCGTCTGCAAATAGCCCAATCTTGTGTTCCGCCCCCTTTATTGTTACACCTTTTAATTTCTTATTTTGTCGTATCGCTTGAGCCAGTGGCTCTATGAACAGAGCAAACAAGGTGGGCGATAAGCAGCATCCCTGCCTAGTTGATCTTTGTATATTTACTTTGTCTGTTAAGCTACCGTTTATCTTGATTCTTGCCACAGGTTCTTGATACAGCGTCCTTATGCATTGTACTGATTTTTCGTTAAATCCAAAGCGTTCCAGCACACTATATAGGAATTTCCAGTTAACCCTGTCAAATGCTTTTTCTGCGTCTAAACTCATTATTACTGCGCTTTTCTTTTCTTTATGTATTTGATTAATTATATGTATTGTTCTCCTGATATTGTCATGTGTTTGGCGTCCCTCTATGAAACCAGTTTGATCATCTTCTATCAATTCCGTCAAGAATGTCTTTATTCGTTTACATATAATTGTTGTATATATTTTATAATCCACATTTAATAAAGAGATTGGCCTATAGTTTCCGCATTGTTCTCTATCTTTCCCTGGCTTTAAAATGACTGAAATAATGGCTTCGTTCCATGATGGAGGTATTTTATTGTTGTTCAACGTCCAATTAAATGACTTTAGAAGCTGTGGCGTGAGTTCTTCTATAAACAGTTTATAAAACTCAGATGGGTATCCATCACTACCTGGTGATTTACCGTTTTTAAGTGACTTAATCACATCTCTAATCTCTTGTGTTGTTATTTCTGCTGTTAGCTTTTCATTTTGTTGATTTCCTATTGATGGCAAGTCCAATGTGCATAGAAATTTTTTAATATCTTTAGCATTTGTTTCTTCAGGTTGCGAGTATAGTTCTTGGTAGAAATTATGGAATATTTCTTCGATGTTTTCTGGGTTAACTGTGGTTTTATTTGTGGTGGGGTCTTTAATCTTATATACATTATTCATTGTTTGTTGTTTTCTTAACCGTTTTGCCAGCAGTTTTGTGGCTTTTGGTCCCGTTTCATAATATTTTTGCTTTAGATATCTATTTTTCCTTTCAATTTCATCCATTTGTGTTTCTTTTATCTTTATTTTTTCTTCTTTAATTTCTTGATATATTTTTGGGTCATTTGTGCTTTGATGTTTATGTTCTAATTCCCTCAGTCTCTCACATCTTTGTTCATATGCTTCCAGTTTAGTCTTATTTGCTTTTCCTGTTTCAACAATTAATTTACCTCTTAACACGGCTTTTAGTGCATCCCATAGTATTGTTGGGTCCACTTCTTCATTGTCATTCTCTTGGATATATTCATTTATGTTTACTTTTATTCTTTCTTTCATTTTATCATCATTTAACAGTCCTACATTAAGTTTCCATGTTGTTTGTCGTTTTCTATTGTTTAAATTTATTTCCATGTATATAGGATTATGATCTGATATTTCTGCCCCTCCAATCCAACAATTTCTCACCCTGTGCCTGTCATCTTCATTCATAAGGAAGTAATCTATTCTGGAGTGTACTTTATGGACTGCTGAATAATGTGTATAGTCTTTTTCGAGTGGGTGCAGGTCCCTCCAAATGTCTACCATACCCATTTCTGCCAGTGAGGTTCTTATGAATTTTGTTACATGTTTTTTTGTCTTCTTAACACTTGTTGTATCAATTTCATGATCCATGACAGCATTTAAGTCTCCTCCACAAATTAGGACTCCTTCACTGTGTGTTGCTATGAGATCAAACAGATGTTGAAAAAAACCCTTGTCACTTTCTGGTGGGGCATAGATGTTCACTAATGTAATCTGCATACCATCTATTCTTCCCTTTATTATTACATACCTGCCTTCTTTATCCTGGATTTCCTGTTCACATTCAAATTGTATTTTATTTGAGATTAGTATCATAACCCCCCTTTTAGTTCCTCCCTTAAATGAACTGTAGTAGGAGTTCTTATAGCCAAATCTCTTTAGTTTCACATGTTCTGTCTTGCTCAAATGTGTCTCTTGCATAAATATAATTTCGGCTTTTTCTTTCTTGAATTTTCTTATTATTCTTTCCCTTTTAACAGGTGAGTTCAGACCATTCACGTTTAGTGTTATTATCTTAAGATTTTTAACTCCATATCATGTTTTTCCATTTTTTAACTTGTGCTCATAGCCCCTATTACACACCAAAAATTAACACATATTTATATAAAAACACATTAAAAAATCTCGAGCCTCCGTACTTTGGGGGCCTTTCTTCTGCCCACTGGTCCCTGTTGGTGGGGGTGGAGGGATTGTCCTCACCGAGGGTAGGGCCCTCCCTAGACCGTATTTACTATCCAAGAAATAGTCATTAGTCTAGAATTGTCCAACAAATATCACTTAAACCTCTCCTAGCCGTCTGTTTCTCTTTTACCTTGTCTTCTTGGCCTTCATTATCTTCTGTGTCTTTCTTAATCTTTGTTATAATCTAGGCTTTCAGTTGAAAGCCTTGTAGTCTTTCCTGGGCCCGCTGCGCCACGTCTCCCCCCGTCTTTTGCCGTTCACTCGCCTCCACTCCGTCTGTCGTGATGCGTTCAGGGCCTCCGCTGCTCCTACCGTTTCCTCCGGCACGTACACCTCAAGGCCCCGCTCCATCATGTCCTGCGCTGCCTCTCTGGCTGTGTTGTAGGTTCTTACGCCGTTCTCCCAATGAATCCTCATCTTCGTTAGCGGCGTTTGGAATCTAATTTTTTTTTCTTTCAGCGTTTTTTTAATGTTGGCATATTTCTTCCGCTGCTGCACAATTTCCGCCGGGTAGTCATGATCAAAGAATATCTGCTTGTCGCCGATTCGTATCTTTTTTTTCCACGCTCGTGTCAGGATTCTTTCCTTTACATCATATTTCAGAAAGTTTACCACAACTGACCTGGGTGTAGAGCGTGGGTTCGGGTTCTGTGCCGAGGCTCTGTGTGCTCGTTGAATCTGCAGATCCGCTTCGCTGGGCAGTTCCAGCTCTTTTTTTAAGAACTGATCCATGAATTTCGTCATCGAGTTGCCTTCAATGCCCTCCGGGATCCCGAAGATGCGTATATTGCCCCGTCTGGACCTGCTCTCCAAGTCGGTTACTTTCTCCTGCATCCTCTGCATTTGTGCCGTCAGGGTCTGCAGCTGTTCGCTTGCCTCGCTATTCCAATCTTCCAGCTCTGATATTCGGGCCTGCGCTTCTGTCATACACGCCCGCTGGGAGCGCAGCTCCTCCATGTTTTCTGCTAGCTTGCGCTCCATTTCTCTTCGGAGGCCCATAATTTCTTCCTTAATCTCTTTTTTCAGCTCCTCCTTAAGAGCCGCTAAATCCTGTTGTAGCTGCCGTTTGAAGTCTCTCAACTCTTTACCCAAACTGGCGATGCCAGCGTTCATGGTATCGAGTTTTGTGTCTTCCATTTTCTCTGCTGCGGTCACCTCGTTTTTTTGGGCCCCGTGTTCAGCGGTTTCTCCTGCGTTGTTGAAGAGGAATTCTTTAATTTTACCCTGCTTTTGTCCTTGTTCCCGGCTCCTTCGTGTTTTCATCCCTTAGTTTATTGATCCGCTTATGTCGAGTTGGCCATTTACCGATGATTTTTAATCCGGCTAGGGAGAGCTCTCTGTTTAAACGTTATGTCTCTTCGCCATCTTCCCGGAAGTCTCGCTAATATATTTTAACTGCTGACCAGTATCACTTACTCTTATTCTACACTTTATTGCATGTATAGTTTATTTCTTTTTATTTTATCATGTTTAATGTTGCAGCATTGCACCGAGACAAATTCCTAGTTTGTGTACTACATGAACAATGGCAATAAACCTGATTCTGATTCTGAAAGTTGATCATAGAATGTGTCCTTGATTTCCTCATCACTGTCATTAATTGTGGCGTAGCACTGGATGACAGTAGTGCTGATGTGTCTTCCCCTCAGTCTGATCTTCATAAGCCTGCTGTTGATCTGCTTCCACTCCATCAGACGCTTCTCAACACCCTTTTTCAGAATAATGGCTACTCCCTCATGATGCTGATCATCTTCTCTGCCTGAATAGAGAACAGTTTCTCCAGTGCTGGTCTTGTACCTTCCCAATCCTATCCACCTGCTTTGGGAGTCATTATGGCTCCCAAAATGTGCAGTTGCAACGCCTCATTCTGCTGTCACTTGTGCTTTCCTGTCTCGTTCATTGTATGCACATTCCAGAATCCTATTATGATCTTATTTTTTGCATTCAGAACTTCCATCTTCCTGTTCCATCTTCCAGCTTCCTTTCTGCTTTCAGAACCTTCCGATGACTCAGGAAGCCCATCGTGCCCAGTTGTGTAGATTTCTTTCATTGCCGTTTCTGTAACAAACTATTTTTTACAGGACGGGGTTGTTAGCCCTGTGCTCAACCCCCAACCTGGAGGACCAGTTGATCGCATTTCGTCTGGCCTCTACCCTTTGACCTGTCCAGCTTGGGTGACCCTGCCAGGAACTTTCTCCTGCTGGCATAGCTCTAAGGGTCACTGAAACACACAAACCACCGGACCAAGATAAGGTAGCGATCCCCCGGGAAAAAAGACAGAGCTGTAATAAAAGCCAAAGGTGCTGCAACAAAGTATTAGTTTAAAGTGCTCATGACACAATTTTGACATTATCTAATTTTGCAACACATAATTTCAATATGACGAAATAGGTGGGCCTGTACAGTTCTAAGTCAAACAGTCTTGTTTTCACACGAATATCTGACGTTTCCAAGAGTGCCGCAGCACCAATTGGGTCAGTGACTGGAAAACCCCCTGGCCATGTTGTGACGTCAGTGGGAGAACACAGCGGTTGGCTGACCATTCTACACGCATGATGGAAGGGGTTGAAAACATCAATGATGGTTCCAGCACATGTAGTCTGGAATTGGTTTGTGTTGTCCAATCTTCAAATGATTATAGTTCAGAAAAATGTGGTGATAATGAAGAATCTGGGAGCATCAGACCTTATAGGTTTGAGCCGTATCAAACGGACATCGTGCCTAGCGAGTCAGACTCAGAGAGTGACGGTGGTGAGGCAAACATGCCCACTGCAGCAGCAGCAGTAAACAAACAGCAGGGGAACACAGGGTGGTATGCTTTTGTTACAGATATTGCAACAAATTATTCGTTCATAAATATAATTTATTTAAACCCGATTTTTCAATAAAATCATAGCAGTAAATTTATAATAAAATTGAAACATCTACCTGATACTGTCAACCCCTCCCCCCAAATAAACAAATAAAAAGATACTATTTTTTATTTTTGCAGCTGCCAGACAACAGAGGAGGAGAGTATTTGCTGTCAGGAGCAGGACAAGGTGAAGCAGAAAATTCCGGATTGTGCTATAAAGTGTATCACTGGTCATCACAACTTCCCCGCGGTGTGTCTGAATGAAGATGTGCTGGAAATGGCCTACTTCACCTATAAACATTATGTGAATGTGGATTATGGGAACAATTGGAAGCAATATATGGCTTACAGACAGTTCATCCGATGGTGCTACCACTACCTTGGTGAGAAAGTCCGACTGCCAATACCTGCCTGTGTCGTTCACAAGATCAGAGAGACCTTTCCAATACAAGAGGGACAATATGTTAGTTTTACTTATGCTGACTAACTACCTTTATGTTTTCACAGTATTGTTTTTCATTTGATACATGTTTATCTGACCACAACTGTTGTCAGTTTTTACAAGATAATAAAATTACAAAATATTTATAGTGTGACACTTGAAAATCTCATAACTGTTGTCATCATTGGGACGTTGCATGCAATCCTGTATCAATCCTGGGTATTTGAACAAGAGATAGAATTTTTTTTTTAATTTTGCAAATATAGTATAAATATTTTTTTAGTAAATTAGAGCATACTCGTGGCCATAACATCATTTTAAAGTTCAATTATCTGTAAAATACCTTTAGAAATTAAAATTATTCTCTGTGTTACTGATGGCAATATCCTTAAAAATAATGTATTCCCTATTATTTATGTCACATTAAAAATGCAATTTTGTTTGTTATCATTGTTTATTAACTGCTTTTGTCTTGTATCAACTGGCATGTGATTTTCAACAATAATGAATGAATGAATGAATTTATTTCGGATAGTACAGTACAGGTTAAAAGAAACTGTATAATATAACAACAAGGTCAAATTAGACAAAGACTCCTCCTACTATACAATTCCACGTGAGTTATCCGAAATGGGTGATGGCTGAAGCCGCAGCTTATATTGCCCACCCATATTCCATCCAAGAATTCAAAAGAGAAAAAAGAGAAAACAAGACAAGAGCGATTACAATTTAAAACAAAGCTAAGACAAAATGTGACTGAGAGAAAAAAAAGAAAACTAAGCTAGGCTAAGTTAAGCGGTTACTATTCAAAAACAAATCTAAGACAAAATGTCACAGAGAAAAAAAAAAAAAAAAACTAAGCTACAACACAACACAGGCTGGATATGTCAATCCTTATGTGAGTTTACATGTCGTCTTGTAAATATGTTTGGAGTATTTCTTCCTTTAGTTTTTGTTTAAATTGTCCAAGCGTTGTACATGATTTTAATTCAGGTCCAAAATCGTTCCATAATCTGACTCCTTGCACTGAAATACAGTGTTGCTTGGTGGTTGTTCTCACTGTAGGCTTTTGAAATATTCATGTTCCTCTGAAATGATATCGTTTCTCCCTTGTTTGGAACAACTTTTGGATATTTGCGGGCAGTGATAAATTCTTCACTTTGAACATTATTATTGCGGTTTTAAAGTCAACCAGATCTTTCAACTTGAGAGTTTTTTGTTTAAGAAAAAGTGGGTTTGTTGGTTCCCTGTAAGCTGCTTTGTTTATTATTCTAATAGCTCTCTTTTGAAGCATAAAGAGTGGATATATGTTTGTTTTATATGTATTTCCCCATACTTCATTACAATATGTCATGTATGGGAGTATTAATGAATGATACAAGGTGTATAGTGTGGGTTGATTCAGCAAATATTTCACTCTGTGTAATATTGCAATTGATTTGGATACTTTACCTTTAATATAATTAATATGTGACTTCCAACACAGTTTGTTATCAATTATTACTCCAAGGAATTTAGTTTCAGATACCCTTTCAATCTCTACACCATTTACACTGAGTTTGGGTACTGGGTTGTTGTGATGGTTGTTAAAGACTATAAATTTTGTCTTACTTAAATTGAGCGTTAATTTGTTTGAATCAAACCACAGTTTAAGCTTTCCTAATTCCTTTCCGAGTGTATCCAGAAGTTGTTCCAAATTGTTTCCACTGCATAGCAGATTAGTGTCATCGGCAAACAATATTAAGTCCATTTTTTCTGAAATTTTACATATATCGTTTATATACATATTGAATAATAATGGTCCCAAAACTGAACCCTGTGGGACTCCACAGGTGACCTTCAGTAACTCTGAGTTTTTGTTGCTAACACATACATACTGATATCTATTCTTTAAGTAACTACTTAACCAGGACAGTGCTACCCCTCTAATACCACAATTTTGTAGTTTCTTTAATAATAAATTGTGATCTACTGTATCAAATGCTTTTTTAAGATCTAGGAATACTCCAACTGAATACTCTTTATTTTCAATGGCTGTTGATATTTTTTCTGTAAATTCCATTAGGGCATATGCAGTTGTCCTCTTGTGTCTGAACCCATATTGCTGCTCACACAATAAATCATTCTTCAGTATGAAGTTGTCAATTCTCTCATAGAATATTTTTTCAAGTATCTTGGAAAATTGCGGTAATAGTGAAATTGGTCTATAGTTTGAGAGTTCCCCTCTGTCGCCCGTCTTGTATATCGGAATTACTTTAGCTATTTTCATTGCATTGGGAAATATACCTGATTGGAGAGACAGGTTACAGATATACGTCAGTGGTTTTACTATGCATTTGATAACAGTTTTGACTAGTAGCATGTCAATACCATCACAGTCTGTAGATGTTTTACTTTTGAACGATTTAACAATTTCAATGACCTCTCTTTCGTCTGTGTTCTTTATGAAGATGGAGTCTTTTACAGCAGTGTTATTGCATATTGTATCACCTGTAGGCACTGTAGTGGGTATTTCTCGGGCCAGTTTAGGTCCAATGTTAACAAAAAAATTATTAAATTCATCTGCAGGTGAAGCTATATTCACACTCTGAGTCGTTTTATTATTTTTTGGAATATTAGTTGGGTAGCTTGTATTTCTGCTTTTATTTCCAAGGATACTGTTGAGTATTGTCCATGTATTTTTAATATTGTCTTTGTTTTTCACCAGTTCTTTACTGTAATAGTCTCTTTTACTACATCTTATTATATATGTTAACTTATTTTTGTATGTTTTATACCGCTGCTCTGCTTCTTTTGTCCTTTTCTTTAGGAAAGCTTTATATAATAAATTTTTCTTTTTACACGCCTTTTGTAGTCCTTTGGTTAGCCATGGCTTATCAGCAAATTTGTGTTTAAGCTTTTTTTTTACTAATGGGCAGTTTTTTTCATAAAGAGTGGTTACAATGTTTATAAATGTGTCATAGGCTTCATTTACATCTGATACATAGACTTCTGTCCAGTCTTGCTTCAGCAAGTCCTCTTTAAGAGAACTGATTGCATTTGGTGATTTGTGTCTGAACGATTTTGAAATTTTTTCTGCGTTGGGCCCCGTGTGGCCATGGATAAGTGCAAAGGTTGGCAAGTGGTCACTTATATCATTTATCAATAATCCACTTTCTATTTTCTTATCGAAAACATTGACAAACAGGTTGTCAATAAGTGTAGCAGAGTGAACTGTGATTCTACTGGGATGTGTTATTGTGGGATATAGACTCATGCTGTACATAGAGTTCATGAACTCTGTAACTACATTTTGTTGATGTGGATTCAGTAAATCAATATTGAAATCTCCACAAATTGCTACCATTTTCTTACTAGTAATATTATTGTACAGCTCGACTAATTTATCTCTGAATGTCTCAATGCAAGTTCCCGGCGTTCTATATATGCAGCTTATGATTAGATTTTTTGTTTTGTCTAGGGTCAATCTCAACAGTAACACATTCCAAATCCCTGGTAGTGCAGAGGACATTTCATTTACAAGCTTACACCTATACAGGTCATCAATATACAGTGCAACACCACCACCCTTTTTTTTGAGTTCTGTTAATATAAAACATCTGATATCCCTCTATTGCCATCAGGGGAGCCTATTCTTCATAAGCTAGTTTTCAGAGACTGCCAATAGCTGTGAATTTTTCTGTCTAGCTGTTTTAAATAGTCCTGAATCTGTGGAAAGTTTTTGTTAAGACTTCTGCTATTGAAGTGTATTATTGACAGTTTACCATCTAATTGCACTTGACTTTGAATTGCTTTCAAAGTGTAATATTCACAGTGGGTTATGAATATTACTGAAAAAGTGGTTATCAGGATCAATATCACTCCTCCCATCTCTGTGGTTTTGTTCAGCATAGTGCATATTTTCAGAGTTTGAGTTTCCTCACTCTGGTCAGATGACTTCCTCCAGCTGGGGATGATTGATGTCTACTCGAGTCGATCATAAGTTTTTGTTTATTTTGCTTATTTTTTTTTTTTAAGTACTATGGCATGGTGTATCAAAAGAACAATTCTTATCGAGTATGAATATGGATTATCATTGACTCATAATTTTCTTAATCAGTGTTCATCTGTTATTTATCTAAGTCAGTAGCATCTCTGATCAATATACTCCTTGCTTTGCTCAGGTGTTCCATTTAGTTTAATCCAAATTCTACAATTTCTTGTCCAGGTTGCCTGTATCTTATTTTGTTTTTCAGGCATCCGTGCCTGCCGTGCTAATTCAGCGCTTTTTTTTTTTTTTTGTCAGGTGTTCATTTAGGTAACTTGAGTATCCTTTAGCTTTTTGGCCTGCCCTCAGTATGTCATTCTTTACCCTTCTGTTCACAAAGCGCATCACAATTGATTTCTTTGTTTTGTTATCTTTCTTCGTGTAGAGCATAACGGCTGAAATTGCATTGGCTTCTACCTTAATGTCTATTATTAAGGAACTGAAAGCACTTGATTTCTAAGGACACTGATTCACTCACAGGGAGCATCTTCACCACCTCAGTCCTGTTGTGGCATGGGCGTATGACTGATATCTGATGTCTAGTCCATTATAACTAGGTCATCAATACGAGAACCTTGTTCAAGATCCTCGACGCGTTGCTCCAAAAGACACCCGTGTGCTCCAGGTCCATAATTTTTTTTTGTCTTTTTTCTTGAATTATTAAATGTAGGGCTTGTACCTCTTCTATTAGGCCTATTATTTTGTCCTGCTGGCTAGTCAATTTGGCCAATTCTTCTGACAAAGTTCAGAGATTTTTTAATTTCTTCCATTTCCTCTTTTCTTGGTGGCATTTTTGGTTAGAATAAACAGAGAAATCCGCGCTAGGCCTCAACTAGCCCGGCCGCTATCGGACCCGCCGCAACCCGAGCTCCTGCGTAGCTCCTCCGCCAAGTAACGCTGCACAGCTCCGCAGATCCACCGCCGTCGATCGCCGCCGCCTGCCGCCATCTGCCTGGCCGGTTATGCCGCACACCGCCGGCGCAGCCGAACTCCCCAATCACCGCCGCCGATCACCGCCGCGCGCCGCCGTCTGGCTGGGTGGCACCTCCGCTAGGCCCCGTCACCGACCCGCCATCAGTCTGGTAGTTCCTCAGCTGGGCCTCGCAACTGGGCTCCGACTCAGGCCACTGTCCTGCTGGGTCCAGGTGGCCCCCGTCTCTCACAACGCCGCCCCTGAGCTCCCAACCACCACCTCGGTTGGTTCCTCCGGTAAGCCCTCACCGGGGACTGAGCCGCTTCGTGTCGGAGTTAGGTGGCGCACTGGGGCCAGCGTTAAGCTACTAGCGTTAGTCTGGCAATCGCTTCGGGTAGAGCGCAGCAGTTCTACCCGATAAAGGGGCAATTCCAACGGGATTCTGACGGAGGTGGAAATTCAGCCCGTGGGTGTCCGTCACGAGCACCGATCGCTGTTGGTTAGGTACTTTTTAAGGGGAAAATCAGCGACTTTTGTCTCAGCGCTGAAAAGTGTGACCATCCCGGGTCGCCATCTTGTTTTTTATTTATAATAATAATATAAATATAATAATTATTTTTTTATAATTATAATTATTTTTTAATATAATTATTATTTTTATTTTTATTATTTAATAATAAAGCAATAGAAGCAACTGATAGTCTTCATTTTTTCCAGAGTTTGGCCACAAGAAAAACAATACTGATAGATTAAGAAACAATACTCAAAAGTTAATATAAACTTATTTATGTTACTAATAACATAAGTTCTTGTTGTTTTTACAGACATGGACAAAATTGTTGGCACCCCTCTGTTAATGAAAGAAAAACCTACAATGGTCACAGAAATAACTTGAATCTGACCAAAAGTGGTATAAATAAAAATTCTATTAAAATTAACCAATGAAAATCATACATGCTTTTGAATTGTGGTTCAGCGGAATTATTTTAAAAAAAACAACTCATGAAACAGGCCTGACAAAAATGATGGTACCATTAACGTAATATTTTGTTGCACCAACCTTTTGAGGCAATCACTGCAATCAAACGATTTCTGTAACTGTCAGTGAGACTTCTGCACCTCTCAACAGGTATTTGGCCCACTCCTCATGAGCAAACTGCTCCAGTTGTCTTAGGTTTGAAGGGTGCCTTCTCCAGATGGCATGTTCAGCTCCTTCCACAGATGTTCAATAGGATTTAGATTAGGGCTCATAGAAGGCCACTTTAGAATAGTCCAATGTTTGGCTCTTAGCCATTCTTGGCTGTTTTTAGCCGTGTGTTTTGGGTCATTATCCTGTCGCAAGACCCATGACCTGCGACTGAGACCAAGCTGTCTGACACTGGGCAGCACATTTCTCTCTAGAATACCTTGATAGTCTTGAGATTTCATTGTACCCTGCACAGATTCAAGACACCCTGTGCCAGATGCAGCAATGTAGCCCACAACATAACAGAACTTCCTCCATGTTTCACAGTAGGGACAGTGTTCTTTTCTTGCTATGCTTCATTTTTGCGGTCTGTGAACATAGACACTGATGTGCCCTTGCCAAAAAGTTCCAGTTTTGTCTCGTCTGTCCATAGGACATTCTCCCAGAACCTTTGTGGCTTGTCAACATGCAGTTTGGCAAATTCCAGTCTGGCTTTTTTATGATTTGTTTTCAACAGTGGTGTCCTCCTTGGTCATCTCCCATGAAGTCCACTTTGGCTCAAACAATGACGGATGGTGCGATCTGACACTGATGTACCTTGGCCTTGGAGTTCACCATGAATCTGTTTAGAGGTTGTTCTGGGCTCTTTTGTTACCATTCGTATTATCCGTCAACTCCTGCGGCCACGTCCAGGGAGGTTGGCTACAGTCCCATGGATCTTAAATTTCTGAATAATATGTGCAACTGTCGTCACAGGAACATCAGGCTGCTTGGAGATGGTCTTATAGCCTTTACCTTTAACATGCTTGTCTATAATTTTCTTTCTGATCTCCTGAGACAACTCTCTCCTTTACTTCCTCTGGTCCATGTTTAGTGTGGTACACACCATGTCAACAAACAGCACAGTGACTACTTGTCACCCTTTCAATAGGCTGACTGACTGATTACAAGTTTGTAGACACCTGTGATGTTAATTAGAGGACACATCTTGGTTGAACATGTCCCTATGGTCACATTATTTTCAATCTTTTCTAGGGGTACCATCATTTTTGTCCAGGCCTGTTTTATGAGTTTGATTTTTTAAAATAATTCTGTTGAATCACAATTCAAAGGCATTGTCTGATTTTCATTGGTTAAGTTTCACAGAATTTTTATTTATTACCACTTTTGTCAGATTCAAGTTATTTCTGTGACCATTGTGGGTTTTTCTTTCATTAACAGAGGGGTACCAACAATTTTGTCCACGTCTGTACGTCTGTGTTCCTTTTCTTATCCATGCCTGTAGCAGCCGCTCTGGCCAGCGGTTGTTGGGCAGCCGTTTTGACCCACTTTCAGGAGGGCGTTGTCCAACATTCGCCTGTTTGACCACGCCCCCCTCTCCATTTGACAGTCAGCTGTTTCGCCCCAGTAATTATCTGTCTATTGAGGGAAAGCTACACTGTCTCCATTCCCTTCGATGTAGCTATGTTTGTGTATGTTCGCCGGTGATTTGAACTTTTGGACTGCTCCTGTGCCGTGAGTACGAACTGTTTATTGTAGCCCAGTTTCCTCTCCAGCTACAGTAGAGCGTCCTGGAGAACTCAGGGTCTACCCCGAGCTGTTCATGTTTTGTGTGCATCATCTGCCGTGTTGTCAGCCAGCCAATATTGCCAACACTATCACGACGTGTTAGCCACTCCACACAGCTGTGGTTCTGTTGCGGCCCTTGACGCGATGTCAACCCTGGGGCACAACCGTGGTTAACACGTCTCCTTTCCATGCGTTCGTTGGGCGATGTCAGCCCCTGAACGCCAACTGTGTTTGTTTATTTTTGTAAGTCTTCATCTTTTTGGGAACTGTTGTCATCAGTCTTATGTTCAATAAATGTGTTGTGGTGAATCCTGAGCGTAAATCCATTCATCCTTCTCCGTGCGCTTTTATGCAGCGCACGGAGGAGGCTTATGACAGTTGGAGCTGAAGCGTGTGATGTGGTCTTTCACGGCCTGCTGTTTATCTCAGCCTGCGGCACAACACGAAGGCATAGCTGTAAAACTAAAACAAGAAACCAGAGAAACTGTCTGCTACAAAGCTCATGGCATTCCCCTGTCAACAAAACCGGCGTCCCGTTCTCATGGTGACGTCATTTCTGCCTCCTTCCTCATTCGATGAGTGGCACCACAGTCCAGTCAAATTTGCCCAAATGGCGGTGGTTTTCTGATGATGACCTATGTTATGCAGGCGTGCATTGTAACTGTTATATTGATCATCGACAATGACTTTTGGGTTTATACAACACGCTAAAAAATGTCAAAATCGTGTCATGAGCACTTTAAGGGTGTGCATATTTATGGAAACAGGTTATTGTAAGTTTTTTATTTTTTATTTTTCCCCTTAAAAGGATTCAGTTTGTTTTTCGACTGGGTTGTACAGGTTATAGATCACATTAATGGTGGAAAAAATTTTGAAATGATTTATCTTGGTCTCATTTTTTTTTTACATCACAAAAACCTGGCATTTGACAAGGGTTGTGTTGACTTTTTATATCCACTGTAAAATTTTATAATACAGTGTAATCTAAATAATATAAATCTGTCTGTTGATGCCAAATAAATAGCTGTGAAATTCTAAAATCTTAAACTTATGAAATTCTAAAGTTTTACAGGAGAACATAAACTAAATAGCAATGCATAAAAAAAATGAATATCCCCCTAAAATTTTTCACAGTCCACCTCTGTACTATATTTTTAGTATAAAAAAAAGATTTTAAACAGTAGGCCTAAAAAACTGACAAAAATATAATTCCATGCTACAGAATTCCTCAGACATTTTTTTTTTTTTTTTAAATTTCCACAGTAAATTCTGTTCAAGCATGGATGGAGCTTTAAATCCATGGGTACAGGGAGAGGGGCGGTGGGACTTTTAACTTTCAGTAACCCACAGAACTTTTATGGAGTTTTACCTGATATCGGAGGCTACAAAAAGGATCTCCAGTGTCACACGGGGCCCAACGGGGATTGCGGTCCCAAAGGAACCGACTTCACCCCTGCATTCCAGCATGGATCACTCTCGGCAGATTCAGAGATAGAAGTGCCATGGTAAATACACTCAGTTTTACAACAGTGGTAATGTATTCCAACAACATCACTAACAACAGACTATATAGTATTAATGCTGTGTTGCATGTGCACAGGAGGACTATTCTTTTCCCGTCATTACAAAGCAACACTCTATTAGACAAAACAAGTGTCGACCACAGTCACATAGAACACTACACTGTTTTTGTTTTTTATTCTGTCATCACCCCAGTACAAGTTTGCATGATGTTTGATTGAGCCAGTGCATGTGAGAATATTAGTCTGATCAATTCAAAACAGGAGAGTGTGCTCCATGTTTCCTGCTGTCACGAGCAGAGCCGACTTGGCTTTCCCCGGCTCGGCCCTGATCTCTCCGTGGGTTTTGGTTCTTCTGTATATGTGCAATATGTGTATTTTGTACTCATTTCCATATACATAGCCACTGCCTGACCGGCAGCTGTTAGTCAGCCTCTGTGACCTACTTTCTCCCACGCTGCTGACAGTCTGCCGGTCCAGCCACGCCCCTCGCTCTCCCTCTTATTTCCATCATGTGTTCCCAGCCCCGGTAATTATCTTTCCCACGCCTCGCCCAGGTGTTCCCAATTTGTGAGGCCAGCGGTGCTTGTATTTAAGCAGCTTTTTGCTAGACAAACACCGCTGGACCATTATACGCATTAGGTGGCTGTTGTCTGAAGGACTGTTTTTCACCTTATTTGGACTACTCGGACAGCTCCAGTCCAGTGAGTATAATCTGTGCGTGTGTTCCCCGGTAATCCTCACCTTGACTGTCGAGCATCCTGGAGGACTCCTTAAGCTTGTGTGAGATATGCATTGGAACTGTTGGCCAATTGTTGTGGTTAATAAATGTGTGTGTGGTGTTAACCCAGCGTGTAAATCCTCATCCTTTCTCCCCTCACCGTGCGCATTGGAGAAGTGCACGGGAAGATTTATGACACCTGCAGTCTTTTTTGATTCTGTTCTGCCAGTTTAACTTTATTTAAAAAATATCCAAAAGCACAAGAAGATACATTTAATCTTTAAAAGTTATTTTAAAGATCAATGTTCTGCAGTTTGTACCACATACAAGAGAAGCTGTCATATTTCACTGTTTGTGACAAGAAGGGCAGAATAAAAGACTTGTTCTTTGGGGTCAGGGCTTATAAAAAGATAGCCGTACAGTTATTTACAGCCTCACTAGATGCTTTGAGACATACTGGAAATTCAAACGAATAGCCACAGGTATAACGACAGACAACTGGCTTCTCAGAGAGAAAAAAAATCCAACCAGTAAATCCACAGTCCTCCCTGAAAATGCAATAATAGGGACAAATGGACTTATGCCATGGAGGACACCATATTCCTTTCAGAGGACACATTTATGATCCTCTAATAATTCAAAACCCAAGGTGAAGTGCACATCAGAAATATATTACACTGGCTACAGGCTAGGAGATGGTTTGTGCGTCGGAATTGTCACATTTTGATTTGTGAATCCAGAGAGCAGTCCAGCGGGAACTTGCGTTCATTTACGGATTATTCTGTTGTGATGTATTTTGTCTTTTATCCATGTCCAATATACTTGCTTTCCTGGAAGAAAGATGGATAGTGGTTGTCAACCCAGGATGACACACAGGGCCCACAGTAATCTCTTCGTCACTAGCCTGCATCATCCTCAGCTCTCCAAGGTGGCGTCTTCAGACCTGCATTCTTCACTAATGTTGAGTTAAAGATGACAAGGCCACCATTAAAACGCCCACATCAAAGTCTGCTGGACATTTGCTGTTTTTACTCTAATATTCATTGATTTACTCGAGGCTTTAAGAGATTAAAGTCTGCTTCTACAAGGACTGAGGCATGGATCTGCAGCGCATTTACATTTAGCTGAGCCAGAAACAATTTACAGAGAGAAAATAGGTTTGGGCTCAGTAGACAGAACACTATTCACATTCATCAAAAAGACCAAAGTATTGCAGACATGTAAGAAAAAGGGAATTGTTCCACATGCAAAGAATTATGTTAGACAGCAGTAATCAGTGAACCAAAAAAATTTATATTTTTTGAGAAATTTTTAAAGCACATAGATGCAGGTGTTCAAGAAAATGTAATTTTGGGCAACAAGCTGTCCTGCCCATGACAGGCCACCCCCACTGTTAAGCTGTGAGTTTTAGTTACCACAGCAGAAAAACAGGAACATGGCAGATTGTGCTTCAGACGTTCAGCTTCCTCTACTTCCCTTTTCCGACTTTACCACAGTGATGAGGGAGTGCCTGTTCAACTGAGGGATCCTGTCATGTTTGAAGGATCTTATTTAAATCAACTTTATAATTACACACTGCTCACACATTTCATTACACACAGGAATGTGTCACATTATACAAGATAAAGACATTAATTGAGGCTTCAGCATGACTTTGGGATGAAAGCATTAAGGATTAAAATACTGTATGTGTCATGTTGAATCACATATGAGAACACCACTGCTGTCAGTGATGGATTTCCCTAAAAATGCACATATTAAGTCTGGAAGAGTCCTTTCATTTATGAGAGTTAATTGTTTTTTGTTTTTGATTTTTTTTTTTGTTTGCTATTCAAAATTGACCTGCCTGAAAAGGTGTTTGGAATCGAAGGATTTCTTCTGTTGTATGTCACTATGTAATGAGGGTAAATTTTGCCCGTGTACAGCTGGCTGCCATTTTTTTCCTCTTATTGATGTTTCAGTTTGTAATTACAGCTCTCTGCTCACCAGAGGCCGACCATTGCTGAAAAAAAAAAAATCATTACAAATAATTATTTTTGTCAAAAGAGCTTTAATGTAACTAATTTATACTAGTTTACATCTTTCTTGTGAAAACAGTGCCAGATGAAATATACAGTATTTACAGTGAAAAAGGAAATATTTACTATAGGGGTGTGTGTGTGTGTGTGTGTGTAAACGTGTTATTGATAACTGATGAATGTTGTTGTTCTAAATTCGAGATATTTTCCAAGGATGGTAACTGTTACCTACAAAGGAGTATTAGGGTCACATTGAGAAATAAAAAAGGTTTAAAGGACTACAGATGCAAATTAGCAGTATTGCTAAATCTGGCATACTTACATTTGTTCATTAGTATGTATTGTCCCTTTCAAGAAATATTAACCTAAACTAAAGTCAAAATTTAAAGAAAAAAAGCCAAAATAGTATTTTGGAAAAATGTTGACATTTTGAGAAAAAAAAGTAGAGACTCTGAAAAAACGTCAAAATAGAATTTGAGAAAAAAGTCAAAATTTCAAGAAAAAAGTCAAATGTTTTTTAAAAAGTAAAAATAAACAGTATTTTGAAAAAAAATGAAATTTTGAGGAAGAAAACATCAAAATTTTGAGTACAAAGTAAAATTTTGAGAAAAAAAATTCAAAAAGAGTATTTTGAGAAAAAAGTCCAAAACTTTGACGAAAAAGGTCAAAATTGTATTTAGAAAAAAATGTCAAAATTTCAAGAAATAGTCAAAAAAAAATTTAAAAGTCATAATTTTGAGGAAAAAAATTGAAATTTGAGAAAAAAGTCTAAATGTGGACGAGACTGTCCTTTACAGTCAGAACTAAACAGTCAGATGTTTACATGAGCCATTAAGTTTAATATGACATGCAGAGGGCTTCTGTCTTGCTCTACTCAGTGTAGTTATCACTACAGTTTGACCACTTCAGAAAGGATGGAGAGGCATCTGGATACACCTCCAACATACGTAGTATGCGCACACACTGCACACGGCAAGCACACACAACTTTTCTTTTGATTTTTTCTTGAAATTTTGACTTTTTTCCTCCAAATTCAACTTTTCTTATAATTTTTATTGTGGCCCCTAATGTGCCTTCATAATTACCACTTCTAAAAAAGACACAATAAATGCATAAAAAGTTAAAATAATGAGTCATTATTTGTTCAAATAGTAACCCTTGGCCTAAGGCTGAGCAATACACCCCTTGAATCTATCATGGAACCGCCATGGTTCCAGTCCCCTAGCAAATCCCTGCCCCCTAATGGCGGAGAGGGGGAACGCAAAAGCATGACTAGCAAACAACCACGGCCACCAATTGACAACATCATGAACATGCTCGAAGGTCAGCCAGAGTCTACCCTTAAAGATAGTGGGTTTGAATCCAAGCCAGACAAAATATTCTACTTCGGGGATTATGTCTATACAGCCTTATGGATGTCTATGAGACAAGTGAGGCTATGGGAGTGAACACAGACAGAAGCTCTGGATTGAGGTGGCTGGCTGATAACTGAAAAATACAACTCTTAAACTTTACACAAAATGTTAAAACGTAATTAAAATCTTCTTATGTAATCAATTACAACAAAAGTGTTGAGTTCTGTGAACTAGCCAGGTTTTACTGTCCTACCTGCCCTTTCTTACATATTATACATATGGCTGCTGGTTAGGAAACACATACAGTACTCCTTGTTCCGCCTATGCTTTGCACTGCATTTCTGCTTACCTAGCATGTCCACACTCATTAGCCAAGCATACATCACATAGTTCTAAATCTAGCATATGTTAGTAGTTCAGAAACAATGCATAAGTTCTTCATTAAAAATGTAAAAAGCGCACTGCAATGTGGACTTATGCATTGATGCCAGAATGTTGATAAGCAGTTTTTTTTAGCCTGTTGTAAAATTTTTAGGCCATTAATGCCGATTAAACAAAGAGATCAGAATGAAGAGCTCAGATTTACCTCATCGATTCTGACTCATTAAGAAGTAAGTCATGTGCATTTGTATAGAAGACTGAAGATGCAGCATTGAGATACATTGAGTAAAATTTTATATTTGAATCGTTACCAGCAAATCACAAATTGAATGCAATTCTATCAGTCACCCTTCTGTAATCCCAACTTCATTTTGCTTCACATCTGCAATCCTCACCTGTCCACCAGGTGTCATTTGTGACCTTCTAACTATACTGTGTTTGAATTGACAACAGCAATTAACTCAAGGCTGAGCATCACCAGGTAATGTGTTCTGTAATCACACCACAGGGCAGAATGCATCTCCACTGCTACATCCTGCCTTTTTTTTTAAATTTCTGGTGCAACATAAATGTATCCATCATAGCAAGCCAACCACACCCAGCTGGGCTGTGTGTGACATGTTGTGCCTTTTTGGCAACCACATGCTAACTGACACAGCCCTGGTATTCAGCATATCTGTTCTCTTGCCTTTGCTGTGAAACCGGTTCAAACAGCTGTACTGGTAAGAAATATATTTTGCTAAAGTCATGCATTTGACTAACAGAAAAAAAAAGACTCACAAATGAGGCCACCTCAAAAAGTTCAACCTGCATACTCCAACTGGCCACAGTGTAGTGTTCCAGGTTTGTGGACATAACATTTGGTGACAAGAATTTTAAGCCATGGAAGTGTGATTAAGACCGCTAAGGCCTTTCCTCGAGTCTCCAGTCGAACCAGGCATTCCGCGGCCACGATGGCTGGACGCGTTCAAGATCTACGTTGCAGTGTTGGACCTGGGAAAGGTAGATAAAGTAAGGAAGCGGCCACTACTTGTCCACAACCTGGGCATAGGAGGTCAGAGGATTTTTCACACGCTTGATCTGACGGACTCATATGTAGATGCTGTTGAGCTGCTAGCTAGCTACTTTGCTACATCAGACAATGTAATAGCATGAAAAATTTGATTCCGCCAGAGGCGACAGGGAATTGGTGATTCCACCTAACAAATCATCGCCGACTTAAGACATCTGGCTAGCATGTGCTGCTTTGGACTGTTAAAGGACGAGCTGGTGCGGGACCAGTTAGCTGAGCACATAAGTAACCTGAGGCTAAGGGCTAAGATGCTAATGGCGCCAAACGACATGATGCTAGCTAACACGATAGAGCTAGCATTCCAGCTTGAGTCAGCAGAGAAGCTAGCATTGGAGCTAGGTGGGTTGCCAACCACAGAGGCTACCAGGACAGACGACATTAGCTAATGCGGTGGGCACTGAGAAATATGAAGACACAACAGACAAGTACGAGACGAACACCGTTAACCAAAGGACCACTCTGAAAGGCCCCTTCTGTGATAGCTGTGGTTTCCCGACGCACCATGAGAGAGCACGTTTTTGCCCAGCAAGAGGACAACATTGTAACAAGTGTGGAAGTTTTAACCATTTCGTTAAAGCGTGCCAGTCGCCGGCGCGGTGGAGCCCGCCAAGCAAGCAAAGCCGTCCATCAAGGACCATCATCCATGCAGTGAGCCCTGACATCAATGCTTATGCATATAGCACAGTTCAATTTAAACGGCGTGGCTGTACCGCTGCTGCTCAACATGGTGGGGGTTAGGTCGATGTTAAACTGGGCCATGGTGAAGAAATTTTTCCCCAACCACAAAATAAAGAAGAACCCAGCAGAGCTGTATGGATACGGCGGTGACAGACTCACTAATGTAGGAACAGTTGAACAGTTAAATGGTCTACTACAAGTCAAAGATTGTGTATGACTTCACGTTCCAAGTGGTGACACACAGTGACAACATTATGGGATGTGACCTCTTCTACAGACTGGGCTTCACTATCCGTGACAGCACTGGGTTTCAATGGTCCGGTTGCGGCAACTGGGACACGACGGACCATCTATGACGATGACAAGGTGTGGGACGAGAAAATTCAGGGCAACACCGACACCAAACAAACTACCTCGCGCCCACAAAAGGAGGAGCTGCCTGGGAGGTGGGGCAATGGCCGGCCGGACTCGCCCAGCTGGAGGACCACTGTGGAATCGCAGAAGAGGGAGCCCGTGCACGCAGAAAACCCTTGATGCACAACAAACTGGGCATAGATACCTGTTTACAACACAGCACAACAAAGCACATCAGACAGGAGAAAGGAGGAACTGGACTATTTCAGTGCTCACGCTTAACATCAGTCTATGGGGGTTATGACCGAGCCGACGGGTGAAGAGTCCGCAACAGTGAACGACATGGGAGAGATGCTGGACACCTTCTGTACCCATGACCAACTTCAGATTACAGAAAAAACAACGGTGAAATCGAGTGAAGGGTCCACGACAAACATGGTAACGACAGAACTATTACGGTACAATGGAGGTCCCAAACTGGATGAGCACGCAGCGCCACAGCGATCACAGTGGCACATGAGACCCGAGCAAGGCACCACTCAAAGTCGTGGACTGGGTTCGAGTCCGCGCTGATGAGAGACTGGGACAGCGACTGACCAAAGTCACAGCTGATGGACAGCGGACGGCACTGAGGATCGTGGCGAAACTGGGATCAGTGTGCTTTTGACCGACAGACCGTTTGGCAAGCAAACCACCTACGGCGTGTCCAGGTGGCTGCTCCAGGCGGCGAGGCTTCGCGGGAGTCAGCTGATGCTGTATGGGACCTGGGCCCCAACGTTATGAAGATCGGTCCTGGCCCTGGGGGTCTGGCATCTCCAGGGGCGCTTCTACCGCAGGTCCGCTATAAGGTGCCTCCGGCAGACCCACCTTCCCCACAGAAGACTGTAAAAAAAGACAATGACTGTTTAGGTAGGAGTGCGGCTAGGAAACAGGTGGCAGAATAATCCACCCAGCCATGTCGGGTCCAGCGGTGGTCTACCCCGTGGACCCTAGTTTGTGGTTCTGAGTGTTAAAGTGTTGAATTGCATAAGTATACCAAATTGGGGAAGGCTAATTTGTACGTACATGTTCTGTGTTTTGCAAGGGGGGGGGGGGTGTAGTGTTGGGATTTAGTGCAGGGTACAGCATGTGACGCAGCCTATGAATGACGTCATAACGCCACTATATACGTATATGGGAGAGTTGGTGCAAGTGTTAGTGAATTAGCATGGGAGTTACAACTGAGTGTTCATGTGTGCAGTGTACTATTGAATGTTGTGTAATAAAGTTCGAGTTTGAGCAAAGCATCCTCGTCTGTCTTCATTCCAGGTTTGTGGACATAACACACAGGCTCACATCACATTTCTATTATAAAACTCATGTCATTGTTTAATTGTTAGCCATTTGTTTCTTTCCACCCAGTGTGCGGGACTCCCTCAATGAGTCACAGGTTATTAACAGTACAAATATTTCTATAGCCCCAGTGTAATGGTATCCTTCAACATTCTCATTCCTCCCAGAATTCAGAGGTTGTTGCAGAGCAAAAATCAAATATTTAAACACCAAATTCTCATGAAGAACTCAGGTCTACGTATACAATTCCATGTTGCTGCCAAAATCTACACTTAAAAGGGAAGAATTAATTGTATGCTTGCCACCTCACCACCTATAAATGCAGCTTTAAAAATCAGTTTCCTGCTTTCAATCACTGCTCTTACCAAAATCTCCACCTCCTGCTGAAAAGATAATGATCTTGTGTTAATTGATGGGTTTGGATAATTGCCATGGCAAGAGGCCAGGCATGCACCACACAAATCACATTACTGATCAAACAAGGGTCTCAGCCCCCAGACGCATTGGAGATGAGTTTTACATAAAAAAATCATTTCTCATAATGTATGAAAAGGGCACATCTCACAAAACCATTAATTTGGCCATTAGCGAGTATGTTGTTTGGAAGAATTAATCTACTTTCTATTATACTTTCTCAGAAAGTATACACCCATGTGTCATTTTAATAACCTCCGTCCTTCTTTGCTGTTATGGTTAATTAAGTCGTTCAGCTTCTGTCACATGTTTCAATGAGCCAAAAATGCTGCAGAAACCTGAATGTATGTCCAAAGGAGATTAAAACAAAAAACACATGAGATTTTCTTTTCATTCAGTTTGGTTTTGACTGGTGCTAACAGACTCTGGCATGTATTAAATGTTACTATATCAAGGAATATACTTCGATTTTTCAAATCCCTATAGTGATCTGTCTGCCTGATAGTCATATTTTTGTCTATCTTTGGAACTTTATTTTTATCTTGTTCTCATTCTGCCCTGTATACACACTTCGGCAGCTCAACTATTTACCTGTCTGTCTGTATTTGTCTCGTCTGTTTGTGACCTGCCTTTCAAGCACTGGCTTCCTTTTTAAAAAAGCATCAGATATAATTTTCTTTGATACTCTCAAGCACAGCTCATCTGACAAGTGACATAGTTTCTTGCGAGTTTTGATCAGATTCTCCTGACGGTTTTGGCAGGGACAGTTGAAGGCTGGGGGTGAAGGTGGAAGTCAAAAGTGAGATAGATATTATACTATGAACTGAACATTTAGGGTTGGCAAGTAACCGTAAAATACACCGTCTTTTTTAATTTATTGATGTTTCTTGGGCACTGCTTGACTGATTATGTCATTACTTAAAACGTTTATCTTCTTATTCAGTATTTGTGTATTTTTTCACATGAAAGCAGATTGTATATCCAGGGAAGTCTCTTGACTTACACAAAGAGATAGGAAGAATTTGACAAAAATGAAATACTTTTCCATTAGTCAAACTTTCCACACGTTTATAGTGCTAATTACTAATAAAAACGTTGGTGAGTAAAGGTTGGATACAGTTTACAGAAAATAACCTCAGATAAAATAAGAAAATTAAAACAGCAATAAATGTCTAATATGGAATGTATAAGACATGAATAGCAGGCTAGAGCATTAGCTTATAATAACTACAATACTGTTAGAAAAATATAACGGATACAAAAGTTAAAATTGTATCCAAAGGTATGAAGGCAGCACACATCACCAAAACATGCTAAAGTTTCGGCCTACCAAGAAAGTTTGTTGGTATGTGATCTTAGAAAGTGTAATGTCATGTGATGATTCCAGCCAATCACCTGTCGATTCAGGGTATAAAAGCTATACCATCCATTTTGTTTCATGTTCCGATGAAGGCCAGTAGGGCAAAATGTTAGTTTGTTTTGTTGGTATGGCCGAAATAAACTGGTGAAGTTGATAAATAGTGAAGCTTTTTTTAAAGTTTGTGTGAGAAGCGGGATTACCTGTGGATTGAAATGTCTTGCACCACAAGCTAATTTAGGGAAGTGCCTGGTTATAAGGAAATTCAGTTAAAATTACTGTATATTTAGGCTGTTTTTAAACAATGTTTTATTGCTCTGGTTGGAATCAGTTGATGAGTTTGCTATTTTGTAGCATTTTCTTCTTCATTCACTTCATGTTCACACAGGAAAATCCAAGTGTACCAAAATGCATCACTTCAGCCCAAAAAAGAACATCCTCTGCTTTTAAGTCAGATAACAAACTCATAATCTAATTCCCTCAAATCATGTCATTCATAGCTTTTGATCCTGTTTTGGGTTAGTTTACTTTCTCACCAAAAGGACAGCACCAGAGTTCACCACATGATTAGGATAGGGATCAGCTCTTTTTGGGGCTCTTATTCTCACCGTTTCAGCGCACACCCGAGTCTACTGTGTTCACACCAAACAAAATAAACTAAAGCAGATGATGAACTAGAGTTTGACTGAAATGGCTCAAGTACCTCAAGGCTCGGTACTTGGCCCACAGTTTTATTTTCTCTATTATACAACTGATATAGGGGTGTAACCTGGATGGAACATATATTCATTGCTATGCTGATGATACTTTCACAGTACTGTCATGCAACCATTGTTAAAAGACACGTTACAGAACATTACCAATCTGCTATTAATGTTTTATATCGGGGCACGCTCAGTGGTGCAGGTGGTTAGGCACTGTGGCAAGTATCGAGTAAGAAGGTTGTGGGTATGATCCCAACCCCTGACCATCAGTGATCTTCTGTGTGGAGTTTTGCATAGTTCTACCCGTGTCTGCATGGGTTTCTTCCACAGTCAGAAACATGCAAGTTAGGTTATTTGGAGACTCTAAAAGTGGCCCCCCTCGGTGATGAATGTGTGTGTGACTCTGTGAAAGCGACTTGGTGCTGCTGCGCTGTGGCTGCCTTATCCATCCACGTGGATGCCCTGAATTTCCCTCTGGAGATCAATAAAAGTATACAAAATACAAAAAAAATAAATAAATAAATAAATAATGATGTTTTACAAGCTCAGCTTTTCCAGATGAAGCTGGTTTTAAATGCATATAAAACCAAGTTAATGCCTTTTTTTTTTTTTTATTCCAGAATACAGCCTACAGATATTCCTGATATCGTGACTTCTCATGGGAAGAAAACTGAGGTAGTTGCATGTTATAGATACTTGGGAATCTGGCGGGATGACTGATAGAAAAATTCCATATTATCTACATTATTATTGATATTAATAATGTATTATTATATTTGAGAAGTATCATACCTTTCATATGCCATGTTTAATGTTTATATGTGCATTCCATGTAGAATAAGTTCATATATTCTTGGCATGTTTCTGTGAGCAGTTTCAGAGAGTTCAGGCTGAAGATCAATACAGGATCAGTACATGCGTAAGGAATGTTCAAAGCCACTTTTTATAATCTCTTTGACATATCCTGTTTCAGGTCACAGGAATGCACAGGAACTCCTCAGGCTGTATAGGTCAGCTTGTATAGATTAGGTATATAGACATTCTGTTAGTTTTATGGACCTTATGTGCATGGCAGGGGTTGGAACCTTTCTGTGTGGAGTTTGCATGTTCTCCCTGTGCTGCGTGGGTTTACTCCGGGGGCTCCGGTTTCCTCCCACAATCCAAAGACATGCATATTAGGTTAATTGGTTGTTCTAAATTGTCCCTAGATATCTGTTTCCTATAGGCCCTTAGAATAGAGGGTTAGTACTAGTGAAAGCGCTTTGAGTGGTCTTTGTGACTAGAAAAGCGCTATATAAGTGCAGGTTAGTTAGTTAGTTAGTTAGTCTCCAGAGTGTCTGTGACGTTTCCCCTGATAAGCTTTGATTATCAGGACTGTCCCGTTCTGTCCCTTCCCTTATTTTCATCCTCCCTCTCCTTTTTCCTACTTATATATATCAGACCTAAAGAAATGAATCCTTTTGAGATTCTAGGTGTGTCTGAATGCCATGCTTTGTAATCTCTCCCCCAAGTGGCCATTGGGGTGACACCTTATATATTTTTGTAATTGTCCGTCGGCCTCCGTCGGTCTATGATGACCATGGAAGAGAATCCTAAACGTCTACTCTGCTGGAACAGCACCGCCTGTGGCTGAACAGGCCGATGCGCAAATGGCAGTCCCTGTCACACAGGTCGCACTTTTGGGTGGTCTCCGTGCTGCTGGGTCTGTGGCGGTTCTTCCTGCGGGTCCTTTTTTCATCTGCTGCAGCAGTCAGTCTCTCTTCACCAGCCTTGAGCTGTCTAGTCAGGGTGCCTCTCCATTTGGAAGCGGTCCGTTTGCAAGGTCCTCCCAGCGCTCTGTGTTGATCTCCAGGGCCTTCATGTCTCTCTTGCAGACGTCTCTAAGCGCAGCTGAGGGCGGCCAACGTCTCCTGCCAGTCGCCAGTTCTCCGTAGAGGACGTCTTTGGGGGATTCTGCCATCCTCCATACGGTGAACGTGGCCTAGCCAGCGGAGCCTGCGCTGCCTGAGTAGAGTGAACATGGAGGGAAGGCCGGCGCGGGACAGAACTTCTGTGTTGGGCACTTTGTCCTGCCAGGATATGTCCAGGATGCAGCGAATGCAGCGCAAGTGGAAGGAGTTCAGTCTCTTTTCCTGCCAGGCGTATGTTGTCCATGTCTCACTCCCATAGAGCAGTGTGCTGATGATGCAGGCGTTGTACACTGCCATCTTCGTCTTGACGGAGAGTTTGGGATTCTCCCCACACTCGTGTGGTGAGGCGAGCGAGTGTGGAGGCTGATTTTCCAATCCTCTTGTCGATCTCTGTATCAAGGGAGAAGTTGCTGCTGATCGTGGACCCCAGGTACGTGAACTGATTCACGACCTCCAGCACGTAGTCGTTGATGGTGATGGTTGGTGGTGCTTCCGTGCCTTGCGCCAAGACGTTAGTCTTCTTCAGGCTGATGGTAAGCCCGAAGTCCTTGCATGCCTGGGAGAAGCGGTCCATCAGGGTCTGAAGCTCCTGCTGTGTGTGGGTTGCGGACTTGCAGCGTCGTCTGCGAACAGCATGTCTCTGATTAGAGCCTCGCGTACTTTGGTTCTGGCTTTCAGCGCGGGCGAGGTTGAAAAGCCTGCCGTCAGATCTTGTGTGCAGGTAGATTCCCTCTGTTGCTGTGCTGAAGGCATGCCTCAGGAGCATAGCAAAGAAAATCCCAAAGAAGGCTGGCGCAAGTACACAGCCCTGTTCACTCCGCTGCGTATGTTGAATGGCTCTGAGACGTTGCCGTCGTGCTGCACTATCCCCCTGCATGTTGGTGTGAAACGATTTGATGAGGCTTTGCAACTTTGATGGGCATCCTATCTTTGGCAGGATCTTGAAAAGGCCCTCTCTGCTGACTAGATCGAACGCTGAAGATGAAGATGATCAATGAAGGCGACGTACAGGGGCGACGTACAGGGGCATGTTCTGTTCTCTGCATTTCTCCTGGAGTTGGCAGATGGAGAATATCATGTCTACCGTCGATCGCTCCGAGCAGGAAGCCACACTGGGACTCGGGGTAGACACGTTCGGCAAGCTTCTGTAGACGAACGAGAACAACTCGTGCGTAGACTTTGCCAACAACGCTGAGGAAGGAGATGCCCCTGTAGTTGTATGCAGTCGCTTCTCTCCCCCTTTGTTTTTGTAGAGGGTGATGATCTTGGCGTCCCTCATGTCCTGTGGTACGGCACCTTCCTATCCAGAACTGGCAGAGGACGTCATGCAATGGCAGCAGTAGGCCGGTCTTGCAGTGCTTGATCAGGTCGGTGGGTATGCCGTCGTTGCCCGGGTGCCTTGCCAGCGGCCAGCTATCAATGGCCTTGCTGAGTTCGTCGATGGTTGGCTCGGCAGTCAAGTTCATCATGGATGGCAGGCAAGTCGATGGCGTCAAGGGCTGATGGTGTCACTGTGTTCTGTCTGGAGTAGAGGTCGGAGTAGTGTTCCACCCATCTCTCCATCTGCTTGTTCTTTTCTGTGATCATCTCCCCAGTGGAGGAATTTGAGGGGGGCCCGTCTTGCTCTGAGTCCGGACCAAGTGCTTCTTCTTGATAGCCACGTACATACCACGGATGATCCCTGTTATGGCAGCAGTATTGAATGTCCTGTGGGCTGGAGGCTGAGTCCAGTACCTCGTTGGCACAGCGCCGAGCAGTCTGCTGAAACTTTGCCTTCTTGGCAGGCCCCTGAGAATCTGGAGATTATCTCGTATTGAGGTACTTCTTGGTACTAGCAAGTGCTGATGCTTGGCTTCAATGACGGGGGGCAATCTCAAGTCAACTTAGCATCAAACCAGTCCTGTGACATCGAGGTCTTCTCCCAAAGGTAGCCAAGGCTGTGCAGTGGATGGTGTTTCGCAGCTCTTCCACTTCTGCTTTGCAGATTCTCCTTTTTGTGGTACACCAAGTTCCTTCTCAAAGGTGGAGGCAAACTGCTCAACAAGTTCTGGTTGGGCCATCTTGCTGGTGTCTAATCCGTGCCTTTCCCAGGCTGTCTAGCACGATGGAATTTCTTCAGCTGCAGCTTGACCTTGCAACACACCAATGAAATGGTCTGTGTCGCAAATCTGCACTCTGGAACGAACGGGTGATAGCACGTTCTTCAGTGAGGTGTGCCCTGGTCAGGATCAAGTCAGCTGGTTGCCAGTGCTTTGAGCGCGGATGTCGCCAGGAAACCTTGTGTAGGGGCTTGGTCTTGAGAAACGAGTTTGTGATGCACAGATCGTGAATACAAGAGCAGAATCGAGCAGCCGCTGTCCCTCTGACCCGGATTCATTACGCCCACGCCAAATAGGTCCCAAGACATGAGGGCCAGGAGTCGTGGTCAGCACCCACTCTGGCCATTATGTCCCAAGGAAGAATGAGTTGTTTCAGAGATGGGGATGGATCCAGACAGATGTTGGAGATCTCAGTAGAACCTCCTGTATAGCCTTATGGTGTGGATGACAGTAGTTGGGAGCATACGCAGCTGACAAGGGTGACTGGGGCCTTGAGTGAGTGGTGGAGGCGGAGGGTGAGGAAGTCCAGTGCAGAGCCATTGCTGCCGGTTCCACCATCTTCAGCAAGGTGTTCTTCACTGCCGAAGCCCACTCCCTGTTCCTGTGATCGTCACTGCTCTTTCCCTGCCAGTAGAACGTGTAGTCCTTCGCTCTCATTGTGCCTGCGTCAGCCAACCGTGTTTCCTGGAGATTGGCGATATCCACTCCCAGTCTCTTCGCTCATTATTGATGATGGCAGTCTTCCTGGTGTTGCCTGATGTCTTGAGGTTAGCAGCGAGTCCTGTCATCATAGTGCGGACCTTTCCAAGTTCCCAGTTTTAGAGTTGGTCTCTTTTGTTTTTTTGTCTTGCCTGGTGCAAAGGTTCTCAGCTGCCGTTCGGGACTTCTCCTCATCCCCATGCACCCAATGAGGAAAGCAAGCTGTGGCGAGACAACACCTTATAGGCTGGGGGCCTGCCCAGCTTGAGGCGGGCGGTAGCTGTCCACTGAGATCCGATGATCCCTCCCCGTCGTCTGGGAACAACCCCTGGCGCCGCGCTCTACGCCCAATTGAGCGGTGGATTATAACCGGTAACTGACATTCCCCGTGTTTTGTCTACGCCAAAGGCGAAGCTGGAGTGTCCTCTCCAGTGATCCGGTGTTCTACCTTCCCGCGTTGGGCGTTGGTAGGATTCAAGCCTGGGCAGGAAGATATGGAGGACAAGATGTTGCCATGCAGCATGTCCCGCCCTCTCCACGTCACTGATGAATCCAAAAGAACAGCAGGGCTGCTACAGTTGGCACCAGTGCCGTCGCAGGAGCTGCCAGTAACGATGTTGAGCACAACAGAGAACTGCTTAGGGGCTCCGACTCCGGATTTTTCCTCAGGGTTGGCCTCCCGAAGCCTTTTCCTGTGACCGGGTGTGCCGCAAGGCAGCGGAGGTTTGAAATCAGTGTTTACCTTCCTCTAGATGGGCTACTTCCCAGGTTGACGAGCCACCATCTACCCGAAGCATCTGGTTTTAAGGCGCCAGAGATCCGCCCTCGCCCCTTCTCCTATTAGTAAAAGCAGTTCCGCCGGGCTTAGAGACTAACCACACGGGCAGGCTAGGAGTTTGGACTTAGTTGTCAGAGCTTTTCGAGACGCACGCCATAAGGAGCAATTTATGAGCACTGGAGCTTAACCCCAGTGCCGCTCTCGGCTATGACAACCTTGGAACCATTTTTGTACTTAATGTATATAAATCCAACTTTCCGCCTGATTTCTGACTTTGATATTTTTTTTTTTTTTTATTTATTTAAGTTTTTTGTAAAGGGTATACAGGTCATTACAGCATTGCATTGTTTACATTTTCATCACATGTTCCCTTATTTTTTGCTATTTGACAACATTGGTAGGATAGTTATTACATACACCCCCCCATTTTTTTTAAAGTGAAAGAAAAGTGAAATTAAGGAGAATTAAAATAAACAAAACAAAAAACAAAAAAAAAACGAATAAACAACAAACAGAACAGCAAAAAACAAACAAACAGAAAATTAAGTAAATAAAAGTAAAAGAGCATCTGAGTAGCATTGGAACAAAGAGCGGGACCATTATTGAAATGGTATTTGTCAAAGATTAGATCTAATGGAAGACACATATGCGATCCAGTGTTGCCAAAAGTTCATGAACCCATCCATGTCCTGTCTCAGTGCGAATGTCAACTTTTCCATCGAGTAAATGTCTTGAATCACGTTATCCAATCTTCAGGTGTAGGACCGTCCTTCAGCATTCCATTTTTTAGTTAGGGCTTTTTTTACATTTGCCAATTTTAAAACATTGAATAAGTATTTATCTCCCTCGTCTTTCCAGTGAGTCCGGTAGTAAACCCAAATACCAAAGTTACAAAAGAAAAGGGAACTGTTATTTTGAATATTTTCCCCAATATTGTCTGTACGTTGGTCCAATATTGGTGGATAAACTGGGCATGACCAAAACACATGAAAATGATTTGCAGTCTTTTCACCACACAAGCGCCAACAGTTCAACCCCTATGGGGTAAATTTGTTTTGTGCAGGTGTTCTGAAAAATATTACCAAATTTTTCCATCCAAAATCTCTCACTGCAGGGATGAGGTACTTTTCCATTGCCTGTTTTATTTAGCTTTTCCCATATTTCCAATTGTAAAGTGAAAATTCCCCCTCTTTTTACCCGTCTCTCTTTTATATATGATGTGTTGTCTCCTTTTTAAGTCTGAAGACCTTGGTATATTTTAGAAATGTATCTGATCCCTGGGATCCCTTTATATGCCATTATGAAGACCTTCAGAACCACCTGACTGGGCCCCTTTTCCAAATCCTCTTTTTAAGTATATTGTTTATGTGGTGTCTTAAGCTGAAAGAACCTGTAAAGATCTTGATTTTATTAGACCTTGTTTTTTCAAATCTTCAAAACTTCCTTAAAGTTTGCCCCCTTAAAAAAATCGTAATATTTTATCAGCCCTTTCTCTTTCCACTCTTTAAATCTAGTGTCTGTTTTATTGGGGTAAAGTCTTGATCAAAGGCAATCCATTGCAGAAGTCGATAGGGCTCTTTAGCTTGATTCTCTCTGACTATCTTAAACCAAATTTTTAGGGGGGTCTCTATCCACGGGTTGGTGTTATTCAAGAGTTTAGTTAAGGCATTGTTCACCTATTATTGCCTGTAGGGGGATGTCACTTGTTATTTGGCATTCCATCTCCTTCCATTGTGCAGTGTAGACTGGGTTACATATCTCTACTAAAGTTTTAATTTGTTGCAGCTATAAAATAGTCCCTGATATTTGGCCAGCGCGAGCCCACCTTTGTCTTTGTTTAGCTGTAGGGTTCTATATCTGATTCTAGGTCTCTTACCCTGCCATATGAATCTTGAGATCCTTCTGTCCAGCTCCTGCCATGTTTTTTTGGGAGGTTCTACCGGTATTGTTTGGAAAAGGTATAGAAGACGTGGAAGTATATTCATTTTGACTGCTTCAATTCTTTGTGCAGTACCTAAGAATGGTATCATATTCCATCTTGCTAGGTCAGATTTTATTTTAGTCACCAGTGGATCATAGTTTAGTGTTATAATTTTGTCGAGTTGTTTCTTCGGGATATTGACCCCCAGATATTTCATAGATTCCAACTCCAGTTAGTTTTGAGTTCATTTAGTGAAAAATGATTTGGGTCATAGTTGAATGTTAAGACTTGGGTTTTATGCATGTTTAATTTGTACCCCGATAAATCTCCAATAGTCTGAAAAAACTGAGATTAGTTCTGGTAGAGAAGTGTCTGGCTGCCCTAGGTATATTAAAATCTCATCAGCAAAGAGTGCTATTTTATGTTCCTTCTGACCAAGTGTAATACCTTGAATTTCTTGATTTTGTCTTATCCATTGGCTCAGAGGTTCTATGAAGAGATTGCAAAGAGCAGTGGAGACAGGGGGCAGCCCTGACGACATCCTCTTTCCAGCTCAAAGATGATGATAAATTACCGTTAATCCTTATTTTAGCTGTTGGTTTTTTTATATAATGCCTGTATAGTTCTAATGAAGTTGTTATGAAAATTGAAACTGGATAAGATTCTATATAGGAAAGACCAGTCAACCGAATCGAATGCTTTTTCAGCATCTAATCCCAATATGACTGCATTTAAGTTATATTTTTTTATATGATCAATTATGTGTAAAGTGCGTCGAATGTTGTCTTGTGTCTGTCTTTGTCTTATAAAACCTGTTTGGTCTAAGTGAACCAAGTCTGTCAGTATGTTTTCTAACCTTTTGGCAAGGATAGTGGTAAAAAGCTTATAGTCCTGATTTAATACACTGATTGGTCTGTAGTTGGAGCATTCTAGTTTATCCTTTTCAGGTTTAGGTATAACTGCAATGACCCCTTCTCTCCAGGAGGGGGGGATTTCCCCTGTGTGGAGGACGTAGTTAAATGTTTTCAGGAGGAGAGGAGATAGTTGCTGTTTAAAGGTTTTGTACCATTCTGCTGTATAGCCATCTGCTCCTGGGGATTTGTTAGCTTTAAGTTTCATAATTGCTTTTTCCAATTCTTTAGGTTGTATTTCTGACAGTAGGGTTTTATTTTGTGAATCCGTAAGTTGGGGAAGGTTTAATGTGTTTAGTAATGTCTCGGATGTGTTTTTATGTTTTTTGTGGGAGTATAAGTTTTTGTAGTAATTCTTGAAGCTTTTAAGAATATCCTGAATTCTGAATTTTATTTCCTTTGATACTGGGTCTCTGATTTTGTAGATTGCTCTTTCCGTTTGTTGTTTCCTCAATTTATAGGCTAGTAATTTTGCCGATTTACTGCCTGCTTCATAGTGTTTTTGTTTCAGAAATGTAAGTTTCTTCTGGATTTCTATTGTGTAGATCTCATTTATTTGATTTTTAATTTCTTTAATCTGAGCGAGCCATTAGAATGAGTGTTGTCTTTGTGTTCTTTTTCTAGGTTCTTGAGTTCTGACTCTAGTGTGATTAGTTTTTCTTGTCTCAGTTTCTTTTGGGTTGCCAGTTTTGCAATAATTTTTCCCCTTGTTACAGCTTCGCACGCATCCCACAGTATTAAAGGAGATACTTCTCCATTATCGTTTTCTTCCAAATATCTGAGAATATCTGATTCCAATTCATCTTTCAGTGGTCCTTTCAGGACACTTGAATTCAACCTCCAGGAAAATGTATTATTTGTGTATTTTTGGATGTTTAAGTCCATATAGATCGGACTGTGGTCGGAGAGATCCATCAGTCCTATTTTACATGTTTTTACTCTTCCAATGTCTCTATTAAACATAAAAAAGTAATCAATCCTTGAGTAAGATGAATGTGGCGTTGAATAAAAAGTATAATCTTTTACATTGGGGTTGAATTCCCTCCATACATCACAGATTCCCATTTCTTTTAGTAGCATCCGAGTATTCTTACTTTGGGTGTTATTTTGATGTGAAGGAATTACCTGTCGCATCCCAGTATGGATTTAGTATTAGATTGAAGTCTCCACCACATATCACTAAACCTTGGGCTTTAGTTATCATTAGGTCGAATACATTTTTATAAAATTTCCATTTAGCCCCTGGTGGTGCATATACATTCAGCAGGGTGATATCTTCTCCCTCTAGCCGCCCAGTTACCAAACTGTACCTCCCTTCTTTATCTTTGTGTTCTGATTTTTTTTCAAATGTAATTTTGGTTGATATCAATGTCGCTACTCCCCTCCTCCTCCCTGATTTATATGAAGATGAAGAGATCATTTTAAACCCTTGTCTATTGAGTTTAGTGTGTTCCACGTCTGTTAGGTGGGTTTCTTGTAGAAATATTATTTCTGCTTTGTCTTTTTTCATTTTGCGTAGAATCTTGGATCTTTTAACTGGATTCAGGATCCCTTTTACATTATATGAGGCTATTTTGGTTACACCCTGTTTCTCCATTGTATTTTCTTATTTAGTATAACAGTGTGGTGGCCCTCTTTTTTGCTACTCAGAAACTGAAAGAACATTAAGAACATAAAAAACATTAAGAACATAGTGTACGAAACTTTAAAACAAAAAACTGTCAAAAAAACTTCCTGAGCTGGGGTCTCTTTAAAGACCCTGTAAGAGCCCTGATGGAGTGTAGGCTCTGAGGGAAATTCCTCAAACTCTGTTATGTGTTGAGGGCCCTCTCTTACCCCTGTAAGTTGTCCCATGTTTTTAACGTGAATTTCAGATCCCAATCCGAATTTGTAATGATTTTTTTTTTTTTTTTTTTTTTTTTTTTTATGCCTATAACCTATGAGATTGTGTGCACCCTCCCACCCCCATCACAGCAAACATTCACTCTAATACAGTATTTGTTAGTATGGAGAGAACATGTGGGTCATTGTTACATTTCTATTTTAACATGATTTTTTTCCCCCCCCCTTTAAATTAAGAAGACATTTGTTTCTAATGCTATAACTGCTCCATGAAAGGTTTTACCACATGCTGATTCTGCATCTCCTTTAATGTTTGTTACCTTGTAGGAGGGGGGGTGGAAGTGCAGAGTGACTGAAAAGAAAAAAAAACAAACAAAAAGGTCGCTATTCCTTCCTGGAACTGGAAAGCTTATCTTTGTAGCTCTGGGGCTGGGTTTCCCGCTGCTGGCCCGTGGATTTTGAAGGTCTCTGAGTGGACCACGTTTGAGCTCTGATTTTCTCGCTCAGATCCGCTGCGGGTTTAAACACCGTTACCGGGAGTCCTCTCCTTGCCATGTCAGTTGTTGCTTCTTCCGCTGAATTATAGAGACATGACTCTTCACCGTAAAAGACCCTTAGCTTCGCCGGAAATGGCGTCTGAAAGCGTAGATTCTGTTCCCGTAAAACCTTTTTGGCGTCGTTATATTCCCGTCGTTTTTTAAGAACCTCAGGGGCGTAATCGTGCTCCACGAAGACTTTTCTCTCATGATGCATAAATCCTTTTTTCTGCCAAGCCCGTCTTACAACCTCTTGTTTTATTTTGAAATTGGCGTATCTTACCACCACAGAACGTGGGGGCGCTTCCGGGGCTGGCTTTGCGGCTAATGTACGATGGGCTTTTTCTGTCTTCAAATCGGTGGTTTGTGGAATATCCAACTTCTCTCTCAATAAGGATTGCACGCATTCCGCCACTGTGTTGAAACCATCTTCAGCTCCTTCTTTCAGACCGTGAATTCTGATGTTATCTCGTCTCTGTCTTCCTTCTTGGTCGGTTAGCTTAGCCTCCAGCCATGACTGTTTTCTGTGTAAATCCAGCACAGAATCTTCAAGCACTTTTACTCTTTCTTCAGCTTCCAAGATTCGGTTTTCGGCCTGGTCCATTCTGCTGTTCGCCTTTTTTAGATCCTCTCTGAATTCAAGAAATTCGGCCCGAAATTGTCGTATTTCGTCAAATAGCGATTTCAAGCTAATCCTTTTGTTAGCTAGGCCCAGGTCCTCGTCTTCTGAACGGAGGTCCTCTGGTTCAGATTCTGCAGCCGCTGTGCGTCCTGACCTGGGGAATGTCAGTTTCCTCTGCTTGTGGTTAGGCATGGTGTTATTGTCTTTTGATTTTTAATCTTCCAAAAATCCGTTAGGTCTGATTTTGAGGATGTTTTCCTTGGATTGAGTCTGGGAGTTTCAGCGTTAGGTTGCTATCACCATGGCGTCCAGACCGGAAGTCCCTGACTTTGAATAATTTAAGCTCAAAATTATTCTAACAATGACTGTCTAACTTTTAAATGCCATACAGAAAATCTGGTGAGAAAACTCAGGCTGAAGTTGGGCTTTTGCCACTTTTGCTGCATGATGTTCACAAAACAACGATCAGATATTACAAACTCCATCCATCCATCCATCCATCCATCTTCTACCGCTTTTTCGGAGGTCCGGGTCATGGAGACAGCAGTTCAAGCAGAGAAGCCCCGACTTCCCTCTCCCCAGCCACCTGCTCCAGCTTTTCAGAGAGGATACCAAGGCATTCGCAGACCAGCTGGGAGACGGTCTCTCCAGCGAGTCCTGGGTCTGCCCCGGGGTTTCCTCCCAGTGGGACATGCCCGAAACACCTCAAGCGGGAGGCGTCCAGGAGGCATCCTGATCAGGTGCCCATACCACCTCAACTGGCTCCTTTCAATGTGGAGGAGCAGTGGTTCTACTCTGAGCCTCTCCCGGATGACTGAGCTCCTCACCCTATCTCTGAGGGTGAGTGCAGCGATCCTATGGAGAAAGCTCATTTCAGCTGCTTGTATCCACAATCTCGTTCTTTCGGTCATTACCCAAAGCTCGTGACCATAGGTGAGAGTAGGAATGTAGATTGACTGGTAAATCGACAGCTTTGCCTTAGAACTCAGCTCCCTCTTCACCGCAACAGACTGGTACAACGTCCGCATCACTGCAGATGCTGCTCCGTCAATCTCTCGCTCCATTCTCCCCTCACTCGTGAATAAGACCCCAAGATACTTAAACTGCTCTACTTGGGGCAGGAGCCTGTCCCCAACCCGGAGAGGACAATCCACCTTTTTCCGGCTGAGGACCATGGACTCGGACTTGGAGGTACTGATTCTCATCCCAGCTGCTTCACACTCAGCAGCAAACTGTCACAGCAAGAGCTGTAGGCCATTGCTGGATGAAGCCAGCAGGACAACATCATCTGCAAACAACAGAGATGAGATCCTGTGGTCACCAAGCATGACACCCTCCGTTCCCTGGCTGTGCCTAGAAATCCTGTCCATAAAAATTATGAACAGGATCGGTGACAAAGGGCAGCCCTGGCGGAATCCAACTCTCACTGGTAATGAGTCCGATCGAGTGTTGGCAATACGAACCAAACTCTCACAACGGTCGTACAGAGACTGAATAGCTCATAACAAAAAGCCCAATGCCCCACACTCCCAAAACACCCCCCACAAAAAACCACGAGGAACGCGGTCAAATGCTTTCTCCAAGTCCATAAAACACAAGTAAACTGGTTGGGCAATCTCCCACAAATCCTCAAGGATTCTCAAGAGGGTAAAGAGCTGGTCTGATGTGCCACAGCCAGGACAAAAACCACATTGCTCCTCCTGAATCCAAGGTTCGACCAACGGCCAGACTCTCCTCTCCAGTACCTTGGCATAGACCTTCCCAGGGAGTTTAAGGAGTGTGGTCCCTCTAAAGTTGGAGCACACACTCCGGTCCCCTTTTTTGAAGAGAGGAACCACCACCCTGGTTTGTCATGCCAAAGGCAATGCCCCCAACCTCTACACAATATGGCAGAGGCGTGTCAACTATGACAGCCCTACAACATCCAGGGCCTTGAGGTACTCAGGGCGAATCTCGTCCACCCCCGGGGCCTGGCCATCAAAGAGATTTTTAACCACCTTGGCAACCTTAACCCCTGTGATAGGCAAGTCGTCCCCCTTGTCCACAAGCCCTGCTTCCTCTGTGGAAGATGTATCAGTGGGACTGAGGAGATCCTCAAAGTATTCCTTCCACCGCCCAACGATATCCCCAGTCTAAGTCAACAGCGCCCCATCCGCACCATACACAGCATGGACAGGGAGCTGCTTCCCCCTCCTGAGCTGCCAGACAGTTTGCTGGAATCTCTTTGAGACCGACCGAAAGTCTTGTTCCATTGGCTCACTGAACTCCTCCCGTACCCAAGTTTTTGCTTCAGCAACCACCCGAGCTACACGCCGCTTGGCCTGCCAGTACACCTCAGCTGCTTCGGGAGTCCCACAAGCCAACCAAGCTTGATAGGACTCCTCCTTCAGCTTAATCCCCCCCACCACCACCACCACTGGTGTCCATCACTTGGTTTGGCGGTTGTCACCACGAGATGCCCCGACAACCTTGCGGCCGCAGTTCTGGGCCACTGCTTCAACGATAGAGGTCGAGAGCATGGCCCATTCAGACTCCATGTCTCCAGACTCCCTCGGAATGTGACTGAAGTTCTTCCAAAGATGGGAGTTGAAGACCTCCCAGACAGGGGCCTCAGCCAGACGTTCCCAGCACACCCTCACTATACGTTTTGGTCTACCAGGTCTGAATGGCATCCTCCTCTGCCATCGGATCCAACTCACCACCAAGTGGTGATCATTTGACAGCTCTGCACCTCTCTTTACCCAAGTGTCCAAGACATACAGTCACAGGTCTGATGACACGATAACAAAATCAATCATCGACCTGCAACCTAGGGTGTCCTGGTGCCAGGTGCACATATGGACACCCTTATGCTTGAACATGGTGTTCGATATGGACAAACTCATTTCCATCTTGCTTTGAGAGAGAGCAGTCGCATTTTTCTTCCCTCCTCCCCTGCCTTCCTGATCTATTCCCAGCTTTTGCAATGTTGCGTTTTTGTCTGTGTTTAGTCGCTCTTCTTCTGCTGAATCTTAATCTAAACAGAAATTATGGATTTGGAAGCGGCTTAAATGTGCTATTGTCACTATTTTTCAACAAGAATTGGGCCAAGGGGGAGCCCAAGAATTGGAACCTACGAGGAGACTCATGGACATTGGAATTCATGCGTCTATGGAAACATTATTGGTTATGATCTCAGGACTTCTATTTTTGGCTGTGGAGTTCCCTGATGCATCAGAAATTGAAGGAAAGTGAGAGAGCTGATCAAGCGGACCCGGCAAGCTCCTTCATCAAATTCGACCAGTTGGGGAGGGCACGAGTAGCGGCAAACGGTGAACTGAATGACAGTGATTCAGTGAAGGAATACATCTGAAGCCCTGTGCTCTCTATGGAAAAACAGTTTAAGCCTGCATATATAATGGAAGCACAGAACTACACGGATGAGGACAAATTCTATTCTCTGAGTGCACTGTGCTGATTTGATTTGATTTGATTTGACCTTGTTTGCCCCGTGTTTACATTCCTCCTGACTGAGATAAGCGGAAGGATTGGCTCATGTCTACTCAAACAATCAACAATGAGTTGTTTGTCGTCAGCGGATTGGACCCTCTAGGACAATGCCCATGTGCCTTCTGCAAGCAAGAGAGAGAGAGAGATAGACTCTGGACTCTGGACTTGTTTATAAGTCACATGATTATAACATCTATCCACTGCCAGGAGGCGCCCTCTGCTGCTCACTAACAACTGTTACATTTACACTACACAATGCATACAACACTACATGCATACGATATACACACACTGCTCTCCTTCTGCGTGTGATTTGTCTACTAAATGTCTGCTAAATATGCATTGAGGGTTTTTTTGCCTGCAATCAAAATTTCGCTTACTCATTAAGCGTCAATTTGATAAAACATGTTTTTTTCTCTCGCCTATTGTGTCATATCCTTTCTTTTCTTTTTTTCCCCCCTTTCTTCTTTATGACTGGCGCCTAGCGGCTGCCCCGGCCTTGGATGCGCTCTGCAGAGCGTGCCCAAATGCCAAGTCACGTTTCCTTACTTTGTATTCATACATGTGTAATGACAATAAAGTTGAATCTCAATCTCAATCTCAAACTGTGGTTAGCACAGAAGTCCAATAACTGAACACCACTCGGGTTCAGATCGGGCAGGCCATTCCTCCCAATCACCCCCCTCCAGGTTTTACTGTCATTGCCCACGTACGCATTGAAGTCCCCCAGTAGGACAATGGAGTCTCCAAGAGGAGCAACCTCCAGCACCCCAGTCACAGACTCCAAAAAGGGTGGGTACTCTGAAACATCATTTGGTGCATAGGCACAAATGATGGTCAGGACCTGTTTTCCAACCCAAAGGCGCAGGGAAGCAACCCTTCCGTCCACTGGAGAAAACTCCAATATAGAGGCAGCAAGGTGGGGGGATACAAGAATACCCACCCCTGCTCGTTGCCTCTCGCCCGGGGCAACTCTAGAGTAGGCCAAGCTCCAGCCCCTCTCCAGGAGACTGGTTCCAGAACCGGAGCTGTGTGTTGAGGTGAGGGCGACTATATCTAGCCAGTATCTCTCACCCTCATGCACCAGTTCAGGCTCCTTCCCCACCAGAGAGGTGACATTCCACGTACCAAAAGCCAGTTTAGAAAGCTTGGGACCAGTCCACCAAGGTCTCTGCCTTTGACCGCCACCTGATCCACATAGCACGGGACCCCCATGCTCCCTCCTGCAGGTGGTGAGCCCACTGGAGGGCGGACCCATGTAAATCCTTCAGGCTAAGCCTGGCCGGATCCCATGGGTGGAAACCCGGCCACCAGACACTAGCCATCGAGCCCTTCCCCCAGGCCTGGCTCCGGGGTGGGGCCCCGGTAACCCCATACCGGGTGGGGTACACTGAATCCTTGTTCTAGCATTTATCATGAGAGTCTGTTGGATCGTTCTTAGTCTGGCCCTCCACCCAGGACCAGTTTGTCTTGGGTGACTATCAGAGGCAAATTGCCCCAGACAACATAGCTCCTGGGATCACTGGGGCATGCAAACCTCCCACCACGATAACGTGACAATTCATGAGGGGATCATATTACAAACTCAAACATCTTAAAAGGGAGAAGCTGCAACTAGTCAAGGAATTTAAGTACCTTGGTGTCATTTTAGACTTCTCACTAACCTTTAAAAACACATTTAAAAAATCTCAACCATAATCAAATTCAATCTAAGAAATTTTTAACAAATTAGACCAGGGGTCACCAACTTTTTTGAAGCTGAGAGCTACTTCAAGGGTACTGAATACTATGAAGGGCTACCAGTTTTATACACATGAAAAAACAAGTTTCACCATTTGAGTTTATATATTATTATTAATGATTACTGATATTCATCTATGTGAAGACACTGATCACGTTAATAAATCCACACAATATTTATTAAAATGATTTAACAAGGTAGGAAACAGATACATTTTAACATACAACTGTCATGATCTGAGCAAGGGAGAACCGTGCTCTGTCTCTTTGTCTTTTTGTTTTCCTTATTTGTATAATATTGTATTTTGGAGTCTATGCCAGTGTCTACTCTTTTCTTTCTCTCTCTGGAGTTACACTTGTCAGGAGCACTTCCGGGCTTTTCCCTGGTTGTGGGTGGTGCTCCTACCAAACTGTCAGCTCCATCTCCCCTCCTCATAACTCATAGCTGATTGTCATTTTCTCCCCAGCCCGCTCATGTGATTCACACCGGTTACTTTTTGTGTTGTTTCTAATCCTATTTAAGGGCTGTTATTTTCATTTCTCGTTGCCGGAGTCTTAAATTCTCTACCCTCATCTCCACCAGAACCCAGCCCTTGTTCTGGTGAGGTAATTTGTAAGTTTACTTTGCTTGTCTCTTGGGGATTTTGTGTTTGAGCTCTGTTTTGGATTTTGTGTTTGGTTTTCTTAATAAATTTCACATACTGCAGTCCTGTGCGTGGGTCTCACCTCTCTGCCCTGAGGGGCAATTCATGACAGAAGACTCTGGCCAGTTTGAGATCCAGCAGCTGCAGTTTGTGTTAATTCTGTTTTGTTTCACTCCAGCGGCAGCGGAGGTTTTCTTTATTTTCCCCAGTTTTGTTTTTTCACCCGGGGTTAACCATGTCAATCACCCTGCATTTTTCAACCCTGGGTCTGAGCGAAGCGGAGCGGTGGTGTGGGTGCGTCCTGGAGGACATTCTTTCACAGGCTCGTGCCTCCCGTACTCCTGAGGAAGCCCGAGAGCATCTGGAGGGCACGGCGCAGGTAGCTGAGGCATGCCCCAGCCTGTGGGACCACCCAGAGCTTGGGGACCTACTCCTTTCCATTATCACACTACAACCTACGGGCTGGGGGAATCCACTCTTTTGTCTGTGCCTGCACCGATGAAGAGCAAGCACCCATGGACACGGAAGTCTCCAGCCTCTTGTCGCTCCCCGGCGGCTGCTCCGCCTCCTTCTCTTGAACACTGGCTCACACCATCGGCCGAGGAGCTGGAGGAGCACAGGCGGGCCATTTTAGCGGAGACAGAGCTCCTTCTAGAATATAAGCCACGGCTTCTCCTGGATCTCGTCCAACAGCTGAAGGAGGTTCCACCGGGACCTCTTCCACCTCTCCAGGAGCCAACGTCTCCGCCGCCCATCTCCCACCGTCGCTCAAGGAAATCACGCTGAAGGAACACTTCCACCTCTGAGTTGGCAGTCTCTTCCACGTTGAGCCAGACAACTCCTCATGTTTCTCCTCTCCGGCTGTCCCATCATTCCACTCATCCTCCTTTACTGCTGCAACTCCCGTCTCCTCGACATCTTCTCCCACTGCTGAGAGTCCAGCTGTTTCCCCCAGCTCCACCCATCACTGTGTCTGTGGGGGAGGCTCCTCCACATTCCTCTGAGGGGCCTACAACCATTGAAGTCACGGAGAGAGCTGATTTCCAACCAGCTGCAGCAGATGACATCGCATCCTGGGAACCCAGGCAAGTGTTTTTTCACTGTCATTCACCTAAACATGAATTATCTTGCCTGATTCACGGTGGTGAGGCTCAGACTAGGCAGCCCTCTGAACCCTCACCGCCTGCTGCAGCTTTAGACTGTTTACCTGCCCTTTCTGTGTCTCCTCCTTTCCCCCTTGAGGGTCTGTCGGCCTGAGGACTGAGCCACCGGGCTATGGAGGAGCCTGCAGCCCTGGAAGACCTGATTCCAGCCCCGCAGCCATGGTTTGGATGGAGGGAGAGCGCTGCAACTGAGCCGAAGCCTGTGCCAATGATGGAGCATCCCCTGGCCTTAGCAGAACAAGGTCCAGTGCCAGCAGTTCCCCCTCCTTTCCCATGCACCGTCGTGGTTCCCTCTCCTCTGCTAGATGCCGTCGTGGTCCCCTCTCCTCTGCCCGAGGCCGTCGTGGTTCCCCCTCCTCTGCCTGACGTCGTTAAGGGTCCCCCTATTCCTCCATCCGCCTCATCTCTGGTCGTCCCAGTTGGGCGGCCACCCCCTGGGCCACCTTTTATGTGCTGGTGGTTAAAGAACTCTTGTCAGCCCCCTGACAGACTGTGCCGTTGGGTTGGGTGGCTCATATTCTCCGGCAGGCCACCCAACTCTTACCACCTCTCCATCCGCCAGGCCTGGGACTTTGGCCGGCCACCAGAACTGTCTAGCCCTTTGTTCCAGGAGGCCTAGGTCCCTGATTTTGTCTGGTATAGATCCTGGGTGGGGTTTCTGTTTTTTGTTTTCCCCTAGCCTGGGTTTTGCTGGGGTGTGAGTTCTTCTTATTTTCTCTGGGTTGTTTTGGTCCCTCTGTGCCTGGGTCCCCCTCCTTCCTGCCCGGAGCGGGGTTGTTTCCTTGACTTTTGGTAGGTTGGGTTCTTAGTGTGGATGGGCCCTTGTTTTTCTTTTGATATTGCCCGGGGTGTCTGGTACCCACCCTTTTTTTTTGGGGGGGGGCTCTGTCACGATCTGAGCACGGGAGATTTCACCGTGCTCTGTCTCTTTGCTTTTCCTTATTTGTATACTATTGTATTTTGGAGTCTATGCCAGTGTCTGCTTTTTTCTTTCTCTCTCTGGAGTTACACTTGTCAGGAGCACTTCCGGGCTTTTCCCTGGTTGTGGGTGGTGCTCCTATCAAATTGTCAGCTCCGTCTCCCCTCCTCATGACTCACAGCTGATTGTCATTTTCTCCCCAGCCCACTCATGTGATTCACACCGGTTACTTTTTGTGTTGTTTCTAATCCTATTTAAGGGCTGTTATTTTCATTTCTCGTTGCTGGAGTCTTAAATTCTGTACCCTCATCTCCACCAAAACCCAGCCCTTGTTCTGGTGAGATAATTTGTAAGTTTACTTTGCTTGTCTTTTGGAGATTTTGTGTTTGAGCTCTGTTTTGGATTTTGTGTTTGGTTTTCTTAATAAATTTCACATACTGCAGTCCTGTGCGTGGGTCTCACCTCTCTGCCCTGAGGGGCAATTCATGACAACAACACTATTTCTAATCTCTGTAAATATCTCATTTTCAAATGATCACTTCTACAACATTTTGTAGGAAATCTTCATGTCCCATTTTTAACAAATCGTGAACCATGTTTGTACAAGTTATCAATTATGTAAGACTACAAAAATCAACTCTCAGATTTTTAAATCTTATCACATTTTGTAATAATCACCAAATCTACAGGATTTTAACAAAATCATATCTCTCACACTTTATGAAAATATTTGAAACAATTTTTTAATATTTATATTTAATCTTGCCATGCCACTACCATGTTGCCACTTACATCATCTAGTATCTGTTTGTCAGTTAGTGAGAAACCGACATTGCATACTGTTCACCAGCGTGTTGTAATCTGGGGTGTAACTTCACACTGCAATTCTGAGTGAGTCTTGCAGGTGAGCATCAGTGAGGCGTGTTCTGTGTTTGTTACTGATGAAGTTCATGTCAGAAAAGGCTGATTCACAGAGACAGGTTGAACCAAACAGGCTGGCAACCTTCATAGCAGCTGTGCATATACCATTGTATTTTTCTGTGTCCACAAGGCACCAAAGGTTTGGTGCAGCCTGATAGGCTTTGAGGTGGAGGTCATTTTGCAATGTTACAATTTCAATCTCCACCTGTCCGTCATCCAAGCTGAATGTTGCACTTAGTTGTTCAGCAATGCATGTTATGTCCACTTGCATGAAAGGACTGGAAATGAATGACACACATGGCTCAAGCTGATCAAAGTCACAAAACCTGTTCTCAAGCTCTTGCACAAGTCTGTTTATCACTTGAAAGTACTTTTCTGCACCTTTGTCAAAAGTCTCAAATGCACACACATTGTCTTTCAGCACTGACTGCATGGAGGTAAAGTGCAGCACTTTTTTTTCCTGTAATTGCCCAGAGAAAATGTTCATCTTGGCTTTAAATACATTTACAGCACTTATGTCAGCAACAGTTTTACCTTTGCCTTACAGCTCACAGTTCAAAAGGTTTAGTTTCCCAGTGATGTCCGTTAAAAATGCAAGGTCAAGTATCCACTCAGGGTCCTCCAGCAGTGAGAAGTCTTCTCCTTTAGATTGCATGAACTCTTTGATATCACATAAAAGTGGCAAAAAACGTTGCAAAACTCATCCACTGTTAAGCCATCAGATTTCTGTGTGTAATGAAAGATCACCATATTCAGCTAATAGCCCCTCCAATAGCACCTTGAATATCCTGTGTTGTTTGGGTTTTGTTTATGATTTTTATGACCGGAGTCATCACATGCTCAAATCCAGTCACTTTTGCACATATGGCCTGCTGATGAATGATGCAGTGGTAATGCAGGAATGGTGGAAAGTCTGTCACCTTTACAGTGCACAATGAAACCTGTTTGTCGGCCGGTCATAGCAGGAGCCCCGTCTGTAGTCACTGATACCAGCTCTTCCAATAGTACCTTTTTCTCCGCTAAAAACTTCTTCACTGTTATAGCTTTCTACTCCCATTGTAGTTGTTTTTTTCCATTGTGTACTAATTTAATGTATTTAGTTTAGTAAATACCATATTTGCATTATGTCTTATATTTATTTATTTATGTCTACTTTTTTATATAAATATATTTATTGAGCTTTTGAGGGTCACAAGCAGTACAAAAAAGCAAACTATAAGGAGCTGTTCAGAACTCCTTATACAAAGATGTAATTTTTTTTCACACATAAGGAGTTGTTCAGAACTCCTTATAAGATTTGATTTGCCAACCGCCAGTCAAATCTAAAAGAAGAAGAAGAAGAAGCTGGGCGGTGCGGTGTGGTGCGGTGTGGTGCAGTGGCGCAGTGGTTAGCACTGCACCAGCACAGCAACTCACCCTTGGCCATGGAATCCCTGGTTCGATCCCAGCCCCTGACCAACAGTGATCTGTGTGGAGTTTGCATGTTCTCCCCGTATCTATGTGCACTGTGTGTCTATATATATACATTTATAGTAATATGGACATATGTTTACTAGATGTTGTTTTTTCTTGCCTTCTGATTGTTGCTCTGAGTGTTGCTATCCCTGTGCTGTTGCAATCCTGGAATTTCCCCATTGTGGGACTAATAAAGGCTTATCTTATCTTATCTGCGTGGGTTTACTCCGGGATTTCTCCGGTTTCCTCCCACAGGCCAAAAACATGCAGGTTAGGTTAATTGGAGACTCTAAAGTGGCCCTAGGTGTGAATGTGTGTGTGAATGGTTAAGGGATAGCGCCGTACCATGGCTGCTTCATCTATCCAGGTGGATGCCCTCAATTTCCCCTCTGGGGATCAATAAAGCATACAAAATCAAAATCAAATTAAAAAAAAAAAAAGCTCCTGACCAGATAGAGTGATGATATAGAGTGAAGTCCGTGGTGGTAATGCACCTGTAAGCTGGTTGCCAAATGCCAATCAAATCTAAAAGAAGAAGAACCCCCAAACTCCCACCCCATCACCCCATCACACACACACAAAAAAATACAAAAAAAAACATGAATAATAATAAATACCACAATACAAGACCAATTGTCAGAAGCAAAAGATTTGCATCCTGAAAACACAGTTGGAAATAATGGTGCTCTATTTGGCAATGCACTTTGACATCTCAGTCCATGCAAGACCATAGAGGCCACTCCGGAGGGCCTGGGTGCCATCTCCTCCTATATAACTCAAAAAGGGGTCCCATATCACTCTATAAATTCAAGAAATCTATGTGTGTCTGTGTGTCTGTGTGTCTGTGTGTCCCGATCATAGGACATCATAGGACGGCCTATGATGTGCCTATGATGCGCCTATGATGTCTGCATCATAGGACAGCCTATGATGCTCCTATGATGTCTCTATGCCCTGATGTCTTTATGATGTCATAAAGACCATCAGGACTTGTGATGCCTTCATATAGACAAAAGGACGATGCCATCATATACACAATAGGACACAGCACTTTAAAGCACACCCATTCGAAGCAGTAAATCTGGAAATCTTACAAAATATTATTCTATAAATTCAAGAAATCTCTGTCAGTTTCGGTGTAAAGCTGGAAATCTTACTCATCACCCGATTAACAATAGGACACACTACTTTAAACCACACCCATTCAAAGCAGTACATCATATCTGTGTGTCACAATCAGAGCACATCATAGGACGGCCTATGATGGCTGCCTGATGTCCTATGATCCTATGACATCAGACAACATAGGACTCGCAATGCTGTCATATACACAATAGGACTGGCTACCTATCATGTAGGCATGAGGTCCTATGATGCCTGCCTTCATGTCTTTATGATGTCATATACACCATCACTCACCAAAGAAGAGATACTCATCACCCGATTACCAATAGCACACAGCACTTGAAACCGAATGGGAGTTGCCAGAAACAGGAAAGAACAGATACTCATCACCCAATTAAGAATAGGACACACAAATTTAAACCAGGATCAAATGCAGGCATCATAAGACTCTCTATGCCATCATCAAAGATCATAGGACATACAACAGCTTCCAAGATCAAATGCAGGCATGACTCATGATCATATGACTCCCTATGACATCATCACAGATCACAGGACTCACTATGACACCATCAAAAATCAAAGGCAGGCATCACTGGATGAGTGCTGACATGCTTGCTTACACCTGCTTTTTACGGCCATGCAGAAATACTTGCTTATACTTGGTTTCACATAGGACTCATGATGCCGTCATATACACAATAGGACTGGCTACCTATCATGTAGGCATGAGGTCCTATGATGCCTGCCTTCATGTCTTTATGATGTCATATACACCATCACTCACGATGCCTGCCTTCATGTCTTTATGATGTCATATACACCATCACTCACCAAAGAAGAGATACTCATCACCAGATTACCAATAGCACACAGCACTTGAAACCGAATGGGAGTTGCCAGAAACAGGAAAGAACAGATACTCATCACCCGATTAAGAATAGGACACACAAATTTAAACCAGGATCAAATGCAGGCATCATAGGACTCGCTATGACATCATCAAAGATCATAGGACATACAACAGCTTCTAAGATCAAACGCAGGCATGACTCAGAATCAGAATCAGATTTATTGCCATTGTTCATGTAGTACACAAACTAGGAATTTGTCTCAGTGCAATGCTGCAACATTAAAAACATGATAAGATAGAGATAAACTAAAAAACTAAAAAACTAAAAACATGCAATAAGTGTAGAATAATAAGTAATAATAATAATAATAATAATAATAATAATAATAATAATAATAATGAGTAATACTAGTCAAAGCAGTTTTAAATAAATTAGCAAGTAGCAGATAATGTGGAGTACCACATAGTGCAGTTGATAATGCAACAGAAAAACAGTGATGAATGACATGAGTCTGGTTGAGCTGCTGCATATAGTGCACGAGAGTCAATAAGTCACTTAATGTTCAGCAGTCTGATGGCAGAGGGGAAAAAGCTGTTCATGTGCCGGGAGGTTTTAGTCTGAATGGACCGAAGTCTTCTACCTGAGGGGAGGGGGGCAAACAGTACGTGACCAGAGTGTGAAGGATCAGCTATGATCCGGCCTGCACGCCTCCGGGTCCTGGAGATGTACAGGTCCTGGAGAGATGGGAGCTTGCAGCCGATCACCTTCTCAGCAGTGCGCACGACACACTGCAGCCTTAGTCTGTCCCTGGCAGTGGCTCCTGCGTACCACACAGTTATGGAGGAGGTGAGGATGGACTCGATGATGGCCGTGTAGAACTGCACTAACATCTTTTTTTTTTTTTTTTTTTTTTGTTACTTATTTGTACCCGTAGGTAGATTCGGTTTGCAGTCTGGTGACAAGCCACCGGCTGCTGGTCGCTGCGTGCGCGAGCGCCCTAAACCTACATGTTTTTGGTATGCGGGAGGAAACCGGAGAAATCCCGGAGTAAACCCGCGCAACACAGGGAGAACATGCAAACTCCACACAGCTCACTGTTGGTCGGGGGCTGGAATTGAACCCACGATCCCCCGGCCGAGGGTAAAACTGTGCTGCCACAGTGCTAAACCACTGCGCCACTGTGCAACCATCTTGGTGGGTAGCTTGAGCTTCCTCAGCTGCCGCAGAAAGAACATCCTCTGCTGGGCCTTTTTGATGAGGGAGCTGATGGTTGGCTCCCATTTGAGGTCCCGGGTGATGGTGGTGCCCAAGAAGCGGAAGGAATCTGCAATGGTGATGGGAGAGCCTGTGATGGTGAGGGGGGGCAGGGGGGTTGTGACTTTCCTGAAGTCCACAATCATCTCCGCTGTCTTCAGAGCATTCAGCTGCAGGTTGTTGTGGCTGCACCAGGACACCAGCTGGACCACCTCTTTCCTGTAGACGGACTCGTCGCCGTTGGAGATGAGCCCGATGAGGGTGGTGTCGTCCGCAAACTTGATCAGCTTAACAGACTGGTGGGAGGAGGTGCAGGAGTTGGTATAAAGGGAGAAGAGTAGGGGGGAAAGTACACAGCCCTGGGGTGATCCGATGCTGATGCTGACAGAGTCTGAGACAGACTTCCCCAGCCGCACATGCTGCCTCCGGTCCGTCAGGAAGTCGGTGATCCACCTGCAGAGGGAGTCAGGCATGCCGAGCAGGGACAGCTTGTCCTGGAGCAGAGCGGGGCAGATGGTGTTGAATGCAGAGCTGAAGTCCACAAACAGAATCCTGGCGTAGGTTCCCGGGGAGTCCAGGTGCTGCAGGATGGAGTGGAGGGCCAGGTTGACTGCATCGTCCACAGATCTGTCGGCACGGTAGGCAAACTGTAGCGGGTCCAGGAGGGGAGTGGGACTCATGATCATATGACTCCCTATGACATCATCACAGATCATAGGACTCACTATGACACCATCAAAAATCAAAGGCAGGTATCACTGAATGAGTGCTGACGTGCTTGCTTACACTCTTGCTTACACCTGCTTTCTACGGGATGCAGAAATACTTGCTTATACTTGGTTTCAGTGGGCATGCACGGGTATGCACGGCCATGCACGGGTATGTACTAGTATCAAAAAACCAAAAAGGTTTGTCTTTGAGCCAGAAGCTAATAGCTTCTAATAGGATTAGATTAGATTATTTGTTTATTTGACAGGGACAGTGCAATAAACATAGACAATTAATCAAATGACAATCAATCTGATGTGTTGCACAAAGAGTGTATAGCTATTAGCTAATTTGCAACTCTTGTCCCTGGATGGGCTTTAGAAAGAAGAAACAAGTAAAAAGAAAGAAGGATAAGGAAAAGAAAAAATGAAAACAGAATAAACAATAACCACATACATCAATGCAAAAAAGATTATAAATACACAATATAAAAACCTGATTCACATTTGCCTCTTTCAGGCCTCCCTCCCTCCGTCACTCACTATAAACAAACACATTCATTCCTTCCCTTCATTCACTCTCACCCTGCAGACAATCATTTCATACATGGGTACATTCTTGTTTATTTTTCAGCCAGTTTTTAACCTTTGTAGTGAATGTTTTAAAGTCCGTTATTATTTTAATTTCATTTGGCATTGTGTTCCAGATATGACTGCCCTTTATAGAGAAAGCTGTTTGTCCAAATGTGGTTCTGCGGTGGAATATTTTACAGTTATTGTTAATAGAACTCCTGGTGGCTCTGCTGCTGTCCTGTCCTTGGATGAAACCAGCAAGTGGCTCAGGCGCTGATTTATGGAAACATTTGAAAATTAATTTAAGAAAACAGAGGTCAATGAAACTCTCAAAACTCAATAGATTATATTTTTTTAAAAATATAACAGTGATGCCACCTAATGGGCTTTTTATCCAAGATTTTTAGAGTTTGATTATATAATGAACCTATATGTTTTATTGTGGAAGGGGCTGCTTGAGCCCAGACTGTCAAACAGTATGATATATGAGAAAAAAAAAACATAGAATGCATATACAGTACAGCTGCTTGGTATGGTATGTAATATCTAATTAATTTAAAGCAGTTCAGATTTTTTTTTACTGTTTTAGAAATTTTCTTTATATGAAGATTAAATTTGAATTGAGGATCTAGTACACTGCCAAGGTATTTGAATTCTGTAACTAAACTGATTTCATGATCATGTATATTAACTTTAAAACGTTGCAGGTTACATTTTTTGATTGAAAAGCACATTGAAACTGTTTTCTGAAGGTTCAGCGATAGATGGTTCTGGAAGAGCCACTCTTGGACATCAACCATACTTGTAGACAGTACATCTGCAGCCTGTGCTGGAGTCTTGGCAGCTGTGTAAATAACTGCATCATCTGCATAAAGTTGACATGTTGCAGCTGAGCAGTGTAGCGGCAAGTCATTAATAAAAATGCTGAAAAGTAAAGGACAAAGAATGGACCCTTGTGGGATACCCATACGGTTGTTTAAAAATAATGATTTATCCTGGTGAACTTTTACACACTGTTCTCTATTCTGGAGATAAGATGCAAACCATTCTAATGTATCTGGAGAGAAGTTAAAAGATACCATTTTGGATAAAAGCAAACTGTGGTTTACAGTATCGGAAGCCCTTTTGAGATCTAGAAAAACAGCCCCTACCACATTACCCCTGTCCAAGGACTGTTTGACATTTTCAATAAGGCAACAATTTGCTGTTTCTGTTGAGTATCCTGGTCTAAAACCAAATTGATGTGGATGAAGAAGTTGGCTGTCTTGTAAATAGTCTATCAGCTGTGTAGCTACAACTTTTTCAAGAACCTTAGACAGGACTGGTAAAATAGAGATTGGGCGGTAATTGCATATATCGTCTTTACTGCCTGATTTATAAACTGGTATGACAACAGCTTTTTTCCAACCAGATGGAAATGTACTAGACCTAATGGAGAGATTAATGAGATGAGTCAGTGGTTTGATTAATATTTTGCTGTGCGTTTTGAGAAAGGAAGTGCTCATATTGTAGATATCATTAGTTTTTGAGTTTGACAGTGTTTTAACAATACCGGCAATTAACTCCTCATTTACCTCATCGATGTGAAAAGAATCTGTTGAAAGTATTGATTTTGTGTTGTTAAGCACATTTGGCAGCACAAAGTTTTTTGTTAAGTCTTCCACAGAGTCCACAAAATATGAATTAAATTCATTTGCCAATGTAGCCTTGTCACTGATGGTCTTGCCATTGATTCTAAGTTCCTTTACCCCCTTCTGAACATTTTTTTTATTAGTTAAGTTATTTAAATGCCTCCATAGGGAACTGTTGTTACCCTTTGCATGATCTATCAGTTTATTGTAATAAGATACTTTTGATTTTCGCAGCTCTTGTACCACTTTATTTCTTAAACTTTTGTACACAAGGTGATCATTTTGTAGTTTAGAGGTTAATGATGTTTTCAATGCAGAGTCTCGCCTCTTCATAAGTTTTCTTATTTCATTATTTAACCATGGTAGGTTAATCTTCTGTTGTCTACTTTTAATTTGCTTTGTAAATTTTTCTATAGACTTTGTAATTGTTGCAGTTATAAAATTACAACAATCATCTACTTCATATATTGACATGAGCTGCTCCCAATTTTGATTCTCTAAGTAATGTTCAAACTCCGCAGTTTTTGATTTGGGAATAATAAAATTTAATTTGTCAGTATCGACTCCCCCAAAATACTGTAGTCGCTTTTTAGTAAGTTTTCTGACAGCAAGAACCATGTTATGATCTGAGAGACCAGTTACAAGATTATAGGTTCTGGTTATTCGTTCTGGTTTATTAGCAAATACCATGTCAATAAGTGTTCTAGATTGTTTGGTTATCCTGGTGGGTCCTTGGATCATTTGTTGGTAATTAAATTTAGTCATGAGGCTTTTCAGTTTCTGTTTGTCCTTTTTATCAGACCAGTTAATATTAAAGTCACCATAAAATATTGTTTCTCTGCTCCTCTCAAGTTGTTTAACCAGATCACTTAATTCATTATAAAAAAGAAGAATTGTGTGACGGTGGGTTGTACAATACTGCAATGTTGAAATTCATTACCGGTGAGAGACATACATTAACAGCTAAACATTCAAGTGAGGTATTCAAATCAACCAATTGACATTTAAATTTCTCTTTGATGTAAATTAAAACACCTCCTCCCCTCCCTACCTGCCTGTCTTTTCTAAAACACTGATAACCCACAATATTGATCATATTAGTGTCTATGTTCCTGTGTAGCCAGCTTTCTGAAAGACAAAGATAGTCCAGATTTGAGTCCAACAGCAACACCGAAATCTCATCTCTTTTGGGGATTATGCTCCGTATGTTTAAATGTCCGCCGAGGATCCCCTTTGGTTTAGCCTTTGTGTCCCAAAGAATTCGTGCATGATTAACAGTTTGGAAAAATAAATGTTGTTTTTGCTTTTGTACAGCTCGGTTTTCGGATCTCGCCTCATTTGCATTTTGTTTAACTGCTCCTGCTTCCAGAAGTTTGGACGTAGCGCAGCTGTTTACAGCACGATCAGATGTGTGAGTCTGTCCAGTGCAATTCGACTCACCCGACTCGCTATGTCCAGCTGTACTGGGGCGAAGACCGGCATTATGCTGCTCCACCAGTTCAGATGTTAGCAGGGCCGTTGACAGCAGCGGGCGATCAACCGGTTCCGGTGTTAGCCAGGCCGTTGATAGCAGCGGGCGATCAGCCGATTCAGATGTTAGCAGGGCCGTTGATAGCAGCGGGCGATCAGCCGGTTCAGATGTTCGCAGGGTCGTTGATAGCAGCGGGCGATCAGCCAATTCAGATGTTAGCAGGGCCGTTGATAGCAGCGGGCGATCAGCCAATTCAGATGTTAGCAGGGCCGTTGATAGCAGCTGGCGATCAGCCGATTCAGATGTAAGCAGGGCCGTTGATAGCAGCGGGCGACCAGCCGGTTCAGATGTTAGCAGGGCCGTTGATAGCAGCGGGTGACCAGCCGGTTCAGATGTTAGCAGGGCCGTTGATAGCAGCGGGCGACCAGCCGGTTCAGATGTTAGCAGGGCCGTTGATAGCAGCAGGCGACCAGCCGGTTCAGATGTTAGCAGGGCCGTTGATAGCAGCAGGCGATCAGCCGGTTCAGATGCAGGTCCAGGATTAAGGTGAATATCCCCTGCCAGAAGTAGCAGTACTAACAGTACTTTAACTGTATAGCCTCTGCCATATTGTGTTATTTTCTTAGCAGCCATGTTTGTCTTATTTTGGATCCTTTTTCTCAGGCCTTTTGAAGACCAGATAGAGTACAGGGTGAAATAACCATGACCATATCCATATAAATAAAACTTTGTAGCTTCACCTTTAATTGAGTTGGCCGGAAAACCCTTCTTGTTGCAAGTCCAGACACACAAAGACAATAAGAAGAAGTAGATAAGCAAAAAGTGGCTAGAAGTGGAGCCCATCAAACCACTCCTGATAAGTTCCATCACACCCCGAATCCAATGTGTAACTCTAGGAGCAGAGTCTGAGGTCCATAGAAGAATGCATGTTCTTGCACTAAAGAGAAGCACCCGCAACAGTTTGAGTGTGGAGGAGCGAAGATTCAATTGGGGTAGGATTTACTCCTAGAATGCAGCTGAGAGGAGTGAGGGCTAGATTTTTCTTGAATATAATATCAATTTCTTTACAAATTTTTACCCAGAAGTGATTAATAAGAAGACATTCAAATAAACAATGAAAATATCAACCTTCAGAAATCTTACACTTATTACAAAATTTTGAAAAAAGAGGGTTAAACTTATTGTGTTTCACTGGAGTGATATAAAGCCTGTATATGATCTTGAATTGTAACTCTCTAGCTTTGTTCGTAAAAAGGTAGTTTGCACTACTTGACATGGTGAACTACTGTTCACATGGAACCCTTCTCCACTTCGGCCTTCGAAGTTTTCGTCCTCATCCCATATATCAGGTGAAAATGATTCTCCAAAATCCACTTCCCAAAGAGATCTAACATGAGCTGTACAGTCACTGGATAGGATTGAGAGGGTCTTGTAGAACCTAGTGACAAGTCTTCTTGTGTCTGGTTTTTGAAAGGAGGAGATGATTCTTTTCCATAGCTACAATGCTCCGTACTGTGTGCGTTTATATATCTACATATTTATTCCATCCAACTACAATGCTCCGCACTGTGTGTCTATATAGGTTTTACTTCCACCCAGTGGCTTCAACAGGTGTTTTCACTGATCAGCAATCAGTGGGAAGAAATTCAGAGAAAACACCTGTTGAAGCCACTGGGTGGAGGTAAAACCTGCAGGGTCTTGGCCCTCCATGGAATGAGTTTGACACCTGTGCTCTGAGTGTTGCTGTCCCTGTGCTGTTGCAATCCTGGAATTTCCCCATTGTGGGACAAATAAAGGCTTATCTTATCTTATCTTATAGGTGAAAGACAGAACCCATTAGGGTGCAGCTTAATGGATGAAGAGATAAAACTACAGATTTGCAGATAGCTAAAAAAGTTATTCTGTGGGAGGTTATACTTCTCTCTGAGCTGCTCAAAAGACAGCAGAGTGCCCTGTGTCATCAAGTTACCTACAGTTTTTACGCCCCTATCAAACCACAAGGAGAAGGCTTGGTCAGCCAGACCAGGGGAAAAATACGGGTTTAAATAAATAGGTGTGAGGAGGGGAATGGAGCCATCCTGATTTCCAAGCTTCTTCACCATCCTCCAAACTTTTAAAGTATTCTGTGTGGTTTATATTAATCATATATCCCATACCTACATATGTATAGACATATTAGAGTGTTTAGTGATTACATATGTGGAATGACCTCACGCCTCAGAACAGGACAAGAGGTCTCAACCGCCAGCGAAGATCAAAGAGCAGACGGAGTCGCAGCGGTGGAGACCAGATCGATCTCCCTGACCACCCAGGGTCAGGTGGAGGAGACGGAGGACAATGGAGGGGGGATTAGGTTAATGCGGGATGTCAGCTTTGATATGCAATGTCTTTTGTTGTGTGTAGGTATAAGTATGAAGGTCTGACTGTGCTCGACCTCTTATTCTGCTTCTGCACCGAGATGAGACTTGTTAGAGGAGTGAAGCTGATATTAAACTTTGGTTTATAAAATCACATCGCTTCGTTATTTCAAGCTCTTCTACACTGGTGACCAGACGTGAGGAAGGAACAGAGACGTTCTCCCGCGATTAACTCATCAGAGGCGACCCAGGCAAGCGCCGGCGCCCATGCAGACAGGGGAACGGATGGAAGACGTTCCCCCACGGCAGAAGAGAGGGCTCAACCGAGCACCATCCCCAGCTCCGCCGTGAGAGCAGAAGAAAGGCGCTCTCACCCGGCGGACACAGCAGGGATGGCCCACACAAGCGCCGTCACTGTCAAGCTGCCAGACTTCTGGCAAAGCGACCCGAGCTCGTGGTTCCAGCAAGCTGAGGCTCAGTTTGCACTGGCGGGCATAACGGCGGACGAGACTAAATTTTATCACATCGTCGCCAAACTCGACGCTGCCACGTCAAGATGTGCGCGGAGCATAATCCAACAACCGCCCGCCCATGACAAATACAGAGAACTTAAGGCAACCATCGTGGAGAATTTCGTCCCCTCAGCCGAGGAGAGAGCAGAGAAGATCCTGGCGATCTACGGCCACAGAGGATGCAGACCCAAGGCCCTCATGGAGGACATGCTGCAGCTTAAGGAAGAGGACAACGACAACTTCCTTTTCCAATATATCTTCCTCAGCACTCTGCCGCCACACATGAGGGGGACGCTGGTCAACATGCAATGCAACACCCAGCAGGACTTCCGCGCGCTGGCCCGAGAAGCGCAGCGCCTCATCAACACCTGCGGCGAACAGATGGCCACAGCAGCATCTGCAGATCTCAGCGCGGAAGCCCAGAGCAGCGGAGAACCGCAGACAACGGAGCAGAGCCCGCCCACCATGGCAGCGACACGACCAAGGCGCAGCAGGCAGAACGACCTCTGCTATTTTCATCAGCGTTTCGCCGAGAGGGCGTACAAATGCGTGCCCCCCTGCAAATTCAAAAACTCGGGAAACGCCAAAGCCCGGAAAATGTTGGCAGCTATGGCTTTCAGCGAGAAAAATAAGCTGCTTTATGTGACTGACGGACACACCGGGAGACAGTTCCTGATCGACACCGGAGCTCAGCTGAGTTTTATCACGCCTTCCCACGCAGACCGGGCCATGGGTCCCCGGGGAAATGGAGGGATGGCAGCCAACGGCTCGATCATCGACACTTTCGGCTAAAGGAGCCTGCCTCTTTGCATCCACGGCCGCAACTATAGATGGACATTTATTGTAGCGGCGATGAGTTTTAACTTGTTGGGCGCCGATTTTTTGTGTGCACATGGGTTGTTGGTTGATCTAGCAAATAGGCGCTTGGTTAATGTCATTTTCTTCTATCCCCTGCTCAGCTCGAGTTTCTCCACCACCCGTGCAGGCCAGCGTCACAACAGCAGGAGGTAAGTTTGACCAACTCCTCACCCAATTTCCAGCACTCACAGTTCCAAAATTTTCAGCAACGGTAGCAAAACACAGGGTTGAACACTTCATCCCCACAACAGGCCCACCCATGTTCGCCAAAGCTCGGCGCTTAGACGCGACCAAGCTCGCCATAGCACGGGACGAGTTTACCACCCTGGAAAAATTAGGCATTATTAGACGCTCGAAAAGCCCCTGGGCATCGCCACTCCACATGGTCCCGAAAACCGATGGTTCTTGGAGACCTTGCGGCGATTACCGCAGATTAAACAATGCGACAGCGCATGACCGCTACCCAATTCCTCACATCCAAGATTTTTCACTACATCTGGCGGGTGCGCGCATTTTTTCTAAAATAGACCTGGTCCGCAGCTATCACCAAGTCCCCGTTCGAGCGGAAGACGTTCCTAAAACGGCTGTAATAACCCCTTTCGGTCTTTTTGAATTTTTACGGATGCCGTTCGGCCTCATAGGTGCTGCCCAAACCTTTCAGCATATGATGGACGTGGTATTACGCGACCTCCCCTTCGTGTTCGTCTACCTCGATGATATGTTGGTAGCCAGCCCGTCAGAGGAAGAACATGAACAACACCTCACTACAGTTTTTCAGAGACTAGAACAGCATGGGTTAATAATCAATCCAGCCAAATGCAAATTCGGCGTGTCACAAATTGCTTTTTTGGGACACAGAGTTTCACCGAAGGGGGCAGTCCCATTGCCAGACAAAGTCCGCGCGGTAAAAAATTTTCCACGACCACAAACGGTCAAATCGCTGCAAGAATTTTTGGGAATGGTGAATTTTTACAACCGTTTCCTCCCCCGCACAGCTCAACTCATGCAGCCCCTGTATGCCGCGCTCAGAAAACAAAAGCCTCCCAACGTGGTCGAATGGACCCCGGAGCGCGAACACGCCTTCGCGGAAGTAAAAAGTGCTCTAGCGAATGCCACATTGTTGGTTCACCCTGATCCCTCGGCCCGCATAACGTTAACCACAGACGCTTCAGACCTGGCCATAGGGGCAGTCGTGGAACAACATGTTGGCGGAACCTGGCAACCTTTAGCATTTTTTTAGCAAAACTTTAAACCAAACCGAGCGTAAATACAGCACTTTTGACAGGGAGCTGCTAGCGCTTCATTTATCCATCCGCCACTTCCAGTTCTGGTTAGAAGGGCGGCACTTCACGGCTTTTGTAGACCACAAACTGCTCACTTTTGCGATGGCTAAAATTTCAGAACCATGGTCAGGCAGGCAACAAAGACAGCTAGCTGCAATTTCAGAGTTCACCACAGACATTCGACATGTGGCAGGCAAATTTAACGTGGTAGCAGACTGTCTCTCTCGCGCTGTGACATCGCCAGAGCACGAGGAGACAGATTATACTACCTCAGCCGCAGAACTCTTCGCCAACGCGGACGCGTACGCGGCCCCTATTCACGTAGGGATAGATTACGCAGCCATGGCAGAGGAACAAAGCAGCGACGCGGACGTGCGCGCGCTCCTGTCTGGACCAACAGGGTTAAGACTGGAGGAAAAGGGTTTACGTGACGGAGTACCCCCCCTAATCTGCGACGTTTCAACCAGCCGACCTCGCCCGGTAGTCCCAGCTGCATGGTGCCGCCGCATTTTCGACTCGGTTCACTCCCTCGTGCACCCAGGGGTGAGCGCCTCGGTTAAAATGGTTGCAGAAAAGTTTGTTTGGCCGGGCCTGCGCAAAAATGTAAAGGAATGGGCAAAAACTTGCATGTCTTGTCAGCGCGCCAAAATACACAAACACACAAAAGCTCCTCTAGAGCCTTTTCGAATCCCAGCCAGAAGGTTTGACCACGTTCATGTCGACCTCGTGGGACCACTACCTTCGTCTCAAGGGTTCACACACCTGTTAACAATGATAGACCGTACTACGCGCTGGCCTGAGGCGGTCCCTCTGGCGTCAACCACAGCTGCGGAAGTCGCTTGCGTTTTTTTGACAAACTGGGTGGCACGTTTCGGCGTCCCATCGGACATCACGTCCGATAGGGGGCCTCAATTTGTCTCAGAGCTTTGGTCAGCCATGGCCAGCAGCTTAGGGGCGACAATTCACCGCACCACCGCTTATCACCCTCAGGCTAATGGGTTATGCGAGCGTTTTCACAGATCCTTAAAGGCCGCCCTCAGGGCCTCGCTAACGGATACAAATTGGGTAAATAAACTTCCCTGGGTTTTATTGGGGTTGCGTTCTGTGCCTAAAGAGGATCTAGACGCCTCCCCAGCAGAATTAGTTTTTGCACAACCTCTCAGACTCCCAAGTGAGTTTTTACCAGAGAATCCAGAGCCCGGGCATCTTCCAGCCCTGAGGCCTTTAGGCAGCACCGGACCGGACACTCTCCCCGGACCGGCACATCACTCTTTTCCAGGGGTTTTTGTCCCCCAAGCTTTAAAAAATGCCGAGTTCGTTTTTGTTAGGCATGAAGCTTTAAAATCAACCCTCCGTCCACCATACGACGGACCATTCAGAGTGCTGGAACCTGGTGATAAGCATTTTGTGCTTGATTTAGGGGACAGAAAAGAAACAGTCAGCATTGACAGACTTAAACCTGCCTTCTTGTTGAGAGACGAACCTGCACGGGTGGCGAGAGCACCTCGGCGGGGTAGACCCCCCAAGAAAAAAGACTCAGCCCCCCTGCAGGGAACAAATAACCACTCTCCTCCCCAAGCTGCAGATTCCTTACAGGAGGGTCCCACCAGGACGCCAAAGCGGACCTACAGCAGATTCGGGAGAAGATTAAAACCCAGACGGCACAGGGACTGATGCAAATTAACCAAGAGTTGTTAACTATGTTATCAGATTGTGCCGTGACAGTTTTAAGGCTGATTTGTGATATTACTATACTGTTATGGTTACCACTGAATTCTCTACAGGAACATGACTGCTGGAAAGATTTTTCCTTGTTTTCCCTGTCAAGAGGTTTAACAGTATAATATGTCATAGAGATTATCTTAAACTGTAAACTTACTTTGATTGTCCTTTTCTTAGTCGTTTGGGGGGGGGGCTGTGGTTTATATTAATCATATATCCCATACCTACATATGTATAGACATATTAGAATGTTTAGTGATTACATATGTGGAATGACCTCACGCCTCAGAACAGGACAAGAGGTCTCAACCGCCAGCGAAGATCAAAGAGCAGACGGAGTCGCAGCGGTGGAGACCAGATCGATCTCCCTGACCACCCAGGGTCAGGTGGAGGAGACGGAGGACAATGGAGGGGGGGGATTAGGTTAATGCGGGATGTCAGCTTTGATATGCAATGTCTTTTGTTGTGTGTAGGTATAAGTATGAAGGTCTGACTGTGCTCGACCTCTTATTCTGCTTCTGCACCGAGATGAGATTTGTTAGAGGAGTGAAGATGATATTAAACTTTGGTTTATAAAATCGCATCGCTTCGTTATTTCAAGCTCTTCTACATTCTGTAAAATAAAATTCCCCTTTAATTTGAGACAAGTCCTTTTCTTAGATGCATATAATATGTGGCTAAGAGGAATAGGGGCCACCGGAGCCGCCTCTATGTTAAGCCAGGTGGATGTCGGGCCATTTTTAAACCAGTGCCAAATGTAAATAACAAAAAACAAAGATTATGTTGTTTGGAAATTATAAAATAAATCATGAAATAATGGTAACGATAGATGATACCAGAATAGAAACAGTACAGGAAAATAAGTTTCTGGGGGTGACGCTAGACAATAAAATCTGCTGGAAACCTCACATCAGTCACATCCGGGCCAAGTTAGCAAAATGTATAGGCATACTGGGGAAGACAAGACACATCCTGGACTATAAATCATTGGTCTTACTGTACAATTCACTTTTTCTACCTTATCTTAACTACTGTGTAGAAGTCTGGGGAAACACCTACAAGACCAACCTACAGTCAATATGCGCACTACAAAAAAGAGCTATAAGGATAATAAATAATGTAGGATATAGAGACCATACCAATTCGTTGTTTTTAAAGTCACATGTCATAAAGTTCATCGATTTAGTTAAATTTAAGACAGCACAAGTAATGTACAGGGCAATTAATAATCAACTCCCAACTAATATACAAAAAATATTTAAAATAAGAGACAATGATCATAATTTGAGAGGAGACTTAAACTTTACAAAACCCAAGATACGAACAACCAAGAAAAGTATGTGCATATCTGTCTGTGGCGTGGATTTGTGGAACAGTCTGGAGCCGGAACTGAAACTATGTACAAACAGAATTCAATTCAAAAAGAGGTATAAACATTATTTGCTGAAAGGATATATGTTAGAAGGGTAGTATTTATATGTATGATTCACTATGCTCACTCTGGGACATTATGGGACACTATGGAATGGTGGGTGGGACAGCACTGTGTATATCTGTGTTGTTTGAGGCTGGTTTTGATGTATGGACATCAATGTATGTTAGGATGGATGGGTGTTAATGTTGATATGTAAAAAATACAGTAAATTGTTTACTTGGGGTCTTAAAGGTGGTAATTTGTATATAATTCACATGGGTGTATTTATGGAAAAGAGGAGATGGAATTAATAAGTGTTCACTTCTTCCTTCTCCCTTTCGAACACTGTATACTGTTACTTTATTGCATTTGTCATTTGTTTTGTTTTTGTTATACTTTTTTGTTCGAAATAAAGTATCTATCTAAATAGAGAGGGAAGCAATTTGATATCACCTAAAATCTGGCACCGCCAGGCCTCCTTCATCTAGTAGGCACTGTAATATACTAAGTTTTAACCTGGCACGCTTGTTCCTCCACAGAAAAGACCCTCTAATTGTCCCAGTCGCCGTATGGCGACATAACCCCTAGTGGTCAAGAGTGGTAAAGATTTTTTGTCAATAAAATAGTTCAGATTTCCAAGGCTATAACTTGAAAGCTGCAAGAGATAATTGCTTACTGTCCATTAGAAAGATGTAGAATATGATCCAAAGTTTCAGATAGGAATTTAATTTATGTATCTAATTTGCATAATGTCACGGCAGCTATATAAATTACATAACTCAGTCAAAAGTGGACTTTGGACATATTTACATAAAGAATGGTTTGTTTTTTTGACACCGTTTTATCTACAGGGGTATTTTGTTATTTTATCTTCAAAGTATATGAACCACAATATCAGTACAATGTAAAGAAACAAAGAAATTCGTCACTTACTCTTGACAAAGGGGGGCTGGCTGGCCAGCATGGTTGCTGCATTTTCGTCCATCATGGTCGTTATTTTGCGTTCTGTCGGTCATTTCTACTCTCTACCACATCTACAAAGTCTTATGATTATCCCACGTAAATTTTGCTTGTATCCCGCGGCTATTTTCTGTGTACAAAGCTGTTTATGTGATGGTGTACGACGGTGCATGGTGGCCATATTTGCTTTCTGGACTCAAAGAAGCAAAACAGGAAAAGGAAATAAGGATTTCTTCTTCTTGGGTGTATTATGTGTCATCCATGAGACCTCCAATGCATGCCTGCCACTTTCTGAACTGGCAGATCAGTACAAATCACGATCAGTACAGCTGGGAACATCAGAGTGAGTTGACAGGCGCAGTTGTTGCGCTGTGCCACGGGGGTGCGCAACTTCCCATGAGATGTGACCAGTTAAAAGGTTAAGGAACTGTTAAGAGTGGCACGTGATTTTCTTGTTAAGAGAGCTGGGATCGTCTGGAAGGGATACAATAACTGAGGAAGTATAACCATTTTAAGAAGATTAACCCTTCCTAAGAGAGAGAGGCAAGGCCGTCCAGCGGGGCAAGTCCTCCTTGATTCTACAAACTGCAGGGACAAAGTTAGCTTTGTATAGGCCAGAAAGAGAGGGAGTAATATGTATACCCAGATAAACAAAAACTGATGGGGACCAGCGGAAGGGGGTAGAGCACAGTGGAGACCAAGATACTTGAGGGGTAAGGGGCATGGCTTCAGATTTAGAGTAGTTAATCTTATAACCTGAGAAATGGCCAAAAGAATTAATTATCTCAACAACTCTTGTAATAGAAGATTCTGGGTTGCTTAGATAGAGGAGGACATCATCACAATAAAGGGAAATTTTATGATTTGTGGAACCCACATCTATGCCTGTTACCAAGGAATCACATCTAATGGCCTCCGCTAAGGGCTCCATAGCAAGGGCAAACAGAAGCGGTGAAGCTGGACAGCCCTGTCTAGAACCGCGTCTCACTGTGGATGTGGAGGACCTCAGGCCGTTGATAATAACAGAGGCACGAGAGGCAGCGTATAGCAAAGATATCAGAAGATGCTGGTGAAATGGGGGAAGAGTCATTCATCCCCATTTGGTGTGAGCAGTGGTGTCAGACAGGGCAGTATATTGTCCCCTATTCTATTTAATCTTTATATGGATGAGTTGTCAAAACAACTGAATGCCTGTAAAACTGGGTGTTTAATAGGGAACTAGAAAAGCACTCGGAGAGCGCAGACCTTCGCCAAGAGCAACAGTCCCCCCCAGTATTGTGATTTATACCATAAATATTCTACACTAATTTTGTTATTGTTATTTCCCTGTATCATGTGTTTCTGTATGTCATATGATTGGTCAAGAAAACAAAAAAAAATGTTATTTGAACTACACAAATACAATTTATTTAATTTAACAAGAGATACAACATGTACAAGTCTTTAGTTGGAGAACACATTCATGAAATTTATTCCTAATAATAAGTTCTGGATATTGAAAAGCTAGCATTAACATAATTTTTCTAACTTCGTTTCTTTCCAGGAAATTAAAAATATGTACATATACGTAGTGTAGAATAGAACAATATTAACTCCAATCTTCTTTAAAAAAAAAAAAAAAAAAAAAACCTCCTGGCGGAGGTAATAAGAAAAAAATCAATAAAATAAAACTAAGCTCGACGAGCTTCAATAGCATCTGGGGATAGCCCCTCATCCTGTCTATGCTGCCGTGTACTGTCTCTGTGTTTAGGACGGCGAGAAGCAGCAGCCTGTGGGTTCTCATTCAGTCTATGCTGCATTTTAGCGGCTCTGTCACAAGCTCGACGAGCTTCAATATGTAGCTCAGTGCTTCCTGCTGGCGGAAGCACTGAACTACACATTACCTCCGGGCCCCATCTCACAATGTTAAAGAATCCTTTAAAAAATTCCTGGATCCAGACGGTGATCCGGATCATCCCCAAAATTTAATCAGTTCTTCCTTGTACCATTTCCAACAACGCCTGAAAGTTTCATCGAAATCTGTCCAAAACTTTTTGAGTTATCTTGCTAACCAACAGACAGACAGACAGACAGACAGACAAACAAACAGACAAACGCCGGCAAAAACATAACCTCCTGGCCTGCGGCCTGGCGGAGGTAATAAGTTAGTGAATCATTTTACAGTGGGGCAAAAAAGTATTTAGTCAGCCATCAGTTGTGCAAGTTCTTCCACTTAAAAGATGAGAGGTCTCCAATTTTCATCATAGGTATACCTCAACTATGAGAGACAAAATGAGAAAAAAAAATCCAGAAAATCACATTGAAGGATTTTTAATGAATTAATTGGTAAATTCCTCAGTAAAATAAGTATTTGGTCACCTACAAACAAGCAAGATTTCTGGCTCTCACAGACCTGTAACTTCTTCTTTAAGAGGCTCCTCTGTCCTCCACTCATTACCTGTATTAATGGCACCTGTTTGAACTCGTTATCAGTATAAAAGACACCTGTCCACAACCTCAAACAGTCAGACTCCAAACTCCACTATGGCCAAGACCAAAGAGCTGTCAAAGGACACCAGAAACAAAATTGTAGACCTTCATCAGGCTGGGAAGACTGAATCTGCAATAGGTAAGCAGCTTGGTGTGAAGAAATCAACTGTGGGAGCAATTATTAGAAAATGGAAGACATACAAGACCACTGATAATCTCCCTCGATCTGAGGCTCCACGCAAGATCTCACCTCGTGGGGTCAAAATTATCACGAGAACGGTGAGCAAAAATCCCAGAACCACATGGGGGGACCTAGTGAATGACCTGCAGAGAACTGGGACCAAAGTAACAAAGGCTACATCAGAAACACGCTACGCCACCAGGGACTCAAATCCTGCAGTGCCAGACATGTCCCCCTGCTTAAGCCAGTACATGTCCAGGCCCATCTGAAGTTTGCTAGAGAGCATTTGGATGATCCAGAAGAGGACTGGGAGAATGTCATATGGTCAGATGAAACCAAAATAGAACTTTTTGGTAAAAACTCAACTTGTCGTGTTTGGAGGAGAAAGAACACCATACCTACTGTAAAGCATGGGGGTGGAAACATCATACTTTGGGGCTGTTTTTCTGCAAAGGGACCAGGACGACTGAGCCGTGTAAAGGAAAGAATGAATGGGGCCATGCATCGTGAGATTTCGAGTGAAAACCTCCTTCCACCAGCAAGGGCATTGAAGATGAAACGTGGCTGGGTCTTTCAGCATGACAATGATCCCAAACACACAGCCCAGGCAACAAAGGAGTGGCTTCGTAAGAAGCATTTCAAGGTCCTGGAGTAGCCTAGCCAATCTCCAGATCTCAACCCCACAGAAAATCTTTGGAGGGAGTTGAAAGTCTGTGTTGCCCAGCGACAGCCCCAAAACATCACTGCTCTAGAGGAGATCTGCATGGAGGAATGGGCCAAAATACCAGCAACAGTGTGTGAAAACCTTGTGAAAACTTACAGAAAACGTTTGACCTCTGTCATTGCCAACAAAGGGTATATAACAAAGTATTGAGATGAACTTTTGTTATTGACCAAATACTTATTTTACCGAGGAATTTACCAATTAATTCATTAAAAATCCTTCATTGTGATTTTCTGGATTTTTTTTTTCTTATTTTGTCTCTCATAGTTGAGGTATACCTATGATGAAAACTGGAGACCTCTCTCATCTTTTAAGTGAGAGATCTTGCACAATTGGTGGCTGACTCAATACTTTTTTACCCCACTGTATGTATGCTGATGATCTAGTTATTCTCAGTCCAAGTAGTGCTGGTCTTCAGGAGTTATTAAGAGTGTGTACTTCTTATGGAGAGGAAAATGACATAAAATATAATACAAATAAGAGTTGTGTGCTGATTTGCCTCACTAAAGAAGATTTGTTAATGAAATTCCCTGTCTTTGAATTGGCAGGCAGGGAATTAATTGTCAGGGATAAAATTAAATATCTGGGACATTTTATTAATGATAGAATGACTGATGATGATGATATTTTCAGACAACGCTGCAAAATCTACATGCAAGCAAATATTCTTGCACGCAGGTTTGGTTTTTGTTCAGATGAGGTGAAACTGGTTCTTTTTAAAACCTATTGTACACCTTTATACACTGCTCATTTATGGATAAATTATAGGAAACAAAGTATGCAGAAATTACAGGTTGCTTACAATGATGCTTTAAGAATTTTACTTAAAAAGCCTCAATGGTGCAGTGCTTCCGAGTTATTTGTCTCATCACGTGTAAATACACTGCATGCAGTAATAAGGAATCTTATGTATAAATTCATCTGTTGGCTTGATGTATCTAGAAATGAAATCATTCAAGTCATGTCTAGCATTAAGCTCAGTTCTATTCGCTGTCAGTCACAGTTTAGAAGGCACTGGTACAGTAGTCTTTTTAAAGTCTGTACTATCTTTGTACTTCTTTTAGTAGTTGTGTCTTATTGTTTTTGTAACTTTTTGATTGTTTTTCTTATTAACTGTTTTTCAACTGTCTTGTTTTATTTTATTTTATTTATTTTATTTTTATCTTATTTTTGATGGACCATGAGTCTGGAATAAAGTCTTTGATTGATTGATATCCACCTAATAAAGTTGTCACCAAGATTTAATTTTGAGAGGACACCTAGGAGATAAGGCCACTCAATCCTATCAAAAGCCTTTTCTGCATCAAGGGAGAAAACAAGAGATTTGACCTTTGACCTTGATCCATTCTGAATAAGATTGAAGAGTCTCCTTACATTATGAAGGGAATTGCGACCTAATATAAATCCAGTTTGGTCTGTTGAAATTAAATTATTTATTATTATTTTGTAATCTGTTAATTGCCTCTAAAACTTCTTCACAAGTAATAGCCCTTTTCAACAGCTCTTTTTGTGTATTGGATGCTTTAGGTAGTTTGACAGATGATAAAAAAATATGCATCAGAGTCTCTGAGTTGTGGTCTGACTCATAAGTATACAAGCCTTCATAGAAGGAAAGGAAAGCATTGTTAATATCTTTGTTGTTCTAAGCTCTTTTACCAGAACTATCCTTTATGACTGGAATAGCCTGGGAGCCGGTATTACCTTTTATTAGATTTGCCAGATACTTGCTTGGGTTACTGCCGAATTCATATAAATTATGCTAACCAAACAGTACATATCTCTGAGCTTCTTTAGATAAAAGTGCATCTAGAGCTGCTGTGGTGGCATCAATTTGAGATCTCAGGTTGTCTGAAGGCTTAAGGTTGAATTCACGCTGTAGTTCACTTAGTTTACCTTCAAGAAGCTGTTGCTCTGCCCTCTGTTTTTTCTTTGGGTTTGCCAAGAATGATATAGTAAAGCCTTGAATAACAGCTTTACCAGTTTCCCAGAGTAAATTAGGTGACACATAAGATATATTATTTTCAACAATAAAATGATAAAGCTGTTCTGTTAGGTATGTTTTAAAATTGGGATTTTTAAGAAGGTAATTTGGAAAGCGCCATTGCACCATGGCGCTTTGGGTCATGCTGGACATGACCAAAAATATGGGTGAGTGAGCACTGATAATAATATTACCAAAAGAACAAGAGAGTACTCTTTGAAGTGTATATTTAAGAGTAAAGAAATAATCAGTTTTTCAGGATATTTTATGCACTTTTGAGTAAAATGTATACTGTCGATCAGTGGGGTGAAGGGTCCTCCAGGTATCAATAAAGTGAATATCAGCACAGCAGCCAAGTAAAGAGCAAGCTTGTCCAACATTAGACTCCGTTTTTGAGGATCTATCTAGACGTAGATATAGCCAACAGCTGAAATTGCCCACTATCACAGAGGACTCAACAGCCCACTCAGAAAACAGAGAAAATACCTTAGTATAAAAATCAGTTGAGCGAATCGGGGGGCATACACATTTAAGTAGGACACAGAGTCCCCAAAGAGTGTCCCTCTAATCATAACATACCTTCCTGCAGTATCAGCCTTAATCTCCACCCCTGCCAGAGGAAGGAATTTATGAACCAAAATGGCTACCCCTCTGCTGTTAGTAGTGAAGGAAGAATAGTAGATCTGGCCCACCCATTCTCTTCTTAACTTTAGGTGTTCATCGTTGTTTAGATGGTCTCTTGGAGGAATGCTATCTATACCCTATCTTTTTTTAAATAGTTAAGAATTTTTTTTTACGCTTAATAGGGATCTGAATCCCATGTACATTCCAATAACACAATTTAATTTCTGCACTGCTAGTCATTATTCCAGATGATACGAATAATAATTTTGTTTAGAAGTTTGTACATTGTGAGAGTTTGTGTATAAGACCTCCTGACAAATACAACAATACAACAGCAAAAACAAAAAAACAAAAAAAGGGGGAGTGTGGAGAAAAAGTGGTGAAGAACAAACAAAAGACCACTCTCGTACTTTGAACGCTTCCCTGAACTGAGCGTCTACACTCTATATAGTACATCCTAACTCTGCACTGAACCAGTGCTCCATATGCAAATGTATAGTTTAAACATCAGCGGAACTTTAAAAATAAAACACTCCTTTTTCTTTAAAAAAGAAAGAAAAGAAAAAAACAGTAATATGAGCACTGATATTACCTCACCAAATTCAAACCTGCACAGTCAAGCCGCTTAAAGTGGAGTAAAAAGTCCATAAAGTGACAAGAAAAATAACTTATTGAACCGCTTATTTTATGTGTGGCTGGAAACTGCTATAAAGGGCTAGTGAAAAGTTAACCATTGGTGTCATCCACATGGACTGCTCGGAGGGATGGGGGTGTGGTCTCTGAGTAAAAGTTCTCTGCCTCCTCCGCTGTACCAAAGCTGTATTTGCTGCCGTTGAATGACACTTGAAGTCAGGCAGGGAACACCAAGCCGTATCTGACATCTGCAGCATAGAGCTTTCGTTTGATGTTAATTAAAGATGCCCTCCGTTTGGTGACATCTGTAGTAATATCCAGGAAAATGTAGACTTTGTGACCACGGAAAGTAAGCGGACCCTTCTCTCTGGCGAGCTGGAGGATGCGCTGTTTCACTCTGAAATGGTGCACCTTTACAATCATGGGTCTCGGGGGAGCATTTTGACCCCGGGCAGGCCGGGAAGCAAGGCGGTGTGCTTAGTCCAACATCTCAGGCCCGTCAGGAACCTCTATACCCAGCGTCTCGGTGAAGAAGTCAGTCATAAATGTTGTAACTTGTGGCCCCTCTATGTTTTCTGGTAGACCAAGCACACAGATTTTGGCATCTGTTCCTCGATTCAAGGTCCTCCGTTTTAGCTATTAGCAGTTTGTTGCAATTCTCCAGCGTTTCACACCTGGCTTCGAGTGCCATAATCCTGTCGTCACACTCCTGCAGAGGAGTTTTGACCTCGGTCAGACGTGTCCCAAACGAGTCCATAGAAGTCTGCAGTGTGCCTAATGAGTCCCACGTTTCAGCTCGGAAACTTTCAATTAGCTTTACCAGGCCCAAAAGTGACAGCTCTTCTGCGTCCTCATCAACGCCATGTACAGGAGACGGGTAGTTAGCTTTCTCGCTAGCTTGACGGTTAAGGGCTCGGGTAGAGCGTTCCTGATGAGAAGAGTTCTTCCCAGACATGTCAGCGGGTTCCTCAAGTGGTCACAATATGAAAAGGAGAAATATAGCAAGGTAAACTGGCGTTTAAAATAACATTTATGAAGATATATGTTGGAGTTGGTAAGGACGCGTCTACTCCATATCCATCTCGTAGTTTTTTTAAGAGGCAGTAGTGTCAGGAGTTCTTCTTTTGTGGAGAAATCATCAAACACCATCCGAATGAAGATCATCAGCTGCACTGTACTGTTGCTGTCCACGGACTCGTCACACTGGATGCTTAACCACTGGTACTTCGCCAGATCCTGGTCCAGCTACTTTGTCGAATTCTCAGACATTGCCGACACTCTTCTTCTTCTCTTCTCTTAGATTTGATTGGCGGTTGGCAACCAGCCTACAGGTGCATTACCACCACTGACTTGATTATCATCACTCTATATCTTTGTATAAGAAGTTCTGAACAACTCATTTGTGAAAAAATTATCTGTCCTAACCATTGTACTTGCCCACCTTTTGCACATTGGAGACAGTGGCGAGGACATCAGTTCCATTCTTTGCATCTTTAAGTACAGTGCTTGCAACTATCATCACTGCTTCCTTAAAAACCTCCCCGTCTGTAAATGCCTTCTTCTTTATCAAAACTGTGTAGCTCTAAATGAGGCTTCGGTTGTTTGAGAATTTTTCAGTGGCCTCGTGAAAAGAGACGAGACTGCTGTTTGCCCAAAGTTGCTTTGAACTCACGTGCTTTCTCTGCCTGCAATGCGCTGCTCGGTGGGTAGTTAGCATAGTAGCTTTCATGGCACGTACTGAAGTGTCTTTCAACATTGTGCCGCTTTGCCGTTTCCACAGTCAGGTTCAGGTTCAGATTCAGGTTACTTTATTTGTACCCATAGGTAGATTTGTTTTGCAGTCAGGTGACATCCATATTTACAAACCACAATCACATTCAACATGAACACAAACACAGGCACACATGTAGCTGACTATAAACATGATAAAAGTACTCAAGGCTCCACCAATCAGGACATAAGACAAAGAGATAAGCGAGGAAAAAAAAACAACAAAAAAAAAACCAAGGAGATAAGAGAGAAGGGTCATATTAAAAAGTTAAAGACTAGTCAAAGAGGTTAAAAACTCAAAAGTCTAAAACCCAATAAAAGATTTAGAATCCAAATAAAAAAACTACAAAAATAAGTAAATATGAAATCAAATTAATAAATAGGTAACTAAATTATGTGCAATATATTGTTACATCTTATTCAACTCTTTAACAGCAGCAGGAACAAAGCTGTTTTTGTAGTGCTGGGCTTTGCTTTTTGGGACAGCAAACCTCCATCTGGAGGGAAGAAGCTGAAAGTGGCAGTGCAAAGGGTGGGAGTCATCATTTAAAATTGAGGTAGCAATCCTCTGTACCTGTCTGGTGTACAAGGATGTCAGGCTCAGCTGTGACTCACCAAGAAAATGACTGGACCATCTAACTACCTGGTCTAAGGATTTCCTCTGTTTCAGTTTTATCTGACCAAACCATGACACTAAAGAAAAGGATAAAACAGATTCAATAAACGCCCAATAAAATATTGTCATTATGGTTCAGTTAATTTGGAAGCGTGCAAGTTTCCTTAAACAATGCAAATGTTGCTGACCCTTTTTGCACACCCTTTCACAGTTCTCTTCAAAGTTTAAATTACTATCAATAATTGTCCCAAGATATTTGTAGGATTGTACACATTCAGTGGTCTGGCCTTTCAGTACAGTGACTTCGTGCCTAGGAGTTTTCCTCCTAAAGTCAATAATCATATCTTTAGTTTTTGTCATATTCAGCTGCAGGTAGGAATCCTCACACCAGTGAACAAAATCATCAACTACTGGGCCGTGGCCACTCTCACCATCCTGGAGGAGACTGACAACAACTGCTGCACGGTGGCGCAGTGGTTTAGCACTGTGGCAGCACAGTTTACCCTCAGCCGGGGGATCGCGGGGATCATGAGATTGTGGGTTCGATCCCAGCCCCCGACCAACAGTGAGCTGTGTGGAGTTTGCATGTTCTCCCCGTGTTGCGTGGGTTTACTCCGGGATTTCTCCGGTTTCCTCCCGCATACCAAAAAACATGTAGGTTTAGGGCGCTCGCGCACGCAGCGACCAGCAGCCGGTGGCTTGTCACCAGACTGCAAACCAAATCTACCTACGGGTACAAATAAGTAACAAAAAAAAAACAAAAAACAACTGAATCATCAGCATACTTTATAATGTGTCTGTTGTCATGTCTGCTCCGACACATGTTTGTGTACAGGATGAAGAGTAGTGGTGACAACACCCCCCCCTGAGGAGAGCCAGTAGAAGAGCACTTTAGGTCAGACAATGTGCCATTGACCCTTACTCTCTGCGTCCTGTTGGTTAAGAAATCCAGAATCCAAACCACCAGATTATTGCTTAAATCAAATTGTTGCAGGAGCCTTTCAACTAAAATATGAGGTTGGATTGTATTAAAGGCAGAAGAAAAGTCCACAAATAAAAGCCTGGCGTGTGTCCCATTAAAATCCAGATGTTTAAAAAGCATGTCAAACAGAGTGACAGTGGCATCCTCCACTCCTCTGTGAGGCCTATAGGCAAACTGCAGAGGATCCAATGCATGTTCAGTCTGCCTTAGGACCTCACATCTGACCAGTTTTTCAAAAATTTTCGTTAAAATTGAAGTCAAAGCAACTGGTCTAAAGTCATTTACCGTTTTAGGACAGCTGGATTTTGGAACGGGAACAACCACGGCATCTTTCCAGATCTTAGGCACATGTTGTGTCTGTAAGGACTTATTGAAAATGTAGTGAAATACAGGACTTAGTTCATGTGCACAGGACTTTACCAAGCGCCCACATATATTATCAGGGCCCTGACTTTTGTTCACTTTTACAGCACAGAACTCCCTTTTAACATCCTGCACCTCAATATTAAAGTGCGGATTGTCTTTGAGTTTCTGTTTCAAATCTTGGGTTTCTGTGCTAAAATCAAAGGAGTCAAAACGACAATAAAAACAATTAAGAGCATTAGCCAGCTCTGTGTCTGAATTAAAACCATCTAAAAACACACGATTACTGCGCTCTGTGCTCTGAAGGCCTGCAATAGTTTTCATACTGGCCCAGGCTGAACCAAGTTTCTTTGTTGCCATCTTGCTTTTTCTGTTTTGCTCTTAAAATTTCGGCCTTCAGCTCTTTTGTGGCAACCTGCAGCTCAGAAACAACCCCCTGTTTAAAGGCAAGTGCTTTCCTCTGTAGGCAGGATTTACAGCCGTGGACAAAATTGTTGGTACCCCTCTGTTAATGAAAGAAAAACCCACAATGCTCACAGAAATAACTTGAATCTGACAAAAGTGGTAATAAATTAAAATTCTATTAAAATTAACCAATGAAAATCAGACAGTGCTTTTGAATTGTGGTTCAACAGAATTACTTTAAAAAACAAACTCATGAAACAGGCTTGGACAAAAATGATGGTACCCCTAGAAAAGATTGAAAATAATGTGACCATATTTTATTTATTTAGCGAATGCAAAGTCCTTAAGCCAAGCAGTTGCCTCCTGGTTTGCTGTATGGAGGGTGTGTAATCCTCCTTCCAGTCTTTGGAGCGGGCAAGCCTCTATGATGTGTTCCATAGTTTGCTCCTCTCCACATGCGCACAGTGGGCTAGGGCTACTGCCCCATCTGTGAAGGCTGGCCAAGCAGGGGCCATGTCCAGTCCTGAAGCGATTGAGTGTAGGGGGGCAATGGATCAGCGTTCTCGTCGCGCCCTCCGCCAGTACCCGTGCTTGCCTGGGGAAGCTAATGATCCTACCAGCAGACTAAATTCGAAGAGACGACGCCTCTGTGCCAAGTCAAAGAAGAATCCTAGTCACAGTCCTAAAGCCAAAAGCAAACAGCCCCATGTGACCATAGGGACATGTTCAACCAAGATGTATCCTCTAATTAACATCACAGGTGTGTACAAACTTGTAATCAGTCAGTCGGCCTATTTAAAGGGTGACAAGTAGTCACTGTGCTTTTTGGTGACATGGTGTTTACCACACTAAACATGGACCAGAGGAAGCAAAGGAGAGAGTTGTCTCAGGAGATTAGAAAGAAAATTATAGACAAGCATGTTAAAGGTAAAGGCTATAAGACCATCTCCAAGCAGCTTGATGTTCCTGTGACTACAGTTGCACATATTATTCAGAAATTTAAGATCCACAGGACTGTAGCCAACCTCCCTGGATGTGGCCGCAAGAGGAGACGGATAATACGAATGGTAACAGAAGAGCCCAGAACAACCTCTAAACACATTCATAGTGAACTCCAAGGTCAAGGTACATCAGTGTCAGATCGCACCATCCGTCGTTGTTTGAGCCAAAGTGGACTTCATGGGAGACAACCAAGGAGGACACCCCTGTTGAAAACAAATCATAAAAAAGCCAGACTGGAATTTGCCAAACTGCATGTTGACAAGCCACAAAGCTTCTGGGACAATGTCCTATGGACAGACGAGACAAAACTGGAACTTTTTGGCAAGGCACATCAGCTCTGTGCTCACAGATGCAAAAATGAAGCATAGCAAGAAAAGAACACTGTCCCTACTGTGAAACATGGAGGAGGTTCTGTTATGTTGTGGGGCTGCTTTGTTGCATCTGGCACAGGGTGTCTTGAATCTGTGCAGGGTACAATGAAATCTCAAGACTATCAAGGTATTCTAGAGAGAAATGTGCTGCCCAGTGTCAGACAGCTTGGTCTCAGTCGCAGGTCATGGGTCTTGCAACAGGATAATGACCCTAAACACACAGCTAAAAACACCCAATAATGTCTAAGAATGAAACACTGGACTATTCTAAAGTGGCCTTCTATGAGCCGTGTTCTAAATCCTATTGAACATCTGTGGAAGGAGCTGAAACGTGCCATCTGGAGAAGGCACCCTTCAAACCTGAGACAACTGGAGCAGTTTGCTGATGAGGAGTGGGCCAAAATACCTGCTGAGAGGTGCAGAAGTCTCATTGACAGTTACAGAAATTGTTTGATTGCAGTGATTGCCTCAAAAGGTTGTGCAACAAAATATTAAGTTAAGGGTACCATCATTTTTGTCCAGGCTTGTTTCATGAGTTTGTTTTTTAAAATAATTCTGTTGAACCACAATTCAAAAGCATTGTCTGATTTTCATTGGTTAATTTTTTTTTTCCACAATATCTTTATTGAACCTTTTTTTTTTTTTTTAACAAACATGATACAAACAATCAAACACTAACACTAAAGTACTACAAAAAAAAAAAAATACCCTAAAAACACCAACAACCACCAACAAAATCAAGTCTTCAACAATGCTCCTCTGTTTAGTCTAGACAATCCAATACATTAGTATACATATTATGTTCACCAGTTTGGAATTTACAAGGTCCACACACATCATTCACCTTCTTCTTCAAGAGTTATGTTTAAATTTTTTACATAATCAATAAAAGGTCTCCATATATTCTCAAACACAATTTCCTTTGATTTCAGTATATATGTTATTCTTTCTAATGGAAGGTTTGTTAACATCTGTCTTAACCACTGAGTCACATCTGGTCTATGAGTCTTTTTCCATAATAGTGCAATACATTTTTTGGCATTAAGCAAACTGAGGTCTATGAATGTTCTTTCACTTTTATTGAAATTATGCTTTTCTGGGTACAGACCCAACAAAAACAGTTTAGGATTCAATATGATTTGTTTTGAGATTATTTTTTCAATTGTTACCCTCACCTCCTCCCAAAACATTCTTATTAATCTACATTCCCATAAACAATGAAATAGGGTTCCTTTACTTTCCATGCATTTTGTGCATGTATCTGGTATATTTTTGTTATATCTATTTAACTCCTCCGGTGTAACATACATCCGCATTAACCATTTGAAATGTATCAATTTAAGGCGTGCATTTATTGATTTGGTTTGAGCTTCTGTACAAGCCAATTCCCATTGTTCCTCTGAAATTTCAATTTGCAGATCTTCTTTCCAGTAGTTTAATCTTTTCAGTGAATTTTCACTTGAAGATAGTGTCAATGAGTTATAAAACTCTGAAATAATACCCTCTCTTTTACTATCTTTCATCATCATTTTTTCCAAGGATGAATAAATAGGTCGAGTGAGAGCTTTATTTTGATTTGATCGAATAAAGTTTCTAAGTTGAAGATATTTAAAAAAATGTGTTCTATTGAGATTAAATTTGATCCTCAGCTCTTCAAAAGACATTATGTTGTCTGCACATGGCAAATATAAATCCTGAATCTTTTGTATCCCTTTTAAATTCCATACTTTAAATACAGCGTCCGCTCTCCCTGGTTTAAAATATTGATTACCCCATATTGGACTAAATTGTGACAATAACTGTGGTTCTTTTAAATAGTTTTTAGCTTCACACCATATTTTGATCATATGCTTTACAAATGGATTTTTAACTTGTTTTTGTAATTTTTTTGCCGAATCTGAGTATATGAATATGGGAAGAGGTAAAGGTAAATTGTATGATTCCATTTCAGTCCAGTGAGGGAGATCATTTGATGAAAAATAATATGTCATAGACCTCAGTTGTGCCGACCAATAGTACAACATAAAATTTGGACATTTCAGACCTCCACGATCAAATGGTAAATATAATAAAGACAAACGTAATCTAGCCCTCCTGTTGTTCCATATAAATTCCACTAACTTTTTTTTTATTCTTGAGAATAGATCTAAAGGTGGTGATAAGGGAATGTATTGAAATAAATAAAGTATTTTAGGTAAAATATTACTTTTAAGTATATTGATTCTCCTGATCATCGACATTGGTAGTGACATCCATCTCTGAGTTAACTCATTGATATCTGACATTAAGGCTTCATAGTTGACACTGGCGACTGATTCTAGCTTAGGCATAATTTGGATTCCTAAATATTTAAACTGATTTACAACATTGAATTGATTTACCTCAGGGGCTGGGTAATTTCTCTGGGTCTCATTTAGCATTAATATTGAAGATTTAGTTTTATTTATTTTATATCCTGATATTTCCCCAAAATTCTTTATTAAATTCAACAAGGTTGGAATTGATTTTTTTAGATTCGACATAAACAAAATTATATCATCGGCGTACAGGGAGATTTTATGTTCTGTTGGTCCAACTTTAATTCCATATATTTGTGAATGTAAACGTATCGCTATCGCTAAAGGTTCAATTGCCATAGTAAACAGTAAAGGTGAAAGTGGACAGCCTTGTCGACATCCTCTATTGATTTTTATTGGTTTTGAAATATTGTTATTTGTTAGGATTTCTGCTGTAGCATTATTGTATATTATTTGAACCCATTTTATGAAATTATTTCCAAGTCCAAACCTTTGTAGGACTTCAAAAAGAAAGGGCCATTCAACTCTATCAAAGGCCTTTTCGGCGTCCAATGATAGGAGAGCTGTATCCGGTGCTTCTTTATTAAAATAAATAATATTAAATAGTCTTCTTACATTATGGAAGCCTTGTCTACCCTTTATAAAGCCATTCTGATCTCGATTAATAATATTTGGTAAAATTTCTTGTATTCGTCTTGCTAAAATTTTACAGATTATCTTAAGGTCGGCGTTTAATAGGCTTATTGGTCTCATATTTTCACATTTATTAGAGGGCTTACCTGGTTTTGGCAACAGTATAATTAAGGCATTATTTATGTATGATGGTAAATTATTATTTTGAAATGCTTCTAAAACCATTTCCAAAAAAGGTTTTATTAATTTATTCTTAAATTTTTTATAAAGGTCAACTGGAAGACCATCTGGTCCTGCACTTTTTCCTGATTTCATATTATCAATGGCTAGCCCAACTTCTTCTTGACTAATTTTAGACTCCAATATCTCCCTGTTTTCATTTGGAATACACGGTATAGATAGTTCGTTCAAAAACCCATTTAGTTTTGTTAAATCAGGTTCATTTTTGGTATCATATAATTTTTCATAGTAATCTCTAAAGGCTCTATTAATTTCTAAAGGATCTATAACTACCTGTCCGTTACTTATAATACTGGTAATTGGTGTTTTAATTTCCAATTGTTTAATCTGCCATGCTAATAATTTTCCTGATTTTTCACCTTGTTCATAAAAAGATTGTTTCAATCTTAGAAGACTCGAGGCAGCTCTATTCGCTGATTTTTTGTCGTATTCAGCTCTCAAAATCAGTAATTCATTCTCCAACCTTGGGTCACTTCCTGCATACACTTTTTCCTGAAGACTTTTTATTTTATGTTCCAATTTAGCTCTCTCCTCTCGAGTCTTCTTAGATTTTGATCCTGTATAACTAATAATATGTCCCCTAATAAAAGCTTTGAAAGCCTCCCACTTTACACATGCTGATGTTTGTGTAGTATTGATGTCAAAGAACTCGTCTATCTGTTTTTCTATATACTTGACAAATTCCTCATCCTGAAGCCATTTATGCTGAAATTGCCATCTACCTGATTCCTTTGTCAATTTTTTATCTACATATATTAGACAACAGGGTGCATGATCAGAAATCACGATGTTATCATAAAAGCAGTTTTGAATCTTGGACCTTAATTCTGTGGAAATCAAAAAATAATCAATACGTGAGAATGTCTTGTAGGTACTGGAATAACAAGAATAGGCTTTAACTTGTGGTTTCATTTCTCTCCATATATCTAACAATCTCAATTCTTTCATAAAATGATTAATAGTCATCCTACATCCAATGTGCGTACAATCCAGTCCTGTTGATCTATCCACACCTGGATTCAATGTACAATTAAAATCCCCTGCTATTATATGTTGCCCTGTAAGTGATGATAAGATGAGAAATAAATTAGCAAAGAACTTCTGATCATCTATATTGGGACCATATAAGTTCACAAGATTTATATTTTCTAATAGCAAAGAACCTTGAATGATTACATATCTTCCAAATTTGTCTCCAATTACATTTTTCACCTGAAAAGGAACTGATTTATGTATGAGAGTCATAACTCCCCTGGCTCGGGATGAAAATGAAGAGGTGAATACACTTCCCTGCCATCTACTCCTAATTCTTTTAACATCCTCCTCTATCAGATGAGTTTCTTGTAAAAACACAATTCTTGAACCCATGTCCTTTATTTTATTCATAACTTGTTTAAGTTTTTTTAAATTTTGTAGACCTCTGCAATTCCATGAAGTTAAATTAAGATTAACACTTTGGTCCATGATCAATAGAGAGTTTGGGATTACCTTGCAGTGTAAACATGCTCATACAGAGAAGCAAAAACATGAGTGGTTGAACATTCATCCTACAAACTACACACAAACAAATTTCCCCTTCCCACACTTGTGGCAAACCCCCCAAAATCAAAAGAAAAATTCTGTCTCCCGATATAGCCATCGACTGTTCCACACCCACGGGGAACAGCCTAAGCCACTCCTTCTTCATCCTCCCAATCACCCCAACTCTACTGCTTTTAATGACGTAACATTAACTCTCCTCTGTAGTTTTCCAACTTAACTCCAAAATTTTTAACAACTTTGTACATCATAGTTTTTTTTTGTTTGTTTTGTTTTTTTAATATATAATACAATCTATATTTTGTAAACTTACTATTTACTTCAAGTCAGTCAGATGCCTGTGCAAATGCTTAATTATTCTACCTTATATTTTGTTCATGCTTAGCTCCCACCAGTCTCTTCTTCTTCTTTGATCTTCTTGATGAACTCCTGCGCCTCCTTTGGGGTCTTGAAAATGTGGGTTCTGCCCTCATACGTGGTCAGCAGTCTCGCAGGATAGATTACACCATGACGAATCCCAAGGTTGCGCAGCTCCTTACGTACGGGATCAAACTGCTTCCTCAATTGCTGGATTCCTGTGGCCAAATCTGGGTAGAACCGCACCTGCTGGTCCTGGTGTTTAATCTCTCCTTTAGCACGTGCAGCGTTGAAGATCTTCATCCTGTCTCTGTTGCTAAGAAACTTCATAATTAAGGTCCTCGGCGGTCCCTTATCTCTCCGTGGGCCAATACAATGTGCTTTTTCCAGAACCACTGCTGATTGCAACTCCTCGCTGCCCAGCACCTCCGGAATCCACTTTTCCAGAAAGGAACATACGTCCCGACCTTCTGATTCCTCTGGAAGACCCACCAGCCTCAAATTATTCTGTCTCGACCGAGATTCCAAATCCAAAATATTATCTTCCAGAGATTTATTTTTTTTTTCCAAAGTGCGCACCTTTAATTGAAGACGGGTGACGTCATCTTCAGCACTAGCGAGACGGAGCTCCATCTGCGCCGTTCGTTCTACACAGTCACCCAATTCCTTTCTTATTCCTTCCAACGCTGTCATAATCCCATCAAATCTAGAGGAAAAGTCCGCTCTCATTGAACTCATGGCAGCCATCAGCGCATCTGCGCCATTCCCCGCAAACATCGCACCGCCGCCAGCTTCCTCCGCCATATATGGAGTTTTGTTTGCTGCGTCACAGACCTGAAAGTCCGTTAATTTGGACTGTTTCGGCGGCTCGCTTTTTCCTTTTCCTGGTTTTCCAGCCTTAGGCTTCGCCGACATATCCTCGCCCAAATGCTGGGATACGTTCTGTCCCAAATGAGAGAGTTATTTGCCGATTTTTTTTCTCCAGGAGCAGAGCAGAGCGAGACACGTCCGTCCTACGTGGCAGCCATAACCGGAAGTCCCTTCATTGGTTAATTTTAATAGAATTTTTATTTATTACCACTTTTGTCAGATTCAAGTTATTTCTGTGACCATTGTGGGTTTTTCTTTCATTGACAGAGGGGTACCAACAATTTTGTCCATGGCTGTAACTGATTTTGCAACCCATGGCTTGTTGTTGGGATACATTTTGACACATTTAGGTGGAACGATCATGTCTCTGCAGAAAGCTATGTATGAGCATGTCACGTCCCCTAAAGAGTCCAAATCATCTCCACAGGACAGTGTGAACACCTCCCAGTCCGTACAGTTAAAGCATTCCTGGAGGCAGTGCAATGAATCCTCTGTCCACACGTTTATGTCTCTGGTCTTCGCCTTGTCTCTTCTGAGAGCAGTTTTATATGTGGGCAGCAAATGTACACAGTTGTGAACTGAGCATCCTAAAGGAGGAAGGGGAATAGATTTATAGGCCCTCTCTATGGATCCATAGCACAGGTCCAATGTCTTTTTTCGCCTGGTTGGGCAGGAGACATACTGATAAAAGTTTTTAAGTGTCTTCTTTAGAGACACATGGTTAAAATCCCCAAGAATAAAATTTGAGCCTCTGGGGAAATCGACTGCAACCGCTGCACTGCATCAAAGATGGTGCTGGAGGTGGAGGCAGCATCTGCTCTCGGGTGAATGTACAGAGTCGTTATGAAAAGTTGGGGGAACTCGCGGGGCAGATAAAAGGGGCGTAGTGACATGGACAGAAGCTCCACATCTGGTGTACAGATGTGCTCTCTGACCGTGACAGATGTACAGTACTGTTTATTAATATATAAACATACGCCGACCCCCTGACATTTCCCCGTTGCCTCTTCCTGCCGATCCGCACGAAGTGGGGCTCCAAAGCCATCAATACACAGGTCCAGGTCCCGGTCATGCGCCGTAAGCCACGTCTCCGTGTAAGCCATGACACAGCAGTTCTTGAAATCCTTCTGATTTCGTACATTTCCTTGAATTTCATCCACTTTATTTCTCACGGATTGTACGTTCCCCATAATAATGGAAAGAAGAGGAATGCTGTTAACACAAGAGATACCCTTAGATTCCCTAACACAAGAGGAAGGTTAAGCTGACGCCTCCTCAGATTTAATCTTACACCTCCACGCTTTCCACGTTTTCTCCTCTTGTCTCTCTTTTCATCGCTGTGTCCATGAAAATCTTTTAAAATAAAGTACGGCAGTTGCAGCACAGATTCAAACACAGATGCTGCATTATCCATGTTTAAATGCAGTAACATGTCTCTGGAATACTGCGTTCTTCCCGGCGTGACCGCGATCGCGCTTACCTCCAAAACAAAGAGCAGGTAAGAAACAAACGACAGTGCAAAAACAAGAAGGAAATCCATACTGATGGAACCAGGGAGCTCTTCGTTATATAGTCCACAAACATTCAAGGACAAAAATGGCACAGAGAATTACATTAAAACACCTTAAAGTGCATAAAAACAGAGACACAGACGTCAAACTTTTTTCACCCGCTGCCGGTCGCTGCGTGCACATGCGCCTCGCAAATGAGAGACACATTTTTCTTTCACTGTAGTAAAAACAAACTCTTCTTCCCATTCACTATGAAAATGATATGTTTTCTTTCTTTTTTCTGCCATGTTTTTGGAGGTAGAATCTGCATTCAACTCCTCATTGTCGCGTCACCCACTAGCTTATTTCACCAAATATTGGAACTTGTCATGCGCACAATACTGACTTTTGAACCAGAATAAATCATAGTATATGTGCATTAAACATTTTTATTTTTTATTGTTTTTATATTTTCATTTTAAAATCTACACATCATTGCAAGCGTGATTCATAAAGGTAACACAATTTAAGAAATTTAAGATGAAGCTCATTGGTGACTAGTGGTATTTTCAGGACAGACTCACGGGTGACTTACAGCGCATCCGGAAAATATTCACAGCACTTCACTTTTTCCACATTTTGTTATGTTACAGACTTATTCCAGAAGGGATTAAATTCATTTTTGCCCTCAAAATTCTACACACAATACCCCATAATGACAATGTGAAAAAAGGTTTTTTTTTAAAGATTTTTGTAAATTTATTAAAAATAAAAGACTAAGAAATCACATGTACATAAGTATTCACAGCCTTTGCTCAATACTTTGTTGATGCACCTTTGGCAGCAATTACAGCCTCAAGACTTTTTGAACATGATGCCACAAGGATGGCACACCAGTTTTTGAGCAGTTTCCTCCATTCGTCTTTGCAGCACCTTCCAAGCTCCATCAGGTTGAATGGGAAGTGTTGGTGCACAGCCATTTTCAGATCTCTCCAGAGATGTTCAATAGGATTCATGTCTGGACTCTGGCTGGGCCACTCAAGGACATTCAAGGACAGTTGTCCTGAAGCCACTCCTTTGATATCTTGGCTGTGTGCTTAGGGTTGTTGTCCTGCTGAAAGATGAACCGTCTCCCCAGTCTGAGGTCAAGAGCGCTCTGGAGCAAGTTTTCATCCAGGATGTCTCTGTACATTGTGGCATTCATCTTTCCCTCTATCCTGACTTGTCTCCCAGTTCCTGCCGCTGAAAAACATGCCCACAGCATGGTGCTGCCACCACCATTGGCGTGGTTTTGAGCGGTGTCTGGTTTCCTTCAAAAATGATGCCAGGCATTCACACCAAAGACTTCAATCTTTGTCTCATCAGACCAGAGAATTTTGTTTCTCATGGTCTGAGAGTCCTTCAGGTGCCTTTTGGCAAACTCTGACGGGCTGCCATGTGACTTTTACTAAGGAGTGGCTTCTGTCTGGCCACTCTACCATACAGGCCTAATTGGTGGATTGCTGCAGAGGTGGTTGTCCTTCTTTCTCCACAGAGGAACGCTGGAGCTCTGACAGAGTGACCTCCCTGACTAAGGCCCTTCTTCCCCGATCGCTCAGTTTAGATGGCCGGCCAACTCTAGGAAGAGTCCTGGTGGTTACGAACTTCTTCCATTTACAGATGATGGAGGCCACTGTGCTCATTGGGACCTTCAAAGCAGCAGAAATTTTTCTGTACCCTTCACCAGATTTGTGCCACGAAACAATCCTGTCTCAGAGGTCTACGGACAATTCCTTTGACTTCATGCTTGGTTTGTGATCTGACATGCACTGTCAACTGTGGGATCTTATATAGACAGGTGTGTGCCTTTCCAAATCATGTCCAATCAACTGAATTTACCACAGGTGGACTCCAATTAAGCTGCAGAAACATCTCAAGGCTGATCAGTGAACACAGGATGCACTTGAGCTCAATTTTGAGCTTCGTGACAAAGGCTGTGAATACTTATGTACATGTGATTTCTTAGTTTTTTATTTTTAATAAATTTGCAAAAATTAAAAAAAATTTTTTTTTGAGGTATTGTGTGTAGAATTTTGAGGGGAAAAAATTAATTTAATCAATTTTGGAATAAGGCTGGAACATAACAAAATGTGGAAAAAGTGAAGCACTGTGAATACTTTCCTGATGCACTATATGCAGTCCCTGTGGGCAACCTGGTGCCCTTGGGCACCGCATTGGTGACCCCTGAATTAGATCATTGCTGACAGTTAATGCCGCCAAAATGTTTCTGCATGCAATGATCTTCTCATACATCAATTACTGTTTTACTAACTGGTCACTCACTGATGTAACCATAATCAAACCCACTGATTCCTTATACAAAAAAGCCATAAAAATCCTTGACAATAAAGATCCCACATATCATTACTGTAACAGTTACAAAAAATACAATCTTCTGTCTTTTGAAAATTGTCATGTTCGGGGTCGTTTACCACGTCCATGACCTGTGGTTGTAGGTTTTGCTTACATCTTATTAATTCCAGCTGGCAGATTGAGCCTTGCTCTCCAGTCCTACAGCCACGCCTCCTCCTCTCACCACACATTCACCAGCTGTATGGTTCACCACACACACACACACACACACACACACACACACAGAGGTTCAATCAGTCACACACCTGCTTGCCACACGGCTGTGTCCACTTGCCACTTGTTAGGGTTTTGTGTACTAATAGGGAGGCAGTGCGACCAGTCAGTGTGGAAGCATTAAGTCAACTCTGGACATCCAGGCTCGCGACTGTTGGTTTTTCCCTGGACTAAACTGTGTAGTTTCTTCAGAGCCTTTCCGTTCCTACGCATATGTAAGTCCTTTTATTTTTGCCTTTCCCTCCACTCCTGTTCTGTCTGGAGCGCGCTTTGCGTTCTCCCCTGCCAGCGAAGCTTGAAGCCAGTTGTTTGTTCTGTTATTGGTGACTGTTATATGGACATTTTGTACATTCTCCCATTATAAATAAACATGTTACTTACTCTGCGTTTTGGGCTCGCTGCCAATTTCTATGTTCACTGCGAAATTACACAGCGGACATGACAGTAAGCTGCCACCAAAAAGAGCCCCAACAGTAAGTAGGGTGTTATTCATTACCTCCGCCAAGGAGGTTATGTTTTCATCGGCGTTGGTTTGTCTGTCTGTTTGTTTGTTTGTTGTTAGCAAGAGAACTCAAAAAGTTATGGACGGATTTTCATGAAATTTTCAGAGATTGTCAGAAATGGGGTATCCTACAGATGATTAGATTTTGGTCGTGATCTGGATTACCGTCCAGAAGAAAACCGCCATTAAGGAAAATGCCATTTTCGTGAATAACTACTGAACCACTAATCCTATCATTGTGTATCCAATTGCTAGTCATATGTTTTCATGGTCAAGGAATCTGAAAACGTACACACAAACACTGTATGGGGGGAACTGTGGCGCTTGGCAGAGGTCTGCGCTCTCCGAGTGCTTTTCTAGTTTTTTTTTTTTTTTTTTTTTTTTTTTTTCCCACCAACCTGTTCGGAGCATGATGTCCTGGTCTAGCCGTTCCCACACTGGCTTTAGTGGATGGGCAGCAGGACAGCCCAGTGTGGAGGAGCAGCGGGCAGCCTGGAAAATCTGGGAACTTCTGCAGGACGCGTACATCTCCATCGGGCCCGGAGAGCGGTTAGCTTGCCTCGACGGAGTAATACAGATCCTGAGGACTCTCTGGGGCCTCTGGGATTATTCCGAGTACTCTGAGCTGCTGTCCGGTGTCTGTGCGCTCAAGCAGGCTTTCCCCATCCTGACGAGGAGGGCTTTCCGGACAAAGCCCAAACAGAAACGTTCTTCTCCGACGTTGGCCATCATTCCCTCTCCTCCATCACCCGCTCCAAGATGGCCGTGATCAGGTCAGCGACGTCAGCATCACCCGGAATCCCGGAAGAACGATCCAGCCCCGCTAACTACTCCAGCTCCTACACCGAGCCCAGTTACCCCCGCAGCGGATTATCAGTTCCAAGCAGTCCTGTCTGCACAATCTCCCTCCATATCCGCTGTGAGGTCTCCTTCCTCGGTTTGTTCGCCGGCTGCAGAGGGGCGCTTGTTTTCCTCACCGGGGTCTCCCATTCCTGTGGCTAGAGGGGCGGGTCCCATATGTTCTTCAGAGGAGCCTAGCACTGCCTTTCCCGGATGGACGGGTGATGATGTCCAAGCAGCAGCAACCAACATCTTAATCCGGGAAAACAGGCAAGTTATTTTTCATTTGACTTACATTAATAATGAAATGTCTTGCCTGATTCCAGGTAGGGAGGCTCAGGGAAATCAGTCCCCTGAGCTCTCCCCACCTGCTGCTGTTAAAAACTGTTCACCAGCCCTTTCTCCACTCTAATTTGTTTGCCTGCTGGAACCAGAGCCGAACAGTCGGGACCAGGAGGAGCCAGAGGTCTGGGAGGGGAGTCCTCCCGCAGCAATGGTGAACCAGATCCCAGCCGCCACGCCGGAGGAGTCACCAGCATGGACCATGGCAGCTGAGGAAGATAGGACTTCAGTGACCATCATGCCTGCTGTGGAGGATGCCACAGCAGAGTCAGCACCTCTTGGAGGCCGAACCTATGGAGACATCGCCTGGATCGCTGAAGTCCTGGACGGCAGTAGAGTTTGAGCTAAGGCAAGTGCCCTCTTTTGTCTTTTTTTCTATAATTGAGCATTTTTGCCTAGCTTTAGGTGAGGAGAGCCAGCTGCAGCCAAACGCTGCACCTGAGCTCACCTCGCCGGGCTCTGCCGCTGCCAGCGACTCTGACCCTTCTTCCTCTCTTTCTGAGTCTGTTTCCAGAGTCGTCAGAGAGTCTTCCATCGCCGGACGAGTCTGTGGACCCAGGTTCACAACCGGAGGTCACTGAGGTTCCAGTTGAGGTGGTTGTCGGGGGCACCCAGTACCAGTCCAGGGTGCCTGTGATCGATAACTTCCTCACTTGGGTGCTCATACGGGTCAGCTGGCACATGGCCAAGATGGCGTTGGGGTCAGCAGCAACCCAGCCAGGTCCCACCGCGGGTGCAGCAGGGGTCCAGCTGGGCTCCACTGCGGGTGCAACCATGGCTCAGTTGGGGTCCACCGAGGGTGCAGCTGAGTCCCAGTTCCAAGCTGGAACCATCAAGGGTGCAGCTGAGTCCCAGTCCCAAGCCGGGACCATCGAGGGTGCAGCCGGCCAGTTTGGGGACACCGAGGTCCCTTCCTCCCTTCCAGAGGTCCTCAGGGTGTCCCTTCCTCTTCCTCCAGGCTCCGCCGTGATCCGCCTGACCCTGCCTCCAGGAACTGCAGGGGGTCCCCTTCAGTCCGTCCACCCACCTTTCAGTCTTCCGGTGGGTAGACCGCCACCTCGTCTTTTCCTCTTGGCCTGATGGCTCAACTATGCAGGCCGGCCGCCCGAAGGACTAGGTTCCTGGATCAAGCGGCCCTTTTTCTCTGGCAAGCCACATGATACCGTTTTGCAGGCCGCCTGCTGACCCTGGGACTTTGGTCGGCCCCTTGAACTTACAGCCACCCGCTGGGCCTTAGACTTTGGTCAGCCCCCTGAACTGTGGGACTCTTGGGGGTGGGGTGGGTTAGCTCACGAGATCACGAGAGGAGAATGTGAAGTCCACCACAGACACACCGTGATTGTTTGTGTGTTTTTGTGACCAACCGGCGACTACAGATGCAAATTAGCAGTATTGCTAAATCTGGCATAATTACATTTGTATTAGTGTTCATTAGTATGTAATGCTCCTTTCAAATAAACATTAAACTAAACTAAACTTTTTCTATCAGCATAAAGCTTGTTTTTCACTACAAGCTAGAAAGAGATTGGTTTTATCCACCTTTTTACCAGTTCTTGATTATGGTGATCTTTTGTATATGAATGCCTCAACTAAATATCTCATTAAACTGGACTCTATACATCATAGTGCTTTAAGATTTGTTACTAACCTCAGACCTCTAACTCACCGTTGTGTTCTGTATTCCAGTGTTGGCTTGCCATCTCTATCCATGCGAAGTTTGGGACATTGGTTTTCATTTACAAAACCATAATCAGTAATCTTCCATTCTACATTTGTAAATATATTACGATTACGTGGAAATCACCGTCTGCTTACAATCTTCGATCAGAAAATTCATATTTGTTGGCTGTCCCAACTGTCAGGAGAGAGATGGGGAAAAAAAGCTTTTATGTATTCTGCTCCAGTCACAGTCGAACCATAACACATTTTCCCACATGCATTTGGGAGATTTCATATGTGTTTTTGAAAAATGTAACCAGGTTTGGATGTTTTTCTTCCTAAGATAAGGCTTCCGTCTTGCCACCCTAGATGGGAGATTGTTGTCACATGTACTAAACAGCCAGTACTTGCCAGAAATTCCTGCAGCTCCTTCAATGTTGCTGTTGGCCTCTTGGCAGCCTCCCTGACCAGTTTTCTTCTCGTCTTTTCATCAATTTTGGAGGGACGTCCAGTTCTTGTTAATGTCACTTTTGTGCCACATTTTCTCCACTTGATGATGACTGTCTTCACTGTGTTCCATGGTATATTTAACGTCTTGGAAATTCTTTTATACCTTTCTCCTAACTAACACCTTTGAACAATGACATCCCTCTGATGCTTTGGAAGCTCTCTGCAGACCATGGCTTGTGTTGTAAGATGTGACTACAAAAATGTCAGGAAATGGAATGACAATAAAGGCACTTTGACTTTGACTATGACTTTGAAAAGCCTACTAGAACAGCTGAACTTTATTTGGGGTTAATCAGAGGCACTTTAAATGGTGGCAGGTGTGTGCTGATTCCCATTAACATGAGTTTGAATGTGATTGATTAATTCTGAACACAGCCACATCCCCAGTTATAGGAGTGTGTGCATATTTATGCAGACAGGTTATTGTAGGTTTTTTATTTTTTATTTTTCCCCTTAAAAAGATTTTAGTTTGTTTTTCAACTTGGTTGTACAGGTTATAGGTCACATTAATGGTGGAAGTTTTGAAATGATTTATCTTGGTCTCATTTTTTTAATGTAGTGTTTTGCCCAAGTTACAGGTGGTTGAAGCTGTAAGGGGAGGAGTTAAACTTCGCCATGGCACCCGGGCCATGCCTTTGCAGATTTTGACTTAATTTATACAATTTTTAATGACCAATGCCTATAGATGCCGCAATGTAAAAATGAGCTCAATCGAGTGATCCACTCTGCGTGCCTTCTGCCCTAATTGCTTCCACAGCTGCGCACACACCTGTTCCTCTCATTAGGCAGCCGTTTTAAGCCGTTCTGCCCTCCAATCTGCATGGAGACATCAATGCTCCAATTTAAATTCCTATCTTGGCCCAGGTGGACCCCGCGCTGTAGTGTCTGGTGGAGGTGGACACCTCGGACTCCGGAGTGGGGGCAGTGTTGTCTCAACGTTCCCCCGTGGACGACAAGATCCGCCCCTGCGCGTTCTTCTCCCGTCATTTATCTACTGCGGAGAGGAACTATGACATCGGGGATAGGGAGCTGCTGGCAGTCAAATTAGCCTTGGAGAAGTGGCTTCACTGGCACGAGGGGGCCTCCCAGCCATTTGGCGTTTGGACCGACCATAAGAATCTGGAGTACCTCAGGATGGCCAAAAAACTCAATGCCCGGCAAGCCCGCTGGTCCCTGTTTTTTGGCAGGTTCGACTTCACCATCACCTACCCCCCGGGGTCTAAAAACATCAAACCAGATGCCCTGTCCAGGCAATTCTCCTCTGATGCTGCGGAGGTGCCATCACATCCCGTGGTTCCTCCCTCATGTATCGTGGGCACCCTCTCGTGGGGCATTAAGGAGAAGGTGAGAAGAGCACAGGAAACCAAGGCCGACCCAGGCGGGAGAACAGCGCGGAGGATATATGTGCCCTCTGCGGTCCAGGGTGAGGTCAATAACTGGGCACACTCCTCCAAGCTTCTGTGCCACCCTGGGATGGCGCGGACGGTGGCTCTACTGCAAAGAACCTTCTGGTGGCCGTCACTACGGAGGGACATCGGGGAATACATTCGAGCCTGCCCCCACTGCGCCACCTGTAAGATGCTCTCCTCTCCTCCGGTGGGCCTGCTTCATCCTCTGCCCATCCCCGGCAGACTGTGGTCTCACATTGCTCTGGATTTCATGGCCGTTCTTCCTCCCTCTGCTGACAACACTGCCATCCTCATGATCGTGGACAGATTTTCCAAGGCGGCCCAGTTTGTCCCCCTACAGGGTCTCCCTACAGCCAAGGAGACAGCGGACCTGCTCGTCCTCCATGTGGTGCAGCTCCACAGTATCCCGGTGGACATCGTGTCTGATCGTGGGCCCCAGTTTGTCTCGCAGGTGTGGCGAGCCTTCTGTAAGGCTATCGGGGCCACGGTAAGTCTGTCCTCGGGGTACCACTCCCAGAATAATGGCCAGTGTGAGCGCGCCAACCAGGAATTAGAGGCTGCACTACGGTGCGTCACTGCCTCCAACCCAGCATCCTGGAGCTCCCACTTGCCTTGAGTAGAGTATGCGGATAATACCATGGTCTCCTCTGCCACAGGTCTTGCACCTTTCAAGGTCTCCCTTGGATACAATCCCCCACTGTTTCCAGAGGAGGAGGAAGACATTGTGGTGCCCTCCGTGCAGGCCCACATGAAGCGCTGTCGCCGGCTGTGGAAGGCTACCCGGACCGCGCTTCGGCGCACAGTGGACCACAACGCTGACACTGCCAATCGCCACAGGACCCTGGCGCCACCCTTCCAGGTCGGGCAGCAGCTATGTTGTCTACAAAGAGCATCAACCTTAAGTCTGAATCTAGGAAGTTATCGCAGCACTTTATTGGTCCTTTTTCTATCACTCACATTATTAATTCTGTCGCTGTGCACCTGGCTCTTCCCCCCCCCCCACATCTGTACCCCCTTCGACGTCTCTCAGGTCAAGCCGTTTGTCTCCAGCCCTCTGTGCTCCCCTCCCAAGATGCCACCCCCCACCGGTGATGATCGATGGTGACCCCGCGTGGAAATTCAACTCCATCCTGGATGTCCGACGCAGGGGTTGTGGCCTCCAGCACCTGGTGGACTGGGAGGGTTACAGCCCAGAATGGAGGTCCTGGGTGTGTCCTTCCTTCCTGATGGATCCACAGCTCATCAGGGACTTCCACCGGACATACCCGGGTAGGTTGGATTGGCCGCCGAGAGGCGTCCCGTAGGAGGGGAACACTGTAATGATCCGCTCTGCGTGCCTGCTGCCCTAATTGCCTCCACAGCTACACGCACACTTGTTCCTCTCATTAAGCAGTCATCTTAAGCCACACTGCCCTCCAGTATGCACGGAGATGTCAATGCTCCAACGGTCTGGCAAGACATCCTCGTTCTTTCTCCTCGTCCTGCTCTGGAGTTTTGCCTCCTCAGCTTCTTCCAGCCCATCAAGTTTCCTGGGAGTCTGAGCTCCCCACCGACAAGTAAGCCTTCGGGATTCCTTCCCATCTTCGCTACTCCTTTTTCTCCCCTGTGCACAGGTGGAAGCCTCCTGGCAGCGGACCTCCTCCTGCTGGCGGCGGACCGGTGCACTAACCCGCACTCTGCACTTGCTCTGTTACTCACCTGCATCTCCTCACCTCGTCATTGGCAGCAGCTAGGACATGGAGCAGCTGGCTCGGGACCTTGGAAGCTCTTCAACGCTCCAGCCCTTCATTCAACCCGTAAGCTTGAACATTCACCGGTTAAATCCTTCAAACCTCAGTGTACTCATCCCCCTATCTGTTCTCTCTCCTAGGGTTGCCAGTCTGAACTGTGCTCTGCTCACCCAGCTGTTCACTCCTTCACTCACACACACACCCACACATACACTGTACAATAAAAGATAACTGTTTATTTCGAGTCCGAGTTTGCTTCTGGGTCAACCCAATATGTCATTTACATCCCAAAAATCTGGCATTTGAACAGGGGTGTGTAGACTTTATATCCACTGTGCATACAACCTAATAGTTTTTATATAATGGAAAAAGATTTAAATGAGACTTATTTAATGATTGGTTTAGCAGCGATTCAACCAGATGAAATGGAATTGAGGACAAAGTTATTTTTGGATCCTACTAACAGAGATGTGGGTGTATGCCCGATGAAAAGGCTGGTTACCTCTGGCCTTAGTGTATGTGATCGTCTATGGTCAAGCTTAAGAGACTGGTATGATCTGGATATATATATAGTGTATCTTGTAGCAACTCTGCTTAATTAGCTGTAACTGAGGAGGAGAAAATGTACAGTGTGTACAAAACCCACAGAAGAAAAACTTCCATTATTGTTTTAGCATTTCACAGAGTTATAATTATTAGTATAGAAGCAGTTTATGGAAAACCTTTAGGAAGGTACCTTATATCAGCAGTTCTCACTTTGAAATTAAGACAAGTCTGACTCAGTCCTCAAACATGTGCTACTGTAATTGCAAGTTTATCTGTAAATCTGTTTAGATTATCTGATCAATAAAGATGCTGCTGAGAATGGCTGTTTCTAGTGTGACTTGATTTTACCTGCATTTTACATTTTTTAAACTAAAAAAAAACGACAGTAAAAGGAAAAGAAAATATGCAATTTCAGCAAAAGTATTTCAAAGTGAAGGAATAATGGGAAAAGACAGGTCATCAATCTGTTACCTTCCAAAATAGTTTATATGACTTCTCTTAAACTCAGACATAAACCAGAGTTCTGCCTAGCTCAACCTGTGTTTACTGAATTAGATCAAAGATTTTTCTTAGTCTTTGTGACTCCAAGTCAGCGAGATAAGACTTGAGATACATTTGATTTGGAGTGACAGTGTAAAGGATGCTTCAGTGATGTTCTTGAAGTGCATGAGCCTACAGAAGTACATCCCCTCAGTTTGTGTCCAACAACATCAAAGTGCTTTCCTTCTCTCTGGGATGATTCCGCTGTGGATTAATTTGGCCATGAGGGGAAGAGAGAAAGGTTGTTGCACAATAAAATAACCTGAAACGTAGCAAGAAAACAAGTTTCTCTACTTGAAACCATGTCAAACTGTGCACCAAAGGACTTCTTTGTTGTGGATTGAGGATTAAAAACAATAATAAAAAAGATTATCATTACAAAAACAGACTCAAAAACAGTCTCACTTTGCTTTTTTATTATAATACATCATTATGTAAAATTTTGCTCAACATATCCTGAAATGCTAGTTTTTCTACGAAGAAAGTTTGGCCACTTCAAGGCCAGTGCTGTGTGCCTAAATATCTGAATAAATAAATAAAGCTTATGTGATCTCTAGTGTGTATCATGGAGATAAGAGCTTTTATCATTTTGCAGCCAGGTGTCATATTGTAATGAAACCAGCTCCAGGAGAAAAGTCAAACAAGCAGCTAATTAAAATCAGCCATCAAAGCAAATCACTGTCAGCATGTTGTTGTCTATAATAACACTGACCATAACCTGGTGAAAACACCTACCAGCCAATAATAGGTAGACTGTTTACACAAAAATCTGTACATCTATTTTTAGAAGGAGATCTAAAATAGCATGGAATTCACTGAGGTTAGTAGACTGACTTTAAATTGATGCAAACAATGATACTGTCAACATTTTATTCTTTCAAACAATCTCTAAAAGGAGACTTTGTGAGAAACACTTAACCAGATATTTTGCTGTGACTGCAAGTTTGAAAATATGGATATTTAAATTGTCTCACAGTTGAGAGTAAAATGACGCTTCTCAGTAATTCAGCTGCCCTGGAATCAGACCACTTAAATAATGACTCTCATTTTAATGCTTTCCCTGCCTCTTTTTAGAGCTTACCATTAAACTACTGAACAAAAAGTCGAGCAAAACCATCTATATTATTTTCTCATTTGCATTGCTGAGGACAATGTCACAGAATTGAAAAATGTTTCAGATGAAAAAAGAAGTTGGATAAATGCTCCTTTTAAGCTCAGAGACATCATTCACATGCATTTTCTTGGACTGTAGCATAACTTAAATTATATTTTTTGGGGGGTGGGGACAATTCCATAAAGAAATTTAATTCAAAGTTACCCCAGCAGAGCCAAAGTTGTTGAAATAGTTGTTGAAATAGGAGGAGGGTGTGTTTAAATGAAGATCTTGTGTGTTTCAGTGTGTGTTTCTACCTTGAGATTAAACTCAGCTGCAAACACAAGAGGAAATTTGATCCAGGGGATTTATTGGTGTTAGTGCAACGGGCCAATAATCACATTATTAAAGTGACAACAAAATCTCAGTGTTATAATAAGATGAATAAGATAAGGATATGGCAAGATATTAGATATGTGAGTCAATCCTGTCAAGAGAATGAATGAAATTAAGATAGGTTGGCAAAATATACCCAGTGTGGATCATCACCTTATCATGGTGGAGGGATTTGTGTGCCCTAATGATCCCAGGAGCTACGTTGTCATGGGCAACTTGTGGGTCTCCCAAGGCAAATTGGCCCTGGGTGAAGGGTCAGACTAAGCGCTGTCCAGTGGATCCCTATGAAAAGGTTATAGCAAGGCTCCAGTGTATCCAAATTAGTCACATGGGTCCGCCCTCCAGTGGTCTCACCACCTGCAGGAGGGATCATGGGGATCGTGGTGCTATGTGAACCGCTCTCGGCTTCTCGCCTTAGACTGCTGCCCCCATGACCCAGATCCCCAGATATGTGATAGAAGATGGATGGATTGATGGATGGCAAGATATAAGGTGGAGAACAAGGGAGTTCTGTAGCACACGTGTAAGACTGTTTCCCCACAAGCATTTTTTAGTTCAGTCATTCCTGTGGGTGTGGTGTGTAACGGAGTCGAAAATGTACCTTAAACAATTCTTCTTTTTTTTTTCAGTTATGTTTTTCTTTGTATTGTTGTGAATTTTATTTTACTTGAGTGTTTTTATTTTGGCGGTACACTTCTCACATCCGCTCTTCCTGTACCTCCGAGGCTCCGGTAGTTCATTTTTCCCCCACAGTATCGCATTGCTTTGCTGGGGGAGCCTGTGTGGGATCGAGGTACGGACGAGGCGTGATGTATTTTGTTTTGTTTCATTAACAGGAATAAATAAATTGTGGAAACAGCAGTCTGGTGTCATCGTGGTCCCTACGCCGCCCACACGTATGCATTGGTGTTCCCGATCACGGCCGTTTAGGGGTGCTCAAAAAGGGGACCCGTTACACTGGTGACGTGACCCTTGGATCTTCAGATCAGCTCGACGCCGGTCACCGTGGATGCTGCATCACCAAATTAGGTCTACGCCAGGACATATATGTGGTCAGACATATAAAGGACTGTTGAAGCACATTTTAACTGATTACCCACAGTACATTTATGGTATGTGAAGCAGTGATAATTGTGATCCTGTATTGTAATATATGTCACTTTATTTTGGAGTTATTCACAACGCAAGTACATTTCACTGTGTAAAGTAGTTCTTAAAAAAAAAAAAAAAAAAAAAAAAAGACATGGATAATTATACAACACCCGTTTTGCCAAAAGGAAGAGGTGTTTGGCGCAGTGATATTGCTAATAGTAGAGATGTGGGGCATTCCAAATTCATGAATAATGGTGGGGATACAGGGTTGGGTCAGAGCCCAGGTTGTATTTCTGTTGGTGAGTTCATGGGTGAAGGTCCTCATGTTTCCACACCCTGCAGTAATGTTGGTGCCATTGAACAACTTACAGATATGGTGGGGAAGCTTGGTGCTCAAATTGGTGAGTCTATAGTTGCTAAGTTAATGTCTGCTGGTGTTGTGAATATGACCAATGACAACCAGACTTCTCGTACTGGTCGAACTGCACATTGTGATGTTACCAAATATGACCCTCCACACGTGACTGTCCATGTCAAGTCAGACAGAGAACTACCCACATTTAGAGGTGACAGTACTGACAAATATTCAGTTCGGGACTGGATTGACTTGTCTAAGACTGACCTTAAGAAGAGAGAGATTCCTGTGTGTGAGCAAGCAGGAGAAATAATGAGTCATTTACTGGGCAAAGCCAGAGAAGTTGTGAAAGTTGCCCTGCGTAGTGACCTGGAGCTAGATGCTAAAAAGAAACCTGAGATAATCTATGATGCTCTTCTCCGTTACTTCTGTGATGCCTCCTCATGTCTTCCGCTCGCAGATTTTTATGCAATCTTGCCCAGGCACAGAGAAAACCCAGTGGACTACTGGATAAGGCTGAACAAAGCAGCTGACCTGACTCTCGAGGGCCTGCGTAGACAAGGCAAGCAGACTGAGGACATGAGCAAAGAGGTTGCTATCATGTTCGTCAAAAATTGTCCTGATCCTGATCTGTCTTGCACCTTGAAGTGGAAACCACCTCATGAATGGACCTCACGTGATGTTCAGTCGAGAATTGACGATTATCAGAGAGAGGTTAGAGCTAGTGCCAGAGCGCCTGATGGTCCACAGCTAATGAGTCACACAGCTACTGTAACATCTGACAAACCCAGGTTGCCATCTTCAGCCATGACCATGCCAGAACAGTGCCACACCCCAGTCATTCCCTCTTCACTTCCTCAAACCTGACAGTTTACATGTCAGGGTCCCTCTCCATTCCCCATCTCTGACCCTACCCCAAATACACTCAGCTCAGATTGTGCTAGTGTGCCGGCTGTTGCTCAAAATCTCCAACAGTCAGAGGAGAGGCTCCTTGGTCGCATGGTTAATATGTTTCAGGAAATGATGGAGAAGTTGCAGCAGTGTACAATTCCTCACCCGACTGAGAGCAACAGATTTAAACATGCCCCTCGTCAGAGACGCCCCAGAGAAGCAACTTGTATGGTCTGTAATGACACACGTCACTCCACCATTTCACATTGCATGTCTGAGAAACTGTGTTTTACCCGTCTTTCCCCTGGTCATACCAGACTGGCCTGTCCCAACAACAACTGTCAGCCTCCTTCTCAGTCTCAGGGAAACTAACTGACCTGTACTTGGAGGGAGGCAGTGCAGGTCTCACCTCAAGCTCCCACTGCAGTGACACATCTGATGCTGAGTCGATTTTTGCATCGGTGAGAAGCTCATGCGATGATGTAGTTGTTGTGTATCAAAACATTCACATAATTGGCGATAGTTCTAGCCTTTTCTACACACCAGTAGCTTTTGGTGGTGCAGTGATAATTGATGGCATGCTGGACAGTGGCTCCATGGCCTGCAGTATCAACGAGGATGCAGAGAAGAAACTGAGAACTGCTGGAGTGATAACAAATGAGAACCAGATTGATGTGAATGTGATGCTGGTTGGGTGTGGTGGACAGCGTGTCAGGCCAAAGAGTGCTTTTGACATTGTGATGGAGGTGTATGGTTGTAAAATGCTGGTCCCCACTCTGGTTGTCTGTGGTCAGCATGATGAGTTGATTATTGGTACCAATGTAATAAAGCACATCCTACACCATTCAAAACAATGTAAGTCCTATTGGAAAACAGTGTCTGGCCCCTGTCCAACTGCAGAACCAGAAGCTGAGCAGTTCTTGTCTATGCTCACTGGTTTGAACCCCTGGAAAGGAAATGACATTCCTGACAAAGTTGGTACTGTCAGATGTAACTCAGCCACCTACCTTGAACCTGGACGTGAGTACCTTGTTTGGGGTAAATTGCCTAAAGACACTGTTGTATCTCCAGGCAGTACAGTCATGACAGAGCCCACATCTTCTCGTTCGGCTCCTAGGGGTGTCCTAGTAGCTAAGATTGTAACTCCTATGTGGGGTGACAGGTGGGTCCCACTCAAACTCATCAACACGTCCAACAAGCCTGTGTTGTTACGGCGCAATGCGAAGCTAGCTGACGTCTACACATGTGTGGCCCTTGAAGACATGGACGCAGCTGAGCAGTCTAGTGTACCAGTGACCTGCTACACACAGTCTACAAAGGCATGTGATGCTGGTATGGAGTCCGTAAAAGAAAAACTCAAGTCAGTGGGGCTTTTTTTTTTTTTTTTTTTTTTTTTTTTTTTGTTACTTATTTGTACCCGTAGGTAGACTTGGGTTTGCAGTCTGGTGACAAGCCACCGGCTGCTGGTCGCTGCGTGCGCGAGCGCCCTAAAACCTACATGTTTTTGGTATGCGGAGGGAACCGGGAGAAATCCCGGAGTAAACCCGCGCAACACGGGGAGAACATGCAAACTCCACACAGCTCACTGTTGGTCGGGGGCTGGGATCGAACCCACGATCTCATGATCCCCGCGATCCCCCGGCCGAGAGTAAAACTGTGCTGCCACAGTGCTAAACCACTGCGCCACCGTGCAACCCAACCGGGCTTTGTGACATAGACATCAATTCATGCCAAGTGTCAGAGGACTGCAAAAAGAGAATGGCTGACTTGGTACTTCAGTACGAGGATGTCTTTTCACGCCACCACCTAGACTGTGGAGAAGCTAAGGGCTTTGTACACCGTATACATTTATCTGACGATAAACCATTCAGACTCCCATACAGGCGTGTACCCCCTAGTCAGTATCAGAAATTAAGACAGGTGCTAAATGAAATGAAGGAAAAAGACATTATCAGGAAATCGACTAGCGAGTATGCATCTCCCTTGGTTCTTGTGTGGAAAAAAGAATGGCGACCTCCGCATCTGCACGGATTTCGCTGGCTGAATAAGAGGACTCTGAAAGATGCTCACCCTCTCCCTCACCAGGCAGATCGTCTGGCAGCACTGGAGGTAACTGCCTCTCAGGCACAGTGGATTTAACGTCCGGCTTCTACAACATGCTGCTTCATGAGGATGACAGAAAGTATTCTGCTTTTTACCACTCCGATGGGCTTGTATGAGTACAATCGCCGTGCCCCAGGGATTATGCAATAGTCCTGCTAGTTTTATGCGCATGATGACTGCCATTTTTGGTGACCAGAATTATTGACCTTTGTTGTGCTATTTGGGATGATCTGCTGATTTTTGCATCTGATGAGGAGAGTGCATTGCAGCGCCTTGAGATGGTGTTCAGCAGGCTGCGTAGGCACAACTTGAAGTTGGCACCCAAAAAGTGTTTTTTCTCAGGAGCTCCCCCCTCCTAGATGTAATGTGAGTGTTCTTGGTCACGTAATTGATGAGAATGGGTGTTTCAAACCCGACCCTAGTAAGGTTTGAAAACATCGCAAAAATGACTTGTGCTGACCTTATGGACACGATGGTGTTGACACCGTCCCCAAAAAAGAATTAGGAATCCTTCTTGGGGATGGTTAATTACTATCAGCATTTGTGCCAGGTTATTCTGCCATTGCCAAGCCATTGTTCAGCCTGTTGAAAGGTGGAAAATTTAAAGGCACATGTAAGAAAACCAAGATGGCTTGCAGAAAGCTTTGTGCTTCTGATTGGACCCAAGAGCACATACATGCCTTTGAAAGTCTCAAATCTGCACTTGTTAACACTGTGGTCTTGGCTCATCCTAACTTTGACCGTCCCTTCATGCTTTCAACTGGTGCATCTCTGGATGGGATAGGTGCCGTTCTGTCCCAAGTCCAGGAAGGTGAAAGTCATGCCAGACCTATTGCTTTTGCCAGTAAGTCTCTGACACAGTCTCAGAAAAACTATCCAGCGCACCGACTGGAATTTCTGGCTTTGAAATGGTCCATTACTGACAAGTTTAGTCATTGGCTAAAGGGTCACAAATTCACTGTTTGGACTGACAACAATCCTTTGACTCACATATTGACAAAGCCCAAGTTAGACTGTTGTGAGCAACGCTGGGTAGCCAAGTTGGCTGCGTATGACTTTGACATAAAGTATGTTCCAGGGCGGCAGAACATTGTGGCTGATGCATTAAGCCATGTGCCTTTTTGTCAAGGAAAATATTGGTCACAGGACTGTTCAATGAGCCATATGTGAAACTCCTCAGTGAAGTCACAAAAATGTGTCTACTGCCTCTGTTCAGGATGTTTTTCATTCATCCAGTGGTCACGTGGATGGGCGATGTGTGACAAATGCTCATACCTCCCGGGTACACACTCAGATTGGTGAATTCAGAAGAAAGTGGCTAGCTGGTGATGCAGTCACACATTGAGTGGGATGCTGGTCCGAGGGCCCGGGCAATTGAAGCCTTGCAGTTTTTGCCCCAGTTAGTTCCACCAGGTCAAGACCCGTGTCCTGCCTATTCTGAAAAGGCTTTGCGTGACAAACAGTTGGAGGATGGAACTCTTTCTTGCGTCCTGTTTTTATGTTGAAAGACATCAGAGACCCTCAAGGAGAGGAAGGGGTGAAAGAATCATTTTCAGTGATTAAATATCTGAAACACTGGGATAAGCTATCTGTGAGCAATGGTGTTCTGTACAGAGTTTCAAGAGACCAGAGAACCAAGTCCAAACGGCTTCAGTAGTTGTCCCAGACTCACTTAAGATGAGGTGTGTTGAAAGGCGTGCATGATGATGCTGTTCATCAAGCCCAGTTGCGAACCCTCAGTTTATCCCAGACAGAAGATTTTTCTGGGCTGACCCTTGAGAGAGATGTTTGAGACCATGTCAGGACACTGCCAGCCGTTGTGTCCTCAGCAAGTCAGCTGAACCTAGGGACGAGCTCCCTTAGAGAGCATCTTGTCATCTAGACCGCTGGAGCTGGTCTGTATTGACTTTTGGTCAGCTGAAGACTCATAGGAACAAGTCTATTGATGTCCTAGTGATAACAGATCACTTTACCAGGATGGCTCAGGGCCCTTTCCTTGTAAGATCAAACAGCTAAGGCAAGTGGCAAATGTTCTGTGGAACAAGTACTTTGTGTTTTTGGATTCCCAGAAAGAATCCACAGTGACCAAGGCTCCTAATTTTGAAAGTCAATTAATCAGTGAACTCCTCAAAGTGTCCGGGTGTCAGGAAATCTCACACTACCCCTTTACCACCCAATGGGAAATGGGGAGTGGTCGAACGGGTTTCACAGGACACTGGGTGGGATGATTCGTGCACTGTCCCCTGAGGTGAAAGCTAACTGGCCACGACGGTTGCAGACTTTGACATTTATGTACAAACTGTACAGCCATGAGACGACTGGTTTTCCTCGTTTTTTTACCTCATGTATGCCGTGTGCCCCGTTTGCCAGTAGATGTAATGTTTCGTTCTGTTCTCCGCGATGCTGATGTAACCAGTTATGACAAGTATTGGCAACTCTCACCCTGTGAGCTAAAAGAAGCAATGATGGTTGCTTAGGACCGTGCTGCTAAGGAGCAACACAGACATGCTAAACTCTTTACAACAGAAAAGTGACCAGGATCCAAAGTTGAGGATTGTGTGTACTAGGGTGCTTGTTGGCCAACAGAAAGGAGAGAGGCGAAAAGAAAACTGCTGATAAGTGGGAATCAACTGTTTACGCTGTAATGGATGTGAACCCACAGACCCATACATACAGAATTTGTGACACCCTTACTGGACGGACAAAAGTGGTCCACAGGAATCTGTTGATGCTGGTAAATTTTCTTCCTGTGGTGGATGTGTGCGATGTGTCCAACCATGGTTCATCCACCTTACTTCCAGAAACCTTAGCTACAGACGTTGGTGATGAGGGAGACACATCTGTGGACCTCTTCGAGGGAGAGAGTGAGGCTGGTACAGGTGATTCGTCTTCAGGTGGAGAAACACGTGAACCATTAGTTGATCCAGAACCTGTTGACTCTGAAAGGAGAACTGTTGAGTGGATCACGCAGCTCACTGAACCATCTGTGTCACAGGTAGACGTTTCTGATGTGACTAGTGTGTCCTCTGACCCCCAGAACTCTTCAGTTGCACCTGTTGCTCAAGGTGTAGATCATCCCATGTCCTCTGACTCTAGACCTGTGACTACAGCTGCTACTGATATTCATGGTGGACAAACTCTCTTACAGTCAATTACTTCTGTTCCTGACTTCCGAGAGACAGACAGACACTCACCTTGTGTGTCGCTGAACTGTTGACCAGAGACGTCACGTACACATTGTGACCGTCCAAGATGCACAATCTCAAATCAGGTCAAGATTTTGGTTGCCTGAGTTAGACCTGTAAATAGACTAGTGCAGACAATGTCCAGGGCAAGATGTAATTCAGGACAAGTTCACATTTAACGCTGTTTGTAGGTCTGTGTTTCAGACCCTGACTGACTAAATGCTACATGAGTGGACTATCCTTTTGTGGACTTGACCTTGAATTCTAGTGATCAGCTATTTTATTTTATTTTATTATACATGAGCTTTTACTACACTAATAGTTGGGGTTTTTGGTGGGGTGTACAAGGCACTCCATTACCAGTGGTTGGGTTGAGAGATAAGCGCTGCTCTCATGCCACTTCGTCCTTGTGTGGGACACTCTTTCAGATGGTGTTCTTTAACTAACCGCGGGTGTTTTGTATATTGTCATGAGTTCTGTGTAGCTGTGGCTCAAGTTTGATAAAATTCAGTGGGGTGGGTGTAACAGAGTCGAAAATGTACCTTAAACAATTCTTTTTTTTTCAGTTATGTTTTTCTTTGTATTGTTGTGAATTTTATTTTACTTGAGTGTTTTTATTTTGGCGGTACACTTCTCACATCCGCTCTTCCTGTACCTCCGAGGCTCTGGTAGTTCATTTTTCCCCCACAGTATCGCGTTGCTTTGCTGGGGGAGCCTGTGTGGGATCGAGGTACGGACGAGGCGTGATGTATTTTGTTTTGTTTCATTAACAGGAGTAAATAAATTGTGGAAACAGCAGTCTGGTGTCATCGTGGTCCCTACGCCGCCCACACATATGCATTGGTGTTCCCGATCACGGCCGTTTAGGGGTGCCCAAAAAGGGGACCCGTTACAGGTGCATACTGGTGCCTTGTGCACAACAGAAACAAGTAAACCCCTTTAATAACACCTCCAAAAGTAAAATGTGTGTGGAGAGTGTGACAGTGGATAAGATTTTACTATAGATGTGGAAAGAAGTTCTTTTGGCGGAGACTGACTTGCTAAATGCAGAATAGAAAGTGCACAATAACACATTTTAATTTAATGTGGTTACCTAATAAAACCAACATTACAAGAAAATTCCTGCAGCTTCCAGGTACAAAGAATCATTTTGCAGCCCTTAAAGATGGATTATCATCATTACACACTGAGGTGGGAGCTGTGTCATCAGTGCTGTGACACTTGGTCAGCGTCCCACACCAGTGCACACTGAGGGATGTGCCAATAACTTAAAAAAAGAAAGCATTATGACAATTTACACTCTGTTTTGTATATGCAAATATGAAAGTGAATATTTGTTTAAACATTGGACTATATTTCAGTTGTATCAAAATTGGCCCTGCGATGGACAGGCAATCTGTCCAGGGTGTACCCTGCCTCTCCCCCAAAGATGCTGGTACAGGCTCCAGCCCCGCGCCCCCACCCCCCACCCCCGCGACCCGAAAAAAAGGATTAAGCGGAAGAAGATGGATGGATGGAAGACTTAAAAAATGTCTTCCATCATTCCAAATATATTCACTTAATACAAGTGATGACTTTTGAAGGCATATTCATTTCTTTTATGTGTTTCTCCTGATTGGAATAACAACTGCAACTTGTGTGCAGATCAGATTGTATCTGCCTCTGGAAGACATTACAATCAGACAAAAAGGCAAAGGTGCAAAATCCACATTGTGCACTATTTTGGTCATGTGAAGCATGCAATCTTCATTGCATGGCCTTAGTTAGCTGGCTTGCTCCAGTTTATTGAGAAAGCTTGGCAAGTCAAGTTTAATTTAATACATCTGGGCCTATGAGTTTTCTTCATATTTAATAAGTCAAGCTCCTTTCCCATGGCTGTTAGACTTTGGTGTACTTGGTTTTGATTTATAACTTTTATGGACCGATTTTGAAGGCACAGAAAGGGGGCTGACAACGTTGCATTTTACAGTCTTGGCATCATAGCTCAGCTTTTTATGGATGTTGGTGTGATGCTAGCCTCACCAAACAATAAACACAACAAACACTAGGGCAACCAAGTGGCTGGGATGTGAATCAACACTGAAAGATCCAACGTAATAGTCCTGAGCTGAAAAAGGGTAGATCTGGGGGTCAAGTTGTGGTCAGGGTCTTGATAATGACTGAAAGAAATGTGGAGTTGCAGGCTGACGGATAGGTTAATGCACCTGTCTGCTATAGTATGGTAAGAGTTGATCATAAAAGAAAAGTTACTGATATTTTTACTGTGTGTATTTATTTCATCATTTACCAGACAAAACATGAGGATCAGATGTCTTATTTACAATGCTGGTCTGAAAGTGTTAACAAAAAGCACGCCAAAGATTAGACAATGAAGGTTGCATCATGGGTATGTAAAGTTCCTTTGCATGCCAGTCTACAGAATGTACTGTACCTCAGTAGTCAAATAAAGACAGAATGGTCTTTTCAGCAATCATGCTGGCTGATATTTGTTGTTTCCAACTCCTGTGTCCACAAAATATATGTGTTAACCAAAAGGAATAGGATCACAAGAATCTACATTAAAAGATGATAATTAAGGAGGTCACCAATGAGGAAACCTCCTGGATAGTTCCTACATGAGGCACGTTGGGTATGTCAACTGAGAGAAGAGTAGTCAGAGTGAGGGACATCTAGGCTTCCATAAAAACTTGGACCCAAGGTATAAAATGGATATATGGATAAAGATACTGAAGACTGTTAGACTTCTACAGAAGAAGCAGAGTTTCTGTCATTAATAGTCTTCTTAAACTATATAATAATTATTGACTGAAAAGAAAATTTAGGTTATGAACATTTTCACTCTTGCATTTCATGGTGCTTTTCATTGAATGATCACAGTACAGTAATTGGTCCAAAATAGTAAGAGAGAATCAAACACTTTTATTTCTCAATGTTCTGATTTAACAAATTAACAGATTCTAGGGGTACCCCTGTGCTGTTGCAATCCTGGAATGTCCCCATTGTGGGACTAATAAAGGCTTATCTTATCTTATACATAATTTCTAACCAAAGTGTTGCCCTGAGAGAAGATCCACCAAAAATTTAACAAAGATAAGAGTGAGGATAACAGGGTGAGTAAGGACAATTTAAACTTTTAAAGAACAGAAAAATAAAACTAGGTGTTTTAGTAGTCCTAAATACCCAGGGCCCAGACACCCAGCTCTTAAGAACGTAAGTATGTGAGCTTGCTGTCAGTAAATTTGGTGTTAACTCAGTCTTTACCACATGATTAAGCAATTAGTGATAAACTCTAAACTCCAAGCTCAAAGTAGCACAAAATATTTTAATAGCTTCACTTTGCCAATCCACAACAGACTTAAGGTGTTCTGCTTTAAAAGAATTGAACAGCAAGTTTAGCTGTACTTTCTAATCCAAAACCATACACATCAACTGATCTCTTGGGATGTCAGTAGAAATTCTAATGTGCCAGTCTGCCGACATGGACTTGAATACATGATTCCCTTAGTCTTTAAAAGCAAATGCAAATAATATGTCTAAACAAATTAAAGTATCAACATGGGATTTATGTTACTTTAACTCTGTAGTACTTTAACCGGCAGCCCCACCCTTCTGAGGGTGTGGAGGGTGAAACTGGGCATCCTGGCAGAACTAAAAACAATATCTGTCACAGGTCTCTGGTGGGCCACTACCAGTTACACGGGGTGAGACTGGACATCCTGGTAGATAAGGACATCTGTTGCAAGGTCTGTGGTGGACTTTTGCCAGTCAGTGCATTGTGACATGCACTACACAAAGAGCAGAGGTAAACAAACCTATCATCTGGTCAGTCACTGCAACAGATACTGGAGTCAGTTTGTCTTGGCCTGTCCCTGCCGCTGATAATACCTCTATCTGCCAAGAATCTGCCGCTAGTCCAGCAAAAGCTAGCGGTACTCAAATACTTTGCAAGCAGTTTCATGAAATGGTCAGTCAGAAAGCAACTCATACCGGCTCAGACGTCACCTAGGTTGACAGGGCCAGGAGTTCCTGGTGGAGATGCGTGGAGGAGTCTGATCAGACCTAAATGAAACAGTCATTGTCGTCCCCGACAGACTGCTATGATGATGATGAACTCTGTTGTATTCTGAGCTGAGCACATTGGTTTCCCTGCCGAATCATCTGATTGCTTGCAGCTGTCTCTCACACCTAGAGCTAATCACTGCTGCCTTTATTAGGAGACCAGTCCTTCCACTCAGCATATACAGCAGGGAAAATAAGTATTGAACACATCAACATTTTCCTCCTTAAACATATTTCTGATGGAGCCGCTGACCTGAGATTTTCACCAGATATCAGTAACAACCCAAATAATCCATACAAAGAAATCAGGGTAATTGTGTTCACAAAGCAAGTTATATTTAATAAAGTGGAACGACACAGGGAATAGGTACTGAACACGCTTAGTGAAATTCATTTAATATTTAGTAGAAAAGCCTTTGTTGCTAATAACAGCTTCCAGACATCTCCTGTATGGAGAAACTAGGTGCAGGCATTGCTTAGGAATTATTTTAGCCCATTCTTCCACACAAACTGTCTTCAAATCTTGAAGATTCCGTGGGTGTCTTCAACTAACTTTGATCTTCAGTTCATTCCATAGATTTTCAATTGGATTCAGGTCAGGTGACTGACTGGACCATTCTAGCTGCTTTATTTTCCTTCTCTGGAGCCAGTTGAGACATTCCTTGGCTGTGTGTTTGGGATCATTGTCTTGCTGAAATGTCCACCCTCATTTCATCTTCAGCATCTCGGCAGATGGCAACAGGTTGAGATGTGCAGTGCCATTTCTCCTCCAAACATGCTGTGTTGTGGCATCCAGAAAGTTCAATTTTGGTCTCATCTGATCAAAATCTTACCCAGTACTGACTTGCCCAAATGTTGTGCAGCAAACAAGCTTCAACATGCTTTTTCTTCAGCAATGGAGTCTTGCAAGGTGAGCAGGCATAGAGCTCATGTCAGTTGCATGTATTACTTATTGTTTTCTTTGAAACAGCAGCACCTGCCAACTCCAGGGGCCTCATGTACAAAGGGTACTTATGCACAAAAACATGGCGTACATCCTTTTCCATGGAAAATTTTACATGTATCAAGAATGAAATGACCGTGGAAATATGCACAGCCCCACACCAACTTCATGGCTGGTGTATGTACATTTCTACTGTTATTGGTCCACTGGCGACACTTAGAGGTGATGTTGGGAGACTGATAATGACGTGAAAATTATTGTACACACCAGAGACACATGATGAACAAACATCCAAGTGTGTGCAGATGAGTGGATATAAAAGCAAGCACAAAGAAGTGCAGAAAATGCCTCTAACAGCAGAGGATGAGAGGATACTGCAAATCGTGCTGTTAGAAGAGAAAGGGTATTTAGAGACAAAAGATTTTCTGGCTCAGGATGATGACTGGTTTGTCAGCTAGTTTAGGTTTCCACAAGCAGTCCTTATGGAACTGTGCTCAGTGCTACGGCCGCTCTTGGAGCATGACACGGCGAGAAGCCGTGCACTGTTCGTCCAGTGCAGGTGCTGACAACTCTGGGGTTTCTGGAAATGGGCATTCCAGAGGGAGCTGGCAGACCCATTGGGAATTTCCCAGTCAACCCTGAGCCGAGCTATGTGCCAGCTGTGTGGGATGGCATTTTCCGGCTGTCACCCAGGTACATTATATTCCCATACAATGCAGTTGAACAGGCCAACATCAAAGCGCAATTTGCAGTGAGTGCCAGTTTTCCTAATTATTCTAATGAACAGCATTGTTGGGAAAAAACTACAAGCTGGCACTGTACAGATGGTTGGCTTCTTGTGAGTAAATTCATGTAATTGTCCTAATAATAACCTGCCTTATGTGCAACGCGCCTGTGCACCCCACAAACATCACCCTGTCTTCAAGGCTTCATTGCAACTCCGTGGTTTGAGTAAGTGACTTTTTTTGCTGATTAAACTACAGTTTCACAGCATTCTACCAAGCCCCCAATTGCCTCTATGTATACAGTAGTTATGTCAATAAACACATGTGTAAAGTTTGAAATGCAACAGTCTCACCAGCTCCCTGGTGCACTTCATTCATTTAGTAGTGTGTGTAATCCATGTAAGTTGTATATAACTATAAAGGATGAGATTTGCATTTTGGACATAAAATATGTACTTGTTGAGTCTAATAGGATCTGCTTTCAACTGACAGATGACCGTGGCTACCCACTAAATAGGTTCATATTGTCTTCTTTTCGTGACTTTTCCTTTAATTAAACCAGCTGATCTTCCCGGCTGGTCACAAATTGATTGATTTATTCATCGTTTAAAATAACATTGTATAAAAGTAACAACATACATTTAAAAACAATGTGATGACACAAGAAAGTGCACACACTTATTTCCATTGGGGTCCCTAAAAGAGATCACAGCTGGTCTCATCAGAATCAAAATCATACCTGCAAGCTTCTGTTTCGACAGTTGGCAGTTTAACCACTGAGCTATACACACTACAAATCACAGTGATCAGCTGACGCTTCTGAGGATGACTGTAGACGTCGGTCTATACATGTCAAAGTTAAAAACATCTTCTTATCCCTGTCTGAATAAAGGAAACAATAAACTAATTTTCTACGGCTGTGAGCAGGCTACTGAATTACCTGTACCCAGTGCTAATGCCGGAGGACATCGTGCCAAACAAAATGTTTTTACGTGCCTCTACCTCATTCAGCAGCAATTCTAACTCACAGGCATTAAAATTCCATTAAATCCATTATTTTTTTATCATGGATACAGGAGAATCAAACGTCGTCGTCGGCCTCCGTCAGTCTATGATGACCATGGAAGAGAATCCTAAACGTCTACTCTGCTGGAACAGCACCACCTGTGGCTGAACAGGCCGATGCGTGAATGGCAGACCCTGTCACACAGGTCGCACTTGTGGGTGGTCTCCGTGCTGCTGGGTCTGTGGCGGTTCTTCCTGCGGGTCCTTTTTTCATCTGCTGCAGCAGCCAGTCTCTCTTCACCCGCCTTGAGCTGTCTGGTCAGGGTGCCTCTCCATTTGGAGCGGTCCATTGCAAGGTCTTCCCAGCGCTCTGTGTTGATCTCCAGGGCCTTCATGTCTCTCTTGCAGACGTCTCTAAAGCGCAGCTGTGGGCGGCCAATGTCTCTCCTGCCAGTTGCCAGTTCTCCGTAGAGGACGTCTTTGGGAATTCTGCCATCCTCCATACGGTGAACGTGGCCTAGCCAGCGGAGCCTGCGCTGCCTGAGTAGAGTGAACATGGAGGGAAGGCCGGCGCGGGACAGAACTTCTGTGTTGGGCACTTTGTCCTGCCAGGATATGTCCAGGATGTGGCGAATGCAGCGCAAGTGGAAGGAGTTCAGTCTCTTTTCCTGCCGGGCGTATGTTGTCCACGTCTCACTCCCATAGAGCAGTGTGCTGATGATGTAGGCGTTGTACACTGCCATCTTCGTCTTGACAGAGAGCTTGGGATTCTCCCACACTCGTGTGGTGAGGCGAGCGAGTGTGAAGGCTGATTTTCCAATCCTCTTGTTGATCTCTGTATCAAGGGAGAGGTTGTTGCTGATCATGGACCCCAGGTACGTGAACTGATTCACGACCTCCAGCTCGTAGTCGTCGATGGTGATGGTTGGTGGTGCTTCCGTGCCTTGCGCCAAGACGTTAGTCTTCTTCAGGCTGATGGTAAGCCCGAAGTCCTTGCATGCCTGGGAGAAGCGGTCCATCAGGGTCTGAAGCTCCTGCTGTGTGTGGGTTGCGACTGCAGCGTCGTCTGCGAACAGCATGTCTCTGATTAGAGCCTCGCGTACTTTGGTTCTGGCTTTCAGGCGGGCAAGGTTGAAAAGCCTGCCGTTAGATCTTGTGTGCAGGTAGATTCCCTCTGTTGCTGTGCTGAAGGCATGCCTCAGGAGCATAGCAAAGAAAATCCCAAAGAGGGTTGGCGCAAGTACACAGCCCTGTTTCACTCCACTGCGTATGTTGAATGGCTCTGAGACGTTACCATCGTGCTACATTATCCCCTGCATGTTGGTGTGAAACGATTCAATGAGGCTCTGCAACTTTAGTGGGCATCCTATCTTTGGCAGGATCTTGAAAAGGCCCTCTCTGCTGACCAGATCGAACGCTTTGGTGAGGTCGATGAAGACGACATACAGGGGCGTGTTCTGTTCTCTGCATTTCTCCTGGAGTTGGCAGATGGAGAATATCATGTCTACCGTCGATCGCTCAGCGCGGAAGCCACACTGAGACTCGGGGTAGACACGTTCGGCAAACTTCTGTAGACGAACGAGAACAACTCGTGCGTAGACTTTGCCAACAACGCTGAGGAGGGAGATGCCCCTGTAGTTGTTGCAGTCGCTTTTCTCCCCTTTGTTTTTGTAGAGGGTGATGATCTTGGTGTCCCTGATGTCCTGTGGTACGGCACCTTCCTTCCAACACTGGCAGAGGACGTCATGCAATGGCAGCAGTAGGGCGGTCTTGCAGTGCTTGATCAGGTCAGGAGGTATGCCGTCGTTGCCGGGTGCCTTGCCAACGGCCAAGCTATCAATGGCCTTGCTGAGTTCGTCGATGGTTGGCTCGGCGTCAAGTTCGTCCATGGATGGCAGGCAGTCGATGGCATCAAGGGCTGATAGTGTCACGGTGTTCTGTCTGGAGTAGAGGTCGGAGTAGTGTTCCACCCATCTCTCCATCTGCTTGTTCTTTTCTGTGATCATCTCCCCAGTGGAGGATTTGAGGGGGGCCGTCTTGCTCTGAGCCGGACTAAGTGCTTTCTTGATGCCATCGTACATACCACGGATGTTCGCTGTTATGGCAGCGGTTTGAATGTCTTGGCTGAGCTGAGTCCAGTACTCGTTGGCACAGCGCCAAGCAGTCTGCTGAACTTTGCTTCTCGCAGCCCTGAGAATCTGGAGATTCTTCTCGTTTGGGTACTTCTTGTACTCAGCAAGTGCTGAGCGCTTGGCTTCAATGATGGGGGTCATCTCGGTCAACTTGGCATCAAACCAGTCCTGTGACTTCGAGGTCTTCCTCCCAAAGGTAGCCAAGGCTATGCGGTGGATGGTGTTTCGCAGCTCTCCCCACTTCTGCTTTGCAGATTCTCCTTCTTGTGGTACACCAAGTTCCTTCTCAAAGGTGGAGGCAAACTGCTCAACAAGTTCTGGTTGGGCCATCTTGCTGGTGTCAATCCGTGCCTTTCCAGGTTGTCTAGCACGATGGAATTTCTTCAGCTGCAGCTTGACCTTGCAACACACCAATGAATGGTCTGTGTCGCAATCTGCACTCTGGAACGAACGGGTGATTAGCACGTTCTTCAGTGAGGTGCGCCTGGTGAGGATCAAGTCCAGCTGGTGCCAGTGCTTTGAGCGCGGATGTTGCCAGGAAACCTTGTGTTGGGGCTTGGTCTTGAAGAACGAGTTTGTGATGCACAGATCGTGATATGTGCAGAACTCGAGCAGCCGCTGTCTGTTGTCGTTCATTCTGCCTACGCCAAAAGGTCCAAGACAGGAGGGCCAGGAGTCGTGGTCAGCACCCACTCTGGCATTGAAGTCTCCAAGGAGAATGAGTTGTTCAGAGTTGGGGATGATCCTGACAGTTGTTGCGAGATTCTCGTAGAACTCGTCTTTTGCCTCTGGTGTGGCTGTCAGTGTTGGGGCATACACACTGACGAGGGTGACTGGGCATTGAGTGGTGTTCAGGCGGAGGGTGAGGAGTCGTGCAGAGCCAGTGCTGCTTGGTTCCACCATCTTCAGCAAGGTGTTCTTCACTGCAAAGCCCACTCCATGTTCCCTGTGTTCGTCACTGCCCTTTCCCTGCCAGTAGAACGTGTAGTCCTTCTCTCTCAGTGTGCCTGCGTCAGCCAACCGTGTTTCCTGGAGAATGGCGATATCCACTCCCAGTCTCTTCAGCTCATTATTGATGATGGCAGTCTTCCTGGTGTCGTTGATGTCCTTGAGGTTAGCAACGAGTCCTGTCATCATAGTGCGGATGTTCCAAGTTCCCAGTTTTAGAGTTGGTCTGTTTTGTTTTATTGTCTTGCCTGGTGCGAAGGTTCACAACCTGCCGTTCGGACTTCTCCTCATCCCCATGCACCCAATGAGGAAAGCAAGCTGTGGCGGGACAACATCTTATTGGCTGGGGGCTGCCCAGCTTGAGGCAGGCAGTAGCTGTCAAGTGAGATCCGATGATCCCTCCCACCGTCGGGAATAACCCCTGGCGCCGCGCTCTACGCTAATTGAGCGGTGGCTTATAACCGGTAACTGTCATTCCCCGTGTTTTGTCTACGCCAAAGGCGAAGCTGGAGTGTCCTCTCCAGTGATCCGGTGTTCTACCTTCCAGCATTGGGCGTTGGTAGGATTCAAGCCTGGGCAGGAAGATATGGAGGACAAGATGTTGCCCATGCAGCATGTCCCCCCTCTCCACGTCACTGATGAATCCAAAGGAACAGCAGGGCTGCTACAGTTTGGCACCAGCGCCGTTGCAGGAGCTGCCAGAACGATGTTGAGCACAACATAGAACTGCCTTAAGGGCTCCGACTCCGGATTTTTCCTCAGGGTTGACTCCCGAAGCCTTTCCTGTGACCGGGTATGCCGCAAGGCAGCGGAGGTTTGAAATCAGGGTTTACCTTCCCCTAGATGGGCTACCTTCCCAGGTTGACGAGCCACCATCCACCCGAAGCATCTGGTTTTAAGGCGCCAGAGATCCGCCCTCGCCCCTTCTCCTATTAGTAAAAGCAGTTCCACCGGGCTTAGAGACTAAACCACACGGGCAGGCTAGGAGTTGGACTTAGTTGTCAGAGGCTTTTCGAGACACACACCATAAGGAGCATTTTATGAGCACTGGGAGCTTAACCCCAGTGCTGCTCCTGGCTATGACAACCTTGGAATCAAACGTGCAGCACTTGTATATATCTATTTGCATACCTATTTACATCTAATTGCATATTCAAATGGAGGCGTGTCAAGGGAGGAGTACAGTATTTCCTCATGTGCGTTAAATTTCAAGCAAATTGGTATGTACAAAGGAAATGTGCTTGGATTCCTGCGTATGGACAGTTTCATACATCTGGATTTCTTTTTTGCTTACGGCGTTTTCTTGATTTAAACGTACATCATCTTTCAGCAGGAAAGCCACGCAAATCTTTGTACATGATGCCCCAGGTCTTTCTGGAGCTCTTCATGAATGGTCTTTGGCTTTTGGATAACTCTTCTGATAATTCTTTTAACTTCTCTGTCAGAAATCTTGTGAGGAGCTCCTGGTCATGGCTGGTTTATGGTAAAATGATGTTCTTTCCACTTCTGAATGATGAACATGCAAACTCCACACAGATCACTGTTGGTCGGGGGCTGGGATCGAACCCAAGATCCCCTGGCCAAGGGTGAGTTGCTGTGCTGTTGCAGTGCTAACCACTCCACCACACACTCCATAAACCTATACTCACCATTTTTTTCTCTCCTCTCCACTATTGCGTGGTTGCCAGATTCTAACGGCTGTTATTAAACACATCCAATAAATCATTGTTCAAACTTTTTATACTTCTCTCCTCATCTGTGGTTTTGGGTCTATCAGTTTGAAACATGTCAAACTCAGCAATAATATGCCCCTGTATTTAAGTGACACTATTGACATTTCAAATATAATTAACTACTTTAAATGGTACATCTTGGGTTTGCTTTTAAACGACTCCACTGTTTATGCATTAACTATTCCCCACAGCTGTGAATGGTTTACACCTGGCACAGACAAGTTCTCCACCTAAAATGTGAACAGAGATCATCCAACCCTCCCAATGCAACCAGACGGCTCATTTCACATATGGCAATGCCAGCATTCCTTAGTTACAAAAACACTCAATATGAAGGAGGGTGAGAAGGCATTAAGAAGCACTCTCCCATACAGGAGACGCAGTGCTCCCTTGTTTCAGTGCACTCTGTGCCAACTTTTACTGTCACGTTCAACAGGTACCTGTTATGTCCACAAATCTGGCACAAAGGGAGACTGACGAGAGGCTGCACTGGAACGGTACTTTATTAATATACAGGTTGCCATATAACAGGTGCTACACAGTGTGGGGATGTCCAGGCAAGAGGAAGCTCAAAATGGCGGACACCTCTATTTATAGGGCAGTGTGGTGGCACACCCGGAAGGTGGCATCATCACACCGTACTTCACAATAAACTCCACCATCACATTCTTCCCTCCCTTTACAAGGTCCAAAACAACTCATTCAAATCGAACCCACCCTAATTTGGAACCTGTAACACACTCTAAATAACGGAAACTGAGGTACTAAAAGGCCTAACACATTCACCCAAAACAACCTAAAATGGGGCTGGTGGATGGACTACCACACGGCCCGCATGGCTCAGTGGATTATTCTGCCACTGTGTAAACTAAAAGTCCTTCATTAAACTAGAATCAGCCGTGCTCCTACACTAAACACACAAACATTTTGAACTATAAACAAACTGTCACAGCACAGTCACTTGGGCAAAAATGGAAATGGCATGTGGGAAAGTAATCCAGTCAGAGGGCTTTGAGGTGGCCCTGTGGCGGCCTCCTCCCTGGAGCCCTGAAGCAGGCCCACGGTGGTCCCCCCCACCCCTGGAGTTTTGAAAGAGGCTCTTGGTGGCCTCCTCCCAGGAGCTTTCGGACCCCCAAGGCCAATCTTCCTGGCCTGGGTCCCACACTGCGGCAGCCGACCTCCGCGGAGCCCATCCATCTGGAGCTGCCGCCCAGACGCACCGCAGTTTGTTCACGTGTCACACTGAATTGTCTGTCCCTCGAACATGCGCGGTTCCCAGCTTCGCCACAATCCTCACTGGCGTCCATTGTTTTGCTGGCTGCGGCCCAGTCAGTCGCCATCCCGGTCTCCCGCCAGCACAAACCCAAACCCAGTCTATGACGTGAAGCGACACCTTACTTGGTTCAATGTGCCACTGTTCGTTTGCCAACCCTGTGCCCCCCTGGTGCTTTCATTACCCTGTGGCAGTTTAGCAGTCACCGTTGTCACAGCGGACCGCTCACCCATTGTAGGCTGAAACTTGACCAGAGCACTGAAGTTGTCCGGTTCTTCCACTAAACCGTCTGAAGTGCTCTGTTGTGCAGCGTCATGCGCTGCGTCCGTGTTCGTCTGCTGTCATTGTGTGTCGTGGTGCCCTGCATGTTTGGGCCCCCCCTCTGGGCAGCTCTCCCCCTGAGAGCGCGGAGCAGACACTTCGATGTCAGTGCTGTCCATAAATACCTCATCGGCACCGGTCCCATCAAACCCAGGCTCCCTCTCCTCCAGTTTCAGCTCTGGCTATGTGAGGGACGGAGGCGAGCCCGGTCTCTGCCCATTCTCTGTATCGTTTTCACCGTCTGTGCCGTATCTGCTCTCTGTGTTACATTCACCGTCCACACTGTGCTTTTCGGCTGCACCCACGTCCGCAAAGCCTGGGCGAACTGGACCTGGGCCACTGACCATTTGCCTGCCGATTATGAAAGTAAACCCCAGCTCATAATCCCACCCCATAACATTTCTACCCCGGCATGTCACCTGGAACCAGAACGCTGGAATCACTTTTTCGCCGTACTGCACTACAAATGTGACATTCCTGCGGGCACTTGAGCTCCCGTCATCCGGTAATTCCACCACATCAGGGCGCCGGGGGGTGAGCCTCCAAACCACGGCCTCACTTACTATGGACTGCGTCGCGGCGGTGGCTATCATCACGGGGACACTCATGCCATCTAGCTTCACAACACGCTGCAGTCCTGACCAACCTTCGGGGCCCATGATGTTTATGCCATCTCCATAGGGTGTGGGGTTAGCTAGCTTAGCTTTTCGTCAACGGCAGCGGGTTTTTGCGCGCTGCACCACGTTGTTGGGCTTTGCAAAGTAGCTAGTTAGCCTCCTCATAACAGTCCATTGGGCCAAGTTTTTGAGGAACTCTGACCTTCTTTGCCTAGGAAGTGGACAAGCAGTGCTCGCATCCTCACTCCATCCAGCTTCCCCAGATCCAGAGCTATGATGTAGGTTTTGAAGGCCCCCAACCAGTCAGACCATGGCACGGTGGTTCGCCAGGAAGCTCCAGAAAAAGCTGCAGCGGTGTAAAGCACGCCACCATTTGTTAATCCTCAATTGCCAAATGTTATGTCCACAAACCTGGCACAAAGGGAGACGGATGAGAGGCTGCACTGGAACGGTACTTTATTAATATACTGGATGCTATATAACAGGTGCTATACAGTGTGGGGTGGTCCAGGCAAGAGGACACCCAAAATGGTGGACGCCCCTATTTATAGGGTGGTGTGGTGGTGCACCCGGAAGGTGGCGTCTTCACACTGTACTTCACAATAAACTCCACCATCACAGTACCATGTCATCTGCTAGTGTTGGTCCACTGTGTTTTATCAAGATCAAAGCTGCTGTCTGCCACAATTTTTTAGAGCACTTCATACTTCTATCTGTTGAAGCTTTATGGAAATGTGTCATGAATGGCCCCTCTGGGCAGAGAGATAGACCCACACGCTGAACTGTGAGTTGTGAGATTGACTGAAAAAACAGCAAAATGTAGAGTGTGTAAATGATGAGGCAAGTTTGTCTCAGGCAGTTTATTACACATTCTCTCACATGAGCATGGTAGAAAAGAGGACCTCTCAAACAGAACGCTTCTCTTAAATACTCAGGTCCTTCTACATATCACAAGGTCACATTGCACTCACATAAAAGATCACATTGCATGCACTTCCTTAATCCTTTAACATCCCCCTCACAGTCTCTGGCACACAAAAGATCACATTTCACAGCTTCCTGTTATCTCCAAGGAAACCCTGCCCTTTGTTCTTATCAAAGATGCTGTTCATTATGTTTTGGCCATGTGCGGCCACACTACCCCCCCCCCCCGAGCATATTGGATCGAACAAAAGAATAACAGTCTGAATGCTGTGACAGAATCATTACACATCAATCCACATGCTGCTTGGGCTTCAGTCTTCTCCCGTATCTGCTGTAACCAGGATTCACCGCCTCCGCGGCGCTGTCATGCTGGGGAGCTGCTGTCTGGGGGTGAAAACCTTTTGTCTGTCCCTGTGGGTGTTCTGGGGAAATTTTACTCTGGGAAGCTCCCCGTGGGGGTCTTCCACGCCGAGGGGCCCTCGCCAACAGCACTTGCTCGTCCGCCACCACAAAAGTGGGTTTGAGTCTGTTTATGCCAACCTTTTCCCTCCTACCCCCCAAATCTAGCAAAAAATGCTTGTCCCCTGTTTCCAGCACTCTGAACGGTCCATCATAAGGTGGTCGCAGTGGGGGGCGATGCGCGTCATGTCTGACAAAAACAAACTCCGCATTTTTCAAAGTTTTAGGCACAAAAACGTGCAGAAAACTGTGGTGAACGGGGCCCGGCAGCGTGCCTGTGTCAATGCTACGCTGCAACAGCTGAGACGGGGAGCTGCCCGGCGCAGGATTATCCGGGAGAAACTCCCCGGGCAGCCGAAGTGGCTGTGCAAAAACGAGTCAGCTGGGGGAAGCTTCCAAGTCTTCTTTAGGCGCAGAACGCAACCCCAATAAAACCCACAGTAGCTTGTCTACCCAATTTGCATCCGTTAGTGACGCCCTGAGAGCCGCTTTCAATGACCTATGAAAACGTTCGCATAACCCATTAGCCTGGGATTGTACGCGGTTGTGCGGTGAATTGTGACACCTAGGCTGCGGGCATTGCTGACCAAAGTTCGGAAACAAATTGAGGGCCTCTGTCGGACATAATGTCCGACGGGACTCCAAAGAGCGCGCCACCCATGCTGTTAAAAATGTGAGCGCGCACCTCCTCAGGCCTGTAGTTGACGCCTGTGGAACCACCTCCGGCCATCGTTGTCGGTGCGGTCCACCATTGTCAGAAGGTGCATGCACCCCTGTGATGGCGGGAGGGGGGCCCTCGAGGTCCAACGTGAACATGGTCGAACCTCTTAGCCGGGATGTGAAACGGCTCCAAGGAGCCTCGTGTGTCTGTGTACTTTGGCTCGTTGGCACGCCATGCAGGCTGCTGCCCACTCTTTCACTTGTTTGCGAAGACTCGGCCACACAAATTTCTCTCCTACCATCTTGATTGACCCGCGCACACCCGGGTGCGCTAAAGAATGAACCGAGTCAAAAACGCGGCGGCGCCACGCAGCCGGTACCACGGGACGCGGTTGCCCAGTGGAGACATCGCAGATTAGGGGGGGCATACCGTCTTGCAGCACCCTGCTCTCCAGCCTTAACCCTGTTGGTCCAGACTGGAGCGCGCGCACATCCGCGTCACTAACCTGCTCCGCAGCCATGGCTGTGTAATCTATCCCCACGCGGACCGGGGCCGCCACGGTGCGTGAGAGGCAGTCTGCCACTACATTCAGTTTACCCGAGACATGCTGAATATTGGTAGTAAACTCTGAGATCGCGGCCAGCTGTCTCTGCTGCCAGCCCGACCACAGTTCTGAAACCTTGGTCATCGCGAATGTTAGTGGCTTGTGGTCAACAAACGCGGTGAAACAGCGCCCTTCCAGCCAGAACTGGAAGTGGCGAATAGCCAAGTGGAGAGCCAGCAACTCCCTGTCAAACGCGCTGTACTTACGTTCACTATCGCGCAAAGTCCTGTTGAAAAAGGCGAGCGAGCGGCTGCCAAGCCCCGGCTACATGCTGCTCCATGACCGCCCCTATGGCCACATCTGACGCGTCAGTAGTGAGCGCTATGCGGGCCGTTGGGTCTGGATGTGCCAACAACGCAGTGTTTGCCAGGGCTGCCTTGACTTCCGAGAACGCCCGCTCTCGCTCCGGGGACCATTCGATCTTATTTGCGGGTTTCTGTTTTTTGAGCGCAGCGTACAGTGGTTGCATGAGCTGCGCTGCGCGGGGGAGGAAACAGTTATAAAAATTCACCATTCCCAAAAACTCCTGTAACGCACTGACCATTTGTGGTCGGGGAAAATCTGCTACCGCGCGCATTTGTCAGGCAGCGGAACCGCTCCTTCGGGAGAGACGCGGTGCCCCAAAAAATCAATCTGCTTCACCCCAAACTGACACTTCGCTGGATTGATTATTAAACCGTGCTCTCCCAACCTCCGGAAAACCGCCGTGAGGTGGGTTCCATGTTCCTCATTGGACGCGCTGGCTACCAAAATATCGTCCAGGTAGACGAATACGAAAGGGAGATCGTGCAGCACCGCATCCATCATGCGTTGGAACGTCTGTGCAGCCCCTTTAAGCCAGAATGGCATGCGCAAGAACTCGAATAGACCAAACGGAGTTATCACCGCTGTTTTGGGTATGTCCTCAGCGCGCACTGGGACTTGGTGGTAACCGCGGACCAAGTCTATTTTAGAAAAAACGCGCGCTCCTGCCAAATGAACGGAAAAATCTTGGATGTGAGGAATTGGGTAGCGGTCGTGCGCTGTGGCGTTGTTCAACCTGCGGAAATCCCCGCAAGGTCGCCACGAACCGTCAGCTTTAGGGACCATGTGTAGCGGGGAAGCCCATGGGCTGTTTGAACGCCTGATGATGCCTAACCTCTCCAGGTTGGCGAACTCCTCGCCCGCTATGGCCAGTTTAGCTGCGTCCAAGCGCCGAGGTTTTGCAAAAACGGGCGGCCCGGTGGTGGTAATAAAATGTTCCACCCTGTGTTTAGCGACGGCTGCCGAAAATGTCGGGACCGTGAGTGCTGGGAACTGAGTGAGCAGTGTGTGGGACTTACCGCTTGCAGCTGTGACGTTGGCTTGTGCTGTTGGCTGGGACACTCGAGCTGTACAGGGAATAGAATCAAAAGACAGTGCATTAACCAGGTGCCTGTTAGCGACATCAACCAACAAACCATGTGAGCTCAAAAAATCAGCCCCCAATATATTGAAATTCAATGCTGCTATGACAAAAGTCCACTCAAATGCACGGCCGTGTAGAGACAGAAGCAGAGTCCTCTCACCAAAGGTCTTAATCTCCGAGCCGTTTGCTGCTGCCATCTCGGGGCTGCTGGATCCTGCCAGCCGGTCGGCGTAGGACGGCATGATGAAACTCAACTGGGCGCCGGTGTCCACAAGGAAATGCCTCCCCGAGCGTGCGTCCGTCAAGTAGAGCAGCTTGTTCTCCTCCCCGAGGGCCGCAGCTGCTACCGACCCCCGGTCTTGGTGTTTTCCCGAGCGCTTGAACTGGCACGGTGGTATACATTTGTGTGCCCTCTCTGCAAAGCAGCGGTGGTAGAAACAAAGGGTGTCTCCTCCGCGTTCCTTGGCCCCCGCCGACGCCGTCGTCGGTGGTTCTGCTACCGCCGTCGATGGCTCCTCGCCGTCTCCGGTCATCGCGCCGAGCTCCGTCGCCGCCGCCGTGGTCGCGAGCTCTCTGCTGGCCATGATGATCCGGTGTGCCTCCCGGGCCAGTGCACGGTAGTCCCGCTTGGCCAGCAATGGCGAACTGGCCAGGGCCGCTCTCGTCGCTGATGGAAGGTTCCGGAGGAAAAGGTGGATAAAAATGAAGTGGTCGTCGTCCGAGCCCTTCAATCTCAGCATCCTCTCCATGAGGTCAATAGCCGTGCAATCTCCCAACCCGGTCCGCATCAGGAGTCTCTCTGCTTTCTCCTCAACCGAGAGTGTGTAGTGCTGGATAAGTGCAGCCTTCAACGCGTCGTATTTGTCGCTGGCTGGTGGCTGATCCAGCAGGCTCTCCATATGCTGAGCCGTGTGGGTGTTGAGCTTTGCGACCACATGGTAGAATTTCGTGTCATCCACCGATATCCCCCGGAGGACGAATTGTGCCTCAACCAGGTGGAACCAGGAGCGCGGATTGTGCTGCCAAAAATCCAGTAGCTGGATTGTAACGGCATACGCTTGGCTGGAGGCTCCCAACGAGGCTGGCTCCGGGGAATTCTCTTCGTGTTGCATGCTTCGTCTTGGGTCACCAGTGTAGAGTGTGTAAATGATGAGGCAAGTTTGTCTCAGGCAGTTTATTACACATTCTCTCACATGAGCATGGTAGAAAAGAGGACCTCTCAAACAGAACGCTTCTCTTAAATACTCAGGTCTTTCTACATATCACAAGGTCACATTGCATTCACATAAAAGATCACATCGCATGCACTTCCTTAATCCTTTAACATCCCCCTCACAGTCCCTGGCACACAAAAGATCACATTTCACAGCTTCCTGTTATCTCCAAGGAAACCCTGCCTTTTGTTCTTATCAAAGATGCTGTTCATTATGTTTTGGCCATGTGCGGCCACAAAAACATAAAATCCAAACAAAGTGCACAAAAATCCCAAAACAGATAATAAGGAAAACTTTCAGGCAGCAACAAACTTGGGATAAACTCACCAGAGCAGGGGAAGGGCTCTGGTGGTGAGGAGAAACTCAGAAGAACTAACTCAGGCTTACTCAAGACAGCAGCAATTATGAAAAGAAAATACTGCCCTTAAACAGGGTCCGAAACAAATACACAAGTAGTGACAGGTGTGGGGTCACATAAGCGGGCAACAGGTAACAATAATATTTGGATCAGCTGCGAGCGATGAGAGGAGAGCGAGGGGAGTTGACAGCTGACAGGGCAACACCCACATGGAGCACAACCCGGAAATGCCACTTGACAGCTGTCACCCCAGAGAAAGAATGTAACAGTTCAAAATACAAAGAATAAAATATCAACAAATGCAGACAGAAATAAATACAATCTAATACAAAATGAGAGTAACAAAACCATAACATAAACAGGAAAATAAGAACAAATACGAAAATACAGAAACCCAAAGCACAAAATACAACAAATATATAAATACAGAGAAAAAGCCATGAGACTGAGCATGGTGGAAACCTCCAGTGCTCAGCTCATGACAAAATGCAGATTTCCTTTTCCAGCAGGACTTGGCACCAACCCACAATGTGAGAACTGCTACAAAATGGTTTACCGACCATAGTGTTACTGTTCTTGACTGGCTAACAAGCTTTCCATGATGTATGAAATGATAAACACCCAACACAACAATAAAGATGAGCTAAAAGCCACTATCAAAACAACTTGGTCTTCACTGCAGGAGCACAACAACCTGATCACCTCCATGCCATGTCTCATTGATGCCGTAATTCATGGTATAGGAGCCCCAACCATGCACTGTGTACAAGTACACTCTTCAGAAGTGGGGCATCTCTGTATTGTAAATCCTTATTTTGGATTGATTTCGGAGAATATTATAATGTATTAGATTTCTGATTTCAGTAAGCTAAAAATCAATCAAGACTTGACATATTCCCCTTTACTTGTAAGGAATATACCATGAATATAAAAAGTCTACACACCACTGTTCAAATGCCAGCTTTTTGTGATGTAAAAGAATCAGACCAACATAAATCATTTCAAAACTTTTTCCACCATTAATGTGACCTATAACCTGTACAACCCCAACTGAAAAACAAACTAAAATCTTTTAAGGGGAAAAGTAAAAAAAAACTTACAATAACTTGGTTGCATAAATATGCACACCCTCTTATAATTGGGGATGTGGCTGTGTTCAGAATTAACTAATCACATTCAAACTCATGTTAAATGTGAGTCAGCACACAGCTGCCACCATTTAAAGTGCCTCTGATTAACCCCAAATAAAGTTCAGCTGTTCTAGTAGGCTTTTCCTGACATTTTGGTAGTCACATCTTACAGCACAAGCCATGGTCTGCAGAGAGCTTCCACAGCATCAGAAGGATCTCATTGTTCAAAGGTATCAGTTAGGAGAAGGATGCAAAAGAATTTCCAAGACATTAAATATGCCATGGAACACAGTGAAGACAGCCATCATCAAGTGGAGAAAATGTGGCACAACAGTGAAATTACCAAGAACTGGATGTCCCTCCAAAATTGATGAAAAGACGGGAAGACAACTGGTTGCCAAGAGGCCAACAGCAACATTGGAAGAGTTGCAGGAATTTCTGGCAAATACTGGCTGTTTAGTACATGTGACAACAGTCTCCCGTCTTCTTCATATGTCTGCGCTATGGGGTACGGTGGCAAGATGGAAGCCTTATCTTTTGAAGAAAAACATTCAAGCCCAGCTACATTTTGCAAAAACACATTTGAAATCTCCCAAATGCACGTGGGAAAGTGTGTTATTGTCCGATGAAACCAAGGTTGAACTTTTTGGCCATAATTCCAAAAGGTATATTTAGCACAAACACAACACTGCTTATCACCAAAAGAACACCATACCTACAGTGAAGCATGGTGGCGGCAGCATCATGCTTTGGGGCTGTTTTTCTTCAACTGGAACTGGGGCCTTAGTCAAGGTGGAGGGAATTATGAACAGTTCCAAATACCTGTCAGTGTTGGCACAAAACCTTCAAGCTTCTGCTAGAAAGCTTAAGATGAAGAGGAACTTCATTTTTCAGCCTGACAATGAACCAAAGCAAGACAATCCAAATCAACAAACAATGACTTCACCACAAGAAGATTAAGGTTTTGGAATGCTCAGCCAGAGTCCAGACCTGAATCCAATCAAACATCTGTTGTGGTGATCTGAAGAGGACTGTGCACAGGAGAAGTCCTCGCAATCTGACAGATTTGGAGCGTTTTTGCAAAGAAGAGTGGGCAAATATTGCCACATCAAGATGTGCCACGCTGACAGACTCCTACTCCAAAAGACTGAGAATTGTAATAAAAGCCAAAGGTGCTGCAGCAAAGTATTAGTCTAAGGGTGTGCATATTTATGCAACCAGGTTATTGTAATTTTTTTTTATTTTTCCCCTCAACAGATTTCAGTTTGTTTTTCAGTTGGGTTGTGCAGGTTATAGATCACATTAATGGCTGAAAAAAGTTTTGAAATGATTTATCTTGGTCTCATTTTTTTACATCACAAAAACCTGGTATTTCAACAGGGGTGTGTAGACTTTTTATATCCACTGTACATTATAAATACATCTTAAATTAAAATATAAAATAAATTCTCATGTTCACATTTTTTGAGATGCACCTGCACATTAGCTGCCTTTCAGAGCAATGTATGCTGACCTATTTAAAACAGTGAAACAGATCCCTAACTGATCTGCTGGTGATACGTTATATCTGGTGGAACAAGTCCAAATAACTGCTATGATAAACGTTTATTGGTCATGCTTTATAAATGCTTCCTGTGCATGGGTGTATTTGTCTTTGCTGTGCTTTTCTTCCTTTTTGGGGGGTCATAAACTTTGGCTGCACTCCTGGGGTAGGAACCTTTCTGTGTGGAGTTTGCATGTTCTCCCTGTGCTGCGTGGGTTTACTCCAGGGGCTCCGGTTTCCTCCCACAATCCAAAGACATGCATGCTAGGTTAATTGGTTGCTCTAAATTGTCCCTAGATATCTGTCTTCTATAGGCCCTTGGAATAGAGGGTTAGTGCTAGTGAAGCGCTTTGAGTGGTCTTTGAGACTAGAAAAAGCACTATATAAGTTCAGGTCCTTATCCCTTATCCCTTGCAGTTTTAACTTTCAAGCATTCTATTGTGTTTGTGCCAGTGCAGTATCAGTTTGTTTTTTCTTTTTGAGATTTATTTTTGGCCTTTTGCACTTTATTTAGACAAGAGCACTGAATAGAGATAACAATTTGGGCCTGCGAGTAAGGCATAGAGGAAGAGACATGCAGGGAGGATTATTCCAGCTAGGAATTGAATTAAGGATTATTGTATGTTCCAGCATGCTCGTGGTATGCATCCTTAACCGCTAGTCCAGTGTTTTCTAACCAGGGTGCCCTGGTACATTCAGATTTTTGTGGAAAATTGTCTAATTTCACTTTTTAATTGGTCCACAAAAATGCAAATAATTTGGCATTGTTGTGTATGGGTGCCTACAGAACCCATGCACAACAGCAGCAAATTATTTGCAATTTTTTTGACAAATTAAAAACTGTAATTAGATAATTTCCCACAAAAACCTGAACATACCAGGGCACCCTGGTTGAAAAACACTGCACTACTCCACTGGGTCTCTGCTCTGTTGTATTTTAACTTCTTGAAGTTAGGTTAATTGGAGACTGCAAGTGGCCGTAGGTGGAAATGGTGTGAAGGAACTGGTGTGGCTTCCTCATCCAGGTGGATGGCCATGAAATTCCTTCTGAGATCAATCAAGTATAACAAACAATAAATAAATGCAAAAAAGCACCAATACATCAGGGACTTTTTTAACCTTTATTTATTCAGTGGAGGTCCACTAAGAGGCGACCTCTTTTTCAAGGACACCCTGTTCACATTCACACCTGGAAGCAGCCAGTACAACCATGGATTGACCTGTGGCCACTGAGCAGCTCCACTGGAGCAGTTATGGATAATGGCCTTGCTCAAGGGCAACACGGGAAGGGGGGTTAATGAGTGTGGGGCAAAAGTGCTTTGTCATTTGTCCCACCCAGATCTGATCCTGCCAGTACAGGATTTGAAGCAACCCTCCACTCACAAGGTCACATCCCTAATCATTAGGCCACCACGGTGCCTGAAGTACCATAGATGACACTATATGGGTCATTCCAGAATTGGAGGACATTTTAGGTCCCACCCATCAAATTTTAAATAATCCACATACAAAATACTAAAACATGCAGTTTCTGAGTAAATTTACTTGTTCTGAGACCAAATCTAAAAAAAACTAAGAGAAAAGAATGCTTGAAAATAGTTTTAAAAATACCAAATAAGTCTGGAGTACCCCCTAAAATGCCATTTTTCTCTTGTCCCACCCCCCTAATGACCAAATTGAATCTCAAATAAAACAGTTAAAATGAAATTTAAATTTCATTTTTTTTTGTATTATTTGTTTCATTGCTGTCTCTTGTAACTGTGGGAACATTTGTTTTAATAAACATAATATTTCAAATAATAATTATTATTCATGGAACGTGTGTCCCATAACATGCACGCAACCCTGTTACCATAACCTTTTTAGCATGGTAGAAGAAGAAAGCAGTGAATCACATGATACGCTGGACTTGACATCATCCAACAGTTTTCCAAAAGAATGGGTAGAGCAAAGCTATGTCCTCTCTTCTATTTTTCATATTTTTATAACATAGTTAGCCTTGATTGAATGTCTCACTCTACCTCATGCAACCCTGTTTTGCATATGATCAGAATAAGACAATTATTTTTTTATTTTTTCTTTACTTATTTACATAAGTAAGTTTGTCCTCTTGGTCAGCAGTAACAGCTAGCTAAACAGCTAGCTTCTACTCCTGAGAGAAAGCTAACATTCGTCTGGATTTGCAACCCTATTACCTGCAACCCTGTTGCTGTGGGTTTCACCAAGTGTTGTAAACACCAAATAAATCATGTAATAAAAATTGTACCATTGATCTGTAAGCTGAGCTCCTCAAGCCTTTGATAGTTTATTACCTATTATTGATGAATATGTAGCAGGAAAATCAGAAAAGTGAAGGTTTATTTTCAAGAATTTGAAGCCCAAATGTCCTCCAATTCTGGAATGACCCATATATAGCAAACAGAAGCCGCTCTTTGTATAAACACCACTTGTCAATTAAAGTAGACAAGCCCCTAAAGTTCAGCTATAACAAAACAGTTTGCAAAGAAAAACAGTAGCATTAGAGGTCAAGCTTTCACAGGCTGTAAACATCGTAACTGGCCTAAAGTTCTACAATCACATGGAGCTGATGTGACCAATGAGGAACTTCACTTTTTCATGAACTATTAGATTAGTTTCATTTTTCAACCAAAGGTTGCTGCTTCTTTGTTACTTAAGAGGCTTATCATAAATTTACTGTATTGTATTGACACTGCATACTTTCAACACATTCACTGGTTACTGACCTTTTTACAACTCAAGATTACATTTATCATTTTACACAAGTAAGCAGATTATGTATAGCAAATTAATGAACATTATGGTTATAGTCTTAATAATAGTCTTAAGTCTTTTCTTTGTAAACCCCAAGACGGAGCATGGATCCTCCGAAGTAACACTGGGTACAAAACAAGGCAGGTCTCACACATTGTTTAGGCCCTACAGTGCATCCGGAAAGTATTCACAGCACTTTATTTTTTCCACATTTTGTTATGTTACAGCCTTATTCCAAAATGGATTAAATTAATTTTTTTTCCTCAAAATTCTACACACAATACCCCATAATGACAATGTGAAAGGGTTTTTTTTTTTTAGATTTTTGCAAACTCATTAAAAATAAAAAGCTAAGAAACCACGTGTACATAAGTATTCACAGCCTTTGCCATGAAGCTCAAAATTGAGCTCAGATACATCCTGTTTCCACTGATCATCCTTGAGATGTTTCTACAGCTTAATTGGAGTCCACCTGTGGTAAATTCAGTTGATTGGACATGATTTGGAAACCTGTCTATATAAGGTCCCACAGTTGACAGTGCATGTCAGAGCACAAACCAAGCATGAAGTCAAAGGAATTGTCTGTAGACCTCTGAGACAGGATTGTCTGGAGGCACAAATCTGGGGAAGAGTACAGAAAAATTTCTGCTGCTTTGAAGGTCCCAGTGAGCACAGTGAAGTTTTGGATGTATGTATCTAAAGAGATCAGTGCTATATTAAAGCATAAGATACGCAAAGATCCGAGCCAGTTTCTACTAGGGCTGCCGACTAAAGAAAGAAGTATGAATGCCAGACAATCTAAACTACTAAATAAACTCGTAGGTTTAGCTAGAAAATGTATACTGTTTAATTGGATCCACGAGAACCCACCTACTGTAACTCAATGGTACAAAGAAATATTCAGTGCTACCAATGGAAAGACTTAGTGCCAAACTAAAAGGAAACTGCATTTTTATGCATATTTGGCAGCCCATAATAGAATACTTGCCCACAGAGCTACGTGAAATTATCATGAAGGGGGAGGATACACTAGATGTGAATACCTTATGCTGACCTTATATTGTACAGATGGAGTTGTGCTGTGCAGATGAAATGGAGTGATGCCCTCAGTGTGCTTATTTGAACTGTGGAAGGATGTTTAGAGTGCAGATGCATTTGTGATAAATATTTGAATTTTTTTTTTCCTTTTTTAACAAATTATTAGTTTGGCCAGCTGGTCATAATTCTGTGTTTGTATTATTAACTGTATTACCAATTATTTTAACTTGGGCTTGTGTGTTGTGTTTGTTTGTTTCTATGTGTTGTATAAGAAAGCAAAATAAAATGTGTTTGATAGAGCACAGTGGCCTCCATCATCCTAAACTGGAAGAAGTTTGGGACCACCAGACTCTTCCTAGAGCTGGCCGGCAGTCTAAACTGAGCTATCGGGGGGGGGGGGGGGGGCTTAATGAGGAGGTGACCAAGACCTGCTGGTCACTCTGTCAGTGCTCCAGTGTTGCTGTTTGAAGACAGGAGAACCTTCCAGAAGGGACAACCATCTCTGCAGCAATCCACCACATCAGGCCTGTATGGTAGCGTGGGCCAGAAGGAAACACAACATCCTAGTAAAAGGCACATTGCAGCCCGCCTGGAGTTGTCAAAAGGCACCTGAAGGACTCTCAGACTATGACAAACAAAATTCTCTGGTCTGATGAGACAAAGATTGAACTCTTTGGCGTGAATGCCTGGCGTCATGTTTGGAGGAAACCACGCACCGGTCGTAACCATGCCAATGTTGGTGGCAGCATCATGCTGTGAGGATGTTTTTCAGAGGCAGGAACTGGGAGAGTAGTCAGGATAGAGGGAAAGATGAATGCAGCAATGTACAGAGACATCCTGGATGAAAACCTGCTCCAGAGCGCTCTTGACCTCAGACTGGGGCGATGGTTCATCTTTCAGCAGGATGACGACCCCAAGCACACAGCCAAGATATCAAAGGAGTGGCTTCAGGACAACTCTGTGAATGTCCTTGAGTGGGCCAGCCAGAGCCCTGACTTGAATCCAATTGAACATATCTGGAGAGATCTGAAAATGGCTGTGCACCAACGCTTCCCATCCAACCTGATGGAGCTTGAGAAGTGTTGCAGAGAGGAATGGGCAAAACTGGCCAAAGATAGGTGTGCCAAGCTTGTGGCATCATATTCAAAAACACTTGAGGCTGTAATTGCTACCAAAGGTGCATCAACAAAGTAGTTGAACAAAGGCTGTGAATACTTATGTACATGTGGTTACTAGTTTTTTTATTTTTAAAAATTTGCAAAAATTTCAGAAACTTCTTTTCCATTGTCATTATGGGGTATTGTTTGTTAGAATTTTGAGGAAAAAAATGAATGTAATCCCTTTTGGAATAAGGCTGTAGCATAGTAAAATGTGGAAAAAGTGAAGCACTGTGAATACTTTCCGGATGCACTGTATCTCATAAATAAAACAGTTATTGTAACATAATGGAATCATGCCAATTTATTTGATTACCTGTCCACTCAGTCAGAACCAGTAACATACACCTTGTAACAAAAACATTGAGAGCAATGGCTCTCACCGTGGCTGCACGGTGGCGCAGTGGTTTAGCACTGTGGCAGCACAGTTTTACCCTCGGCCGGGGGACCGCGGGGATCATGAGATCGTGAGTTCGATCCCAGCCCCCGACCAACAGTGAGCTGTGTGGAGTTTGCATGTTCTCCCCGTGTTGCGCGGGTTTACTCCGGGATTTCTCCGGTTTCCTCCCGCACACCAAAAACATGTAGGTTTAGGGCGCTCGTGCACGCAGCGACCAGCAGCCGGTGGCTTGTCACCAGACTGCAAACCAAGTCTACCTACGGGTACAAATAAGTAACAAAAAAAAAAAAAAAAAAAAACTATGTTTCTGTGCTTTCCAGTTTCATATCTTGATCATTTCCAGTCACTGCAAAAAACCTGAAAGACCAGAAGAGAGAGAGACTCCAGATGAAGGGAAGATGAGATCTAGTGTAGTCAAGTGGGCGGGGCACATAATAAGTAGCAAAACAGGAACAAACTGATAATATACCGTATGTCAAATTACACCTGCACACCTGAGTAAAGCCACTCCTTTCTCAGAACACATCAGAGCTGCTCAAGAGCAGAGGCTTGGAAATACATTGATTGCTTTTTCAAATTAATTATTCCACAATTTTTCACAGATATATTCTGTTTTATTTGGGTGGGAGGATTTTTGAGATCATCTTTTTATTTAGTTTTTGTACTATATTTAATCTTTATTTGGGTTAGAGTTCGTAAGTTTAACAGTGGGACTAACAGACAAGGATTTACCGGATTTTTTGGTTCACCACATACCTGATGAAAATGCGGTCCGTGAATGTTTTGATTCTTCTCCTATTCTGCTACGGTGAGTAAAGAACAACTAATTTTTTTGTCTATAATTTGATTTACAGTTGTTACCTAGAAATGTTTTGAATAATTTTTCCTAAAATGAATGAAAAAAAAATTTAAAAAAATCTTTCATTTAACTTGAAAAAAAAAACAAACAAACATGGGAATCACAACAGGCTTTAGTCACTTTTACTTCAGGGATCAAGTGAATATTCCCTTCATTATATAAGCTTTTTAATTCAATATTAACAACTGTCTAGCTAACAAAAATAATAATATTGTAATTAGACTAATTTTCACAACTTATAAAGCCATTTGCTTTAATATTTTTAAAAAAGTAGTCCTTCCTTACATTTATAAGCTATCATCTAGGTAGAATTATAATGTTCATAATGCATAGTGTTATGTTACTCTTTCCCATGTCCCTGCCCAGGAGACTGTAGTTATTTCCTTGTATCAAAGATATGGCATCTTAGGGAACAAAGAGCAGTTTTGAGTTTCACCTGCTGGCAGAAACAAAGTCCACCTTAAATCATCCCCATCCACTGTGTGTGATGCATCAGTTCTTACTGAGTAACTTTGCCTGCCTCTGGTACCTAATTTTAAAGTACATCACTAGAGGTGAAAAAATCTCAGAGGGCTTGATATAAATGTGTAGTTTAAGAATAGTTTGCAGCATCAAACATTTTTTAACATGTATAACTATAGAACCAAGAAATGCGATTGTCATTGTGTGCAAACCCATTCATTGACTCTTGTCTTTTTATTACAGCTTGTCTCTCAACCAGCAATGAAGAAGGGAAGAAAGTTGAAGGGAAGAAAGCTTACTTTGAGTCCAAGAACTTTTCCAACATACTCCGCTGGTTTCCTGCAGATGCTGCTTCTGGAAAGAAAGTTCTCTACAGTGTAAAGTACTTCACGTAAGACCGATAACTGAATACTATAATGTACAGCATATTCTTTCTGTATCTCTGTGGCTCCATGTACAGATCTATAGCAAATAGGATGAAGAGGTGTTTGCAGAGTAGCCAAGCGTCTCCATGTTGTTGTTATGGCACAGTAAATTCAGGATTCTGTGAAGCACACAAAGACAAATGTCTAGTAAACAGTGTTTGGTAAAAACCCCTGATTAACCACACTGTTGCATTGGATTAAATGCTTCAATCCAAGAACATAAACTTGTGCAGCTTATTCTGAGCCAATTTCACAGCCTGCTGCTGTCAAAAAAAACAACAATAATTAGATAACCATGAGAAATGTAATATCAACATTTCAAGAGAAAACAACTAATTTCTTGGTATACTGTATTACTAATCCTAGAGGGAAATTCAAGGTCCCCCAGTGAGATGGTTGAGGCAGTCACGGTGCAGCACCAGTCCCTTCACCATTCATGCCTAGAATCACTTTAGAGTCTCCAATTAACCTAACTTGCATGTTTTTCTAATGTGGGCAGAAACCGAAGCTCCCAGGGTAAACCCACACAAGCACAGGGATAGCATGCAAACGCCATACAGATAGGCCCTGCTGGTTGGTGAACTTGAACCCACGACCTCCTTACTGTGAGGCAATAGTGCTAACCACCTCACTACCATGCTGCTATTCTTTACATCCTTTTACAAATACTCTTACTACCACAACAGACTTGTGATTTAGAGTTGAACAATTTACAAAAAAAGCACACATAAAAAATTATAGATGCACAGTATTGTATAACTTTTCTGCATTTGAAAAACATTTTTTAAAAAATCGTTTTTTAGTTGTAATCAATAATTATTTTGATCACGAAAAATAGGAAACTACGGTACTTACTAACACTACTGCACAAAACACCAAATACTATAATTTTAAACACAGACTGATACATTTGTGAAGCTTTTGTTTTCCTCTACAGCTTTTGACTTATGGTTTTCCGACTTTTAGCTTTGATCTATTCATGGTAAAAAAAAAAAAATGTTATCCTTTAGGATCTAGAAGTGGTATGTTCCCACAAGTTTATTTCTGGCTTAACATAAATGCCTCTTTTCTTTCCTCTGTCCCCACATATATATGTATGTGCGATTAGAAAAGCCCACTAGCTCAGGAAATGCACTGCCCAAAAACTAACATGCAGCGATTGAAGTGCACCATGTTGCTTGGATTCAAGTAAGCCGTCAGTGGCTTACAAGCAACACTAAAAAATATCTATATTTCCCAGCGATAAGTATGTTCTGGTCTCTCCTCTCCACAGTGAATAAAGATGCAGCTCTCATATTTTGCTTTCATTGATTCCTGGGCCTGTTTCCAGTCATTCAGATATGCTGGACTCTGATTTACAAACTGAGGATGCAAGAAATGTAGAAGTCATTATGGCCCTCATTTATCAAAAGTGCATAGAAATCAGTTGGGTGTAGATATGATCGTATGAAAAGGTACACGTGGTATTTATGAAACCAAGCGTATCTGGTCATTTCATCATACGCTGTTCACTCATCTGGCAGATGAAAATGATTTTACCATGCTCACATCTTGCCTTCATTATTTAATGACACAGCAGAACATAAGAGGGCAAAAAAAATTTTTTTTGAAGTAGAAATTGACATTTATTATAAGAAGTGAAAAATAAAGTATTGTTGTGTGGCAACCTCAAAAGTCACTTTAAATGTAAAAAAAAATGTTTTAGAGGAGATTAGTGCTGCACAACATCACTGGTTTGACCATCTGATGTCCAGTTGAGGATTATAATCTACGTAAATCTGTGTTGTTTGATTGAGATGATTGATTAAATGTTGTCCATTTTGTCATTTTAAGGTATATTTGTCAAGCATAAGAATATATTACTTACTATTTTAGAAGTGCAGAAAGAGGCCCCTCTCCAGCATAGCTGTCTGATGCACACCATGCAGATTGGCTCAGATCTGGCATCTGGCAAAAATGTGCAGAAAAAATAATTTCCCCACACCTTTTCTAGTATATACAGCAGAATTTCTCTTGCTAATCTGGAGCAGTTTTTTTTGTTGTTGTTAAAACCAATGCAGCAATGCAGCGCATCACCTCGTCTGGGCACTTCTGTGTGCGTAAAGCTCTGTTTACCAGCGAATTAACAGATAATTAGTAAGGGATAACTATTATCAGATACTACATAACAAAAAATTTAGTAAAAGAAATATTTTTTAGAGTATTACTCACACTGGAGACTACTGACGGTACAAATATAAATATAGTAATAAAATGACAACTTGAAAAACCCGAAGCTCAGTTAGAATGTATAGATAGATAGATAGATAGATAGACAGTGGTGTGAAAAAGTGTTTGCCCTTTCCTGATTTCTCATTTTTTTGTATGTTTGTCACACTTAAATGTTTCAGATCATCAAACAAATTTAAATATTAGACCAAGATAACACAAATAAACACATAATGCAATTTTTAAATTAAGGTGTTTATTATTAAGGGGAAAAAAATACAAACCTACATGGCCCTGTGTGAAAAAAAGTGATTGCCCCCTAAACCTAATAACTGGTTGGGCCACCCTTAGCAGCAACAGCTGCAATCAAGTGTTTGTGATAACTGGCAATGAGTCTTTTACAGCACTGTGGAGGAATTTTGGCCCACTCATCTTTGCAGAATTGTTGTAATTCAGCCACACTGGAGGGTTTTCAAGCATGAACCGCCTTTTTAAGGTCATGCTACGGCATCTCAATCGGATTCAGGTCAGGACTTTGACTAGGCCACTCCAAAGTCTTCATTTTGTTTTTCTTAAGCCATTCAGAGGTGGACTTGCTGATGTGTTTTTGATCATTGTCCTGCTGCAGAACCTAAGTGTGCTTCAGCTTGAGGTCACAAAAAGATGGCCAAACATTCTCCTTCAGGATTTTTTGGTAGACAGCAGAATTCATGGTTCCATTTACCACAGCAAGTCTTCCAGGTCCTGAAGCAGCAAAACAGCCCCAGACTACCACCACACTACCACCACATTTTACTGTTGGTATGATGTTCCTTTTCTGAAATGCTGTGTTACTTTTACGCCAGATGCAATGGGACACACACCTTCCAAAAAGTTCAACTTTTGTCTAGTCAGTCCACAAAGTATTTTCCCAAAAGTCTTGGGGATCATCAAGATGTTTTCTGGCAAATCTGAAATGAGCCTTTATGTTCTTTTTGCTCAGCAGTGGTTTTTGTCTTGGAACTCTGTCATGCAGGCCATTTTTGCCCATTATCTTTCTTATGATGGGATCTGGAGTGAGGCCTGCGATTCTTTGGATGTTGTTGTGGGGTCTTTTGTGACCTCTTGGATGAGTCGTCTCTGCGTTCTTGGGGTAATGTTGGTCAGCCGGCCACTCCTGGGAAGGTTTACCATTGCTCCATGTTTTCACCATTTGTGGATAATGGCTCTCACTGTGGTTCGCTGGAGTCCCAAAGCTTTAGAAATGACTTTATAACCTTTTCCAGACTGATAGATCTCAGTTACTTTGTTTCTCATTTGTTCTATTTGTTGCAGCATGATGTCTAGCTTTTGAGGATCTTTTGGTCTACTTCACTTTGTCAGACAGGTCCTATTTAAGTGATTTCTTGATTGAGAACAGGTGTGGCAGTAATCAGGCCTGGGTATGGCTAGAGAAATTTAACTCAGCTTTTCAAAGATGTGATAAACCAGTTAATTTATGTTTTAACATGGGGGGGCAATCACTTTTTTCACTCAGGGCCATGTAGGTTTGGATTTTTTTCCCTTAATGATAAACACTTTCATTAAAAAAAACTGCATTTTGTGTTTACTTGCGTTATCTTTGTCTGATATTTAAATTTGTTTGATGATCTGAAACATTTAAATGTGACAAACATCCAAAAAAAATGCAAAATCAGGAAAGGGGCAAACAATTTTTCACATCACTGTATACTGTATATATATTTAAGAAGCCAAAAGCATTCAGTTTTCTCCATTCCATCAAATAACCATCCATCCATTCATCCATCTTCTACCGCTTTTCTGGAGGTCCGGGTCGTGGAGGTAGCAGTTCAAGCAGAGAAGCCCAAACTTCCCTCTCCCCAACCACCTGCTCCAGCTCTTCAGAGAGGATACCAAGGCAGTCCCAGACCAGCTAAGAGACATAGTCTCCCCAGCGAGTCCTGGGTCTGCCCCGGGTTCTCCTCCCAGTGGGACGTGCCCGAAACACCTCAAGTGGGTGGCGTCCAGGAGGCATCCTGATCAGATGTCCATACCACCTCAGCTGGCTCCTTTCAATGTGAATTAGCAGCGGTTCTACTCCGAGCCTCTCCTGGATGACTCGATGGCTAGCGTCTGGTGGCCGGGTTTCCGCCCATGGGACCCGGCCGGGCTCAGCCCGAAGGAGTTGCATGGGTTCGCCCTATAGTAGGCTCACCACCTGCAGGAGGGATCATGGGGGTCTGGTGCTATGTGGATCAGGTGGCGGTTAAAGGCGGAGACCTTGGTGAACTGATCCCAAGCTTCCTAGACTGGCTGGCATCAAATAACCATATCATTAAAAATTTTCTGCCTAAATCTGTTTTAGTATTTGCTACAGTTGTGGAGAAAGGAGGCAGGCGAGGCAACAAGCTGGATGACACAGAAACTTTATCCTTTCTCCAACATAACTTACAGCAAAAAAAGATCCTGGGTCTCTGTGCATTCCTCTTTTATATCTTTAATACCATGAATCGAGACTCGAAATTTCCGACCATCATACATTATGTTGAGAACAAAGCCTGTGTGGCACATTAACATGACATAACACCAGCGCCGCCCTCACACCCTTCTTCTCCCAGCGGCTCCAGCATTTACTCCTCTCCCCAGGGGATGCACAGTCCTTACTGTCCCGTCTGATAACCCCTGGTGACACCTCCTCTTTCGGTCCATTGTTCCCTGGGTAGAGAAGTTCAATACCATGCCCCCCCCCCCCCGCCAAACACCCAGAAAGGGCACTAACCCTCCTCTCCTTTGGGCTTGAGCTGGTGCCCATAGTGGTTGTAACGGGGGGTCGCTGATCCAGTCGAACTGCCCTGCTGGCGGGGTGAACAGGAGGGCACGTCAGACTGTGGAGGGAAAAAGGGAGGGGGAGAAAACGCATCAGCTTCATGAGCGCAGGTCCCTGCCAAGAGATCACCAACTTGTGGAGCCACCAACGGTGGGCGTCTGTGCCGAGGAGCTTGGGCCAACACCACCAGCTTGTCTGCCAACACAAAAGTGGGCTTCAGCCTGTCGATGCAGATGGTCTCCCTACGTCCCCCCAATTCTAACACAAAATGCTTCGCCCCAGGTTCCAACACCCTGAACGGTCCATCATACGGTGGCCGCAGTGGGTCCGGTGCCTGACAAAAACAAAACTGGCATTCTGCAAGCTTTTTGGGATGAAGGTCTCTGGAAAACAATGGTGGGCCGGGCCTGGTACGTTAAAAGCCTCCGTACTGTGCAAAAATTGCACGGGCGGATCAGCCTCGATTGCGGGTTTTCCGATAAAAACTCTCCGGTGATGTGCAGCGGCTGAGAAAAAACGAGTTCTGCCGGGGAGGCTGCCAAATCCTCATTAGGTGCGGCGCGCAACCCTAAAAGAACCCAGGGCAGGCGGTCGACCCAATTTGCATCCGTGAGCCAAGTTCTGAGTGCTGCTTTAAGCGACCTATGAAAACGCTCACATAACCCGTTAGCCTGGCTGTGGGCCATTGTGGACCAGAGTTCCAAAACAAATTGTGGGCCTCTGTTGGAAGTGATGTCCGATGGGGATCTGAACCGTGCGACCCAAGCCGACAAAAAAAGCACGAGTCACTTCTGCAGACATGACAGAAGCCAGCAGAACCACTTCAGGCCAGTCCGTGGTGCGGCCCATGATTGTTAAGAGGTGTGTAAAACCTTGCGACGGTGGGAGGGGTCCCGCCAAATCCATGTGGACATGGTCGAACCTCCTGGCCGGCATTTGGAATGGCTCGAGGGGGGGGCTCTGGTGTGCTTGTGCACTTCGGCCCACTGGCACATGATGTGAGCTGCAGCCTCTCTTTCACGTCCTGCTCGCAAGCTCAGCCAGACGAATTTCGCCACCACTACTTCACCGAAAGCGCGCATCCTGGATGCGAAAGGGAGTGGAATGACTCAAAAACACGATGGCATCAAAAGCTCGGAACCACCGGGCGTGGGCGGCCGGTGGAGAAGTCGCAGAGCAAGGGAGGGTGCCCTTCTTGCACCACCCTGCTCTTCAGCCTTAGCCCAGTAGGCGCAGACTGGAGCGCGCAAATGTGTGTGTCCCTGGCTTTCTCCGCAGCCATTGCAGAGAAATCTATTCCCATGTAGACCAGAGAGATTAACGCATGTGACAGACAATTGACCCCGATGTTGAGCTTACCAGCAACGTGTTGAATGTCGGTAGTAAACGCCAAAATCATGGCCAAATGCCATTGCTGCTGGGCCGACCGCAGTTCCGAGACCTTTGCCATCGCATACGTCAGCGGCTTATGGACCTTGAATGCGGTGAACTCGCGCCCCTCTAACCAAATTTGAAAATGGCACATTGCCAGGTGGAGAGCCAGCAATTCCCTATCGAACGTGCTGTATTTGCATTCGTTGTTGCTCAAAGTTTGGCTGAAAAATGCGAGCGGCTACCATGAACCTGAGACGCACTGCTCCACCACTGCCCCTATGGCAACATTAGATGCATCCGTCGTGAGCGCTATCTGTGCAGATGGATCCGGGTGGGCTAACAGCGCGGCAACCACAAGCACTGTTTTGCCGTTGGTAATAGCCTGGACTCGCTCGGGAGTCCAGTCGATGGCTTCCGCGGGCTCCTTTTTTTTAAGCGTGGGATTGCAACGGCTGCATCATCGCTGGGCTGCTCAGGGAAGGAACGGTTATAAAATGAACCATTCCCAAAAACTCCTGTAGTGCTGTCAGGGTCTGCGAGTGCAGAAAGTCTGACACAGCGCGCACCTTATCCGATAATGGAATCGCGCCCTCCGGCGAAATGTGGTGGCCCAAAACATCAATCTCTGGTACGCCGAACTGGCGCTTTGCCAGGTTAACGATCAGCCCGTGCACCTCCAACCTCTGGAATACCGTCTTGAGGTGGGCGATGTGCTCCTCCTCGGATGCGTTAGCTACCAGAATGTCGTCTAAGTAGACAAAAACGAAGGACAAGTCACAAAGGACTGTGTCCATCATCCTCTGGAAAGTCTGCACCATGCCTTTTAATCCAAACGGCATGCCTAAAACATGGCGTTTGGATTAAAAAGCAAAGGCTGAAAGGCATTATTACCACTGTTTTTGGAACATCATCCGCGCGCACCAGGACCAAATGGTATCCGTGGACCAGATCCACTTTTGAAAAAACACGCGCCCTGGCCAGGTGCATGGAAAAATCCTGAATGTGCGGAATGGGATAACGATCGTTGTTCCATGGTGTTATTCAAGCACAGAAATTGCCGCACAGTCACCGCAACCCGTCAGCTTTAGGCACCATGTGTAGTGGGGATGCCCACGGGCTGTTGGAGCGCCTGACGATGCCCAACTGCTGTAAGTTGGCAAACTCCTTTCGCACGCTGGCCAATTAAGCTGTGTCCAAATGCCGAGGTTGCACAAACACCGGTGGGTCTTTTGTCGTTATAAAGTGCTCGACACCATGTTTCGTTACATAGTCGAAAAAGTCGGGACCGTGAGTGCTGGGAACTGTGTTGAGCAAATGTTGGTACTACCCCCTGGAGCTATAAAGTTAGCCAGTGTTGTTGACCCAGCTCCCCAAGCTGTGCCAGGGCAGTGAGGTGAAAGAGACAGCATCCACTAATCTCTATTAGCAACATTGATAACACCCATCAGCACATAATAAAATCTGTGCCTTAAAGGGGGCCGGAAACTGCAAGCTATCACAAAGTCCCACTGAAAAGTATGCGTCCGTGTAAGCATGTCGTCAGTGTCCGCTCCCAAGTGCCTGATGGTGAATTGTTGGAGGCCGTGAGTAGGGACTGCTGCGTCCCTGCCACCCTGTCTGCGTTGACCGGCCAGGATAAGGTTCTTCTGGGAGTCGGAGTCCACCAAAAATCGTCTCCCCAAAACATGTGTCCGTGACATAAAGCAGTCTGTTCCTGTTGCCATCAGTTGCAGCTGCCATGAATTCCGAAGGTGCCGTCTTGGCAACAGGCAGCGTTGAGGCATTGGAGCCTAAACGATGAGGATTAAAAACAGATTCGTTCGTTCCTTCATCTTTGGTGTCCATCCCCGGCTCCACGAACGGCCTCCTCAACTCGCTGGAGTCCCTCATGGATGTCTGTGCCACTGTCTGCACGCTGAGCGTTTGGTTGCTAAAATGACGCAGTCCACTTCCTGTGCCAGGGCGCGGTTAGTCCTTAGCGGCGAGTTGGCAGGATCGCCCTCACTGTAGTCGGTAGGTTCCTGAGGAACAAGTGGGCGAACAGAAAAGATTCGTCCTTCCCCTTCAGCACCAACATGCTCTCATGAGCTCCACTGCCCTGATCTGTCCCCTAAACTCTGAACGCGTTAGGAGTCTCTCTGCCCTCTCACTGTCAGAAAGGGTCTATGCACTAGAGAGCATACTCTTCGACGGCTTTCATATTTTCCTTGGGCTGGCGGCTCCTGGAGCAGGCTCTTAATCAGTTGGTGGTGCGTGCATCCAGCGCAGGCGACCACATAGTAATACCTGGTATAACCATGTTATCCCGCGGAGTGTGAACTGGGCTTCCATGTGCAAGAACCATACGTCCGTCGGAGTGTGAAGCAGAAGTCCAGGAGTTCGACTGAGACCACACACACGGCGCTGGTGCTCTCCCTCCAGGCAGTCTCCGGGGCTGTGCTTGGCTCACTTTCCATGGCACGTCTCAGGGTCACCAATGTGGAGAAAGGAGGCAGGTGAGGCAACGTGCTGGACGACACAGAAACTGTTTTCTTTCTCCAACATAACTTACAACAAAAAAAGATCCCAGGTCTCTGTGCATTCCTCTTTTATATCTTTAATACCATGCATTGAGACCAGGAACTTCCGACCATCATACATTATGTTGAGAACAAAGTCTGTGTGGCACATTTAACACGACATAATGCCGGTGCTGCTCTCACACCCTTCTTCTCCCAGCGGATCTGGCATTTACTCCTCTCCCCGGGGTCGCATAGTCCTTACTGTCCTGTCTGATATCCCCCGGTGATACCTCCTGTTTCGGTCCATTACTCCCTGGGTGGAAAAGTCTAACACCATGCTCCCACACAGTGACATAAATCTGTATAGAATACTTATAATTACTAAAAGCAGCCTCTTTAGTCCTTCAAGCAAATTGTCAAAACTCTCATCTGAATATAACACAAGACAAACATATCACTTGAATGGTTAACTGCTATAATTTAATATGATAAAGCAATTCTCTCACACAGTCAGGTTTATCTGCTGCTCTGTGAGTATACAGCAAATTTAACCCTCAAGCTAGTGCAATTTTTTCCTCTTCATTGGCTCATCATTTTGGCTGTGTTAGTGCATATGGCACAATTTTTTTGTAACAAAGCCTCTCGCTAGACAAATATTGGAATTCAGCTTTTCTTATTTTACTACCATTTGGAGTCATCAAGGACAAAAATGTCCATTTCCAAAAAACTGCTCTAAATATTTTACAGATTAATAATTTTTTCTGCTTTTTTCTGCATAGATCTCTTAACATCATTTTGAGGATTTAACCCTTTAAATGCTAGTTTGATTACTTGATGACACTTGTCATTTTTGAAAAAAAAAAAAAAATACAAAACGTGAGTTATTTTCCATAAAATTTTTGTTGGGTGGGTGGGTGGTTTTTAAAAAAATCAGTCTTAGATTTGTCAAAGAATATCCAAAATATTGACTTTGATTCATTATTAGTTTTTGTGTAGCATCAGATTTAAAATTTACTACCCATTAAATCCTATTCATTTTTCCCATTAAGTACCCCCCCACCCCCCCCAAAAAATATTTTTTGATCTCATAGCTATTACAAAAGATAGTCATGCATTATGTGGTATTATGGTTTCATTTTTGAGAAAATAGTAAAATCTGTCATTTTTAATGTTCACCACTAAAATCATCACTAACACAAGAACAAAAACTAATGAAATGCCAAGCTTTTTATGCACAGTCCTACAATGGAGAAATGTTGCCAGGTTTTTTTGTTTTTTTTTTTCATTTTAGTGGTGAATATTAAAAATGACAGATTTTACTATTTTTCTAAAAAATGAAACCCTAGCATCACAGAATATGGTTAGTAAATTTTAAATCTATTGCTACACAAAAACTAATAATGCATCAAAATCAATATTTTGGCAAATCTTTGACATATCCAAGACTAATGTAAAAAAAAAAAAAAATCCCCCAGCCTCCCCCCCAGCTTTTTTTATATGGAAAATAACTATTTTTTTAAAAATAGAAAATAGTATCATGTAATCTTTATGAGACAGAAGGATCTAGAAATGTCCTTCAGGGAGGGCAGAGGGCCACCAATAATTTTTTGGGTGGTGTTGATGACCCTCTGCACAGGCGTCCTCTTCTCAGCTGTGAAGCCAGCGAACCACACACTCAGACGGTAGGTGAGCATGCTCTCCACTGAACAGCGGTAGAAGGCCAGCAGCAGCTTCTGGTCCAGATTGTTCTTCCTCAGGACACGGAGGACGTGCAGCCATTGCTAGGCTTCAAAATGATTGAATGTTTGGTAGTTTTGAGCCGAGCTGAAGTTGCTTAAGAGATTTAGCAGAAAAAAGCAGAAAAAAATATTAATCTGTAAATTTTATAGCAAATTTTTGGGGAAGTGAACATTTTTGTCCCTAATGACTCTATGGGTAGTAAATTAAACTGATGCCTGAGGGTTAAAATGAGTCAGAGCTGTCGTGGGATTTAAGTGTTACCGTACAAATCACTTCAGATTGATAAATACCAAACTTTGTGTTGAAATGATGGCATGACTAACTTTTCTATCTTACGCATGTTTGATTAAATGAGGGCCAATGTATTTATCCAAATCTGGTAGATTATTTTTCTTCTTTTTTAACTTCATCTTGAAAATGGCTTCTATAAAGTGGAAATGTCATCCTTGTCCAATTAATCATGATGCAGTCTCTCAGACAAATGGTTCAAGAGCTACCCTTATATGCTGACTTTTTTCCCCAGCACTGTCACCTGGAATTGCTGGAGTGATTTACCGCCATCAAATCAACTTCAGAAAAGTCATGTAAATCTGGGAAGTTCTTATTAAAATGAAATAGGTGTCAGTTGTCTCCCTCAAAACCATTTCTTTAAAGTTTATCAGACTGTCAACACGCATCTTGCCTTTTTGAAGAAAAAGAGCCATATTTTGACATTTTATTCACTCGTCAGCTGTTAAATCCACAAAGGCACGTTTGTGGGGTGTGACCAGTCCGTTTTGTTATTATGAGCATCTGTGAAAACTGTCCTGTGTGCTGGTGAGAAGCACAAAGGGCTGGACTAATTATTTGGAGGTGTTTTTTGGATAATCCAATCTAAACCACTCCTGCCCATCCCCTTTAATGCACAGAGGCGCATTATCTAAAGTGAACTCTGATCATGATGGCTTGTTAAAGACTGGTTTTGCAATGGTCAAGGGCGTGCTTGTGAGCACAAATGCACAAGGTAGTAACGTTTGCTTGGTATTTAAGCAGGCATCAATCGCAGTCAATGCCAGTTAGTATTTTTAAAGAGAAAAACAGGAAAGAGATTATTACTGGGCTGAAAAATTGAGTTGAATGGTTTGCAGACTAGCTTAAGAGGAACGAGCTGGCATAAACATATGTATTTAGCATATCGGCTACATGTAAGGCTGAACATACACATGACTGGGCCAACAGGCCGGTATAAAGAAACCACTTAAAGCACATCAACCACAACATTACTAACTGGGCAACCAGTTAGACTGACCGGTGTACCCGCATGACCTTTTGGGGTATTCTGCCACTGAACAGACCATGGCGCTAGCTACTTACAAACTTAGAGTCAGTAACATAGTCCTTGAACTCGACAAGGCTTCCGTCAGACCCAGGCTGGGCAAGGCCCTGGCTGCGCCGGCTCAGGCAGTTCCAGAGGGCACCTTGCTGGGGCTGCGGCCCGCTCATTAGTGAAGTCCCTGTATGGATGGGCTGACTCGGTTGCGGTCTCTTGCTCAAAAGCGGGAGGTGGTGTCATCCTTCTGCGGCAGCTGGCGTGCCATCATGACCCATCAGTCAGATGGAAAGCGGCTAGGCCTAGGTGAGTGGTGATCCATATCAGTGCTGGCTTAGATGACTGCAGTTTGTGTCAGTGATGAGGTTGTCGAATCCGGACCCAATTAAGTACCACGAGTGGAGGAATGCTCTGCTCGGCATTTCTTCTTCATGATGTACTGGCTGTTGCTCTGCCACCTGCTGTTATGGGAGAGAGCCACCGCTGGAGTGTCATCTGATGGAGGACGTGGGCAGGTCCTGTTCAGATATGGCTTGGAACTTCTGCAATGATGTGGCAGCTCGAGGAGGTTTGTGCTTTGTGAGGCTCGGCTCCGGGTCCTGTGCAGATGCGGTCTGGAGCTCCTGTGGTGAGGTGCAGCTTGAGGATGCTCGTGCTGCTTGAGGATTGGCTCTGGTTCTACAGGGTTCTGCACAGTGTGTGTTATGAAGCAGGGAGTGGCTACCTCCACATCTGAGTGCAGTGGACTCAGGCAGTTGTCTGTCAAACTGGAGCTTACCGCAGCATTGGCACCTCTGTCCTGGGCAGGCAGGTGCGTGTGTGCGGTGCGAGGGAGAGCCGCAGTTACCGCTGTGGTCGGTATGCTGTGGTGCCTTGTTGTCCCACGACGTTTACCTCAGGGTCGTCGTGAAGAGAACGTGAGCGCTGTCGTGAGGAGGACATGGGATCGAAGGGCTGAGCAGCCTGGCAGCGGCTCATACCAGCAGAGCTGAATGTGGGGAGCATGGGTTGAGCCCGCTTGCTGCGATGCTAACTGAGTAGCCGCTTTTAGATGGTCACCATTTCCACTGCCCTGGCCAACGGCAGGTCGTCCGGTGCCACCAGTAGTTTCTCCCGAGATTTTGAATTCATGGTGTGCTCCATTAACTGGACCAACTCATCTTCCAAGTGTCCGAATCCACATGTGCTAGTCAAACAGCGGAGGTCGGCTATGTACCGTTTGCTGTCGGTGCTGGTGAAACCTAATTCTTTGGACCATTCTGCTCTGTGGGGCAGCAAAATGGCCGCCCAACAAAGCCGTACAGTCACCGTGTGTTTCCCGACGTGTGAGTAAAGGCCTCCGGTCCTCGATGGTGCGTGGGTCATCCTCGTCGCTAATGTTGTGTCTGAAGAAAGGGCGGACACAACATGTGCTGAGGTTAAGCTTTATTGGTGTAAAAATGCATTATAAGTACAGAGGCAACGGTGTGACTCGGAACGCAGGAAGAGGCCAGAGAGAGGCCGTCTGGCCCTTGGCAGTTGCCAAATATAACCTGAAGGCACACTGACGTCACCCGTGCGGTGCGTGTTCCCGCAGCGCAATGCATCACACCATTTTACATACACCACAGTGATCAACGCCACAAAGCAAGCCCGACAGGTGGCCATCAGGGTGCTCATCTGGGGCTGGTGGTCTGGGCTGCCTACTGTTAAAGAACCCTAAACTGTAAGTGTGGTGCGAGTGGCCTTTGCTGGGGGCGTCATTCCGCACACCCATGGATTACCCAACTCTCCTCCTTCCTTTTTCCCATTGTGGGGACTAATAATACATTAACTTATCTTATTTTTATCTGTCCTCGGGTTAATACATATAACAGAAAAGCAACAGCTGAGTGTGCATTTTTTTATTACCCCGGAAAGGACATGCATGTGCAAACAGACAAAAAAAACTGATCAAAGGAGATGATTGAGGGTACACAGGCATTATGCAGTGGATGTAAAACGTCTACACACCCCTGTTCAAATACCAGGTTTTTGTGATGTAAAAAAAAGGAGACCCAAGATAAATCATTACAAAACTTTTTCCACCATTATTGTGACCTATAACCTTTACAACCCAATTGAAAGATAAACTGAAATCTTTTAAGGGGAAAAATAAAAAATAAAATCTTACAATAAGCTGGTTGCATAAATATGCACAGCCTTAAACTAATACTTTGTTGCAGCACATTTGGCTTTTATTACAGCACTCAATCTTTTTGGGTAGCAGTCTATTAGCGTGGCACATCTTGATGTGGCAATATCTACCCACTCTTCTGCAAAAACATTCCAAATCTGTCAGATTGTGAGGGCATCTCCTGTGCACAGCCCTCTTCAGATCACCCCATAGATGTTAGATTGGATACAGGTCTGGACTCTGGCTGGGCCATTCCGAAACCTTAATCTCCTTCTGGTGAAGTCATTCTTTTGTTGAGTTGGATGTGTGCTTTGGGTCATTGTCGTGCTGAAAGATGGAGTTCCTCTTCATCTTCTTAGCAGAAGCCTGAAGGTTTTGTGCCAATACTGATTGGTATTTTGGAACTGTTCATAATTTCTTCCACCTTAACTAAAGCCCCAGTTCCAGCTAAAGAAAAACAGCCCCAAAGCATGATGCTGCCACTACCATGCTTCACTGTGGATATGGTGTTCTTTTGGTGATGAGCAGTGTTGTGTTTTGCTCCAAATATACCTTTGGAATTATGGCCAAAAAGTTCAACCTTGGTTTCATTGGGACCATATTCGTTTGGGAGATTTCAAATGTGTTTTTTGGCAAAATGTTTCTGGGCTTGGATGTTTTTACTCAAAAGAAAAACTTCCGTCTTGCCACCCTACCCCATAGCCCAGACATACAGTATGAAGAAGACAAGAGATTGTTGTCACATGTACTAAATAGCCAGTACTTGCCAGAAATTCCTGCAGCTCCTTCAATGTTGCTGTCGACCTCTTGGCAGTCTCCCTGACCAGTTTTCTTCTCGTCTTTTCAACAGTTTTGGATGATGACAATTTTGGGATGTCCAGTTCTTGGTAATGTCACTATTGCGCCATATTTTCTCCACTTGATGATGACTGTCTTCACTGTGTTCCAAGGTATATTTAATGCCTTGCAAATTATTTTGTACCCCTTCTCCTAACTGATACCTTTGAACAATGAGATCCCTCTGATGCTTTGGAAGCTCTCTGTGGACCATGGCTTGTGCTGTAAGATGTGACTACAAAAATGTCAGGAAAAGCCTGCTAGAAACAGCTGAACTTTATTTGGGGGTTAATCAGAGGCTCTTTAAATGGTGGCAGGTGGTGTGCTGACTCCCATTTAACTTGAGTTTGAATGTGATTAGTTAATTCTGAACACAGCCACATCCCCAGGTATAAGAGGGTGTGCATATTTATGCAACCAGGTTATTGTGAGTTTTTCATTTTTATTTTTCCCCGTAAAAGATTGCAGTTTGTTTTTCAATTCAGTTGTACAGGTTATAGGTCACATTAATGGTGGAAAAAGTTTTGAAATGATTTATCTTGGTCTTATTTCTTTACATCATAAAAACCTGACATTTGAACAGGGGTGTGTAGACATTTTATATCCACTGTAGATTATATGTGTGCCATGGTGAATAGACCCAGTGAACAGACTCTGACTCAAGGACAGATACAATTAAGTTTATTAACAACAATGAGTGTGTGTGAGTGCGTGGGTGTGTAGTCTGTAGCTGCTGGTGGAGAGCAGAACACCGTTCAACCTGGCAACGCTAGGGATAAACAGAAGCAGGGACAGTTAGAGGTAATCACAGGTGGGAATGTGCACTTTAGTCCAAGGCTTACTGTTTGTGGAGATGTAGAATGGTTCAGGTTCAGCTCGGCGGCTATGGCCAGGAGGACAGTGTTCATCGATCCCGTTGTGGCTGAAGGAGGTGGATGTGTGAAGGGTGAGTAGTCCAGCTTGGTCCGCCGGCCAGGAAGGAAGGAGGTCCGCCGCCACAGAAAGGAGAGATCCGCCGCCACGGAGCTCCACCTGTGCACAAGGGACTGAGAGAGGATTAGAGGAATGAGCGAGGCTTACTTGAGCTGGAGGGAGACTCTTCCAGATGCCGGTGGGCAGGAGGCACGAACTCAGGAACAACGATGAAGGTGAGAGAAGGTCCTCATGAGTATAGACAGACGACTCCGCACTGATCCTAGGGCAGCGTGGTTTTACATAGCCCAGGCCGTGATGAGGAGCAGGTGTGCGTGGCAGCTGAAGAGAATAGGCACTGGAACAGACCATTACAATGTGGACAGCATAATACTTGTAGCCCTGCATAATACTCCTCCAAGCTCAAGAGAGAGAGGGTAAACACAGGCTGGTGAGGGCACCAGACCAAGGTGTGGTGTAGTGAGTGTGCGTGTGTGCGTGCTGCCGTACCCGCCCCTGGCGTGATGTCAGGAGAGCATGGCCCTTGTGTATAAATAGTTCAGTTCTCTATAATAAAGGGTTGTTGCTGTTGGTTGCATGAAGATTGACTCTGATGCTCTCATTATTCATACACAACACACGGGTCTTTCCAGACCCAATCAGAGACCGCATCAGCCAAGGCAGATGTAGATGCACCTCCTGTCTCTCCTTGAAGTTACAGTGAAAGGTAAAATGCGGCACTCTCCGTTCATTTGTTCGTTCCTTCATTCACATAAAAATAAACACATTAATGCCTAATAAGTCTGATGAAAATGAAATATGTGAATGGAATAAAATCTTCAGAGTGACAGTATCCTACCATGCCTCCCCTACATCCACACCAGAGTGCACACGTGCTCCCTGTTTATTCATTCATTTACCTAAAAAATTCATGCATTAATGCCTAACCTATAGACTCCCCAGTAAGTCCACAAATAAGGTGAGAATGTGGATGGAATAAAAAACTATGAAGTGTATCATCATATTATACTCGGAATTAAAATGACGGGCGATTATATTATAACCCTTCCCACTCTCACCATTAAAATAACTAAAACTCCCAGCACATGCTGTGTTTCCTTCTGAGCTCCTGTCAGTAGAACCAGCATGATTTAAAAACATGCCACTGAAATAGCATTAAACAATGCACTTCTGATGACAGACCTCCTTTTTCCTAATCAAAAGCACATTGTCATAAAATGCCCCATAATGCACATGAGATTGCGCACTGCCACACCTCTTTAAAATGAGTCTCCTCCTCCCAGCGCAAAGCCAGCGCTCTGTCTACTGGTAATTAGGTGGCATGACACAAAGCATAAAAAACAGACAGTGCACTGACAGAAACTAACAAAAACACTGACATGAGGCAAGAAGCATGGTGCAAAAGTTCATTGTTGACTGGTGATAATAGGGCCCCATGCCCCCATTTTTGTCTTTTCTGACCAAAATTTACAAAGTGAACATCAGGTTATATTCCAAAAATTGAAATCTGACACCATGAACTAAGCATGAAAACTGTGTTCTGAGAGCATAAAAAGAGAAGCCATAAAGATCATGTACAACTAACCTTCTTGTAACAGCTACATACTTCTCCACCCTTGAGCACACCTTAATTTAACTTTTGCATTAACTATTTTAACATATTGCCACATGTCTCAGTTTCCAGTCTGACTACATTGCCCTGTTCTTGTTGCAGGTATCGTAAAGGTAGTGAAGATCCCCGGAACAAAGAGAACTGTCAGAACATCACTGCCTTGTCCTGTGACTTGACAGCGGAAACCGCAATTTCACGTAATGACGATAGCTACATTGCTAAGGTCTTTGTAAATGGCAAAATTTATGACAAGACCTACATTTTCACTCCTTTTAGAGACAGTAAGAATTTCTATTTTAATTCACATATCTTTTTGTTTTCTTAAAAAAGCAGACACCTTCTCATTAGTTATTTATTCATATATATTTTTTTTTAATCTCCGTAGCTACTCTGGGTGCACCCATTGTGTCTATATCTACTTCAGCTTCATCTTTGAATGTTAATGTCACTTTACCCAAGGGCCCAAATGGACTCTCCATTGCAGACATCATTATCAACAGCACAAAACATTTGCCTTCTAAATCTGTAATTATCTATCGCTTGATCCCTGACCCGAAGCTGGCTGCACAGGTGAGTCTCTGCAAGAGAAACATAACTCCATATTTTCTATTATTAATAACGTTATGTTGACAAATGAAAAAATATGTATGACAAAACTATTTTAACAAATGGTGCTATTTATTTCCTTAATACCTATGCTGCAAGAACAAAATCCTACTAAAAACAAGGCCCTATTTCTACAGTTATTACAAATTAAGAGTTTCTTTCATATAATGTTAATTTAGAGCTCAACATTTATATTGAATAGTTGTGTTTTAATAAGAGAAACTTAAAAACATATAGACTTCATCAAAATAAGATCTTATTTAATTTTATTTTACCTAGAAATTACACAGTATGTACTTCATCATATATTTATTTACATGTATGTTTTTGCTGTTGCAGCAGTTTGAATACTAAATGTATCTCTTATAGTCAATGGTCTTTTGTAAAGCCTTCTTCACAGGAAATCTTGCTTTTCACTTGCATGTATTAAATGTTTTTTTTTTTTTAAATCCGGTATGTGCCACTTTTACTTTTACTTCCATTTTCCATGTGACCTACTCTGTTCCCAGAATGAAGAAAACCAAAATGGCCAGTTTGTCATCAAGTTAGCAAACCCAGGAGAATATTGCGGCCATGTAGAGTACAAGGTGTATGGAAGAGTGAGTCAGAATGAAACCTTCTGTGTCAAAATGCCAAGTAAGCAAGCATAAATATATGACATTGAATATATTTGCAATGATGTATATATTTACAGTTTCATTTTGAAAAACAACATTTAAAGTGAATAAAGTCTTTACATACATTATAATGAGACCTTGACTAAGATGATGCAGATGTGTACACAAAACATTTACAAAAACATTTGTTGCCACTTGAAGCAGCAATGTGGGACTTATAAACAAGGATGTTGGAAAATTAAGACACATAAAAATGTTGCACTACATACAGTTTATTTCAATCAGTTTGTGCTCATCTCCTCAAGTGATTGCAGCCACTTAATAATAAAGGTGAGTCTGTAGACAGGCAGACAAAAATGATAATGTAGTGTGTGGTATTACTCCAAGAGTGTTTGTTTTAAAATAAGTCTTTATTTTTGACAGCTTGCAGGCTACATCTGCATCAAGCCTTATCATAACAGATTAATCAGTTGACTTCAACACTACATCAGCAAAAAATAAGTATGCTGATTTACTTATTCAATCATGAATAAAAGTCAACTATAAAGGCTTTCCAAAAATCTTTTCTCTCACGTCATTTAGCAGCAAATTATTTTAAAAAGTGTTCTTTAAAAGCTGAGGAGATGAAAGATTAGATTGCACAGCTTTTGGTCAAGACAACTGTCTCTTTAAGTCAGGTTAAAAAATTTCCATAATTTATCCACATCTACTGTATGTGTGACAAGTGTAGAAAGGAATCTCCATATGTAGAGGAGGAAATGCCTTTTTCTCCCTTTTTATATGTTCCTGTAAATCAACGTACAAGTACGTCTGGGAAGTACTTTCAGTTACCTGTCCATTCAGGAATATGTAAATTTATGACCTCTCACAATGAACATGCTTCAGTGCTACTCCCCACAAACACGTCAATGCATGTTTGCCAAGGGAATTTTTTGGCGCTCGAGGGGATCTGTTCTGCAAATGTGTTGTCTTTTACAAACCAGAACAAATGATGTGACGTCTTCTCTTCTGTCATTCAGAGATTCCAGAGAATCCTTGGATTCATTTGAGATGGCTTCTTGTGAGTGTCATAGTTCTGGGATCCTCGGTTTTAATATTAGCCGTGTGTGCATGCAGATATGTGAAGGGTAGAAAGCTGAAGAACAAACCACAGGCACTGGTAAGACTGTGTTTTCTTTTCTGTCATTCATCATGCAACAAGGAAATGCCTTACAGGAAATTCAGCCCTCTGTACAGTACATATCAGTTTGACAATACAAGGCAGCAAAATTATTACAACCACTGAATTACTGTGGGTATTAATTTAGTAACATGTTTTGTGGGGACTGAAACTATTTTGTGTGTGTGTGTTGTACAGATGATCAATCCTGTGACCCCTAAACGAATCCTGGATTTAGATGACAATCGCCTCATTTCAAAGGTAAACTGTTCTCAAAGTGAACCACCAACAAATTATGCGAAAATCCTGGTGAAGCCAAATGGACCATCTGCAGTGGTTGATGTCTATTCCCCTCAGGACCTCCCTCACCTCATCTGGCCAGAAAGTACAGACTCCTCTGTGGACACAGGTACATGTAGTACAATCCCAAATCCTGGGGACACAAGCACCCAGTCTTCTTCAATTTATGGTGCAGTAGTTGTAGCTGGATCTAGGCCAGCTGAACAACATGAACATATTCAGCAGGCTTCCCCTCAGTGCACAAGTCAACCGCTGTTGTCTCCTAGTGGGAAATGTTGGAATAAAGGTAAACTAGACCCAAAACTAACCTCAGGTGTGGCAGCACCATTATCAAATCTCGAACACAATGTGAATAATCCTGATGGGCAGCTGATTGTGCACACAGTGCAGGATACCAATGGACAACTTGTGCTGCCTTTGCTCAATTTTCAGTTACAGAGCAGCTCTGGTGACACAGACTCGCAAATGAGCCCAGAGAGAAAACCTCTCTTATCGGACCTTATTATTTTTAAGGAAGGGCTGCCGTCAGCATCCCTGGAGAGCTTAGAAAGTGGTGAATGGTCAGACTCTGGGTGTGATGACACCACTTTAAACACACCAACTTACCCATACAACAACACCCATTACTCTCCATCGCAAACAACACTTCCTGACTTCAATCACGACTTCCAGTGTCAGAGCTCCACGTGTAGTGATGCTACACTTGAATCGGGTTACAAAGAAAACTGGATACCTGAAATCTTTCATAGACCTGCTACCATGGAGACTTGCAAAAATATTGACTATCCTTGGAGCTGGGATGGCAATGAAATCACAGAGGAGGATGAAAGCAGAGGAGTAGAGAAATCAAAGCAAATTCTTCTGAAAGACTGGGCTGTAGAACTTCAAGAATAAATACCTGCTGTATAAGCTATTTTATTTTCACATTTATGAAACAATTTATCTTGGTACTGTTTGTGCCAGTGGATTGGTGATTTTGGTGACAATGTAAACCTCATATTAACAAAGTACTCTGCTGACTGCAGAACTGAGTGGAAGCTATGTCCTAATTTAATATCACCTTTGAAGCTTTAAGTACATTTTATTCATAGATGTGACATAGTGTGTGCTTCTATTTTATTTATGAATGACAAATTGTAAAAACCCTAATATAAATTACTGTTAAGACTTAAAATATGAGCTTTTCATAACTTGTAAAGTGTGTTTGCTGTTTTTTTCTCTAATATGATCTATTCTAAATTTAAGTCCTTTGTGCTGTGTGCTTATAGTTTAACTGAGTATGTCAAAAACAGTAAAGGGAACATACAGTACACTGCAGCAACGCTCATATGACAAGTACCATGACCATGCCAATAGTTCTTATTCTTTTGATAAGTTTTTTTTAAAGGGCTACACCCAAAAAAGTTATACAACACACATAACAGCCATGCCTCTTTAATACACATGATCAGTTTGTATGTATGTGTGCCATCGCTATGGCTACACATTGCTGCAACTCTTTACACTCCCTAAATAAATATAGTACAGGCACTTTAAAACTATAATGTGGATAGTCAGCCTTCACTATGAGCTGTTTCAAATGAGAGTAAAATGAGAAATGACTGTTTTGTCCATTTTCATGTGTTTCAGTGTTATCTGTACTGTATAATAGTCCTGCAATGTATGTATCTGTATATATTAAAAAAAAAAACTTGCTCATTTCATTTGGTTTCTGTTGGCTGTTCTTTCAGCCAAGATGTGTGTCACACTGTATATTAGAAGGTGTGGTCAAGGTTCAATCCACGTCATGCTGATAACAGAGAGGCTTTTAATAGCTGTAACTCAAACTTTATACACAGCTATAAAGTAATAACGCCAGGTGTGTTGAAACCATCCGTTCGGAGTCACTGAGAAACATTTGTACTCCACCTTACAGTTATGTGTATATTTGAGTATCTGTAAAAGTAAAATAAACACTTGGTTTTTCTTTAAATTGAGAGTTTGTAAATGTTTACCAGTTATTAAAGCTGTGCCATGTATGTTTAGTGAAATAAAAATGTTCATGCTAGAAAGATTGAGTCCCATAAGTGCTCAGTGAGAACATACCTCTCCTACCTTGCTGGATCAAGATTTTTATTTGGATTCACATAGGACTGCATGATTCTTGCTACAGCATGAATTGTGATCACAATTCTCTCACTAATTCTTGTTTTGCAATGAAGTTCAATTAAATTACATAAATTTACTAATCTTGAATTAAATAAAATTGAAATAAATTGCAACAAATTTCCAAATAGTCAAAACGATTATTTAAATCTGGGCACTGGGGCATAGCTAGCTAGCTAGCTAGCTCGATCGAGCGATATTTTATTGATACCAAACTGGGAAATTATTGATTTCTGACAAAACATAAAAGTTTCTTTAAACAAGCCGTAGATACATAATTGACATGATTTTCAAGTCTAAAAATTCTCTCGGCTTTAAAGTATTTAGTTGGATAAATAGTGAATCAATTGACCAATTACAACTTTTCTTAGATAGATTTGGTTTTGATTTATTTTAAAATAGAACAACTTTTAGTGGCTTATAACTTTGATGGATCATTTTATACAGAGGTTGTGCTAGACTTTCTCATTATGTCATTTTGACAGACAGGGTTGTAAAAATTCTGTAATAAGGTATTATTACCTGTCATTTTAATTTTTGCATCAGATGCTAAATAGTAGGGCTTGCCAATTAACCAAAACAAAGGCGAAGCCAACATAATCTTGCTCATGTCATTTTTGTTTGTTCCCCCTCTTCCTGTTGCATGCGTATGTATATGAGAGCTTTCACTTTCTGCCCCTTTAAATGTGCCCTACATGCACGGTCATTTGACTCTGCACCCCAGAAGCTGCATAGTCAGCACTGTTTGAAAGCAGCAGAACATGACTGAAAAATTAAAACAGCTTGTATTGAAAAATAATGCAATGTCCATGCACATAGTATGTGATGACATACTTTATTTCATCTGAAAATGCCAAGAAAAATGAGAAGACGTACACTTAAATTAACATGTAAAAGTTCCAGAGCTAAGTCACTGTTAGCTGTAAACCGCTACAATATCTGTGTCAGCTCAACCATTTTACATTTTACTTACCCGGGGATCCGGGTTGTGGGGGTGAGCAGAGTAGCCCAGACTGCCATCCAGTTCGCATACCATGATCCCCATGATTCCTCTTGCAGGTGATGAGCCAAATGGAGGGTGGACCCAGGTGCCTCCTTTGGGTACACTGAGTCCTTGTAGTAACTTTTTCATGGGCATCCACTGGACCGCTCTTGGTCTGGCTCTTCACTCAAGACCACTTTGCCTTGGGAGGCCCTACCAGGGGCAAGTTTCCCCCGACAACACAGCTCCTGGGATCATCTGGGCACTCAAACGCCTCCACCATGATAAGATAGCGATCCATGGAGGGGGACATCTGCACTCCACAATATTTAATTTGGTTGCATGTATGTGAAATTATTATATTATCCTCATGTACTACCGAATCACAGTGACATATTCATCGATGCCACACTTTTATGTAATATTGCTTGATTACGAGTGTCAGTAAACTATAAGGGACAAGAAAGGAGGGAAAAAACAACCAAAAAAAACGAAACCATCATGAAAGGTTCAATTAATCATGACTAGAGCATGCCCATAGAAAGCAAGTATTCCTGTCTGAAACGGGTAGCCCAATCAGGCTTTACAAGCTCAAATGTAGGCTGTGCTTGAAAGTGGGATACAGAGGTGTAGCCTATATGTAGGCACTCACACATGTTAGACTTTGACATATATGAAAGTGACTGAACTGAGATTTATTTAACTGTGTGAATATTAATTACAGAATAATTGAAAATGAATGGGACATCCAATATTAGCCACTGTTTTAAGAACCGCTTGTTTAGTTTTTGTCAGATCACTTATTTGTGTGATCTTTTATGACTTATATTCATAAATGTTGTGTCTTGCACTTTGGGGAATGGGAGTTGTTCAGTCACCATTATAATTTAATTTATATGTGTAGTTTATAGTCTATCGTCAATAAAGTCATGCAGCAATATAACAGGACACGTTTACAAATATTTGAGACTCACTGTAGTGCATCCTTTTATATTTTAGCAATATTATAAGTACAAAACACCAAACATTATTATTATTATTATTATTATTATTATTATTATTATTATTTGTATTTGTATCTTGTATACTTTATTGATCCCCAGAGGGAAATTCAGGGCATCCATGTACGGTGCCAATCCCTTCACCAGTCTCACACACACACACACACACAGGAGAATGACCGTTTGGCTGCAACTTTTGCATCAGTGTTGCCCATTTGTCTGTAAATATTTAGATAAAGATGATTTATTTTGTTATTTGGGCATTTTTGCATCTTGTTGTCGTTTAGGGTCTGCATATGATATGCAGCTGATCTGGCCATTCCACTCCACAGTGAAGCAGCAGTTGGGATTGTTGTCTACCACTGACTAGGCAGGCTGAGCATGTGTCCCCGCCAACAATCGTAGAGTACCCCGTCGGACACCAATGTTGGAGAAGCAGCAGCTGAACCGGCGGATCACAGTCCTTTGCAAGGAGCTAAGCCCAGCCTGCCCAGTTAACAGGAGTCTTGGCTGCTGCTTTACCCGTGTGCCAGTGATGTCCTTTGCGGCACCACAGGTCCCTGCCAGCGCCCCCCTCCTCCCACGCACCTTGTGTTCTCCATGCCGAATTATCCATTAGACCTATGCAATCACAGTAACTTTATGGTATATATTTTGACTGAGCGACTCTATACTAGGGGATGCACACCCTCGAAACCTCAGCAAAGCACTTATAAAATCTTTGTTTGCGAAGCACTGTGGTGACTGACAGGTCGTGATGCTGTGTATTATCCAATCAGAATGGTTGTGATGCTGCATATTGTCCAATCAGCACGGAGTCAATCAAAAACCCATTACTCATTCTAAAATAGTAATAGTAATAATAATAATAATAATAATAATAGATTTCATTTCATTTCATTTCTATATTTCGAGCATGTAAGGCCAATTCAAATACAGTTCGTCCGGAATGTATTCACAGCGCTTCACTTTTTCCACATTTTGTTATGTAACAGCCTTATTTCAAAATGGATTAAATTCATTTTTTTCCTCAAAATTCTACATGCAATACCCCATAATGACAACGTGAGATTGTTGAGATTTTTGCAAATTTATTAACAATAAAAAAAATAAAAAATTAAATGAAATAAAAAATTAAAAATAAAAAACTAAGAAATCATATGTACATACTGTAAGTATTCACAGCCTTTGCCATGAAGCTCAAAATTGAGCTCAGATACATCCTGTTTCCACTGGTCATCCTTCAGATGTTTCTGCAGCTTAATTGGAGTCCACCTGTGGTAAATTCAGTTGATGGACATGATTTGGAAAGGTACACACCATAAGGCCCATCAGTTGACAGTGCATGTCAGAGCACAAACCAAGCATGAAGTCAAAAGAATTGTATGCAGACCTCCGAGACAGGATTGTCTCAAGGTACAAATCTGGGGAAGGGTACAGAAAAATTTCTGCTGCTTTGAAGATCCCAGTGAGCACAGTGGCCTCCATCATTCGTAAATGGAAGAAGTTTGGAACCATCAGGACTCTTCCTAGAGCTGGGTGGCTGTCTAAACTGAGTGATCTCTGAGCTGACTGAGCTGACTCCTGTCTTCACAGACATTTTTAACACCTCCCTGAAGTTATGCCACGTGCCGACCTGCCTCAAAACCTCCACCATCATCCCTGTCCCCAAGAAGCCACGGATCACTGGACTTAACGACTACAGACCTGTAGCGCTCACCTCTGTAGTCATGAAGTCCTTTGAGCGCCTGCTCCTGCCCCACCTCAAGTCCATCACCACTCCCCTCCTGGACCCGCTGCAGTTTGCCTACCGAGCCAACAGGTCTGTGGACGACGCAGTCAACCTGGCCCTCCACTCCATCCTGCAGCACCTGGACTCCCCGGGAACCTACGCCAGGATCCTGTTTGTGGACTTCAGCTCTGCATTCAACACCATTCGCCCCGCTCTGCTCCGGGACAAGCTGTCCCTGCTCAACGTGCCTGACTCCCTCTGCAGGTGGATCACCGACTTCCTGATGGACCGGAGGCAGCATGTGCGGCTGGGAAAGACTGTCTCAGACTCTGTTAACATCAGCACCGGATCACCCCAGGGCTGTGTACTTTCCCCCCTACTCTTCTCCCTTTATACCAACTCCTGCACCTCCAGCCACCAATCTGTCAAGCTGATCAAGTTTGCGGACGACACCACCCTCATCGGGCTCATCTCCAACGGTGACGAGTCTGTCTACAGGAGACAGGTGGCCCAGCTGGTATCCTGGTGCAGCCACAACAACCTGCAGCTGAACACTCTGAAGACAGTGGAGATGATCGTGGACTTCAGGAAAGTCACAACCCCTCTGCCCCCCCTCACCCTCACAGGCTCTCCCATCACCACTGCAGATTCCTTCCGCTTTCTGGGCACCACCATCACCCGGGACCTCAAGTGGGAGCCGACCATCAGCTCCCTCATCAAAAAGGCCCAGCAGAGGATGTTCTTCCTGCGGCAGCTGAGGAAGCTCAAGCTACCCACCAAGATGTTGGTGCAGTTCTACACGGCCATCATCGAGTCCATCCTCACCACCTCCATAACCGTGTGGTACGCAGGAGCCACTGCCAGGGACAGACTAAGGCTGCAGCGCGTCGTGCACGCTGCTGAGAAGGTGATTGGTGAAGGTGATCGATGCAAGCTCCCATCCCTCCAGGATCTGTACATCTCCAGGATCCGGAGGCGTGCAGGCCGGATCATAGCCGATCCTTCACACCCTGGTCACGTACTGTTTGCCCCCCTCCCCTCAGGTAGAAGACTTTGGTCCATTCAGACTAAAACCTCCCATCACATGAACAGCTTCTTCCCCTCTGCCATCAGACTGCTGAACACTAAGTGACTTATTAGACTCTCGTGCACTACGTACAGCAGCTCAACCAGACTCATGTCAATCATCACTGTTTTCTTTTTGCATTACCGACTGCACTATGTGGTACTCCACAATATCTGCTGCTCGCTAATATATTTCAAAATTGCTTTGACTAGTATTACTCATTCATATTCTACATTTTATTGCATGTATAGTTTTTTATTTCTATCTTTTATTTTTATCATGTTTAATGTTGCAGCATTGCACCGAGACAAATTCCTAGTTTGTGTACTACATGAACAATGGCAATAAAACTGATTCTGATTCTGATTCTGATCGGGGAAGAAGGGCCTTAGTCAGGGAGGTGACCAAGAACCTGATGGTCACTCTGTCAGAGCTCCAGCGTTCTTCTGTGGAGAGAGGAGAACCTTCCAGAAGGACAACCATCACTGCAGCAATCCACCAATTAGGTCTGTATGGTAGAGTGACCAGAAGGAAGCCACTCTTTAGTAAAAGGCACATAACAGCCCACCTGGAGTTCACCAGAAGGTACCTGAAGGACTCTCAGACCATGAGAAACAAAATTCTCTGGTTTGATGAGACAAAGATTGAACTCTTTGGCGTGAATGCCTGGTGTCATGTTTGGAGGAAATCAGGCACCGCTCATCACCAGGGCCAATACCATCCCTACAGTGAAGCATGGTGGTGGCAGCATCATGCTGTGGGGATATTTTTCAGCAGCAGGAACTGGGAGACTAGTTGGGATAGAGGGAAAGATGAATACAGCAATGTACAGAGACATCCTGAATGAAAACCTGCTCCAGGGCACTCTTGACCTTAGACTGGGGTGACGGTTCATCTTTCAGCAGGACAACAACCCTAAGCACACAGCCAAGATATCAAAGGAGTGGCTTCAGGACAACTCTGTGAATGTCCTTGATTGGCCCACCCAGAGCCCAGACTTGAATCCTATTGAACACCTCTGGAGAGATCTGAAAATGGCTGTGCACCGACGCTTCCCATCCAACCTGATGGAGCTCGAGAGGTGCTGCAAAGAGGAATGGGCAAAACTGGCCAAAGATAGGTGTGCCAAGCTTGTGACATCATATTCAAAAAGTCTTGAGGCTGTAATTGCTGCCAAAGGTGCATCAAAAAAGTATTGAGTAAAGGCTGTGAATACTTATGTACATGTGATTTCTTAGTTTTTTTTATTTTTAATAATTTTTTTTTTTAATAAATTTGCAAAAGGGCAGCACAATGGCGGAGTGGTTAGCACTGCGACAGCACACCAACTCACCCTTGGCCAGGGAATCCTGGGTTCGATCCCAGCCCCCGACCAACAGTGATCTGTGTGGAGTTTGCATGTTCTCCCCGTGTCTGTGTGGGTTTACTCCAGGATTTCTCCGGTTTCCTCCCACATGCCAAAAACATGTAAGTTAGGTTAATTGGCATCAAAATGGGGATTCTAAATTGTCCTTAGGTATGACTGTGAGAGTGAATGGTTGTCTGTCTCTCTGTGTTGGCCCTGCAATGGACTGGCGATCTGTCCAGGGTGTACCCTGCCTCTCGCTCAAAGATGCTGGGATAGGCTCCAGCCCCTCTGTGACCCAAAAAGGATTAAGCGGAAGAAGATGGCTGGATGACTGGATGGATAAATTTGCAAAAATCTCAAAAAAACTTTTTTTCATGTTGTCATTATGGGGTATTGTGTGTAGAATTTTGAGGAAAAAATGAATTTAATCCATTCTGGAATAAGGCTGTAACATAACAAAATGTGGAAAAAGCGAAGCACTGTGAATACTTTCCGGATGTACTGCAACATATGATTGGTTAAATAAAAGAGAAAAAAAAAATCTTTACAATTCACAAACAAAACAAAGCATGCCCAAAAAGGAGTAGGAAGATGCAAAGACTTATCTGGTCCTACCCCCCCCCCCGGCCCCCAAAGGCCACATTTTCAAATAAAAATAGTTAACATCTCCTCATGTCACACTGTCACCCACCAAAACATATATTTTATATTAACATAATGTCCTCTGTTTTATAATTCTTCATACTTTTTGAAAATCAAATTCTTGTATTTCTTTTTAAATTGTGTAATGTTTGGACATTGTTTGACATCTTCTTTTAAGCTGTTCCATAATTTCACACCACATACTGAAATAGAGAAGCTTCTTTTAGTTGTCCTGACACTTTATTGCCTAAAATTCAATGTGCCCCTAAAGCCATAGCCCACAGCTCTGCAACAACAACAAAAAAAAAAATTCTAGATTGTATTGGACAACGAATTATTCCACACATTGTAAATCATTATTGCAGTTTTGAATTCAGTAAGCTTGTAGAGCTTTAGCAGTCTTGATTGTAAGAAAAGTGCATTTGTTGGTTCCCTGGGTGGTGCCTGATGAATAATTCTGATGGCCCTTTTTTGCAGTACAGTGGCAGCAGAGTTGATCTGTAAGTATTTCCTCAGACTTCCACACAATAACATAAATATGGCAGAACTAAACAGCAGTACAAAATAAACAGTAATTTCTGATTGATAATATCAGAAATTACTGTTTATTTGCTTTGAAAATAACTGAAATATTTTTAGACCCTTTGTTTCTCAAAAACTTAACATGAGGCTTCCAGCAATTTTTTTTAATCAATTATCACCCCTAGAAATTTAATTTCCTGCACTCTTTCTAATTTGAGCCTTCTATTTGTAAACAAGTGCTTTTCACACATAACAAAGACCCATCAAAAGTGCATAAAAACACAATAACAGTGCTGAGGTTGAGCAGAAATGGAAGTAGTAGAAATATTTTTCCCTTTTGAGCAACAATTAAATAAATAGAATGAAAAAAATAAAATTCTGTAAATAACCATTTTGCTCACATCTTACTCAGACATATCTCAAAGTGCATAAAAACTCAATGTGCACTGTTAGTAGCATTAACATTTGTTTCCCTTTTGAAATAAAATATACTACATCCTGGTCATAACTGACCTTGGCACATCACAAAGTACATTTATACCACGTATGATTTTCAAGTCATCAGCCATTAGAGCATAATTCAAATTTTATTGAACAAACCTCCCAATAATAACTATTTTTTGCAATAATAAAAAACTGAAAATGCACTGTTCCAAATTATTATGCACAACAGAGTTTCAAAACATTTTACTGGTTGTAAAGAACTGAAAATGGTCATTTGTTGAATTTGCAGCATTAGGTCATGTTTACTGAAATCAAAACTATTTCAATCAAAAACACCTTAACAGGCCAAGTTACATGTTAACATAGGGCCCCTTCTTTGATATAACCTTCACAGTTCTTGCATCCATTGAACTTGTGAGTTTTAGTTTAAATTTCTTTGCAAGATGTCAGAATAGCCTCCCACTGCTGCTGTTTTAATGTGAACTGCCTCCCACCCTCATAGATCTTTTGCCTGAGGATGCTCCAAAGGTTCTCAGTAGGATTGAGGTCAGGGGAGGATGGGGGCCATACCATGAGTTTCTCTCCTTTAATGCCCATAGCAGCCAATGGCACAGAGGTATTCTTTGCAGCATGAGATGGTGCATTGTCATACATGAAGATAATTTTGCTTTGGAAGGCACAGTTCTTTTTTTTGTACCATGGAAGAAAGGGGTCAGTCAGAAACCCTTTAAATGTTGCCAAGGTCATTTTCACATCTTCAGGGACCCTAAAGGGGTCTACCAGCTCTCTCCACATGATTCCGGCCCAAAACATGACTCCACCACCTCCTTGCTGATGTTGCAGCTTTGTTGGGACATGGTTGTTACGACCCGAGCGCTGGGTTCTGCTCGCGCTCGGGCTAAGCTTTACTCGCTGCCGGCCTTGACAGCTGTGGGCTGTATTCTGGCCTCACTGGGCTCTTATTGTGAAGGTGCTCGGTGGGGCTTCCGACTGTCAAGGCTGGTCAGCTGTGTGTCATTACTGCTCGTGAGTGTTCGCCTTTATAAAGCGGGCACTAGCAGCAGTAAGGTTGCTGGAGTATTGTCAGCACTTTGTCAACACCTTGTCAAGACCTCGTCAACGTTCCTTGTCAGAGCGTCGTTTGACCTTCTTGTCAGGTTCGTGCTTTTGCCATGTCACAGTTTAACTCGTAGTGGCTGGGGTTAGCCCTGCGAGCCCTTGTATTGATTTATGTGTGTTTTTGTCCTGAGCGGCTCACAGTCTTGTCTTGTTTCGTTGTGTTAATAAATCACCATCTTCGCAAAACTCACTGGTGGACTCTTGGCGTCTTATGGTGATCCGCGAGGGTCACCACATGACAATGGTGGCCATCCACCAACCATCTACTACTCCATCCATCTGGACCATCCAGGGTTGTACGGCACTCATCAGTAAACAAGACTGTTTGAAAATTAGCCTTCATGTATTTCTGGGCCCGCTCCAACCGTCTCTGCTTGTGAGCACTGGTTGGGGTGGCCGAATAGTAGATTTATGCACAATTGCAAGCATCTGGAGGATCCTACACCTTGAGGTTCATGGGACTCCAGAGGCACCAGCAGCTTCAAATACCTGTTTGCTGCTTTGTAATGGCATTTTAGCAGCTGCTCTCTCAATCTGATTAATTTGTCTGGCAGAAACCTTCCTCATTATGCCTTTATCTGCACAAACTCATCCGTGCTCTGAATCAGCCAAAAATTTCTTAACAGTACGATGATCACGCTTAAGTTTTCGTGAAATATCTAATGTTTTCATACCTTGTCCAAGGCATTGCACTATTTGAAGCTTTTCGGCAGCAGAGAGATCCTTTTTCTTTCCCATATTGCTTGAAACCTGTGGCATGCTTAATAATGTGGAACATCCTTCCGAAGTAGTTTTCCTTTAAGTGGGCTCACCTGGCAACCTAATTATGACAGGTGTCTGAGATTGATATTAGTGATCCAAAGAGCACTGAGACAATACCATCCATGAGTTTCATTAAAAAACAAAAAATTGAATGTTTATGACACTAAAATCCCATTTGCATAACACAGCACAACAAAAATATTTTTTTTGTAAGTCGTCTGTGTTTTTTCAACTGATTTAAGACAATTTTGCACCGCTGAATCCGAAAATGTCATTCGTTTCTCTTGGTTCTCAGGTCTATATGCTAAGTTGTAAGCAGTTGTACAGTTGTACTGTAAATTGAATAGTAGACATTGATAAAGGTAAGTACATGTAAATTGAATGCTACGTCATCATTGTTCAAAATTCAGAGAAATTCAAGAAATAAAAAAGAATTTTGCATCATATAAAGCAAAAATACCCGTACATGTAAACAAAAATGTAAAAAAACATGTGGCCATAGTTCAAAAAGTTGACCTGATTGAGCAAAACCAATGTGATTTTTGGATTCAGCACATCAAAATTGTCCTAAATCAGCTAAAAAAACTTCGACAATAAATTTGGTGTTGACCAGTGTAATAATTTGGAACACAGTATAGCTGAATAAAAATGAACTGTCAAACACTTCAGTGCACAAACCCCCAAGAAAAGGACCGACAACATTAACAAACATTGCACATCCACTACTGTGGTTTGTTTTGTTTTAAATCACCACATGTGTGAGTAGAAACATCTTTTTATAATTACACATTCCATTACATGCACATATCAGTCCAGGCAGGGTTAGACCAAAGATTTTCCTCATCAATTTTATGCTTCAGAGTTGACAATGACAAGTTTTAAGGTGCCTTCACACCAAACGCGAATGGGTGAATTTTTCGCATGGCGCGATTACATAATATAATGCAAGAAATCTCTGTCTGTGTGTCTGTGTCTGTGTGTCTCTCTCTCTGTGTGTGCTCCATGTGTATCTCCCTAACCATTCATCAGACTGGCCTCAGATTTGATACATGCTGTACTGTGGTTATGAAGGTGTGCATCCCCAAATTTCAGCCTCCCTGGATATGTGGAAATTTAGGAGGGGAAATCTTTAATGAATGTCCATATGGGAGCTGTGGAAGTAAGATCAATGGCAGGCATTACTGTGGTTACTGTGATGTCATAGATCAAAGGCAGGCATCACCATGGTTACGGTTGCTAGGAGACGCATCATCAAAGATCAAAGGCAGGCATCAATGAACGAGTGGTGACATCAAAGATCAAAGGCAGGTTTCACCATGGTTACTGTTGCCATGGTAACATGTCAAAGCTCAAAGGCAGGCATCACAGTGGTTACTGTTGCCATGGTAACAGTAACTTTCTACGGGCATGCAGAAATGCTTGCTTACACTTGCTTTCTATAGGCATGTAGAAATACTTGCTTATACTTGGTTTCTACGGACATGCATGGGTATGCCCTAGTTGTAACTCAGTGTAAACAAGCAAATAGACCTGAATTCACCATCTGAGTGAGTTGCAGACAGGCAAAGTTGCCTTTAAAACCTCAGCAACTGTGTTCAACCTGCTGCTGAAATCCCCAAAATAACGTCATGCTTAGGTTTACATACAAAAGTTGTCCCTACCTCCAAAACTTCACAGGATGAGAGGCGTTTATGTTGCTAGCCTGCTAGCCTTGTTAACACGTCCATGGCAGGAGTCCGTGGGTAAATAACAACATTCCAATTCAGCTGAAGAGCTCCCAGTCCTTCTTTCTCCAGGTGAGTGTCAGTCTCATTTTCAAACTAGTTTACTCTCCAATGTTGATACTTTTATGCTGATGATGGCAAAATCTTGAAGCTAGCGCTATCCCTCAGATGCAAATGCACAATTTCTCATGTACTCGCCTCTTTCCATTGACTTTTTATGTATTCGCACTCCCCGTTCGCATTTGGTGCAGGCTTGGTATCTTGCCACTAGCACTGTCAGCCACAATTATAATAGAGCCCACACTTCAAAACAAATACGCTGCATCGTGGATTGATGGTTGCAAGGCTACATGGAGTGTTGCATTTATGGTCTGTGGTAATTAATGGATTTCTGTAATTATGTGAAACGTGTTGTCTTTTGCTTCTCTGGCTGGACCACAGACTGGGCCTGGGCCACTAATTGAATAGGTCTGGTGAAGAGTTTTTCCAGAATTTTTGAAAACTGTGACAGAAGGGACAAAGGCCTATAATTTGTGAAGAGGTGCTTGTTGCCAGTTTTTGGCTGTCTTCATTTTGTTAGGGAATATTCCAGTCTCAAATGATAGGTTGAAAATGTAGGTGAGTGGTTTTGCAATTCCACTAATCACCCACTTAAAGCTGGATTCACATTATTGATGTTTTGCAAGTGACGTTACGCGTCACGTGATTTTTGTTAATACCGCCATATTGGACAGCAACTCGGGCGCTGTGTGAGTGCATTTCAGCATGGCGTCACTTTCTCATCATTTCCAGTCAGTGATTCTTCAGTGTCAGACAGCGACTTGACCTGGGCACGTAAAGCATAAACTTCTTCTTGTAGTGATTGGCACTGCTTCTTGACATCGCAGATTAGGGGGGGCATGCCGTCTTGCAGCACCCTGCTCTCCAGCCTTAACCCTGTTGGTCCAGACTGGAGCGCGCGCACGTCTGCATCGCTAATCTGCTCCGCAGCCATGGCTGCGTAATCTATCCCCACGCAGACCGGGGCCACCACAGATCGCGAGAGGCAGTCCGCCACTACATTCAGTTTACCCGACACATGCTGAATATCGGTAGTAAACTCTGAGATCGCGGCCAGCTGTCTCTGCTGCCGGCCCGACCACGGTTCTGAAACCTTGGCCATCGCGAATGTTAGTGGCTTGTGGTCCATGAACGCGGTGAAGCTGCGCCCTTCCAGCCAGAACTGGAAGTGGCGAATGGCCAGGTGGAGAGCCAGCAACTCTCTGTCGAACGCGTTGTATTTACGTTCGCTGTCGCGCAAAGTTCTGCTGAAAAAAGCGAGTGGCTGCCAAGCCCCAGCGACGCGCTGCTCCACGATCGCCCCGATGGCCACGTCTGAAGCATTGGTGGTGAGCGCTATGCGGGCCGTCGGGTCTGGATGTGCCAGCAGTGCGGCGTTTGCCAGGGCTGCTTTAACTTCCGAGAACGCCCGCTCTCGCTCCGGGGTCCATTCAACCCTATCCGCGGGTTTCTGATTTATAACCAGGAGTACAGGATTAAAACATGGAGTCATTCAGACTCATGCTTTACCATTTACCAGTGTTTACAATGATATAACATTACATCTATAGACACTGATACATCAGACATACCCAATATAAAATGTTGATTGCATAGCCGCGAGTAAGGCGACGGGGACCAATCTTTCCTCTTCAGCGCTGCCACCCACCTCCTGCGCCTGTCTTCGTCAGCTGGGAACCGGTAAAACTTCAAGTTGGATCCCTTTTCCTTTTTCTGGCGATTTGTACACCCAAAGGCACAGCAGTGAAACACCATAGTCTAATTCAATGCCAACATAAAATAAAACAAAGATGTAGGTTGAAATCAGGTAAATATATCGAGATCTGGTACACCGCTGAACAGCTGCTGAATGTGCCGTCCACTCGCTTTTGCCGTCCAATATGGCGGCGTAAACAAAAGGATGTGACGTCACAGCAAATGGTCTATAGCATTTGGACCAACTTTTACAGACGTTTTGAAAAATCAGAAAAATTAGTCCAGACATTGGGGAAATTACGTTTGTGAGCAGGTTTTATTTTTATCCAGAGCACACCAACTTTTACAAACTTTTACAAACTTTTGCTAGCATTTGCCAGCGTTGCATTCAGCGTTGGCAAATTTTTTGCCAACTTAGGCCAGTGTATGTGTAGCTGTTGCCAATTTAGGTTAATTTAAACAAATACTCAGCGCAGGTAAGCTGACATGAGCATCAGGCAACGCTCATACAAAGATCAGCGTTTGTGGAGGCTTCCTGCCATCCTGGACCTGCTTTTTTGGGTAGATTCATACTACAACCAACTTTTACTGACGTCTTAGCATCTGGCTCTGCTGGCAAAAGTTAATGAAAGATAATGGTGATTGGTGTTTGTTGGCAAATGCTGGCGAAAGTTGTATTTCTTGAAACTTTTCAGCATACTGAAATTTGCCAACGTTTGGAAATAAACGTTGGTGAAAGTTGTACTCAGTTTGTAAAAGTTCCTGAGCACTGGGCTAAGTTATGCAGAGTTTACGTACATCAGCCAAAGTTAAGCTTCACTGGCAAATGTTGACTGAAATGCTGGTGGAAGCAGATGTTTTTAGACTGAAACTCACTTCAGAAATGCACAAACAAAAGAGAAATAGAGAGAAGGGGGAATTAAAAATAGAAAATATATATGTAAGAGGACAGTGTACAGTATTTAGTGATAACATGATGTGTATGACTTTTTTTGTTTGTTTTTTTTTATCTACGGGACACACACACACACACACACACACACACACACACACACACAGAGTGGTGTGAAAAAGTCTTTGCCCCTTCCTGATTTCTCATTTTTTTGTATGCCACACTTAAATGTTTCAGATCATCAAACAAATTTAAATATTAGACAAAAATAACACAAGTAAACACAAAATGCAGCTTTTAAATGGTGTTTGTTATTAAGGGTAAAAAAAAAATAAAAATCCAAACCTACATATCCCTGTGTGAAAAAAGTGATGGTTCCCCGTTAAAACATAAATTAACTGTGGTTTATCACACCTTTGGAAAGCTGAGTTCAAGTTCTCGAGCCACATCCAGGTCTGGTTACTGCCACACCTGTTCTCAATCAAGAAATCACTTAAATAGGACCTGCCTGACAAAGTGAAGCAGAGCAAAAGATCCTCAAAAGCAAGACATCATGCTGTGATCCAAAGAAATTCAGGAACAAATAAGAAACAAAGTAATTGAGATCTATCAGTCTGGAAAAGGTTATAAAGCCATTTCTAAAGCTTTGGGACTCCAGCGAACCACAGTGAGAGCCATTATCCACAAATGGCGAAAACATGGAACAGTGGTGAACCTTCCCAGGAGTGGCCGGCAGACCAAAATTACCCCAAGAGCGCAGCGACGACTCATCCAAAAGGTCATAAAAGACCCCACAACAACATACAAAGAACTGCAGGCCTCACTTGCCTAGGTTAAAGTCAGTGTTCATGACTCCACCATAATAAAGAGACTGGGCAAAAATGCCGGCGTAAAAGCCAGCGTAAAAGTTACACAGCATTTCAGAAAAGGAACATCATACCAACAGTAAAATATGGTGGTGGTAGTGTGATGGTCTGGGGCTGTTTTGCTGCTTCAGGACCTGGAAGACTTGCTGTGGAAAATTGAACCATGAATTCTGCTGTCTACCAAAAAATCCTGAAAGAGAATATCCGGCCATCTGTTTGTGACCTCAAGCTGAAGCACACTTGGGTTCTGCAGCAGTACAATGATCCAAAACACACCAACAAGTCCACCTTTGAATGGCTTAAGAAAAACAAAATGAAGACTTTGGGGTGGCCTAGTCAAAGTCCTGACCTGAATCCGATTGGGATGCCGTGGCATGACCTTAAAAAGTCGGTTCATGCTGGAAAACCCTCCAGTATGGCTGAATTACAACAATTCAGCAAAGATGAGTGGGCCAAAATTCCTCCACAGCACTGTAACACTCATTACCAGTTACGCAAACGCTTGATTGCAGTTGGTGCTAAGGGTGGCCCAACCAGTTATTAGGTTTAGCGGGCAATCACTTTTTCACACAGGGCCATGTAGGTTTGGATTTTTTTTTCCCCCTTAATAATAAACACCTTCATTTAAGGATTCAGGATTCAAAGGCTTTATTATCATGTGCATAGTTAAGAAATGCTACATTTCCTGAGTATTGAAATTCTTACTTTGCTCCCCGAACAAATGCCAAGTTAAAGGCACAGAAACAACAATTCTAATAGGTCATGACACACTAACACAGTAACTCAATCCTAGTACTGATGGATGCTAAGACACATACACCAACACACAGTTAGGCAGTAGAGGAATGAAAATGAAAGTCACTGGATGACTAAAGTGATAGTGGTATATTGATATCAGAGATGATGTGAACCTGAGATGGCATGAACCTATGTACAATGTGCAAATGAGCAGAGTGCAACCTGATGTGAACCTGAGATGGCATAGACTTATGTACAGTGTGCAAATGAGCATTGTGCAACCTGATGTAACCTGAGATGGCATAGACTTATGTACAGTGTGCAAATGAGCATTGTGCAACAAGCAGTGTATAATTACAAATTATTGATAAGTAGCAGCAGGGATGATATGGACATCAGACAGGTGATACTATATCTACTGTACAGGTGAGCAGTGTGCAAATTTAGCAGCTGGTGTGTGAGTTCCTATATGCAAAGCTGTGTTACAGAGCTTTGAGAGTTGTTGTTCATGAGTCTGATGGCAGTGGGAAAGAAGGAGTTTTTCAGTCTGGTTGTCTGGTATTTCACACTTCTGTACTTCTGGCCTGAGGGTAGAAGTGTGAACAGTCTGTGTTGGGGGTGGGTGGGGTCCCGGAGGATGGCGTCAGCTCTCTTTTGGACTTTGCGGTGGTAGATGCTCTGCAGAGAGGGGAGTGGAGTCCTGATGATCTTCTCCGCTGTCTTCACCACTCTCTGCAAGTGTTTGCGCTCCAGGGCAGTGGTGTTTCCGTACCACATAGTGATGCCGTTGGTCAGGATGCTCTCGATGATGCAGCTGTAGAAATTGTTGAGGATCCTGGAAGACATCAGCCTCCTCAGAAAGTACAGTCGCTGTTGAGCTCTCTTGACCAGCTCTGTGGTGTTGTGTGTCCACTTAAGGTCCTCGCTGATGTGGATGCCCAGGTATTTAAAGCTGCTCACCCTCTCCACTTCAAACTTCCGGATGAACTGTGGCCGATGGGGTCTCCTCCTCCCTTTCCTCATGTCCACTATCATTTCCTTTGTCTTGTCCGTGTTGAGGGTGAGATTGTTGTCCTCACACCATGACACCAGGTTGGCCACCTCCCTCCTGTAGGATGCTTCGTCATCACCAGTGATGTGTCCTATCACTGCTGTGTCATCCGCAAACTTTAGGATGATGTTGTCTTTGTGGGAGGCAACACAGTCATGGGTGAAGAGGCTGTAGAGGATGGGGCTGAGAACAAAAACCTGGGGGACACCTGCGTTTGTGATGATGCTGGCTGAGGTCCTGTTACCCATCCTAACAGACTGCGGCCTGCCAGTTAGAAAGTCCAGTAGCCAGTCACAAAGGGTGGGGTGCAAGCCAAGTGAAGACAGTTTGTCGGTGAGTTTGTGGGGGATGACCGTGTTGAAGGCGGAGCTGTAGTTGACAAAGAGCATCCTAATGTAGGAGTCTTTATCTTCCAGGTGGGAGAGAGAATAATGGAGTGCTACGGCAATGGCATCTGAGGTGGACTTGTTAGGCCGGTAGAGGCGCTTTTCCACTAGGGTCAGTACGGTACGGTTCGGTACGGGACGGGACGGTATAGTTCGGCCTGCTTTGTGTTTCCACTGCACTAGGTCCCATTTGAAGTGGGTGGGAATATAGTTACAAGGAGGCGGCGCAACCCTCTCCCTCCCACTACGTAAAACAAGCGTAACTGGCATAAAACAAGCGTAACGTTACACATAACACAAGCTGGCAGGATACGAGGCGTCTGCGTTCTCTGGCTGTTTTTGCCAGAATAAAGGCAAAAACGGAGAACAGAAGGCAAAGCCGGCGATATGACGCACTCTGGAAAAGTACTGGAGCGTTTAGGAAACCATAGAGCAGTATAAAGGAGAAGACATGAGGATACCAACTACATTACGTATGACGGTAAGCTAATGAATGCTAATGCTACTTTGCTTTTAAGTCCGCCGTACAACATTGTAATGTTGGCAAGTTATCGATATTAGGTACTAAAATATGCATTCTGTGTGTGTGTGTTTCAGATGGCTCTCTTGTGGCAAAAATATCGCTTCAAACGGTCGGCGTGAACGTGCAACACATTGATGTGACCCCAACTTCACGAACGCAAAGTGGTTAGAAACTGCAGAATGTCTGTAGAAATGTTTAGCTTCCTGTGCAACAAATTGCTCTGATCTGTGTCAAAATCATGGAGAGACTGTTGAGACGTCATGGGATTTACCTGCTCCAGCCAGTGGTGTTGTGGCAAAACATGATCAACTAGGTGCCATATTTTTTTTTTTTTGTACTTATTTTGTACCCGTAGGTAGATTTGTTTTGCAGTCTGGTGACAAGCCACCAGCTGCCGGTCGCTGCGTGCGCAAGCGCCCCGTATCCCTAACCTGCATGTTTTTAGCATGTGGGAGGAAACCGGAGAAATCCCGGAGTAAACCCACGCAACGCGGGGAGAACATGCAAACTCCACACAGATCACTGTTGGCCGGGGGCAGGGATCGAACCCACGATCTCATGATCCCCGCGATCCCCCGGCTGAGGGTAAAACTGTGCTGCCGCAGTGCTAACCACTGCGCCACCGTACAGCCCATATTGTAGCATATGAGCTGTTAAATATATATTTCAACAGGTAAACCGTGCACCGTGGGCTGCACGGTGGCGCAGTGGTTTAGCACTGTGGCAGCACAGTTTTACCCTCGGCCGGGGGATCGCGGGGATCATGAGATCGTGGGTTCGATCCCAGCCCCCGACCAACAGTGAGCTGTGTGGAGTTTGCATGTTCTCCCCGTGTTGCGTGGGTTTACTCCGGGATTTCTCCGGTTTCCTCCCACACACCAAAAACATGTAGGTTTAGGGCGCTCGCGCACGCAGCGACCAGCAGCCGGTGGCTTGTCACCAGACTGCAAACCAAGTCTACCTACGGGTACAAATAAGTAACAAAAAAAAAAAAAAAAAACAGTACTGAGTTAGGCATAAGATATATTTAACAATTAAGATGCATTTTAAGCCAAAACAAATGGATCTAGGATTAAAAGTCATTAAAATAATGCAGTCACAAGGTTACATGGAGAAATACGTGGATTAACTGGACATATATCGTATTGAGTATTGCTGACTACATGTAGATACTGTATAAATATACACTACCGTTCAAAAGTTTGGGGTCACCTCAGACAATTTTGTGTTTTCCATGAAAAGTCACACTTTTATTTACCACCATGAGCTGTAAAATGAATAGAAAATATAGTCAAGACATTGACAAGGTTAGAAATAATGATTTGTATTTGAAATAATAATTTTTTCCTTCAAACTTTGCTTTCGTCAAAGAATCATCCATTTGCAGCAATTACAGCATTGCAGACCTAACATGATTGCACAAGGGTTTTCTAATCATCCATTAGCCTTCTGACGCAATGAGCAAACACATTGTACCATTAGAACACTGGAGTGATAGTTGCTGGAAATGGGCCTCTATACACCTATGTAGATATTGCACCAAAAACCAGACATTTGCAGCTAGAATAGTCATTTACCACATTAGCAATGTATAGAGTGTATTTCTGATTAGTTTAAAGTTATCTTCATCGAAAAAAAGTGTTTTTCTTTCAAAAATAAGGAAATTTCTAAGTGACCCCAAACTTTTGAACAGTAGTATATATATTCTCTACATCAACAGTGAACTATACTTGTATTCATATAGTATTGCCCTGGGAATTTTGACAATAAACCTTTGTACTTTTGCAGATGTCTCTATTTTGTTTTGTGTGTGAAGGTTACCACCAAGTGACATAAATTAAATATAGAGATTGGAAAAGCTGTCTAAGAACAATCCAGCAGTTTGACAAATCACTTTTGGTTTGGTGTAAGTCTGCCAACAGAATTATGAACCATAAAGCAGTTTGTGTTAAAATGTTAAATCCCATTAAACCCGAACTCAGGGGTGTCTAATCATGTGTCATGGAGGGCCAAGACCCTGCAGGTTCTCTCTTCTATCCCATTATTAGGAAATCCAGATGCTAATATGGCCCAGAATTCCTCCATATACTGGGACTATCACTAAAGTGTGCAGTGTCTTCTGCACTAGCACATTCAACAATACAGTTGTAACAAACTGTGGCAAGGCAAGAGGCAAGGAGGCGGCAAAATCTTCAATTTTCCATTTTTTATTTCCATGAACTTACAAGTAAATAATTCCAAGACATCCGACACGATTCTTCATCAACAATCCACAAAGGTTACAGCGAAAACTCTCGACTGCAAGACTGAAGATTCAAAGAGACTCAAGACATATACCCAACACCTGTTATATACCATCAGAGACAATTACCGACAATCAGAACATACCATATGTCCCAGGTAAGACAATAACATTTTTCATTCTTTACACATACCCACTAATATCTAAAAATACATAAATAATTCCCCAGCTATATACAGAGTAAATAAATAACATAGAATAAATAACAGTGTAAATAATTCAATAAATAATTCAAACCCCTATTTACAAATGCTAAACCACCCCTCTAACTTACCATACATGCTTCCTTCCTGCTGGTGTCCTTTAAAAGGCCCTCAACCCCTAACAGAGTCTTTTGCCCGGACACCCTCAGGAAGCATGTTGGCAAAGGTATGTGAATTAAATCATTATCAATTATTTTACCAAAATACTTAACCATAGCAATTATCTCCCAAGGGCATTGCAATTAAACAAAGACAGATCCTAGAAATAATGTGTGTACTTTAACAAATAATCATAATAACATTTACAATATTACAAATATAACATAATCACACAATACAATAAATCATAACAGTGGCGACACTCCATCGTCACATTTCCTCCCCCTTTTCCCAAGAGTACAGTACTCTTAAGAGTCATGTACTCTGGAGAGACCATCTGCCACAAGGTTGGTTTTCCCTGCCACATACCGAACAGTAAAATTATACGGTTGAAGGGACACATACCACCCTGTGAGACAACTGTTCATGTCCTTCATCCTGTCCAACCACTGTAGGGCCCGATGATCTGTCTCCAACACAAAATGATGCCCTAGTAAATAGTATTTAAGAGACCCTATTGCCCATTTCATGGCAAGACATTCCTTTTCTACCGTAGAGTATCTTGTCTCCCGGTCCAACAACTTACGGCTCAAGAACAGTACTGGGTGTCTCTCTCCCCTCTCCTCCTGGAGAAGTACTGCTCCAATGCCAACTCCTGAAGCATCTGTCTGTAAAATAAATGGACAAGCAAAGTCTGGACTGTAGAGAACCTTCTCCCCAGAAATAGCCCTCTTCAGATCCTCAAAAGCTCTGTCACATTCCTCTGTCCATTTTACCCTATTAGACGCTGAAGCCTTAGTGAGGTCAGTCAAAACTGCGGCTCTTTCAGCAAAGTGGGGAATAAACTTGCTGTACCATCCTACCATTCCCATAAATGATCGTACCTCCTTCTTAGTGGTGGGTACAGGATAGGTCCGGATGGCATCCACTTTACCTACTCGTGGTCTAATGACCCCCTGACCAACCACATGTCCCAAGTACTCCACCTGCTGCTGTCCAAACGCACATTTGCGTGGATTGATCATCAGTCCTGCTCTCTTAATCAACTGAAGGACCTGCCTAAGGTGTACCAAATGTTCTTCCCAGGTCTGACTATAGATGACTACGTCATCCAAATAGGCAGCTGCAAAATTTGATACCCTCCTTAACACTTGAGATTGAGATTAAGATTGAGATTCAACTTTATTGTCATTACACATGTATGAATACAAGGTAATGAAACGTGACTTGGCATTTGGGCACGCTCTGCAGAGCGCATCCAAGGCCGGGGCAGCCGCTAGGCGCCAGTCATAAAGAAGAAATGAAAAAAAAGAAAAGAAAATGGATATGACACAGTAGGCGAGAGAAAAAAACACGTTTTATCAGAATGACGCTCGGCAAGTGAGCGAAATTTTGATTGCAGGCAAAAAAAAACCTCAATGCACATTTAGCAGACATTTAGCAGGAGATTACACACAAAAGTTGAGAGGCAGTGTATTGTATGCATGTACTGTTGTATGCATTGTGTAGTGTAAATGTAACAGTTGTTAGTGAGCAGCAGAGGGCGCCTCCTGGCAGTGGATAGATGTTATAATCATGTGACTTATAAACAAGTCCAGAGTCCAGAGTCTATCTCTCTTGCTTGCAGAAGGCACATGGGCATTGTCCTTGAGGGTCCAATCCGCTGATGACAAACAACTGATTGTTGATTGTTTGGGTAGACATGAGCCGGTCCTTCCGCTTATCTCAAACAGGAGGAATGTAAACACGGGGCAAACAAGGTCAAATCAAATCAAATCAGCACAGTGCACTCAGAGAATAGAATTTGTCCTCATCCGTGTAATTCTGTGCTTCCATTATATGTGCAGGCTTAAACTGTTTTTCCATGGAGAGCACAGGGCTTCAGATGTATTCCTTCACTGAATCACTGTCATTCAGTTCACCGTTTGCCGCTACTCGTGCCCTCCCCAACTGGTCGAATTTGATGAAGGAGCTTGCCGGGTCCGCTTGATCAGCTCTCTCACCTTCCTTCAATTTCTGATGCATCAGGGAACTCCACAGCCAAAAATAGAAGTCCTGAGATCATAACCAATAATGTTTCCACAGACGCATGAATTCCAATGTCCATGAGTCTCCTCGTAGGTTCCAATTCTTGGGCTCCCCCTTTGCCCAATTCTTGTTGAAAAATAGTGACAATAGCACATTTAAGCCGCTTCCAAAGCCATAATTTCCGTTTAGATTAAGATTCAGCAGAAGAAGAGCGACTAAACACAGACAAAAACGCAACATTGCAAAAGCTGGGAATAGATCAGGAAGGCAGGGGAGGAGGGAAGAAAAATGCGACTGCTCTCTCTCAAGGCAAGAAGGAAAAAAAAAAAAAAAAAAAAAACTTGGTCCATAAGCCGCTGAAAAGTTGCAGGTGCCCCCTGAAGGCCAAATGGCATGACCCTAAATTGGAAACTGCCATAAGGTGTTTTAAAGGCTGTAAGTTCTTTTGTTTCCAGTGCCAGTGCCACCTGCCAATACCCTTGCATAGGTCCAGTGTAGAAATAAACCAAGCCCTGCCCACTTTCTCTAACAGTTCGTCAATCCGGGGCATGGGGTATGACTCAAACTTGGACACTGAATTGAGATATCTAAAGTCAATACAGAATCTCAAAGAGCCATCCTTTTTGGGGACCAGCACAATCGGGCTACACCACTCACTGACTGACTCCTCGATCACTCCCAGCTGCAACATCAAGTCAATTTCCTGCTTCATCTTTGGAACCAATCGCTCCGGGATCCTATAAGATTTCCTACGTGGAACAGCTTCCTCTTTCAAATGAACCTTATGACGCACCAGCGTGGTGAAACCAGGTCTCTCCTGAAACAATTCTGGATCTAATAGTGCCTCTAACTCTCTCTGCTGATCCACCTGCAAATGAGACACTTGAAATAAACATGGCTCTGACACATTTGTGGGGAAAGACTGTTTTCTCTCCTCATCCACTTCCGTCGCACAAATGAAGAGCTGATGTGTCTCCTGAAGAACAGGTTGTTGCTGCTGATGACCAGGCTGCTGAAACTCTTTCAACAAGTTAATGTGGAAGGTCTGATATTTTACCTTCTTGTCAGGCATATATAGTTCATATGTCACTGCACTTAGTTTTTTAGAGATTTCATACGGCCCCTGCCACTGAGCCAACAGCTTACTGTCACACTAGGGCAGCAATAACAAAACCTGCTGTCCTGGGTGAAGAACCCTTTTTCTGGCCTTCTTGTCATACCAAGTTTTTTGTTTGGCCTGCGCTGTCCTCATGTGCTCCTGAGCCAAAGCAGTCATTCGATCCAGTTTCTCTCTCATCTTAATAACATAAGAGACCACACTGTCCTGATCACTCGGTGGACTCTCCCAGTGCTCCTTTAATAAGTCCAGTGGGCCCCTCACCTGACGACCATACAGCAGTTCAAAAGGTAGAGAAACCCTGTTGAAGCCTGGGGCACCTCCCGATAAGCAAACAATAAATATGGCACCCATTGGTCCCAATCCGAGCCCGCTTCAGAAACAAATTTCCGCAGCATGTTTATGAGAGTCTAATTGAATCGTTCCACTAGTCCATCAGTCTGAGGGTGATATGGGGTGGTCTTAATACCCTTAATACCCAACAGCTTATATACCTGCTGCAACAGTTTTGACAAGAAATTTGTTCCACAGTCTAGAATTTCTCTAGGTATGCCTACCCTTGAAAACAACTGGATAAGGCAGTTGGCAACCTGCCTAGCCTTAATAGATTTCAGGGGAAAGGCTTTTGGGTACCGAGTAGCATAGTCACAAATTACCAGAATGTATTTATTACCAGAGGAGCTTCTCTCAAGGGGGCCAACTACATCCATCCCTATTCTCTTCAAAAGGTGTTCCAATGATTGGTAATGGTTGCAGTTGGCACTGGCTACTCCCCTAGGTGATGGTAATCTGACATATTGGACATAGTTGTGCAGAACTCCTTATCTGGGTATACATTCCCAGGCCACACAACCTTCTAGCAATTCTCTGTAAAGTTTATGAATGCTAGATGACCTGCCCAAGAATACATGTCCCAGTTACATAATTTTTTGGTATGAGGTCCTGTGCAAAGCTATTGGCCATAACTTCACCTTGCTGTTGGTATAAAATGCCCTTTTTAATGACATATATGGCCTCAGCCAAACAATCAGTTCTACCCTGTTTCACACGCCTCAATCTCCGAGACTTTTATTCAACCATGGTCTAAGTGCTGGGTCAGGCTTTCTGTATATTTCAGCTATGTCAGAGGGATGGTCAAACTCTATCTGACTGACTTAATTGTGGTTGATTTCTTCACCCAAGTTCTTTACAGAAGCTAACACCTTATCTCTTCTCCTCTGAGCCTTGGATTTAGGTTGTTTACTAGGGCCTGCCTCTATCTCAGAATCATAAAATGGTAGCTCCTGAAGAACAGTGGCAGCCCTCTGTGCCCTCTGCGCCCTGGTTGTCACCATATTACAATTTTTCACCACAGGTGTCTTTACTCTCTGCTCAACAGCACCACCTGCCTGTCTCTCCTCCGTTTGGTATTCGTTCCTAACCTGCTGTATGATGTCCAACAAAGTTGGAACATCATTGTCAAGAATAACAGAGTAAGGCAAATCAGGCACAAGAGCTATAGGAAGGAGATAAGTTTGCCCCCCCACTGTTAAATAAACCTCAGCGGTCGGGTACAGTTTCTTATCCCCATGAACACAACTGATATTTATTTCAGACTCATTCCACAAATCCCTAGGGACCAAACTGGGCAACACAACCGTTTGAAAACAACTTGAGTCTAACAGGGCCTCTTCACACTGACCATTAAGCAACACCTTCAGTTTTATACACTTCCACTGTGCACTGGAGCTGAAAAGTGGGTCTAGGAACTGAACATAATAATGATGGTTTCTCATTCTTTATGGCAGGACATGAATACTGTGTGTGACCAATTTTATTACACTGATAGCAGCGTATATCTTTATTTGCAACAACACGTGACTTTTTGCTATTATCTGCTATTTGTGATCTGACTGGGCCTGGAATACAGCCTATTTCGAGCTGGACCACCCTTTCACCCCTCATTAAACTCACTCCGTGTGGTGGTGAAAGAGCTGTCACGGCCAAGAGTAGGTCTCCTGCTCCCAGACCTGGCTGACAGAAAGACCTCCGCCAGACGAGCAGCGTCCTCTGTAGTCTTCGGGGTCCCGCTCTTGTATCCAGATTCCCAGTTCCGGGTTCACCATCCGCAGAAAACTGCTCCAAAATTAATAGTTCAGAAATGTCTTTTATTACCGTTGAGGTCTCTGGTTTAAACCCATTTACAAAATAGGTCTTTTAAACGCACATAAAGTTCACGAGGGGTTTCGTCCTGATAAACGTTCAGGGACCGAAACCTCCTCCTATATGTGTCGGCTGTTATTTCATATTTGTTTAAAATAGCTTCCTTCAATTTCCCATAATTGTCCGTGTCTGTAATATCCATCAGTACATATGCGCTCCGTGCTTTACCTGTAAGCAGAGGAGCTAGCTGGACAGCCCACTCTTCTTCAAGCCAGCGGCAGACTGTAGCGATCCTCTCGAACGTCGCCAGGTAGTGCTCGATGTCATCCTCGGGAGACAGAGGATTCAGCCTGGGCTCGTGGTGCATTCGTGTCCTTCTCGGCTGCACCAGCAGCGGCAAATCATCCTCCTGCGGGCCGACCCGACTGGCCGTCACCCTGGGGTCCTCCCCCGCAGCGCCGTCGTCACCATTACGTTCAGCCCGGCTCCCATACTCCTCTCTCAGCTCCGCAACCTGCGACTCCATCCGACGAATTTGATCATCCACAGTCCGCCACCTTTGGTCCTGAAGAGCGGCTTCTTCCTCCATCTGACGATCCCTGACAGTCAGCGAACGAACCAAAGATTTCACCAAACACGTTAGCTCCTCGAGCGCTTGCCCAGGTCCGCTGACTCCCGGCTCCTCGGCCTGCCATACCTGCGTCCAGGTCAGACTGCTCCTCTTGTCTCGTCCCTTTTCTTCTAATTCAATTCAATTCAATTCAACTTTATTTATATAGCGCCATTTCACAAACAACAGTCATCTCATAGCACTATCAACTGTAGGGGGGAACCCCCCACAGTTGCAGAAAGACCCCAGCAATCGGGCGATCCCCTGTGAGCAAGCACTTGGCGACAGTGGAGAGGAAAAACTCCCTTTTAAACAGGAGAAACCTCCAGCAGAACCAGGCTCAGGGGAGGGGCAGTCATCTGCTGCAACTGGCTGGGGGGTGAGGGGATAGAGAAGAAGAAAAGAACAGACATGTAGAGAGCAAACAGCACGATGGGGACTCAATCTATGGGAGAGAACAAACAAATGTTAATGACCAGCAAAAAATAAAATATTTCATATAGAGTGAGGAAAGGAGTGAGGCCCAGTGCAATACTGGAGTCCCCCGGCTGGACTAAACTATTAGCAGCATAACTAAGGGAGGGTTCAGAAAACACATGATCCCTCCCTAATTGTAGGCTATATCAAAAAGGTAGGTTTTAGCCCTATTCTTAAAAACAGAGATCGAGTCTGACTCCCGATCCAGATTGGCAGCTGATTCCACAGGAGCTGATTTCTGACCATCGCTCCTTCCGTCCCGTGCTCTATCCACCACTTCCACCAAATGTCACGACGTCCTGGGAACGGACCACCGCTGCCACCAAATGTGAAAACTGGTGGGGCCAGGCAGGAGGCAAGGAGGCGGCAAAATCTTCAATTTCATTTTAGGTATTTCCATAAACTTACAAGTAAATAATTCCAAGACATCCAACACGATTCTTCATCAACAATCCACAAAGGTTACAGTGAAAACTCTCGACTGCAAGACTGAAGATTCAAAGAGACTCAGAACATATTACCCAAACACCTGTAATATACCATCAGAGACAAATACCGGACAATCAGAACATAACCATATGTCCCAGGAAGACAATAACATTTTTCATTCTTTACACATACCCACTTAATATCTAAAAACATAATAATTCCCAGCTATATACAGAGAAATAAATAACATAGAATAAATAACAGTATAAATAATTCAATAAATAATTCAAACCCCTATTTACAAATGCTAAACCACCCCTCTAACTTACCATACATGCTTCCTTCCTGCTGGTGTCCTTTAAAAGGCCCTCAACCCCTAACAGAGTCTTTTGCCCGAACACCCTCAGGAAGCATGTTGGCAAAGGTATGTGAATTAAATCATTATCAATTATTTTACCAAAATACTTAACCATAGCAATTATCTCCCAAGGGCATTGCAATTAAACAAAGACAGATCCTAGAAATAATGTGTGTACTTTAACAAATAATCATAGTAACATTTACAATATTACAAATATAGCATAATTACACAATACAATAAATCATAACAGTGGCGACACTCCATCGTCACAACAGTCTTCAGCAAATAATTGTTTTGGTTTCTTTTCTTAAAAATGAGCCATTATTTCAAAGTCACTGATAAATGGTTCGTACTGTTGACTCTTTTCCCACTGGTGTCTTAACAGACAAAATAGGGAAAACCATGATGCAAACACATAAATCACTAAACTGTTTTCACAATCAGCAGCAAATTACAGAATACTGTATTTAGAATATGCCAAAATTCAAACGTTAAAAAAAGAAGAAATTGGATTGGGTCACACACACCAGCCATGCTGCCTCACTGAGAGAAGCACCTGCATCGGACCCTCGTACTGGTCCGGTTCAGCAGGTCTTTCAGCCTGCATCTCTGTAAATAGTGAGTTAAGGGTCTGGTTTGGGTGGATCATTTTCCCATTGCTAGATGAAAGACAGAAATGGGTGGTGGATAATTAAAGCAAGTTTAAAACGTATTTGAGAAATGAATGAATGAATGAAAGAATCTTTATTTCAGATAGATTAGATTAAAAGAAAGGAACAGAATAATATAGCAAAGGGGAAAAAATCCAACAAGGTCAAATTAAACAGCAACTCCTTGGATTATACAATTCGACATAAGTTATTCGAAATGTGTGATGGCTGAAGCTGCAGCTTATACTGCCACCCATGTTCCATCTAAGAATTCAAAAATAAAATAAAATAAGAGTGATTACAATTCAGAACAAAGCCAAGACAAAACGTGACAAAAACTAAGCAACAGCACAACACAGACTGGATATAATAATCCTTATGTGAGTTTACGTGTCATCTTGCATATATTTTTGGAGTATTTCTTCCTTTAGTTTTTGTTTAAATTGTCCAAGCGTTGTACATGATTTTAATTTGGGTCCAAAAGCGTTCCACAGTCTGACTCCTTGCACTGAAACACAGTGTTGCTTGGTGGTAGTTCTCACTGAAGGTTTTTGAAATATACATGTTCCTCTGAAATGATATTGTTTCTTCCTTATTTGGAACAACTTTGGATATTTGTGGGCAGTGATAGATTCTTAGCTTTAAACATTATTACGGCAGTTTTAAAGTCAACCAGATCTTTCAACTTGAGAGCTTTTAATTTAAGAAAAAGTGGGTTTGTTGGTTCCCTGTGAGCAGCTTTGTTTATTATTCTAATAGCTCTCTTCTGAAGCATAAAGACTGGATATATGTTTGTTTTATATGTGTTTCCCCATACTTCAGTACAATATGTCATGTATGGGAGTATTAATGAATGATACAAAGTCTATAGTGTGGGTTGATTCAGCAAATATTTCACACTGTGTAGTATTGCAATTGATTTGCATATTTTACCTTTAATATAATTCATATGTGATTTCATTCATTCATTCATTCATTCATCTTCTTCCGCTTAATCCTTTTCGGGTCGCGGTGGGGCTGGAGCCTATCCCAGCGTCTTTGGGCGAGAGGCAGGGTACACCCTGGACAGATCGCCAGTCCATCGTAGGGCCAACACAGAGAGACAGACAGCCATTCACTCTCACAGTCATACCTAAGGACAGTTTAGAATCCCCAGTTCGATGCCAATGAACCTAACTTGCATGTTTTTGGCATGTGGGAGGAAACCAGAGAAATCCCGGAGTAAACCCACGCAGACACGGGGAGAACATGCAAACTCCACACAGATCACTGTTGATCGGGGGATGGGATCGAACCCAGGATCCCCCCGTCAAGGGTGAGTTGCTGTGCTGCCGCAGTGCTAACCACTCCACCACCGCACCGCCCACTATGTGACTTCCAACACAGTTTATTATCAATTATTAAGCCAAAGATTATAATTTTGGATACCCTTTCAATCTCTACACCATTTACACTGAGTTTAGATACTGAGTTGTGATGGTGTGAAATAACATTATCGATAAAAGTTTAGCCACCGCTGTGTCGCCCTGGTTTCAAGTGTGGGTGGTGTTTTGTGCTTATATTGCTAAAATATAAAAGGAAGCACTACAATGGGTCTCGAATATTTGTAATGTGTTCTTTTACTGGATGAGTTTAAAGATGAAATACTATAGACTACACACATAAACTAAATTCTAATGGAGACTGAACAACTCCCACTCCCCAAAGTGCAAGATACACTATTATGACTACAACTCATAAAGGATCACAGAAATGATCTGATAAAAAAAAACAAATAAACAAGCGGTTTATTTTACGGTGGCTATTATTTAATGTGCCATTCATTTTCAATTACTCTGTAATTACAGTCAAATAAATCTCAGTTCAGTCCCTTTCATATTAAGTGGAAATTGTGCTACTTTAACTTTGGCACTTTACCTGTACTTTAACTTAAAAAGCAAAAGAATTGACTATAAATACGATGTGTTGTTTACCTGTCACAATACATTGCTGTCAAAACGTCACCATTCCGAGCAGATCCTGTTTGGACTCTACAATGAAATTACACACACCTTAAGTACATGCACAGCACGAAAGTGCAACGTGTAAAAAACACCTTTTTAACCAGGATTACAACTAGCTTATTTCATCAGATATTGTCAACATAAAGGCTACATGCCACGATGGACGTAACATTGAGCTAGGTCATCGTTAAACACGATTAAGTTTTTGTCTGTCCAAAGTGAAATTTCCACTGCTGGGAAAAATAACATAAAACATGAATATCACATCACTCACCATCCTGTATATCACAATATCACGGCTTCAACTGCTGAAGCTGGGTGCTGTCGCGGCCGTACATTCAATTCAGTTCGGGTGGCTGGGTCTAATTCCTGGTGCGTCTCCATGCATTTTCCAGTGCGTCTGCTTGTGCTCCCCACTGCAAGCTCAGTCTGTCATGGTTCGAGCGCCGATCTCGTCTGCACTCGGGCCATGCACTATTTTCTCCTTTCTGACGTGTGTGTGCCCCTTTTGGCTCTCCGAGCCTTTAATGTCACAGCGCTCAGAGGGGCTTCCGGCTGTCAAAGTGGACAGCTGAGCTGCATTTCGCCTCATCAGCTGCAGGCAGCTGAGAACGAAAGGCGCGGCAGTCTCGTCAGATATTCCCTGTCTGACAGTGTTGAGCGTTCCTCGCCGTGTTTCCCTGGTCAGATGCTGACTACTTTCCATCCATGTTTGTAAGTGTTTTCATTGTGAATCTGTTCCTCCTCGTCAGTGACTGAGTATTCGTTGTAGTGTGTTTTAGCCCCCCGTGGCTTGTTATTTTTCTCCTTTTCTGTTCTGTAAATAAACTGTGCAAACTCACTGGTGATTTGTGGTGTCTTATCATGGCTCGTGAGGGCCATCCTTGACAGTAGACTGCCGCCAGACTGAGACGCCTGTCGCCGTGAGTTTGCCGTGGTTTGGAGTCTCAGCTGTTCCGTCAGCTCCCTGTGCCCGGACCGCCTCGGCTGTTGCCCCCTCCTCCTCGATGTCATCTCTGGCTGCTGTGAGTGCTGCGAGTCATGCTTCGGCGAGGCCCGTCTGCAATCCACCATGATTGGCTCTTCCTCGTCTTCCCGAGGGGCCTGCCGCCACCATCCGGAGGGGAGAGGGAAGAACTCCACACGCTACAGCAGGCACCATCCATCCTCTGGGAAACAGGCAAGTGCAAGTTCATTTTTCTCCCCGTAGTTGTGATTTGCCTTGTCTGATTCCTGGGGGTGGAGTTCGGGGTTCGCGGTCCCCCGAGCTCCCACCACCTGCTGTAGCTTCTGTCATTAAACCTGTTGCCTCTGTGTCTCCCTCCGCTGAGTGGCCCACGACGCCAGGCCTACGTCGCCGGACGAGGAGGGGGCCTGCGGTTCTGTAGAGCCTGGTTCCAGCCCTGCAGCCACGTCATGGGCAGAGGAGGAGAGCAGACTGCAGCGTGCAGACTGCAGCGTGCAGCCTGCGCCGACGACGAAACGTCTCCGGGTCTCCACAGATGAGCGGTTCGATACAGCGGGTTGAGGGTCCCCTGCCACCATGCCGTGTGGGTTGTTGGTGTGGACGTCAACACTGGAGGGTCCTCAGGCTGCGGAGACCATCATGCCAGCTGCGGAGCCCGCCGTAGCCAAGTGGGAGCCAGACGATGACCTTCTTCATCCTGAGCCCAGATCACCAAAGTCCTGGACGGCGACAGAACTCGAGTGCAGGCAAGTGCTCTACTTTGTTTTCCTTCTTTCTATTTTGGAGCATTTTTGCCTGTCTCTTGGGGAGACGAGCCAGGGGTAGCTGTCCGCTGCACCCGAGTTCATCTCGCTGGGCTCTGTCGCTGCCGGTGATCCTAATCCCGGTTCTTTTCCTTCTCCTGAGCCTTCTCCCAGGGTCACCGGTGCAGAGCCAATTCCGGTCGCTGTGCTGGAGGTTCCGGGTTCGGGGTTGGAGGTCGTTACTGGTGCTGCGCCCACCCAGTCGGGGTCCATCGCGGGTGCAGCCAAGACCCAATCAGGGTCCGATGTGGGTGCAGCTGAGACCCAAGCGGGGTCCATCGCGGGTGCAGCGCTGACCCGATTGGGACCCAGCAGGGGCGCAGCGCCGGTGTGGTTCAAGGTCGGTGAGGGAGCTGTAGATCCTCTGCTGCCTGACACTGGACTGGCTCATCGTCATCGTCATCGTCATCATCGTCATTGTCACCATCCAAGCTCATCGCCACTGGGGGCCATCAGGGTTCTTTATGTTTGGCCCGGCTCTCCCTCGTCTTTCCCGTCTCCAGGGAGGCCGTCTTCAATTTTTTTCTCGTGGTCCTGGTGGCTGAGTGATGTGGGTTGACCGCCTGATGAGCTTTTTCGCTGGTTCGGCGTTCTGGGCCGGCCACCCGACGTACTGTGCTTCCTGGTGGGCGACCTGGTTCGGCCTGGGACTGGGGTAGGCCGTCCAAACGCTCCCTTTTCCCCTTATTGACCGTTTGGACGTTGGACGCAGGGAGACCCCCAGAACTGTTCCGGTCTCGTTGGACTCTGTCTGCCGTCATCCCCGTGTGTCTCTTATTTTCATTAAATGTTAAGGTCACTCGGGTGTATTGTCTTTTGCTCCATGTTGATCTGTGTATTCACCGCTGTTTAGCGTGCTTTTTTTTCCCCCTCTCCTGTCTGAGGGATGATGTATATCTGTCTCTTTATGTCGTATAGGCCTGTGTGTTCAGTTTTAGGTCTCCGACTATTATTTGCATTTGTTGCCTTGTTCTATGTATCATCTGTGCGTTATGGAGTATTGTGTTTTTCTTTTTACCATACTCTGTAATGGCCTCATTTGTTCCCTGTCATCGTCATGGTGTTTTTTTTGCTCCTACTGGTTCTCGCCCTCCAGGCCTTTTCCCCCATCCTCCCACCCTGGGGGTGGGGTGGGGGGGGTGGGGGGCTTGGGTGTCATACAGCGCTCGTAGATCGCCGCCTCGGGGGGAGATACTGTCATGGTTCTAGCGCCGATCTCGTCCGCGCTCGGGCCATGCACTATTTTCTCCTTTCTGACGTGTGTGTGCCCCTTTTGGCTCTCCGAGCCTTTATTGTGACAGTGCTCAGAGGGGCTTCCAGATGTCAGAGTGGACAGCTGAGCTGCATTTCGCCTCATCAGCTGCTCTCTGCTTAAGAGGGAAGTTGAGAACGAAAGGCGCGGCAGTCTCGTCAGATATTAACTGTCTGACAGTGTCGAGCATTCCTCGCCGTGTTTCCCTGGTCAGACGCTGACTACTTTCCATCCATGTTTGTAAGTGTTTTCATTATGAATCTGTTCCTCCTCGTCATTGATTGAGTATTTGTTGTAGTGTGTTTTAGCCCCCCGTGGCTTGTTATTTTGTTCCTTTTCTGTTCTGTAAATAAACTGTGCAAACTCACTGGTGATTTGTGGCGTCTTATGATGGCTCGTGAAGGCCATCCATGACACAGTCTGCTTCCGTCTGCATTTTTCTCATCAGCCGAAACACACAGAAAACTCTGCTGGACCATGATGTTGATTTCTGCTGATTTCTGTTAAGCCATTCTATCGTTGTTGTTTATAATATCACTTATTTGCGGGCTCACGGATGAAAAATTGTGAATGGCGGCCAGCCGGTGATTCTGTAAAGTCAGCGTAACGCCCACTCTCATGGCGCTACGCCCGGACCAATCAGTGGCCAGCAGTGGCTTGACGTAACCGGGCCGGTACGCTTCGGACCTGCTCTGGAGCAGTGCCGAAACTATAGGAACAGTTCTAAAAAAACAGAGCTGTAAGGACTTCCGGTGCCTAATGGAAAAGCGGACAAACTGTGCCAAACCATACCGAACCGTACCATACTGACCCTAGTGGAAAAGTGCCTTAGGTATACTGAAGGGGGTCCAGGGTGCCCGGTATGCTGTCCTGAATGAGGGGCAGCACCACTCTCTCGAAGCACTTCATGATGACTGGAGTGAGTGCTACCGGTCTGTAATCATTCAGACAGGTTGGCGGGCTCCTTTTGGGGATGGGGATGATGGTTGTTGTTTTGAAGCGGGGGGTACTATGTTCTGGTTGAGGGAGAGGTTGAAGATTGCTGTGAGAACATCAGTCAGCTCTGCAGCGCATTCTCTGAGGGCCCGCCCAGGGATGTTATCTGGTCCTGCTGCCTTGCGGAGGTTGATATTCCTTCGTGCTTTGTTTACCTGGTCTGGTGAGATTCTTAGTGGGTGTGGTGGGGTGCGTGAGTGTGTGTCTCTTCTCTGTGCTGTGGCTGATGGTCTCGAAGCGAGTGTAAAAGATGTTGAGATCGTCCGGCAGGCTGTCTGTAGGGCTAGCAGTGCTGCTGCTGGTCTTCTTGTAGTCTGTGATGTGCTGCAGGCCTTGCCACATGCGCCCTGGGTCAGGAGTGGAGTAGAGGCTGTCCAGCCTTTCTCTGTATTGCCTTTTGGCTGTTGTTATAGCCTTCCTCAGTCCATACTTTGCAGCTTTGTGCTCGACCTCACAGCCTGATTTAAATGCATGAGCGTGAGCACGCAGCATCTGACGTGCCTGACTGTTGATCCAGGGCTTCTGGTTGGGAAACTTCCTGACCTGTATGGTGGGTACAATAGTATCAACGCACATGCTGATGTACGCAGTCACGTATTCAGCATAGTCCTGTATGTTAACAGAACAGTTCTCTTGAGTGGCTGCAGCTTTAAACACATCCCAGTCTGTACAGGCAAAACAGTCTTGCAGGATGTTCTCAGTCTCTGGAGTCCAGCACTTAATTTGCATAATAACTGGGTTTGTTTGTTTCAGCTTTTGTCTGTAGGCTGGGTACATAAGCAATGAGATGTGATCTGACTGTCCGAAGTGGGAGCGGGGGGCCGCTCTGTAAGCGCCACGTACGTATGTTGGAAGAAACATGACTGATTTAAAAACTGATTTAACATGATTTAAAAACTGCATTTTATGTTTACTTGCATTGTCTTTGTCTAATATTTAAATTTGTTTGATAATCTGAAACATTTAAGTGTGACAAACATACAAAAAAAATTTTAAATCAGGACGAGGGCAAACACTTTTTCACACCACTGTATTACAGACATTTGATTAGTTTTGAGTTGTTTGTGGGTTTGTTCGCTGTTGCACAAATATGTCTTTTGTGTAGTGATCTGCGCCGCCTGCCTGTTGCCCTAATTTCCTCCACAGCTGCACGCACACCTGCTCTCCTCATTAGCCTGCCTATTTAAGCCATGCTGCCCTCGGGTCTGCATGGAGACATCAAGCTCCCTGGTCTGGCAAGACCTCTTCGCCTTCTCGTCGCCTTCATGATCCGGAGTTCCATCTCCTCTGATCCTTCCAGCGGCGGCGTCCTCCTGGGAGTCCTAGCTCCCCAACAACAAGTAAGCCCTTATCATTCCCTCATCTCCACGCTTCGCTCCGCTCCCCTGTGCAGGAGTGGTAATCCGTTGGTGGCGGACCTCCTCTTCTTGGCGGTGGACTGAGCTCAACCGGCACTTCACCAGCTCACTGCACATCTCTTCACCCTCTCACCTCCTCAGCAGCCGGAGCCGAAGACACTGTCTCACTGGCCGGAGCCTCCGGGATCTCACCGGTGCTACACACCAACTCGTCAACAGTAAGACTGAACATTCTCTGAATCATTCCTCCCAATCCCAGTCACTAATCCACCTGTCTCTGCCCTTCCCTAAGGTTGCCAGTCTGAACGGTGCTCTGCTCGCCTCAGCTGTTACATTCCTGCACTCACGCACACATCCACACTCACACTGCATAATAAAACGATTATTGAGTTTATTCTGGAGTCTGTGTCTGCCTTCTGGGTCATAAATCATTTCTGTACGTCTCCGTCAAAACGACCCAGCAGACGGTGCACTAGCGCACAAACTTAACATCATTGAGGCTCGAGTAGACCAATTATCAACAACAAGTCATACTTACACAGCTCGTACAGATTAACACATGCCTGGATCACTCTACAGCTCCTCAGTCCTTCCCACTTGCTCCTGGGAACACGGCCGGCCCAGCCAGTTCCATCCCTTCTCCTTCTCCGTCATCCCGGCTGACTCCAGTCCCCATGCCCACACGCTTCAGCGTGGCTTAAGGAATCAACTCCGGACAGCGCGCTCCTCCTCGAGGGTTTTCAGCTGTTTCGTGCTGATCGAGACACAAAGCTCTCCGGTAAGTCCTCAGGAGGAGGAGTCTGCTTTTACATTAACAGCAGCTGGTGCTCTGATGTAACGGTGATTTCCCAATACTGTTCTCCCGCTCTGGAATATCTATTCATTAACTGCAAGCCTTTTTATTCCCCGCAGGAGTTCGCTTCATTCATCCTGGCTGCTGTTTACGTCCTGCCTGACGCGGACGCGCGCGAGGCTCAGCGCGCGCTCGCAGATCACATTCAACAAACGGAGCGCACTTTCCCGGAATCTCTGGTTATTGTGGTTGGCGACTTTAACCAGAGCAACCTGTGCCACGATCTCCCCCGATACAAACAGTTTATTAAATGCCCCACCAGAGGAAAGAACACGCTGGATCACTGTTACACTACAGTGAAGGACGCGTATCGCGCTGTTCCCCGCGCTGCGCTCGGACTATCTGATCACGTGATGGTCCACCTCATTCCCACTTACAGACAGAGACTAAAGCTCACTAAACCTGTTGTGAGCACTACGAGAAAATTGACCAGTGAAGCTGGGGAGAAGCTGAGCACGTGCATGGAAATAACTGACTGGGGCATGTTTAAAGGAGCCACGCATGATCTGGATGAGTATACGGACACTGTGAACTCATATATCCACTTTTGTGAGGAGAGCATTCTTCCATCACACACAAGGGTGAGGTACGCAAATGACAAGCCCTGCCTGGTTCACTGCTAAGCTCAGACAGATCAGGAAGGAGAAGGAAGCAGCATTGAAAAGTGGAGACAGGGACTGCTACAGGGAGGTCAAATATTGGTTTAACAGAGAGCTGAGGAGAGCTAAATCTGTGTATTCTGAGAGACTCCAGCAGCAGTTCACTGCTAACGACTCTGCTTCTGTGTGGAGAGGACTGAGGCAAATCACCAACTATCGGCCTCAGGCTTCTAAAGGTCAGGATGACATAGCCCTTTGTCAAAGACTGTCCCAACATTATGCCCGTTTTGACACCTCGTCAGCTGTGTCCATCTCCCCCCCTCCCCCCAGTGCCACTGCCTTCACGGTCCCCACTTCATCAAAGGCGCCCCCCCCTCCTCCCCCCCTGCCCTTGTCATCAGTGAGCAGGACGTGCACAGACAGTTCTCCAGACTGAACCCGCGCAAGACCCCCGGTCCGGACGGCGTGTCTCCCTCCACCCTGAGACACTGTGCGGATGAGCTGACTCCTGTCTTCACAGACATTTTTAACACCTCCCTGAAGTCATGCCACGTGCCGACCTGCCTCAAAACCTCCACCATCATCCCTGTCCCCAAGAAGTCACGGATCGCTGGACTTAACGACTACAGACCTGTAGCGCTCACCTCTGTAGTCATGAAGTCCTTTGAGCGCCTGGTCCTGCCCCACCTCAAGTCCATCACCACTCCCCTCCTGGACCCGCTGCAGTTTGCCTACCAAGCCAACAGGTCTGTGGACGACGCAGTCAACCTGGCCCTCCACTCCATCCTGCAGCAACTGGACTCCCCGGGAACCTACGCCAGGATCCTGTTTGTGGACTTCAGCTCTGCATTCAACACCATCCGCCCCACTCTGCTCCAGGACAAGCTGTCCCTGCTCAACGTGCCTGACTCCCTCTGCAGGTGGATCACCGACTTCCTGACGGACCGGAGGCAGCATGTGCGGCTGGGAAAGACTGTCTCTGACTCTGTTAGCATCAGCACCGGATCACCCCAGGGCTGTGTACCTTCCCCCCTACTCTTCTCCCTTTATACCAACTCTTGCACCTCCAGCCACCAGTCTGTCAAGCTGATCAAGTTTGCGGACGACACCACCCTCATCGGGCTCATCTCCAACGGCGACGAGTCCGTCTACAGGAAAGAGGTGGCCCATCTGGCGTCCTGGTGCAGCCACAACAACCTGCAGCTGAACGCTCTGAAGACAGTGGAGATGATCGTGGACTTCAGGAAAGTCACAACCCCTCTGCTCCCCCTCACCATCACAGGCTCTCCCATCACCACTGCAGATTCCTTCCGCTTCCTGGGCACCACCATCACCCGGGACCTCAAGTGGGAGCCGACCATCAGCTCCCTCATCAAAAAGGCCCAGCAGAGGATGTTCTTCCTGCGGCAGCTGAGGAAGCTCAAGCTACCCACCAAGATGTTGGTGCAGTTCTACACGGCCCTCATCGAGTCCATCCTTACCACCTCCATAACCGTGTGGTATGCAGGAGCCACTGCCAGGGACAGACTAAGGCTGCAGCGCGTCATGCGTGCTGCTGAGAAGGTGATCGGCTGCAAGCTCCCATCCCTCCAGGATCTGTACATCTCCAGGACCCGGAGGCGTGCAGGCCGGATCATTGCCGATCCTTCACACCCTGGTCACGTACTGTTTGCCCCCCTCCCCTCAGGTAGAAGACTTCAGTCCATTCAGACTAAAACCCCCCGTCACATGAACAGCTTTTTCCCCTCTGCCATCAGACTGCTGAACACTAAGTGACTTATTAGTCTCCCGTGCAATATGTACAGCAGCTCAACCAGACTCATGTCAATCATCACTGTTTTCTTTTTGCATTACCGACTGCACTATGGGGTACTCCACAATATCTGCTGCTCGCTAATATATCTAAAAATTGCTTTGTCTAGTATTACTTATTCATATTCTACATTTTATTGCATGTATAGTTCTTTATTTCTATCTTTTATTTTTATCATGTTTAATGTTGCATCATTGCACCGAGACAAATTCCTAGTTTGTGTACTACATGAACAATGGCAATAAATCTGATTCTGATTCTGATTCTGATTCTGATTCTGATAAGCTAGGAGAGGCTAGGGGTTTTCTCTTACAGTGTGGGATAGTTTTTAAGCAGGTACCAGGGGATTTTCCCACCAGTCACAGCCGTATAGGCTATGTAGTCAATCTTCTGGAGGGGTGAGCTTTAGCCTGGGCTTACGCGGTTATGGTTAGGCTTGATTATGCTAATTTGACATATGATCAATTTGTGAATGAGTTCAATGAGGTATTCAATCACTCGGACCGAGATAGCGTGCTCACCACCCGGTTACTCAACATAAAACAGGGGAATAAGTCGGTAGCCGATTACTCTGTGGACTTCCGGGTGGTGGCAGCGGAGGTGGGGTGGGAGGATGACTCCCTTTTTAGCATTTTCGTCCGAAGTCTTAGCCCTAGCCTGAGGGACGAGCTAGCCTGTCTTGACAAACCAGCAAGCTGAATGAACTCATTTCCCAAGCCATTAGCATAGACAATCGGCTAAGGGAGCGGGCCAACGAGCATAGACCCTCCGGTTGCTCAGGCTCACAGTTTCGCCACTCCCTGCAGCTCCCCCTGCTGGCCCTTCCTCCATCTGATTCACTAGATTCCCCTGAGCCTATGGTCATGGGCCAGTCCTAGTTGCCGCCGACTGAGAAACAGCACCACCGGGAACTAGGTCTGTGTTTATATTGTGGCAGTAAGAAGCATGAACTGGCTACTTGCCCCATTTGACAAAAAGAGGGAGTCCGTGCGTCGCAGTAGGGGGGCTCATGGACTCACTCCAAAGAAATCCCCTCACCAAGTTCCTGCTGCCCATTTGTTTTTCACATAACCATCAAGAAATCTCCACACATTGATTCAGGGGCCGAACAGAGTTTCATTTCTGAAGATCTTGCAACCTGACTGGAGCTCGCCTGCCACCAGTTAAGAACGCCATTAAAGCTAATCGCCCTTTCCAAGGCTCCACTGGCATTGGTGTCCAAACAGACTGCCCTGGTATCTATCGTAGTGTCTGGTAATCACCGAGAGCAGCTCAGATTGTTTGTGCTGTCAGTCTCTACCTCCCCGGTCATTTTAGGGTATCCCTGGCTCTGGTTACACAACCCCTCCATTGATTGGTGCTCTGGAAATATCATCTCGTGGAGCTCGTTCTGCCTAAGTGCATGTCTTCAGTCCGCTGCATGCTTGCCCTCCGTGGCTCTCGGTGCCCCTGACACACCCCCACCTGACCTGTCCCGGGTTCCCTCTGAATACCATGATCTGGGTGCCGTCTTCAGCAAATCCCAAGCACTATCTCACCCCCCCGCCCCGCTCATATGATTGTACCATTAACCTCCGGCCCAGGGCTCCGCTGCCATCATCCTGGAGCGGGAGGCCATGGAAACTTACATCAAAGAGTCCCTGAGCTCCAGCATAATTTGCCCATCTTCCTTGGCGGTGGGGGCAGGGTTTTTTTTAGTGGGCAAGAAAGACGGCTCCCTGAGGCCTTGCATCGATTTCCGGGAATTAAATAATATCACTATCAAGGACAAGTACACGCTTCCACTGATCAACACGGCTTTTGATTCCCTCCAGGGGGACTCCTGGTTCACAAAATTGGACCTCTGCAATGCTTACCACCTGGTACGGATTCGAGAGGGAGACGGGTGGAAGACAGGGTTCCGTACCCCTAGTGGCCACTTTGAATACCTCGTCATGCCGTTTGGGCTGATCAACGCCCCCGCTGTGTTTCAGCGGCTGATTAACGATGTGTTGAGGGATTTTCTGGGCTCTTTCGTATTTGTGTACCTTGATGATATTCTCATTTTTTCTCAGTCTCTTGATGAACACCGAGTGCAAGTCAGGCGAATGCTGCAGCAGCTGCTGGAGAACAAGCCGTTCGTTAAAGCAGAGAAGTGTGAGTTCCACACTTCATCCACTTCATTCCTAGGATTTGTCATCTCGCACAATGAGATCATCGCCGATCCGGCTAAGGTAAAAAAGCGGTGGTAGAGTGGCCGACCCCCTCATCCCAGAAACAGTTACAGCAGTTTCTGGGATTTGCCAACTTCTACCTCCGCTTCATAAAGAATTACAGTCTCACTGCCCTTCCTCTCACTCGCCTCACTTCGACCAAGGTGCCCTTCCGGTGGACGGAGGAGGCTGAGGCTGCATTTTTGGAATTAAAATCATTATTCTCATCTCCTCCAATTCTGGCGCAGGTGGACCCCGCTCTGCAGTGTTTGGTGGAGGTGGACGCTTCGGACTCTGGAGTCAGAGCAGTTTTGTCTCAGCGCTCCCCTGTGGATGCCAAGATTCGCCCCTGTGCATTCTTCTCCCGCTGTCTCTCCCCAGCTGAAAGGAACTATGACATCAGGGACAGGGAGCTCCTGGTGGTGAAAATGGCTTTGGAGGAGTGGCACCATTGGCTGGAGGGGGCCTCCCAGCCATTCATCGTATGGACTGACCATAAGAACTTGGAGTACCTCAGGACGGCCAAGCATTTAAACGTGTGCCAGGCCCGCTGGTCCTTGTTCTTTGGCAGGTTTGATTTTACCATCACATACCGCCCGGGGTCCAAGAACACCAAGCCTGATGCTCTATTGAGACAATTCTCTTCGAATGCGGCGAAGACGCCACCTCACCCCATTATTCCTCCTTCATGCATCATGGGTGCCCTCTCATGGGGTATTAAGGAGAAGGTTAGTAGAGCGCAGGAGACCGAGGCTGACCCGGGCATGGGGCCAGCGGGGAGGCCGTATGTGCCTTCTGCTGTCCGGGGCGAAGTCATAAATTGGGCCCACTCCTCCAAGCTCTTATGCCACCCGGGGATGGCACGCACCGTGGCCTTATTGCAAAGGACCTTTTGGTGGCCATTGCTCCGGAGGGATGTCGGGGAGTACATCCATGCCTGTCCCCAGTGTGCCACCAGTAAGACGTCCTCCTCTCCTCCGGCTGGTCTGCTTCATCCGTTTCCCATCCCTGGCAGGCCCTGGTCCCATATGGCACTAGACTTTATCACTGGCCTCCCATCCTCTGCTAACAACACTGTTATCCTCACCATAGTGGATAGATTCTCCAAGGCAGCCCATTTCATTCCCCTGCAGGGTCTTCCCACGGCCAAGGAGACTGCGGACCTGCTCGTCCTCCACGTGGTGCTGCTACCAAGATATTCCCCTGGACATTGTGTCCGACCATGGGCCCCAGTTTGTCTCGCAGGTATGGTGAGCCTTCTGCAACGCCACTGGGGCTACGGTGAGCCTGTCCTTGGGGTACCACCCCCAGAGCAACAGCCAGTGCGAGCGTGCCATTCAGGAACTAGAGGCAGCACTACGGTGTGTCACTACCGCCAACCCGGCGTCCTGGAGCTCCTATCTGCCATGGGTCAAATACACTCACAACACCATGGTCTCGTCTGCCATAGGCATGTCACCGTTTGAGGCTTCTTTGAGTTACAACCCCCTGCTGTTTCCCGAAGAGGAGGGGGACATTGCGGTGCCTTCCATGCGGGCCCATCTGAAGCTCTGTCGCCGGCTGTGGAAGGCTACCCGGGCCGCGATTCGACGTACAGCGGACCACAACTCTGTTATTGGCAACCGCTACAGGACTTCGGCTCAACCCTACCAGGTTGGGCAACAGCTATGGCTTTCCACCAAAAATATCAATCTCAAGGCTGAATCCAGGAAGCTCTCATAGCATTTTATTGGTCCTTTTGCTATTACACACGTTGTGAATCCTGTGGCTGTGCGCTTGGCTCTCCCTCCTCCCTCTGCATTTGTCCCACCTTTCACGTTTCCCGGGTGAAGCTGTTCTGCTCTAGCCCTCTTTGCCCTCCTCCCAAGATGCCACCTCCACCGGTAGTGATCGATGGCGACCCTGCGTGGAGGGTCAACTCCATTCTGGACGTCTGGCGCCGGGGTCGCAGTCTCCAGTACCTGCTGGACTGGGAGGGTTACGGCCCTGAATGGAGGTCCTGGGTGCATCCCTCCTTCGTGTTGGATCCTCAGCTCATCAGGGACTTTCACCGGATGCACCCGGGTAAGTTGGATCGGCTGCCAAGAGGCGTCCCGTAGGGGTGGGGGAGTACTGTAGTGATCTGCGCTGCCTGCCTGTTGCCCTAATTTCCTCCACAGCTGCACGCACACCTGCTCTCCTCATTAGCCTGCCTATTTAAGCCGTGCTGCCCTCAGGTCTGCACGGAGACGTCAAGCTCCCTGGTATGGCAAGACCTCTTCGCCTTCTCATCGCCTTCATGATCCGGAGTTCCATCTCCTCTGATCCTTCCAACCTCGTCGTCCTCCTGGGAGTACTAACTAACTAACTAACCTGCACTTATATAGCGCTTTTCTAGTCACAAAGACCACTCAAAGCGCTTTCATTAATACTAACCCTCTATTCTAAGGGCCTATAGGAAACAAATATCTAGGGACAATTTAGAACAGCCAATTAACCTAACATGCATGTTTTTTTTGGCATGTGGGAGGAAACCGGAGAAATCCCGGAGTAAACCCACGCAACACGGGGAGAACATGCAAACTCCACACAGATCACTGTTGGTCGGGGGCTGGGATCGAACCCACGATCCCCACAATCCCCCGGCCAAGGGTAAACTGTGCTGCCGCAGTGCTAACCACTGCGCCACCGTGCAGCCAACAGGAGTACTAGCTCCCCAACGATAAGTAAGCCCTTATCATTCCCTCATCTCCACGCTTTGCTCTGCTCCCCTGTGCACAGGTGGTAATCCGTTGGCGGCAGACATCCTCCTCCTGCCGGTGGACTGAGCTCAACCGGCACCTCACCAGTTCACTGCCCATCTCTTCACCCTCTCACCTCCTCAGCAGCCGGAGCCGAAGACACTGTCCCACTGGCCGGAGCCTCCAGGATCTCACCAGTGCTACACACCAACTCGTCAACAGTAAGACTGAACATTCTCTGAATCATTCCTCCCAATCCCAGTCACTAATCCACCTGTCTCTGCTCTTCCTTAGGATTGCCAGTCTGAACGGTGCTCTGCTCGCCCCGGCTGTTACATCCCTGCACTCACGCACACATCCACACTCATATTGCATAATAAAATGATTGCTGAGTTTATTCTGGTGTCTGTGTCTGCCTTCTGGGTTATAAATCATGTCATTTTGCCAGTGTGGATTACTGGTTGCCTTGGAAACAACAGCCTTTAGAGACACCGATCTTTTTTTTTTTTTTTTTTTTTTGCTGGCTGAAAAAACCTTTTCTTGGTCCGTGGAATAAAGGTTTTTTTGTGAAATTTTCAGAGTCTGTGTACTCTCTGCCTGCTGCATATATATGTATATAATATCCCAAAAATGTGACAACTCAAAAGAAAAAAAATCTCCTCATTGAGAAATTTATTGTTCTTAATTTTCTGCTCCATGCGTAATCATTTTCCAAGATTTTTTGGTTTGACTTCCATTGTGGGGAACCAAACAGCGCTGATATGGTGTCAAAAAGTAAATGATTTTTTTACAGGATTTTAAGTTATTTTAATGGAGAGAGTTGTAACAGTCAAAATATAATCACCCGTCATTTTATTTATATGATGATACACTAAATATTTTTTTTTATTCCATCCACATTCTCATTTTAATTGCGGACTTAGTTTTGGCGTCTATATCATATTTTATTATTTTTTTTAGATGAATGAATGAATGAATAGGGGAAAATGGTATGCAGAAGTAACTACATAGGAATATAAAACAAAAATAAATACTAAAACATATGCGCAAGGGAGATGTGTTCATTCCAGAAGCAAGTCCAGAGTGGCAGAAAGTCTCCACAAACGCTGATCTTTATATGAGCGTCACTTAATGCTGATGTCAGCTGACCTGTGCTGATTATTTCTCTGATTTTTCAAAACATCTGTAAAAGTCGGTCCAAATGCTATAGAGCGAACCCAGTTTTAACTTAGGCTTTAACTTAGCTTTAACTTAACTTAGCTTTAACTTAGCAGTTCACTGCTAATGACTCGGCTTCTGTGTGGAGAGGACTGAGGCAAATCACCAACTATCGGCCTCAGGCTTCGAAAGGTCAGGATGACAAAGCCCTTTGTCAAAAACTGTCCCAACATTACGCCCATTTTGACACCTCGTCAGCTGTGTCCAACTCCCCCACTCCACCCAGCTCCACTGCCTCCTCGGCCCCTAATTCATCAAAAGCGGTCCCCCCCTCCTCCTCCTCCTCCCCCCCTGCCCTTGTCATCAGTGAGCAGGACGTGCACAGACAGTTCTCCAGACTGAACCCGCGCAAGGCCCCCGGGCCGGACGGTGTGTCTCCCTCCACCCTGAGACACTGTGCGAAAGAGCTGGTGTAACGGATGCCAACTAGTACTGTTCGGCGTAGAACGTTAGTAAACCTCCCTCCCAAAGCCTCATACAGTATCGGTAGCGCTGAGCTATCGGTCGGACCTTTAGCTCAGCGCGATCGTGCTGTGTCTCCCATGCTCGAACTGTGTAGTTGACTGAGAGGTCGCGGGTTCGTGTCCCGTGTGGGGCGAACTGCGCAGGATGATCTCTGTCACACTGGCTCCTGTCTTCACAGACATTTTTAACACCTCCCTTAAGCAATGTCACGTGCCGACCTGCCTCAAATCCTCCACCATCATCCCTGTCCCCAAGAAGCCACGGATTACTGGACTTAACGACTACAGACCTGTAGCGCTCACCTCTGTAGTCATGAAGTCCTTTGAGCGCCTGGTCCTGTCTCACCTCAAGTCCATCACCACTCCCCTCCTGGACCCGCTGCAGTTTGCCTACCGTGCCAACAGGTCTGTGGACGACACAGTCAACCTGGCCCTCCACTCCATCCTGCAGCAACTGGACTCCCCGGGAACCTACGCCAGGATTCTGTTTGTGGACTTCAGCTCTGCATTCAACACCATCCGCCCCACTCTGCTCCAGGACAAGCTGTCCCTGCTCAACGTGCCTGACTCCCTCTGCAGGTGGATCACCGACTTCCTGACGGACCGGAGGCAGCATGTGCGGCTGGGGAAGTCTGTCTCGGACTCTGTTAGCATCAGCATCGGATCACCCCAGGGCTGTGTACTTTCCCCCCTACTCTTCTCCCTTTATACCAACTCCTGCACCTCCTCCCACCAGTCTGTTAAGCTGATCAAGTTTGCGGACGACACCACCCTCATCGGGCTCATCTCCAACGGCGACGAGTCCGTCTACAGGAAAGAGGTGGCCCAGCTGGTGTCCTGGTGCAGCCACAACAACCTGCAGCTGAACGCTCTGAAGACAGCGGAGATGATTGTGGACTTCAGGAAAGTCACAACCCCCCTGCCCCCCCTCACCATCACAGGCTCTCCCATCACCATTGCAGATTCCTTCCGCTTCTTGGGCACCACCATCACCCGGGACCTCAAATGGGAGCCAACCATCAGCTCCCTCATCAAAAAGGCCCAGCAGAGGATGTTCTTTCTGCGGCAGCTGAGGAAGCTCAAGCTACCCACCAAGATGTTAGTGCAGTTCTACACGGCCATCATCGAGTCCATCCTCACCTCCTCCATAACTGTGTGGTATGCAGGAGCCACTGCCAGGGACAGACTAAGGCTGCAGCGCGTCGTGCGCACTGCTGAGAAGGTGATCGGCTGCAAGCTCCCATCTCTCCAGGACCTGTACATCTCCAGGACCCGGAGGCATGCTGGCTGGATCATAGCCGATCCTTCACACCCTGGTCACGTACTGTTTGCCCCCCTCCCCTCAGGTAGAAGACTTCGGTCCATTCGGACTAAAACCTCCCGGCACATGAATAGCTTTTTCCCCTCTGCCATCAGACTGCTGAACATTAAGTGACTTATTGACTCTCGTGCACTATGTACAGCAGCTCAACCAGACTCATGACATTCATCACTGTTTTTCTGTTGCATTATCAACTGCACTGTGGTACCCCATATTATCTGCTACTTGCTAATTTATTTAAAACTGCCTTGACTAGTATTACTCATTATTACTATTATTATTATTATTATTATTATTACTTATTTTTCTACACTTATTGCACGTTTTTAGTCCTTTAGTTTTTTAGTTTATCTCTTTATCTCATCATGTTTTTAATGTTGCAGCATGGCACCGAGACAAATTCCTAGTTTGTGTACTACATGAACAATGGCAATAAATCTGATTCTGATTCTGATTCTGATTCTGATTCTGACTTAGGTGAACTCTGCGTAACTTAGCCCAGTGCTCAGGAACTTTTACAAATTGAGCACAGCTTTCACTAACATGTATTTCACAAACGTCGGCAAATTTTCAGCAGACTGAAAATTTTCAAAGAACACAACTTTCACCAGTGTTTACCATCAAACACCAGCAATCATTAACTTTTGCCAGCAGAGCCAGACGTTTGCCAAAACGTCAGTAAAAGTCGGTCCAAGTGTTGTAGTGTGAATCCACCTTTACAATTTTCATATCAACACCATCACAATCAGGTGATGTTTTATTTTTTGCACTTTTTAACAATATCTATAACTTCTTGCTCTTCCACAGTATCAATAAAAATAGAATTAGGTCTCTGTTGTATGAGATCAACACTGTAATCTCTGGGTAACGCATTGTCAGGTGTCAGGATCTAGACATGGGTTTAGACCTTGTCCACGCTTTTTGTTCATTTTGGGTTCTCTGCATTTTCCCTTGTCATTATTACTTTTCATTATTGTCTTGTGTTTCCCTAATTCCCATGTGCTGATCTCTGTTGTTGATTATTGTCTTCTGTGGTCCCTGATTTTGTGTGATATCCTGCTTCATTCTCTGTTGTCATTGTTTCCTGATGTGATACCATTTTGCCTTTGATTGTCTCCACCTGTCCTGTCTTTGTTAATTACCTGTTCCCCTACTGTATATACAGTATGTGTCTTAGTTCTCTGTTCTCTGTGGTGTTATAGTCGGTATTTCCCTCCGTTCGCTGTTGTCAGTGAATCAATGTGTTTATAGCCGTATCGGCTTTGGATCATGATCAGCCCCTGTGCTGTTAATTATTTTGACTCCTTGTGAATAAATTATGACTCTCTTGAGAACTGTCTGCACTACTGAGTCCTCCTTTCCCCTGCTTACCGGAGGTAACAGCTGACAGGATAACACCACCAGACAGTTATTTTTCTGATATTGGACTCGATGCAGATGAGCTGTGGACAGCTCAATTAATTGAGGACTTAATTAAGGATGCTCACACTGCATGCACACCGGAGGAGGGTCTCGTTTGTCTGGGTGCAACGGCGGGAGCAAGTCATATCCCAGCCTGCAGAGCTTTCCCCAGCTGGAGGGACTTCTGATCTCCGTGCCGAACCTTCAGCGGACACTCCACGTGCTGGTAAAGAGCACTCCTCCCCTGTCCAAACCTGTGCTGACAACGAGGGATCGTCAGGTTCAGAAACCCGCTTCTTGCCCATCTCCTTTGTCCACACCAGCTCCTGTCTGCCTCTCCCCAGCTCCGCAGCCACTCCACAGGCTGGAGAAGAACTCCCCATTAACACCGAAGCCCTGTGTTTATGCGGGTCATCATATATTAAGCTATGATGTATATAGGTTTTTATAGTCGTGTTAGTTTTTACTTTCCATTGGTAATCCCTTTGTCTGTCATGCGTATGTTTCTCTTGTTTGGTTGTCTACTGTCATGCTGCTGTTACACTGTAATTTCCCAGTTTGGGATCAGTAAAGTACATCTATCTATCTATCTATCTATCTATCTATCTATCTATCTATCTATCTATCTATCTGTCTGTCTGTCTGTCTGTCTGTCTGTCTGTCTGTCTATCTATCTATCTAAAACCTGGTTTAATGGCCATGGCATCACTATGTTTGATTGGCCAGCAAACTCTCCTGACCCAAACCCCACAGAGAATCTATGGAGTATTGTCAAGAGGACGATGAGAGACACCAGACGAGCTGAAGGTCACAATCAAAGCAACCTGGACCTTCATAACACCTCAGCAGTGCCACAGGCTGATCACCTCCATGCCATGCCACACTGATACAGTAATTGATCCAAAAGGAGCCCTGACCAAGTATTGAGTGTGTACATGAACATACTTTTTGGTTGGTCCACATTTGTATTAAAAAAATATTCTTTAAAATTAATTTTATGTAATATTCTAATTTTTTGAGAAACTGAAATTGGGATTTTCATGGACTGTAAGCCATAATCATCAAAATTAAAATAAATAAGCACTTGAAATATTTCACTCTCCGTGTAATGAATCTATATAATATATGGGTTTTACTTTCTGAAATGAGTGACAAAAAAATATTGAAATTTTTCATGATATTGTAATTTTTTGAGATGTACCTGTATGTAGCTATAGTTTAGGTTGTTAGTTTAGGTTGCTTAGGTTGGTAGTCCAGGTTGCTTTGATAGTGACCTTCAGCTCGTCTGCATTGTTGGGTCTGGTGTCTCTCATCTTCCCCTTGACAATACTCCATAGATTCTCTGTAGGATTTAGTTCAGGAGTTTGCTGGCCAATCGAGCACAGTAATGCCATGGTCATTTAGCAAGGTTTTGATACTTTTGGCAGTGTGGGGGGGTTCCAAGTTCTGCCGGAAAATGAAAATCAGCTTCTCCATAAACACCAGCAGATGACATGGTTCCTCAAATCATCACTAACTGTGGAAACTTCACACTAAACCTCAAGCAACTTAGATTCTGTGCCTCTTCACTCTTTTTCCAGACTCTGGGACTTTGATTTACAAATGAAATGCAAAAGTTACTTTTATCTGAACAGAGGTCATCTGCTGGTGTTGGTCCACTGTGTTTTATCAAGACCAAAGTCAGTGCAGTCGTCTACCAGGAAATTTTAGAGCATTTCATGCGTCCCTCTGCTGACAAGCTTTATGGAAAAGCTGATTTCATTTTCCAGCAGGACTTGGCACCTGCCCACACTACCAAAAGTATCAAAACCTGGTTTAATGACCATGGCATCACTGTGTTTGATTGGCCAGCAAAGTCTTCTAACCTAAACCCCACAGAGAATCTATGGAGTATTGAGATGAGAGACACCAGACCCAACAATGCTGACGAGCTGAAGGTCACTATAAAAGCAACCTGAACCTTCATTACACCTCAGCAGTGCCACAGGCCTATCACCTCTATGCCACGCCACACTGATACAGTAATTAATCCAAAAGGAGCCCAGACCAAGTATTGAGCATGTACATGGACATACTTTTCAGTCAATCTGTGGAAAAGTGAAAGGACGAGGCAGAGTTTATCTCATGAGTCAGGTTTATTCACATTCTCCAACATCAGCAATACAGAAAGAGGAAGAAACCCAGACCTTCATCCCTTTTTATACCCCAGGAGCTTCAAAGCTCCAGTCACATTGCATTTAATCCCAAGTAACAATGCATCCCTTTCAGATCTTATCACCCCCACCCAAAGTCACTGGCAGCCAGGAAATCCCCCACGGCCATCTCTTTGCATACCAAAGACCACATTTCACATCCTCCTGTTATCTCCGAGGAGGCTCAGTCCTTTGTTCATCTGAGACGTGAAGCATACAGTAAGCATACAGTGATATACATATGAAGCATAAGGTGATATACATTTGTGCATATGAAACCCACATATATGTCCCACAAATCAACATTTCTATTAAAAAACTATTTTTTAAAATTAATTTTATGTAAAATTCTAATGTTTTGATAAACAGAATTTGGGGTTTTCATGGGCTGTAAGCCATAATCATCAAAATTAAAATAAATAAACACTTGAAATATATCACTCTATTGGGCGCATGAGCACGCAGCGACCGGCAGCAGGTGAAAAAAGTTTGACGTCTGTGTCTTTGTTTTTATGCACTTTAATGTGTTTCAATGTAATTCTCTGTGTCGTTTTTGTCCTTGAATGTTTGTGGACTATATAATGAAGAGCTCCCTGGTTCCATCAGTATGGATTTCCTTCTTGTCGTTTCTTTCCTACCGGCTCTTTGTCTTGGAGGTAAGCGCGATTGCGATCACGCCGGGAAGAACGCAGTATTCCAGAGACATGTTACTGCATTTAAACATGGATAATGCAGCATCTGTGTTTGAGTCCGTCCCGCAACTGCCGGACTTTATTTTAAGAGATTTTCATGGACACAGCAATGAAAAGAGAGACAAGAGGAGGAAACGCGGAAAGCGTGGAGGCGTAAGATTAAACCTGAGGAGGCGTCAGCTTAATTGCATTCCTCTTCCTTCCATTATTATGGGGAACGTATAATCCCTGAGAAATAAAGTGGATGAAATTCAAGGGAATGTACGATATCAGAAGGATTTCAAGAACTGCTGTGTCATGGCTTACACGGAGACATGGCTTACGGCGCATGACCGGGATGCGGACCTGTGGATTGACGGCTTTGGAGCCCCACTTCGCTCGGATTGGCAGGAAGAGGTAACGGGGAAACGTCAGGGGGGTGGCGTATGTTTATATATTAATAAACAGTACTGTACATCTGTCACAGTCAGAGAGCGCATCTGTACACCAGAGGTGGAGCTTCTGTCCGTGTCACTACGCCCCTTTTATCTGCTCCGCAAGTTCCCCCCAACTTTTCATAATGACTGTGTACATTCACCCGAGGGCGGATGCTGACTCCACCTCCAGCACCGTCTTTGATGTGGTACAGCGGTTGCAGTCGATTTCCCCAGAGGCTCCAAATTTTATCCTTGGGGATTTTAACCATGTTTCTTTAAAGAAGACACTTAAAAACTTTTATCAGGATGTCTCCAGCCCAACCAGGCGAAAAAAGACATAGGACCTGTGCTATGGATCCATAGAGAGGGCCTATAAATCTATTCCCCTTCCCCCTTTAGGATCCTCAGATCACAACTGTGTAGATTTGCTGCCCATATATAAAACTGCTCTCAGAAGAGACAAGGCGAAGACCAGAGACATAAACGTGTGGACAGAGGATTCAGTGCACTGCCTCCAGGAATGCTTTAACTGTACGGACTGGGAGGTGTTCACACTGTCCTGCGGAGATGATTTGGACTCTTTAGTGGACGTGACATGCTCATACATGGCATTCTGTAGAGACATGATCGTTCCACGTAAGCGTGTCAAAATATATCACAACAATAAGCCATGGGTTACAAAATCAGTTAAATCCTGCTTACAGAGGAAAGCACTTGCCTTTAAACAGGGGGTTATTTCTGAGCTGCAGGTTGCCACAAAAGAGCTGTGAAGGCCAAAATTTTAAGAGCAAAACAGAATTATAAATCAGAGCTGGAAAGTAAGAAGGCAACAAAGAAACTTGGTTCAGCCTGGGCCAGTATGAAAACTATTGCAGGCCTTCAGAGCACAGAGCGCAGTAATCGTGTGTTTTTAGATGGTTGTAATTCAGACACAGAGCTGGCTAATGCTCTTAATTGTTTTTATGGTCGTTTTGACTCCTTTGATTTTAGAACAGAAACCCAAGGTTTGAAACAGAAACTCAAAGACAATCAGCACTTTAATACTGCGGTGCAGGATGTTAAAAGGGCATTCTGTGCTGTAAAAGTGAACAAAAGTCAGGGCCCTGATAATATACTGTATGTGGGTGCTTGGTAAAGTCCTGTGCACATGAACTGAGTCCTGTATTTCACTACATTTTCAATAAGTCCTTACAGACACAACATGTGCCTAAGATCTGGAAAGATGCCGTGGTTGTCCCCGTTCCAAAATCCAGCTGTCCTAAAATGGTAAATGATTTTAGACCAGTTGCTTTGACTTCAATTTTAATAAAATTTTTTGAAAAACTGGTCAGATTTGAGGTCCTAAAGCAGACTGAGCATGCATTGGATCCTTTGCAGTTTGCCTATAGGCCTCACAGAGGAGTAGAGGATGCCACTGTCACTCTGTTTAACATGCTTTTTAAACATCTGGATTTTAATGGGACACACGCCAGGCTTTTATTTGTGGACTTTTCTTCCACTTTTAATACAATCCAACCTCATATTTTAGTTGAAAGGCTCCTGCAACAAGTTGATTTGAGTAATAATCTGGTGGGTTGGATTCTGGATTTTTTAACCAACAGGACACAGAGAGTAAGGATCAATGGTACATTGTGTGACCAAAAGTGTTCTTCTACTGGCTCTCCGCAGGGGTGTGTGTTGTCGCCACTACTCTTCATCCTGTACACAAACATATGTCGGAGCAGACATGACAAAAAACATATTATAAAGTATGCTGATGATTCAGTTGTTGTCAGTCTCCTCCAGGATGGTGAGAGTGGCCACAGCCCAGTAGTTGATGATTTTGTTCACTGGTGTGAGGATTCCTACCTGCAGCTGAATACGACAAAAACTAAAGATATGATTATTGACTTTAGGAGGAAAACTCCCAGGCACGAAGTCACTGTACTAAAAGGCCAGACCACTGAATGTGTACAATCCTACAAATATCTTGGGACGATTATTGATAGTAATTTAAACTTTGAAGAGAACTGTGAAAGGGTCTGCAAAAAGGGTCAGCAACATTTGCATTGTTTAAGGAAACTTGCACGCTTCCAAACTGACCGAACCATAATGACAATGTTTTATTGGGCTTTTATTGAATCTGTTTTATCCTTTTCTTTAGCGGCATGGTTTGGTCAGATAAAACAGAAACAGAGGAAATCCTTGGATCAGGTAGTTAGATGGTCCAGTCGTTTGCTTGGTGAGTCACAGCTGAGCCTGACATCCCTGTACACCAGACAGGTACAGAGGATTGCTACGTACCTCCATTTTAAATGATGACTCCCACCCTTTGCACTGCCACTTTCAGCTTCTTCCCTCCAGACGGAGGTTTGCATCCCAAAAAGTAAAACCCAGCGCTACAAAAGCAGCTTTGTTCCTGCTGCTGTTAAAGAGTTGAACAAGATGTAACAATATATTGCACATAATTTAGTTACCTATTTATTAATTTTATTTTATATTTACTTTTTTAGGGTTTTTTATTTGGGTTCTAAATCTTTTATTGGATATTAGACTTTTGAGTTTTCAACCTCTTTGACTAGTCTTTAACTTTTTAATATGACCCTTCTCTCTTATCTCTTTGTCTTATGTCCTGATTGGTGGAGCCTTGAGCACTTTTATCATGTTTATAGTCAGCTTCATGTGTGCTTGTGTTTGTGTTCATGTTGAATGTAATTGTGGTTTGTAAATATGGATGTCACCTGACTGCAAAACAAATCTACCTAAGGGTACAAATAAAGTAACCTGAACCTGAACTCTGTGTATTGAATCTATATAATATATGGGTTTCACTTTCTGAAATGAGTGACGAAAAATATTGAACTTTTTCTTGATATTCTAATTTTTTTGAGATGTACCTGTACTGTACACTACTGAAATGAAGAATAGAAAGGTTTAAAAGTTATAATGAATTAGTTTTAAATTAATTACTGTAGTTGGTAACCATTTATGAATAGAAGGTAATCATTCAGTACTGGATTTTAAGAAATCTTGATTACGTTTAAAATGCACTTAATTTAACTTAACTTACAGAAAAATGCAGAGTGCTTTTCAAGTCTCAGAAGGGCTTGTACTTATAATGTATGCTGTCACAGGTTCGAGCGGTCAAGGCACACCAGAGAAGGAACGGAGGCTTCCAAACAGTTTTGGAATCAGCAATTTTCCATTTATTACAAAAAATACTTCACAGACACCAACTCACGTGAACAGCTGACATCCCACCATAAACCAAATGACAAACACCTGTTATATACTACGTGAGATAATTCGACTTAATTGGACCATACCAAAATCCCATACAAAACAATAAACATTTTCACATTTCCACATACCCAGTAATATCTAAAAGAGTCATAAATACATAAATAATTTTCCCCCTATTTACAGAATAAATACATACCATAAATAATACAATAAATAGTTTCAAACCCATATTTACATATTAAATCACCCCTTACTCACCCATCACATGCCTCCTTCCTCCTGGCATCCTTTAAAAGGCATTCAAACACCCTCAGGAGTCTTTTGCCTGGATACCACCAGGAAGCATGCTGGCAAAGGTACGTGGATTTAATATTCAATTGCTTTACCGAATTAACACAATTAACCTTAACATTTCTCACAAAGGAATTCATTCATTCATCTTCTTCCGCTTAATCCTTTTCGGGTCGCGGGGGGGCTAACTCAAATCAGTCAGAAACAGATCTCCGAATATAAGTGCACTTTATCAATACAACCATGTTAACATTTACAAATACTACACATATAATATAATCACAAACTGTAGCAGTGGCGACACTCCGTCGTCACATATACACAGTAACTGAGTCACTTTAATTTACTATTCTAATTGTGTTGCACTTGAAGAGGGAGTGAACCCATATTTTGTGCCCAAAAAGAAAAGAAAGCTGCAGTGTGAAAAGCAAAGTCAGCCTTGTAGACTTGGTTATGTACAGTAATACTGTAGTTGCTAGATACCTGAATAAGACACCTTACAGTGAAAGCCTGGCCTACATACAAGTAGCAGTGAAAGTGGAGCCTATCCCTACATCTTTGAGAGAGAGGTAGAGTACACCCTTGACAGATGAAGGAAGGGAGGAAGGGAGAGGCATACGTGCATGTCCATGCCTTTTAAACGTGCTGCTGAAACAGCAGTTGACAATGTGCAGCTGACTTCAGACCTGCTTTCTGCAGATTAAAAGCACATTGGAATAAAATGCACCTTAATATCAACACACAAAGGTGCTCAACCACTTTACGTCAGTCCCCTCCTATGAGTGCAAGCCGGCCGCACAGTCATTTCTTAATTAGGTGGCCAGGACATACAGCAGAAAAGCAGACAATGCATTGGCAGAAACTCACAAAAGTATTAGCTTACGGTGCAAAGTATGATGCAAATGCTCACTTCAGACTGTCACAATAGAGCTATAAATGATTCAAAACATCAACATGAAAAACAACAAAAATCGATCCACCCTCAGGCTCACCAGAGTGGTGGCCTCATGGTAGAAGACCTGCCCCTCATCCGGGAGGTCATGGGTTCAAGGCCCGACCGGGTCACGCCAAAGACCATATAAAAAAATGGTACTTCCTGCCCTCCAGCTTGGTGCTCAGCATAATAGAATGGGGGAAGGAATAATTGTAATCCACAGACAACAGATGGAAATTAGCCACTGGCTACATTCTGGCAAGTTTACATTGATTGATATCAATGTTCATCAACCTGCACTGTCCTTTAAACAGCCATATCACAATTTCCCAATAACACAAACTTACATTATTAACATGTCAACAAAGATAATTTATTACCTGGTTATCTCATAAAAGTACCAGCGTTTGGGTGATATGTTTTATAAATCCAAAAGCACTGTTTAACATCATTTTAGAAATGTATCTACGGTATTAGTGGATGTTACTGAGGGCTTCAGTGTTTTAATTACAAACAGAGTCTTCTGTAGAATGCATTTTAGATGTTCTCTGTACTCGTACTCTGTCTTTTTTTAATCGAATTGGTACATCTCAGTAAACATGATACACTCGTTTTGTTGTCTGAAATGGAATCTGAAATGTTTACCTTGACATACGAGTGAGCTCTGTGCCAAAAGCTGAGGGAAAAGCATGACTGGTAAGTGATAATTCAATACAAGTGGAAAGCTGAAACTGGCAAAATCCCAACCAAGTTCAAAGTTGAAAGAGTTAAAAAAAAAAAACAACAAGGAAATGAATGTAGAATGACTCTTGAAAATAGGCGCAAGTGGGAGGTTGAGAGGCAATAGGCTTGGGTAAGATCCAGTCCAAATAAAACAGAAAAATGGGACAGCAACTTAGAAGATAATCAAGCAGGATGTGAAACTTTTGATTTTTTTTTTTTATTTTGTATACTTTATTGATCCCCAGAGGGGAAACTGAGGGCATCCACCTGGATGGATGAAGCAGCCACAGCACGGCACTATCCCTTAACCCAGGGGTGTCAAACTCATTCCATGGAGGGCCAAGACCCTGCAGGTTTTACTTCCACCCAGTCTCTTCAGCAGGTGTTTTCACTGATCAGCAATCAGTAGGAAGAAATTCTGAGAAATCACCTGTTGAAGACACTGGGTGGAGGTAAAACCTGCAGGGTCTTGGCCCTCCATGGAATGAGTTTGACACCTGTGCCTTAACCATTCACATACATATTCACACCTAGGGCCACTTTAGAGTCTCCAATTAACCTAACCTGCATGTTTTTGGCCTGTGGGAGGAAACCGGAGAAATCCTGGGGTAAACCCACACAGATACGGGGAGAATGTGCACATTGAAAAGAAGGGAATTTCAAGTTGCAACAAATCATGCTGAAAAAAGTCTTTGAAATGAAAAAGAACGGGTTTGCAGAAAGAGGGATTTATTGTCCACATGTCATAGGAGATGTCAAGCTTTTCAACACAGTTTTATACTTTCCATCACCCCCATCTGGCTCTTTTTGTACAGATGTACAAAAAAAGTATTTGGTTGACCAGCCACTATGATAGGGTTTACATTGTATTTGTCTGTTAGAAGGCTGTCTTTCTCCTCTTTCAACTCTCCAAGGCCTGAGAAGATTGAATGGGAGACTGAAGGGCAAAGCCTCCTGAGTACTGCAGCCATGATAGAGCTTCAAATGGGTAACAGTAGTTGGGAAGAAGCCAGTGGTTTTGCACACATGGAATTTCAATGAGTAGTGTGCCTACTCTGGATCAATTAATATCCTGATGAACTCAGAGTCGAGGCTACTTTACTCAGACAGCACAAGGGAGGGCCCCAGGTTTGACTGCTGCACAGGAAAATACTATTTTAATCAGTGCCAGAAAGTTAAAGACTCACAGGATATCCAGAAATTCATACTTTTGATTTTGTGCCTTTTTTTTTTTTAATTTTCCTCATGACACCAAAAAAACCAGACTATCAATTACTGAGTAGTTTATTCTGGCCTGATGAAATCACCCCAAGAGTGCTCAGATCTCCTGACCTTTGACCTTGACCTTAAGCAAAGCTTATAGGTGCAGACCCACCCCAGTCATTGTGCACAAGTTTGCCAACCATTAGGGCAATTGCCTAGGAGGAGTAATGATTTTCATGCAATTATAAATGCCCAGATCTCCTGAGTTTTCACAATGACCTTGAGCTCAACCTGGATGCATACAAACCTGAGGATCATTGTGTGTGAGTCTGTTGAGAATCAGGGCAATTGTCGAGGAAGATTAACAATTTTCATAAAATAATCTAAGTGCAGAGATCTCCTGACTTTTGACCCTGACCTTGAGCACAACCTTGAGGCAGACCCACCTGATGATCACTGTGCATGAATTTGTTGAGAATTAGGGCAATGGCTAGGGGGAGTATTGATTTTTCAGAAATAAGTGCCCAAATCTCCTGACCTTTGACCTTGACCACAACCTGGATGCAGAGCCACCTAAGGATTCTTGTGACTGAGTTTGGTAAGCATCGAGGCAACTGCCTTGGAGGCATAGCCATTTTTCTGAAATCAAATAAGTGCCTAGATCTCCTGACCTTTGCTTATGACCTTGAGCACAACCTTGATGTAGGTCCACTCATTATTAGTGAGTTGGGTAACCACTGGAACAAATGGCTAGGAGGAGTCACGATTCCTATGAAATGTAGATGGACGAACAAGGCCTAAGTGCAGAGAATAGCTAGTTTTTCACTTTGACTTCATTCTCTATATCCTTTGATAGCCTTGTACAACTGGGTTCATATCAGCAAATGCTTATAGTGCATTCTTCTTCCTTGGAACAAGTCATATTTGGGGGGTGCCCAACAAGTACTTTGCTCATGAAGTCAGGCAAGCCTGGGAACAACAAACTTAAAAGTTCAAGATGAATAAAGTAGAAGTGAGTAGAAGTAGGGCAAAATATACTATTTATTAAGATTTTTGTTATATATGTCTCTTCTAGTCAGTTGTACATAGTACCACCCAACTATGAGGGGGGAGGGGGGCTGGAAAGTTCATAGGCTGAAAAGTTCATTGTGGTCAAATTTGATCAAATGTGGTTTATTTTTCAACTGCGGGGATCCAAACGCTGCAACACTGATGAAAGAAGTGTGTGGACCAAAGGGGACTGTGTTGAAAAATAAACCACATTTGGTCAAATGTGACCACTATGAACTTTTCAGCCCCCCCCCCCCATATCCCCATATCTCCAAGCAATGGTGCAGTGTTTTTATATGCAAATTGCCACATACTGTACTGTTTTTAGGCAATTGGTGGAAAGACCTAATGCAAAATAATTTAAGAGCAAACTATAAGTTAAAAGTTGAACAATTAAAATCTTTTATACAGTGGCTTAGATCGGTTACATGACAATATATTTTAGTTAAATTTGTCTGGAAACAGATAAATGATCTTGGTTCTCTGGACTGTTGTTAAGGGATGCAGTGCATTCAGAACTGACATATCAGATTGTTTTCAACCTACAGTGGTGTGGAAAAAGTTTTTGCCCCCTTCATGATTTCTCATTTTTTTGTAGGTTTGTCACACTTAAATATTTCAGATCATCAAATAAATTTAAATATTAGACAAAGAAAACACAAAATGCAGTTTTTTAAATGAAGGTGTTTATTATCAAGGGAAAAAAATCCAAACCTACATGGCCCTGTGTGGAAAAAGTAATTGCCCCCTAAACCTAATAACTGGTTGGGCCACCCTTAGCAGCAACAATTACAATCAAGCGTTTGCGATAAATGGCAATGATAAGGGCCTGCACTTATATAGTGCTTTTCTCGTCTCAAAGACCACTCAAAGCACTTCACTAGCACTAACCCTCTATTCTAAGGGCCTATAGGAGACGGATATCTAGGGACAATTTAGAACAACCGATTAACCTAACATGCATGTCTTTGGATTGTGGGAGGAAACCGGAGCCCCCGGAGTAAACCCATGCAGCACAGAGAGAACATGCAAACTCCACACAGAAAGGTCCCTACCCCTGCCAGCCTGGGGATTCGAACCTGGAACCTTTTAGCTGTTGGGCAACAGTGCTAACCACTGCACCACAGTGCTGCCCGATGAGGCTTTTACAGTGTTGTGGAGGAATTTTAGCCCATTCATCCTTGCAGAATTGTTGTAATTCAGCCATATTGGAGGGTTTTCGAGCATGAGCCGCATTTTTAAGGTTATGCCACAGCATTTCAATTGGATTCGAGTCAGGACTTTGACTAGGCCACTTCAAACTCTTCATTTTGTTTTTCTTAAGACATTCAGAGGTGGACTTGCTGGTGTGTTTTGGATCATTGTCCTGCTGCAGAACCCAAGTGCACTTCAGCTTGAGGTCACAAACAGATAGCCAGACATTCTCCTTCAGGATTTTTTGGTAGACAGCAGAATTCATGGTTCCATTTACCACAGCAAGTCTTCCAGGTCCTGAAGCAGCAAAACAGCCCCAGACCATCACAATGTTGTTGTTCATCCCTTGTAGTCGAAGATGACCATGGCATCATCAGATGTTGAAAGATCTAGTTTGATGTGTCTGGAGGTGGCTGATGAACCCAATCTGGGCATGGAATCCTCTCCCACTACTGGGACACATGTAAGTGGGAGTGGAGTGCTGGGTGCTTGCAGCTCTGGCCTTGTGTGTCTCACGTTTCTTCTCTGCAGCATTGGTTCTATTGTCTTCAGCTGAATGAGATCCACTGTGAATAAGGCTGTACCATGTGGGTCGGTCTGCAGCAATGTTCTCCCAAACCAGTGTGTCTATAGAGAAGTCTCTCAGGGAAACCTTCAGGCTGTCCTTATATAGTTTTCGCTGCCCTCCAACAGAGCCTTTGCCTTGGTGGAGTTCCCCGTAGAACAGCTGCTTGGGGATGCAATTTTCAGGCATGCCGATGACATGACCTACCCCTCTGAGTTGGGCCTTACGTATGAAAGTGATGATGCTGGGAATATTGGCTTGTTGCTGTACTTCAGTGTCAGAGATTTTGTCTTGCTATCGGATATTCAGGAGATTCTGAAGGCATCTCAGATGGAAATGGTTCAGCTGTTTTTCATGTCGTCTGTATGTGGTCCAGGCTTCACAACCATGCACAAGAGTAGTAAGGACTACTGCTCTATAAACTTTGAGTTTGGTAACAAGACAGATCCCTCTTTTTTCCCAAACCATCTTACTGAGCCTTCCAAGTGCACTGCTGGCTTTGGAGATTCTGTTGTTGATTTCAGCATCTATGTTGGCTGTACAGGAGAGAGTACTGCCAAGGTAAGTAAAATTTTCAACTGCCTGAAGTGTCGTTCCATTGACCGTGATGCTTGGGTTCTGGTATGGGTTGTTTGGGGCTGGCTGGAACATCACTTTGGTCTTCTTGGTACTAATGGTAAGGCCAAAGTTGTTGCAGACTGTAGAGAAACTGTCCATCTCCAGTTGCATCTCTTGCTCACTACTGGCATTGAGGGCGCAGTCATCTGCAAAGAGGAAGTCTCGGATGACAGTTTCCTTCACCTTGGTGACAGCCTGTAGACGTCTTGGATTGAATAGTCTCCCATCATACCTGTATCTAATTTTAATACCAGCCTCACAGTCTCTGAATGCATCAGTCAACATGGCACTGAACATCATGTTGAAAAGTGCTGGGGCAAGAACGCAGCCTTGTTTGACACCATTGGTCACAGGAAAGGCGTCTGATGGCTCACCATCATCTAGAACATGTGCAGTCATGCCCTCGTGGAACTGGCGGATGATAGCGATGAACCTATCAGGGCAGCCAAACTTGCTCATGATTTTCCACAGTCCTTCTTTGCTGACAGTGTCAAAGGCCTTAGTCAGGTCCACAAATGTGGTATATAGGTCGTGGTGTTGCTCTATGCACTTCTCCTGAAGCTGACGGGCAGCAAATATCATGTCAACTGTTCCTCGCCTTGCTCGGAAGCCACACTGGCTCTCGGGGAGGAGGCCCTGCTCCAGGTGTTGTAAGAGGTGGTTGAGCAGCACACGAGCCAAGACCTTGCCGGCTATGGAGAGAAGGGAGATTCCTCGGTAGTTATCACTGGACTGGCGGTTGCCTTTGTGCTTGTAAATGTGAACAACTGTGGTATCTCTAAAATCTTGGGGTAACTGTTTTTTGTCCCACATGGACTGAAAGAGGTGGGTGAGCTGGTTGAGCAAGATTGGACCACCTGCTTTGTGAACCTCAGCAGGGTGTCCGCTCCTGGAGATTTCCAGGTGGACATTTGCTTGAGAGCTTTCCTCACCTCTTCAGCTGTTGGGTGATTGTCAAGTTCCAGGTTCACCAGAACTTGAGGAAGATGTGCAATTGCTTCATTATTGATAGTGGAGGGGCAGTTAAGTACACTATCAAAGTGCTTGGTTTATCTCTCCAGTAACTGCTTCTTCTCAATGAGGAGGGTTGTTCCATCAGGTCTGAGGACGGGGATGACCCACAAAACTGAGGTCCATAGACAGCTTTCAGAGCATCATAGAATCTTTTGGTATCATGCTTGTCTGCGTAGCCTTGGATCTTGTCTGACTTGTCACTGAGCCAAGTATCTTGCATGATACGCAGCTTTGTCTGTATCTGGCTGCGGATGTTGTTAAAGGTAGTCTCTTTTGCTGGGCAAGAGGGGTTGTTCAGGTTGACTAGGAGTAGTCGGTGCTTTTCTTCCAGCAATTCCTGGATTACGGTGTCATTTTCATCAAACCAATCTTGATGGTTTTTAATGGATGGACCAATTGTTTCAAGGGAAGGAGAATAAACCGTGTCCCTGAAGGAGGTCCAAGCTTCGTCGATATTTTCATAGATTGTGAGTCTGAGAGTTTACTGTTCATGACTGACTGAAAGTTTTGGACAATATCAGCATCTTTCAGTTTTGTTACATTGAGTTGCTTGATAACCTTTTGCCCTTGTGGTCTTCTCTTAGGTTGGATGTGAATGTTAAGTTTGGAAATGATAAGGTGGTGATCGGTCCAGCAGTCAGCGCCGCACATAGCCTTTGTCACATGCACATCCCGCCTGTCTCTTGCCCTAATGATGATATAATCGATGAGATGCCAGTGTTTGGAGTGGGGATGCATCCACGATGTCTTATTACGGGTTGGTAGGCAGAACATGGTGTTGGTGATGGTCAGGTCATGTGAGGCACAATTTCGGAGCAAGAGGAGACCGTTGCTGTTACATTTGCCTACTCCCTGCTTTCCAAGGACTCTGTTCCAGGCTTGATGGTCACGGCCAACACGAGCGTTGAAATCGAAAAGTACGATAAGCTTTCCTGACTGAGGGACAGCCGAAATGAGGGCATCAAGTTCTTCATAGAACTCTTTTGTTTCTTCTGGGTTGGTCATAGTGGGAGCATAAGCACTGATCAATGTAATGGTCTTGTTTTTTCCCAGCGGAAACTGCAGTTTCATCAGATGGTCATTCAGACCCACAGGGATGCTTGTAAGCCTCTCAACATGGCTATTTTTGATGGCAAAGCCAACACCAGCCTCACGTTGTTCTTCGCTGCTTCGTCCACTCCAGAAGAAGGTGTAGCCACCACCAATCTCTGTGAGTTGGCCTTTGTCAGAAAGATATGTTTCACTCAGTGCTGCAATGTCAACGTTGTGTGTGTGCATCCCTGTGCATGTGTATGAGAGCGCGTGCAAAATAAGTGTGTGCATGTGAGTGGTTTGTCAGGAAACATACAAAGAGGGTGGCCGGTCACAGCAACTACCTTTCCCCCGGAAACCCCAAGAAAGCAGAACAACGCCACCAACCCCCACAGAGCACAAACGTCCAAGGCCCAGGCGAGCCAGGCATCTGCCCCAGGAGGGACGGTCGGGGGAGGCCGGGCCGCCAGGCAGCCAGCGCGGCAGGCCCACGCACCTGGACCGGCCAACCCCCCGTCCCAGAGGGGCCAAAGCTAGCCCCCGGGCCCCAGACCACAGGCGCTGGGACGCCAGCGCCCTTACCCCGCAGGTTGGAGACTGGCCCGCATTCCCGGTGCGAACCCCCCGCAGGCACCCCCCACAGCAGGCCCACCCCCACCCCAGCGTCGCACACCCAGGGGACCCCCACACCAAAAGAAGCCCCCCCATCCAGTGGAGCCCACACAGCCAAGAGGCAGTACCCCTCAATCCAGCACCCCCCGACCAGCACAACACCCATTCCCATGCATTCACATCCTCATGCTCTCATACGTACCCACACGCACTCACTGTCGCTCGCCCTCTCCCCCAAACAATCCCACATTTGCACTCCCGGCCCCACCCACTCTCTCCCACTCGCCCTCAGTCACCCACACTCACTCATGTTAAATCATACACTCACACTCACTTGCGCTTCGACCTGCTCACATTCATTTGTGCTCTCCCCCACACACTCACCCACACTCATTCATCCTTATTTCTTAGGGCAACCGCGATGCAGATGCAGCGAGCATGCACGCGCACCAGATTATCTGTTACTATTTGGACTGCCATGATGATTTATTGTGTTCTCATTTTATGTTTGAGTACTCCCAGTGTCACCCTGGTCTAGTCTATTTTTGTAAATTCTCTTGTATTATTCTTGTTTCAGATTAGGTTACACAGTCCTTAGTTATTCTAAGAGTATAATCTTACCTAGTTTTCTCTCCCCAGTTCTTTGTGTATTCTATAGTATTTTCTGTGTTGTCCTTGTGTTCATTTTGTCTCATTTTGATATTAGATTTATGATGAAAGCACTTCCTGCTTTGGTTCTGATGAGTTTTATTTTGGTAGTGTCTTCCTGTTCATCCTTGGTTATGATTTGTAATTTACCTTTTGCTGTAGTTCATTCATTCATTCATTCATCTTCTTCCCCTTAATCCTTTTCGGGTCGCGGGGGGGCTGGAGCCTATCCCAGCATCTTTGGGCGAGAGGCAGGGTACACCCTGGACAGATCGCCAGTCCATCGCAGGGCCAACACAGAGAGACAGACAACCATTCACGTTCACAGTCATACTTAAGGACAATTTAGAATCCCCAGTTTTGATGCCAATTAACCTAACTTGCATGTTTTTGGCATGTGGGAGGAAACCGGAGAAATCTCGGAGTAAACCCATGCAATTGTAGTTTTGTAACCCAATTAGTTTGATTCTCCACTCCTGTATTCCCCAGCTGTTTCCCATGTGTAATCTTCTGTTCCTTTATGTTCAGTTTTGCCTTGCCGCTCCTTGTGGCAACATACGTTGTTTATTCCTGCATCCTGCTGCTTAAGTTTGTCTACTTTCAGTTTTCTGTTATTTCTAGTTTAGCTCTCTTGTGTTTTAAGTTTTAGTTAGCTTTATTTTCAGTCCCCATGCTGAACTTTATTTTCTATATTAAATAAATCTTTTATGAACTAAATCCAATCTGCATTTAGGGCCTCTTTTTCTACCTGCTCCATGCCCCGCAAACCATAACACTAAGACAGAAATAGAACACGTTTTTCATTCTACTAGTTTTATGAATATAGTCTGCTCATTTTTTTCAAGGACTCATAATTTCTGATATGTTTTCTTAAAAGGATTTCTCCGGTCTGGATGCCTCCATTATCACCCAAGCCTTTACAAGTTGTAGGTGTGTAAGAAAAGTTCCCTAACACTTGGCACATGCCCCACAAGCCTTTTCAATCTTCTATGGATGATGGCTGGATGGATTTTAAAGAGGTTACACTATGAAGGCATTACCTGAGCTAATTGTAATTTTTCAATTTTTGTTATTGTCATGGCGCCTGCAGGGCTATCATCAATCTCAGCTGCACGCACACCTGCTGCCAATCATCAGCGGGCGTTAAAAGCCGGACCTGCCTGTGACTCAGCACGGAGCCGTCTGTCAAACTCCCGAGGACACGTCTCTCGTCTACAGCCACGTCCTGGCTCATCAGCTACCAAAGAGCAACGCGTCGCCGCACGTAAGCTTAACATCAACTTACCTTGTCAAGTTCATCTCCGCTGTGCACAGGTGGATCTCCCTGGTGGCGGATTCTCTCTCCCCGGTGGCGGTTCAGCTCCACTCCTGCATCAGAGTAACTCGCACTCCTCCCTGCACAAAGCCAGACGCTGTCTTCCTGGCTGTCGCCCTCAAGGCAAACCTGAGTCGTCCACCACCATCTGCAAAAGTAAGTGGTCGTCATTATTACGCCCTTAGCGCTGGTGCTGAGTTAACACCTCTGCTTTGTCTCCATAGGGTTGCCAGGCCGATCGGCATCCAGCTCTCCCCCAGCACGAGTCCAGCACTGCACGCACTGCACTGTACATACACACACGCATTCACAAGACACAGGTTGCTAATAAAAGGATAATTGTGTTTCTCTCGAGTCTGTCTTTTGTCCCCTGGGTCCAGAATTATGTCAGTACAGCTCCGTCAGAGCGACCCAGCGGACATCGTGCTAGCACGCCGTTTTAACACCTTAGAAGCTCGAGTGGAACAGTTGGCATACCAACAAAATGTTATCCTTAACTGGCTAACCCTAATTAACAGCCGGTTGGATTGTCGGGATGGACAGCGGACGATCCCGCCGGCTTCCGGGGCCTCATCGGACCCCACTAGCCCCCCTCCTAGCCAGGCTAGTCAGGCTCCATCGGCCCGCCTCACACCAGTGCTCACACCCGCTCGCTTCAGCGGTAAGCTCGGGGAGGCCCGCAGATTTATTCTTCAATGTGAGACGGTTTTCCAGCAAGTGCCAGAGGATTTCCCCACTGATCACAGCAGGATAGGCTACATCACTAACTTGCTAGGGGGTAGAGCGCTAGCTTGGGCCTACACCATTATGGCCAAGCCCAGTTATACTAACCTTACATATCAACGGTTCCTTGCCGATTTTCACGAGGTATTTGATCATTCCGATCGGGATAGCGTGCTTACCACCCGGTTGTTAAATCTTCGACAAGGCGGAAGGTTCGTAGCGGACTACGCCATCAATTTCCGGGTGGTGGCCGCTGAGGTCGGGTGGGAGGATGCCTCGTTGTGCAGCATTTTTATCCGTAGCCTAAGCCCTAGCCTCAGGGATGAGCTAGCTAGGTTGGATAAACCAGAGAAACTCACTGAGCTGATTTCTCTTACCATAAGTTTGGATAACAGGCTGAGGGAATGAGCAGTCCAGTGAAGAGCTTCTAGCTGCTCGGGCGCGCAGTTTTTTCATTCCTCACAGTCATCCCAGTTAGCTCTGCCCTCACCGGAAGCACTAGAAGGGCAGGAGGATATGGTAATCGGGCGCTCCAAGATTCCGCTAGCTGAGAAACGGCACCGCAGGGAATTAGGGCTGTGTATGTATTGTGGGAGTAGTGAACACGAGGTGGAGAATTGCACCATTCAGCCAAAAGAGGGGGTTTGTGCGTCGCAGTCAAAACCCCTCATTAGTTGCCTCGTGCCCATCAGATTTATTCACAAACACACAGAATACTCCACTCATGCACTGATTGACTCGGGGGCTGAGCAGAGCTTTATATCAGGAGACTTGGCAACCCGGTTAGGGCTCCCCTGTCATACTCTCCAGCCTCCACTCAGACTGATAGCCCTATCCAAAGCCCCTTTAACGACTGTCTCTCAGCAGACTGCTCCAGTGTTCGTGATCGTTTCTGGGAACCATCGAGAGGACCTACGCCTACTGGTGCTGCCCTCCTCCACGTCCCCGGTCATCCTGGGCTACCCCTGGCTGCGGCTGCATAATCCATCTTTTGACTGACAGACAGGTAACATCACATCTTGGAGTTCGTTCTGCCTCAGCGCATGCCTGCAATCCGCGGCATGTGCCCCATCAGTGTCTTTGGCCCCCCGTGCCTCCCCCCCTCCAGATCTGTCTAAGGTGCCACCTGAATACCATGATCTGGGGGCGGCATTCAGTAAGTCGCAGGCGCTGTCACTTCCCCCCCCCACCGCCCCTACGACTGTGCTATTAACCTCCGGGCTGGTGCCCCACTGCCTTCGAGCCGCTTATACAGCCTGTCAGCTCCGGAGTGGGAGGCGATGGATACATACATTAAGGAGTTGCTCAGCTCGGGTATCATCCGCCCGTCCTCCTCGGCGGTGGGGGCAGGATTCTTCTTCGTCGGCAAGAAGGATGGCTCCCATGTATCCCAGCCATGTATCGATTTCAGGGGGCTCAACGACATCACGGTGAAGGATAAGTACACCCTGCCCCTCATGGACACGGCTTTCGACTCCCTCCAGGGGGCCTCTTGGTTCACCAAGCTCGACCTCCGCAACACTTACATCTCGTGCGGATTAAGGAGGGAGATGAGTGGAAGACGGGATTCCGGACCCCAAGCGGCCATTTCGAATATCTGGTGATGCCGTTTGGGTTGACCAACGCACCGGCCGTCTTCCAGCGCCTGATAAATGACATTCTCCGGGATTTCCTTGGCACCTTTGTCTTCGTCTACCTGGATGACATTCTCATCTTCTCCCGGTCATTAGAGGAGCACCGGGTGCATGTGAGACGGGTCCTCCAATGACTCCTGGAGAACAAGCTGTTCGTGAAGGCTGAGAAATGTGAGTTCCACACTAACAAGACTTCATTTCTCGGCTTCGTGATCTCCCACAACCAGGTTCTCCCCGACCTGGTCAAGGTCAAGGCGGTGGTAGATTGCCCCCCGCCCTTCATCCAGGACGCAGCTCCAGCAGTTCCTAGAGTTTGCCAATTTTTATCGTCGCTTTGTTCCCAGGTATAGCATGGTTGCCCGTTCCCTGACCTGTCTCACGTCCTCAAAAGTTCCCTTCTGCTGGACGGAGGAGGCTGCAGCAGCGTTCAGCGCCCTCAAGAGGGAGTTCTTATCGTCCCGCGTCCTCACGCAGGTGGACCCGTCCCTCCAGTGCTTGGTCGAGGTGGATGCATCGGACTCCGGGGTGGGGGCAGTGCTCTCCCAGCACTCTCCAATAGACGGGGTGGTCCGCCCCTGCGCCTTCTTCTCGCACCGCCTGTCTCCAGTAGAGAGAAACTACAACAGTGGCAACAGAGAGCTCCTGGCGGTGAAGCTCGCGTTGGAGGAGTGGCGCCACTGGTTGGAGGGGGCTGCCCAGCCTTTAGTAGTTTGGACTGACCACAAGAACTTGGAATATCTGAGGACCGCTAAGCAGTTGAATTCCCGACAGGCCCGCTGGCCCACAAAGCCAGACGCTGTCTTCCTGGCTGTCGTCCACCACCATCTGCAAAAGTAAGCAGTCGTCATTATTACACCCTTAGCGCTGGTGCTGAGTTAACACCTCTGCTTTGTCTCCATAGAGTTGCCAGGCCGAACAGCGTCCAGCTCTCCCCCAGCATGAGTCCAGCACTGCACGCACCACACTGTACATACACGCACTTTCACAAGACACGGGTTGCTAATAAAAGGATAATTGTATTTCCCTCGAGTCTGTCTTTTGTCCCCTGGGTCCAGAATTATGTCAGTTATATAAAACAAGAGATCTGGAACTTTAAAACAATGAAAGCAGGTTTATAAAGATGCCATTTACTTTGTGGTAACAGGAATTTTGGGATATTAAACATCCTGAATCACCTTTTTTTACTTTTCCAGGACAAGAATGAATCAAAACAGACTTGTTTGTTGTTTGAAAAGGCACTTGCCTCTGTCCCTCATCAAATCACTTAATGAAGTGTCTGCATGTAATTGTATGCCATCACTTCACCCTCTCCCATTCCTCTTGCATTCTAATGATCCTTTAATGGGCCCTTGATTAGAAAAAGGCATAAAAACAGCTGTCAACACTGCCCAGGAAATGATGGATCATCTCAGAGACTTTGGTGTCTATTAAGTTCTATTCTGGGACCACTCACCAGCAGGTATGTCAGAGAGGTTAGTAATATTTAGTTTGAACCAAGATAGTTCCTGGAGGGACAATATTTACTCAAGTCTAGAAACTGACTGGAGGCTTATTAACAGAGGGCTTAAAAGAGCCAAAAATACAAAAATATATTTTTGCATTGTAGGCTTTCTCAGGATATACTTAACAGAAAAGACTAGTGGGACTTGTTGGACTAATAAAGGCTTAACTTATCTTATGTTACTACTAGAAATTAAATCATAATAGACTCCAGACCCCCCCCCCCATGACCCGGAAAGGATTAAGCGGATGGATTATTAGTATTCACAAAATGGTGTGATATGTTGATTGTCAAAACATGAAGAACCTGCATCAAAAGAAATCGTGGCATGACTATAAAATAAATTATCTGGCATCCTTTCATGCCCTGGCCTCTGGACCAAGTCATGCCAAATTTACAACAAACATGAGCTGCAAACATAGGGAAAAACACCAATGTAAGCTTTCAAGTTTACATGCTATCTTCCAATTTCCGTGGATTTGAGTTTTCAGACTTTATGCCACAATTCATATTTCTAAAGCCAACAGCTCTGACAGCAAATATGGTAGCAGTTGTGGTTGCTTATACATTTTGATCGTCACTGTTTGAGAAGCACATAAAGGATCACTGTTTAAATCACAAACTTTTCAATCGAACATTAACAATGCATATATGAACTGTGGTTTTCATCTCATCTGCAATATCTATGATGAATTTTAGTAACATTTAAGCAATATTACATGAGATGGAGTACAGTATCAATTTATATAGTAAGTGCGGGTTGTGATGCGGCAATGCCCTCCGCCATTACACCTGTAGTTATTACATAAACTGATACCGTCACAACGTCGAGTGTGATATTGCTTTTATACAACAGTTCCGGCAAACAGAATTTATTAAATGACAGCAATAGTGGACAAGATATTACAATTTATTTGTTTAAGCTGGGTTCACACTATAGTGTTCAGACCAATTTTTACAGACATTTTAAAAAAATAGAGAAATTAGTGTTGGTGAAGTTACGTTTGTGAGCAGGTTTTTTTTAATCGAGCGCGCACCAAATTTTACAAACTTTTATGAACTTTTGCTAGCATTTGCCAGCGTTGCATTCAGCGTTGGTAAACGCTGGCCAACTTAGGCTAGCGTATGTGTAGCTGTTGCCAACTTAGATTAACTTAAATACTCAGTGCAGGTCAGCTGACATCAGTGCTAGGCGATGCTCATATAAAGATCAGCATTTTTGGAGGCTTCCTGCCATTCTGGGCCTGCTTTTGGAGTGAACTCATCTCCCTTGGGCATATGTTTCAGTATTTATTTTCGTTTTATATTCCTATTTAGTTACTTCTGCATGCTATTTTTCCCTGTTCATTCATTCCTCAAAAAATAATACAATAATGTACTGTAGGAGTCAAGAATTGAGGTGACTGGATGATTTTTCCAGTAATTGCTTTAATTCCCCATTCATCCTACGTCCTCTCTCGATCGGAGTGAAAAGAGACAGGACGCAGTCACACACATACATTTATACATTCATCTTCTAACAATACATCACACACAAAAGTCACAATACTCAGCTACATCCTTTCATCTCTAATAAAACACCCAGAGTCCTTCTGTTCTCCTTTCCGACCCCCAAAGGTCAGGCCGGATAATCTTCTCCTCTCTCCTGAGTCCCCAGGGGGTGCAGACATGTCTTCCTCTTGAGGTGTGAAGTCAATACACATGGCTAGCTCAAAGTCTCTCTTGGCTGAATTCAGCCAGCCACATGTGAGTTACATAGGTTATAACTATGGGCTCCACATCACTCCCCCCTTCCACGCGAAAGACTGGGCACCCATATACAGTCATATAACAGTCATACAGCACGTCACCCCCCCAACAGAATCTCACAGCAACCCAAACAACCTGACCAAAAAAACAAAAAACAAAACACATCATTCTGCATGCAGCTTAGGTTTCAATCTTCTCCCGAATCTGCTGTATGCAGGTCTCCTGCTCTGTTTTGGGCCGTCCTGCTGTGCATCTGTGGAGTGAGGGGGAGAAGGGTTATTTGCCCCCCCGTGGGGGGTCCCGGGGCCGCCCCTTTGGAGGCCTGCCGCGTCAAGGCACGCCGGCCGGCCGTACAGACTCGTTATGCAACACAAAAGCAGGCTTTAATCTATCGATACTGATCGTCTCCCTCCTGCCCCCCAAATCTAGCACAAAATATTTCTCCCCGGTTTCCAGCACTCGGAATGGACCATCGTAAGGTGGGCGGAGACTATGCCGCTGAGCATCGTGCCTGACAAAAACAAACTCTGCGTCTCATAAAGCCTGGGGCACGAACACACGCGGGAAAGAGTGATGAGCGGGGCCCGGGAGCATCTCTGCTCCCGTGTTACTCAGAGACCCCCGGATCGGGGAGGGCCCTGGTGCCGTGTGGTCAGGTAAAAACTCGCCTGGCAGCCTGAGCGGTTGTGCGAAGACCAATTCTGCTGGTCAGGCATCTAGATCCTCTTTGGGTGCCGAACGCAACCCCAATAAAACCCATGGTAGTTTGTTTACCCATTCTGTGTCCGTCAGTGACGCTCTGAGGGCTGCCTTCAAAGACCTGTGAAAACGCTCGCATAAACCGTTGGCCTGGGGATGGTAAGCGGTCGTGCGATGTACCGCCGCTCCTAAGCCGCTGGCCACTGCTGACCACAGTTCCGACGCAAATTGAGGTCCCCTATCAGACGTAATATCTGACGGGACCCCGAACCGCGCTACCCAGGCTGTTAAAAAAGCGCGTGCCACCTCTGCCGCTGTGGTCGATGTTAACGGGACCACTTCCGGCCAACGAGTGGTTCGGTCTGCCATTGTCAAGAGATGCGTGAACCCTTGTGAAGTGGGCAGGGGGCCCACGAGGTCCACGTGCACATGATCGAACCTTTTAGCCGGAATGTGGAACGGTTCTAAGGGCGCCTTAGTGTGCCTGTGAATCTTAGCGCGCTGGCAAGCCATGCAGGTTTTAGCCCACTCCTTCACTTGCTTGCGCAGGCTCGGCCAAACAAACTTCTCCGCCACCATTTTCACCGAAGCGCGCACCCCTGGGTGCGCTTGGGAGTGCACGGCGTCAAAAACGCGACGGCGCCACGCGGCTGGCACCACCAGGCGCGGTCGCCCCATGGATACATCGCAAATAAGCGGGGGGAAACCGGTTTGTAGATTTCTGTGTTCCAGCCTTAACCCTGTTGGTCCAGACAGGAGCGCGCGCACGTCCGCGTCCTCGCTCTGCTCCACCGCCATGGCTGCATAATCTATTCCCACGTGGACTGGAGCCGCGTGCGTGTCCGTGCTGGTACCACGCTCTGGGTAAGCGGCCGCGCAATCCGTTTCCGCGCGTGACAGACAGTCCGCCACCACATTGATTTTACCGGCTACGTGCTGAATATCGGTAGTAAATTCAGAAATTGCGGCCAGCTGTCTCTGTTGCCGCCCTGACCACGGTTCTGAAGTTTTGGACATCGCAAAAGTGAGCGGTTTGTGGTCGACAAACGCGGTGAAACGCCGCCCTTCCAACCAGAACTGGAAATGGCAAATAGCCAAGTGGAGCGCCAGCAGCTCCCTGTCAAACTTGCTGTATTTTCGCTCAGCCTTGCGTAGGGATCTGCTGAATAATGCGAGTGGTTGCCAAACCCCGGCAACTTGCTGTTCCACTACGGCCCCTATGGCCACATCTGATGCGTCCGTGGTTAGCGCTATGCGGGCTGCTGGGTCTGGGTGGGCCAACAGTGCCGCGTTTGCCAGTGCCCGTTTAACCTCTGTGAATGCGCGCTCCCACTCCGGGGACCATTCAATCACATGGGAGGGCTTCTGCTTTTTGAGCGCGGTGTACAAAGGCTGCATAAGCTGCGCTGCGTGGGGTATGAAACGGTTATAAAAATTTACCATCCCCCAAAATTCTTGCAACGCTTTTACCGTTCGAGGCTGGGAAAAATCTGCCACAGCGCGTACTTTGGCCGGCAGAGGAACTGCTCCCTCCGAGGAAACGCGGTGCCCTAAAAAGTCGATTTGTGCCACGCCAAAATGGCACTTGGCCGGGTTGATTATCAACCCATGCTCTCCTAACCTCTGAAAAACTGTCCTGAGGTGTTTTGCGTGCTCCTCCTCGGAGGTGCTGGCTACCAAAATGTCGTCTAAATAGACAAAAACGAAAGAGAGGTCGCGCAACACTGCATCCATCATCCGTTGGAAGGTTTGTGCGGCGCCTTTAAGGCCAAAAGGCATTCGTAAAAACTCAAAAAGCCCGAACGGGGTTATTACAGCTGTTTTGGGGATGTCCTCTGGTCGGACCGGGACTTGGTGATAACCGCGGACCAGGTCTATTTTAGAAAAAATTCGCGCCTTCGCCAAATGCACTGAAAAGTCCTGGATATGCAGAATCGGGTACCGGTCCTGTGCTGTGGCATTGTTCAACCTGCGGTAATCGCCACAAGGTCTCCATGAGCCGTCAGCTTTAGGTACCATGTGGAGGGGGGAAGCCCAAGCGGACTTCGAGTGGCGAATTATGCCCAACCTTTCCAGGTTGGCAAACTCCTCGCGCGCAATGGAGAGTTTAGCTGCATCCAAGCGCCGAGCCTTAGCAAAAACGGGTGGGCCACTCGTGGTTATGAAGTGTTCCACCCCATGCTTCGCCACCTTAGCTGAAAAAGTAGGAACTGTGAGTGCTGGGAACTGGTGTAGAAGGCTGTGAAACTTATCACCTGCTGTGGCGACGTTGGTCTGTACTGGCGGCGGGCACACCCGAGCTGCACAAGGGATAGAACAGAAAGAGAGTGCATTTACTAGTTGTTTGTTGGCCAGATCAACTAACAAACCATGTGAACACAGAAAATCAGCACCTAACATATTGAAGCTCACTGCCGCCACGATGAAATTCCACTCATAGCCGCGGCCGTGGAAAGACAGAGACAAGGTTCTCTCTCCGTACGTCTTGATGCTGGAGCCGTTGGCCGCTGTCGCTCCGTCTCCGCGGGGTCCCGCGACCCGATCAGCATAGGTGGCAGTGATGAAGCTCCTCTGGGCTCCGGTGTCCACTAGGAATTGCCGCCCGGAGCCCGCGTCTGTCAGATAAAGCAGCTTTGTCCGTTCGCCGAGAGTGGAAGCTGCTAACGGCTCCTGGCCCGGTCGTTTCCCTGCTTTTTGAACTTGCAGGGCGGGATGCATCTGTGCGCCTTCCCAGCGAAACGTCGGTGGTAAAAACAGAGGCCGTCATCTCCCCTGCCACGGAATCTCGCCGCTGCTGTCACCGCAGGGGTGGTCACTGCCGTCTCTGGCTCCACACTGCCCCCGGCCGCTGCGCCGAGGTCTGCCGCTGCCATGGAAGCCTCTGGTTCCTTGCAGGCATTGAGGAGCCGCTCCGCCTCTTGGGCCAGCTCGCGGAAGTCCTGCTGGGTCAAACATCTCCTGCTGGACAGGGGACCTCTCGTGTGCGCTGGGAGGGTTCTCAGGAAAATATGTTTGAAAAGGAACGCGTCGTTGTCCGTCCCGATCATTTGCAGCATGTCCTCCATGAGGACAGTCGGCCTGCGTCCACCTCTGTCGCGCAGGTCCAGTAGCTGCCTGGCTCTTGCCTCAGACGACGGCACGAAGCTCCTGATGAGGGCGGCTTTCAGCGTGTCGTATTTGCCGACAGCGGGTGGTTGCTGCACCAGGCTCCGCACACACCGGGCTGTGCAGCTGTCGAGCGTCGCGATGACATTATGGAATTTAATGTCATCCGCTGAAACTCCTCCGAGCAGGAACCGCGACTCCACATGCTGGAACCACGAGTGCGGGTCGCTTTGCCAGAACTCGGGGAGCTTAATCAGTCTTGTGCCCCTGCTGGCATTCCCTGGTGAATCCGGGTCTGAGCGGCTGTCTCCCAGCTCTTCCATATCGATCACGAGGCTGTCCTCCAGCCTCGGCATGCTCAGATTCATGTGTAGGTCACCAATTGTAGGAGTCAAGAATTGAGGAGACTGGATGATTTTTCCAGTAACTGCTTTAATTCCCCATTCATCCTACGTCCTCTCTCGATCGGAGTGAAAAGAGACAGGACGCAGTCACACACGTACATTTATACATTCATCTTCTAACAATACATCACACGCAAAAGTCACAATACTCAGCTACATCCTTTCATCTCTAATAGAACACCCAGAGTCCTTCTGTTCTCCTTTCCGACCCCCAAAGGTCAGGCCGGGTAATCTTCTCCTCTCTCCTGAGTCCCCAGGGGGTGCAGACATGTCTTCCTCTTGAGGTGTGAAGTCAATATACATGGCTAGCTCAAAGTCTCTCTTGGCTGAATTCAGCCAGCCACATGTGAGTTACATAGGTTATAACTATGGGCTCCACAGTACAATAATACAATAATAACTAGAAAAGCACTCATAGAGTGCATACCTCCGCCAAGGCTCCTTCCGTTTCTCATGGATCACCTCCAAAATGTAATGGGTTAGTGTGTAGGCCTATAGCCACTTGTGGTGAAAATTGCATCACAGTCTGTCCATCAGTTTTGGAGTATTGTTGCTAACACACTCTGAGAAGATAAGAGCCTTGGCTGAGGTATGCATTCCCAGATCATCACCAAAATGTAATGGGTTCTTCTCTAGCCCAAGAACCACCTCTGGTGAAAATTCCATCCAAATCCATCCAGTAGTTTTTGTGTAATCCTGATGCACAAATACAAACAAAGCCCTTGGTGGAGGTATGCACTCTCAGATCATCACCAAAATCTAATCATCTGTTCCCCGTGCCATTACACACCTTTCCTGAAAATTTTATCAAAATCCGTTCATAACTTTTTGAGTTATGTTGGTAACAGACAGACAGACAAACAAACCCCGGTAAAAACATTACCTCCTTGGCGGAGGTAATAACAATACAATAATAATAATAGACTCCAACAGTAAGTCCACAATTAAAATGTGAATTTGAATGGAATAAAAAAAAAACTATTTAGTATATCATCATATAAATAAAAAATAAAATGACGGGTGATTATATTTTGACTGTTAGAACTCTCTCCATTAAAATAACATAAAATTCCGTTAAATGTCATTTACTTTTTGACATCACATTGCTTTTTGATTCCCCACAAAGGAAACCGAACCAATAAATCCTAGAGAATGATTCCGCATGGAGTAGAAAATAAAGAACAGTAAATTTCACAATGAGATTTTTTTTTTCTTTTGGGCCGTCACATTTTTGGGAGATTATACATATTTTTTCTTTTTTTTATTCCCCCTTCTCTCCATTTCTCTCGCATCCGTGCATGTCTGACGCGAGTTTCAGCCTAAAAACATCTGCTTCCACCAGCATTTTAGTCAAAGTTTGCCAATGGAGCTTAACTTAGGCCAACTTAGGAGAACTCTGCATAACGTAGCCCAGCACTCAGGAACTTTTACAAACTGAGCACAACTTTCACCAAAGCGTATTTCCAAACACAGGCAAATTTTCAGCATGCTGAAAATTTTCAAAGAACACAACTTTCGCCAGTGTTTGCCAACAAACACCAACTATCGTTAACTTTTACCAACTTTTGCCAGACATGCAAACTCTTAAGAGTCCGAGAAATTTCAAGAAATAAAGAATTTTGCATCATATAAAGCAAAAATATCCGTACATGTAAATAAAAATGTAAAAAAAATAACATGTGGCCATAGTTCAAAAAGTTGACCTGATTGAGCAAAACCAATGTGATTTTTGGATTCAGCACATCAAAATTGTCCTAAACCAGCTAAAAAAAATTTAGACAATAAATTTGGTGTTGACCAGTGTAATGCAAAGGATAATCTAAGAGTGAGGTGAGAATGAGAATACCAGTGATGATAACAATAATAATAACTAGAAAAGCACTCGGAGAGCGCAGACCTCCGCCAAGCGCCACAGTTCCCCCCCATACAGTGTTTGTGTGTACGTTTTCAGATTCCTTGACCATGAAAACATATGACTAGCAATTGGATTGACAATGATAGGATTAGTGTTTCAGTAGTAAAAGCATTACCTCCTTGGCGGAGGTAATAAACTGAAGTGTTGGTGTTGTGTCCATCTCCTCCATCTCCAAACTCCCAGGCTGCGGGCGTTGCAATTGAATGAATGAATGAATGAATCTTTATTTCGAATAGATTAAGAGTACAGGTTAAAAGAAAGTGAATAATATAACAAAGGGGGAAAGAAAATCCAACAAGGTCAAATTAGACAATAACTCCTCTGATTATACAGTTCAACATAAGTTATCCGAAATGTGTGATGGCTGAAGCTGCAGCTTATATTGGCCACCCATGTTCCATCCAAGAATTCAAAAGAAACAAAAGAAATCATCGCACAACCGCGTACAACCCACAGGTCAATGGGTTATGCGAGCGTTTTCCTAGATCACTGAAAGCAGCACTGAGGGCTTCACTGACGGATGCAAATTGGGTAGACAGGTTGGCGTGGGTTTTATTGGGGTTGCGCTCCGCGGCAAAAGAGGACTTGGAAGCTTCCCCGGCAGAGAGCTTCATTTTGCGCAGCTACTATGGCTGCTCAGGGAATTTCTGCCAAATAATCCAGCGGCGGACAGCTGCCTGTCTCAGCTTTTGCAGCGTAGCGCAAACACAGGCAGGCTGCCGGGCCCTGCCCACCACTGTTTTCCGCGTGCTTTTGTGCCTAAAACTTTGAAGAAGGCGGAGTTTGTGTTCGTCAGACACGACGACCAGCGCCCTCCATTGGGCCTGCACACATGTTGAAAATGGCCGTATCTCACAATGTTAAAGAATCCTTTAAAAAATTCCTGTATCCAGACGGTGATCCGGATCATCCCCAAAATTTAATCAGTTCTTCCTTGTACCATTTCCAACAACACCTGAAAGTTTCATTGAAATCCGTCCCAAACTTTTTGAGTTATCTTGCTAACCAACAGACAAACAGACAAACAGACAAACGCTGGCAAAAACATAACCTCCTCCTGGCCTCCGGCCTGGCGGAGGTAATGAGTCCAACCAAGAACATAAAGCTTGGACAGGGATAATAACAGTAAAGATAATTAAAGCTGCAAGCATCTGTAAACGGGCCCTTGCCCCCCCACCCCCATGCATCTGCAAGCCCCGCCACCTGTCACACCTGGCTTTCTCAGAAATTTTCCCATTGTTGCGCAAGAGCTTAATGAATAATCAAGAAAAGCATTTTGGCACAGAACTTCCTGTGAGCAGTAGGTGGCGCTATAACTTTTGTCAATCATTTTTGTGTTGGAGCGTGCAGGGTGGGACTAATATCCATTGTAGCAATTACGGTGAAAATCGTACAAAGTCTGTCCAAGTTACAACTGTCCAACGTTTTGTGAGGAGGTACGTAAATTTGGGCATGTGGCCGTGGCAACGCTTACATATTAGGTATGTGTTGCAGACCAATATAGGACTACAGAAGAGAGTCACCTTGACTTTTCTTCCACATTTTGTGACCCTTGGACTTTCCCAACCCTCCAAAATATAAAACATATTGAATGGCGAGGAGTGGGTTTCCATGGCAACTGTCATGATCACAGGACAAATATGACTTCCACTGAGTGTAATCCAATGCACTCTGAGAAACCTCTGAAAATGTAATGTTATTCTGACTATGGGTTTTTGAGCGAAAGTTGATACAATTTTGTGTAGTACCTCATGTCTGCACTAGGTAGTGTTGTGACAATTTTGTGAAATATTGATATATCGACATGTTCAAAGTGTGATTAGTATGCATTGTGTAAAGTTTGGTCCAAATCAGACAAGGATTGTCTGAGCTGTAACTTTCATTTCTTGCATGGCGAGGACACCATCGAAGCATGCCGGTCACCATGGAAACAGCTCTGTACCATGTGTGTCTACTGTCAGTGAGTCCAAGTCATCCCTTCATGTCATTTTTGCACTTGGTGATAGAAATATAAAAAAACAGCTTTCAGCAATTCTTCCTTTAACCACTAGGTGGAGATATAAGTTTTGTTAATTATTTTTATATAGGCGTGTCGGGTGGGACTAATATCCATCGTAGAAATTTTTTTTTGAAAATCCGACAAAGTTTGTCCAAGTTAAAAGTGTCTGTTGTTCTAGCCACTAGGTGGTGCTATAACTTTTATTATTTTTATGTAAGAGCATGCATGGTGGGACTAATATCCATTGTATAAACTTTGATGAAAATTGAACAAAGTTTGTCCAAGTTAAGTGTCCATTGTTGTAACCACTAGGTGGTGCTATAACTTTTGTTAATTATTTTTATATCGGAGCATGCAGGGTGGGACTAATATCCATCATAGAAAATTTGGTGAAAATCGGACAAAGTTTGTCCAAGTTATAAGTGTCCGTTGTTCTGACCACCAACCCGAAACTCCCAACCCCGAGTGAAAGAGGGATGGGGGGAGAGAGAGGACACAGAGGTGGGTGGGAACGCAGCCCATCGCAACATGAACTTCCCAACCCGAGAAGAAAAGGAATAAAGGAGGAGGAAGACAGGACGCAGAGGTGGGTTGGAACGCAGCCTATCTCAACGTGAACCTCCCAACCCCGAATAAAAGAGGGATAAAGGAGGGAGGAGGGAGGACACGGAGGTGGGCTGGAATGCAACCCATCTCGATGTGAACCTCCTGACCAACCTCTTGAACCTCCTGACCCCGCCCCCCCCCAAATAAGGACAACTAAAGTGAGACACAACAAAATACCACAAAACAATTAGGAAACTTTTTTCCTCTTTCATTTTATGTTTGTTTTTCACAAATTGTATGCAGTCCCTAGGGTGGGAAGGAGGAGGAGAGTTGGTCAGGTGGCTGGCCCCAGTCCGTGGACCACTCAATGAAGGGAAACAGTCTGTCGGGTGGTCTGCCAAAGTCCGTGGGCCACCTGGTGAAGGGACGCAGTCTGTCAAGTAGCCTGCCAAAGTCCATAGACCACCCGATGAAGGAGGACAGTTTGTCTGGTGGGTGTCCAAGGTCCCTGGACCGCCAGATTGAAGAATGCCAGTCAGGAGGAAGACTAAAGTCCCGAGCTGACACGGCTGCCACAGTGGCTACCCCAGGAGGCTGATCAGATGGCAACTAGGTGGTAGGAGTATCAATGCCATCCTCCTGGGGCACAGATGATAGGGTATGTACCTTCTGTGGTGACGTGGATGGTAAAGTTGGACCCCCTGGAGCTCAGGAGGTGATGATGGGACCCCCTGAGGCACAGGAGGTGATGGTGGAATGCAGTTCTCCAGCGACTTCATCCTCAATGTAACCACCTTGGATGAAGGAGGAGAACAGGAGGTTGGTGAGATGATATCACAGTCATTAGCAGCAGAGACTGATGGGGAGGGCCCAGAAGCAGGGATCTGCACTTGGGTCCCCCCAGCAGGGGCAAGACAAGTCCTTTCTAAAATTGATGTTGGAAATAAGGGAAAGGGTACGTGCCTTGACTCCAGGTCTCCTGCTGCTGGGGTGACGACCTCTGGATGAAACGGTGACTGGGGTGTGCTGACCTCAGGATGAGACGACTAGGGCGCGCTGACCTCAGGATGAGACGGCTGGGGCACGCTGATGTAACCCAGTGTTAAAAACGTGATTAAAATTATGAATGTCGATACCGCTTTAAGAAGAAGGGGGGACATTCATTTCACTATGGGATTAGACAGTTTAACGTGAATTAAATTATAAATATCGATACCGCTTTTAGAAAAGAAAAACACCCATTTCACAATGGGAATACATAATTTGAATATGAATATTTAAATATATATTCATAAATGGTTAGGGACGTTTTCTAGAATATTCTGATAAAGTTTCTAGTATTGTGTGTTGATATTTATTGTAACCATTGGCTGCGCCGTTGCTGGGTCACGCCAGCCAATGGGTTAAGCGCTCTCTCCCTGGGTGTGGGATGGCTTGCATTTTTGGCTCAGTCACGCCAGACGTCGAAAGACACAGACCAGAGAGAGAGACGGTCCTTGGTGATATGGCGACGCTAACGTGCTAATAGCAGCCTTTGCCTGGATAAAATCCTTGAAATTGGTAAGCCTAAACCAAAATGAGAAATGAGACATTGCGGTATTGCCAAATTCTAATGCCCCATCTATTAAATTTTAAGATTGGGATCCAAAGGTTGTCGACGCCATTGAGCGCGGGAACTCCATTGAAGCACGAGCCACTTGGCATGGTGAGTGCTATTTATTCATTGTGTATGTGGATGCTAATCGCTAGCTTAAAAACGCTAGCCGCCGATGTTAAATTCGGCTAGTTTTTTCATCAGAAAAAGCTATTTTTCAAGGCTGTAACGGTTAGCAAAGGTCCCAGTTCCCTTGCCATTAATTGCTACTTGATGATGAAAGTTATATCTGTGGTCTATGTGTGTTTAAAGTGCAAAATTGTGATAAATTGTTGTGCTAGATGTGATGTTAGCTTGGTGCAGCACACTGCACAAATGTCCTGTGATGTCAAGTGTTCCAAATGCACTTTATTCATCGTGGTAGCACCATGTTGATGGGTTTGAATGGTAGATGTGTTTGTTTTATGCACATTTGTTGATTTGGGGAAATTGACATAGATTATAGACTTTGCTCTTTGTGTTTTGATGTGGGACACATATGTGAGTTTCATATGCTTCATTTGTATATCACTGTATGCTTACTGTATGCTTCACGTCTCAGATGAACAAAAGGACTGAGCCTCCTAGGAGATAACAGGAGGATGTGAAATGTGGTCTTTGATATGCAGAGAGGTGGCCTTGGGGGATTTCCTGGCCGCCAGTGACTTTAGGTGGAGGTGATAAGACCTGGAAGAAGACGCATTGTGACTTGGGATTAAATACAATGTGGCTGTGTGCTTTGATGTTCCGGGGTATAAAAGAACGAATGTCTGGGGGTTTCTCTCTCTATCTGTTTTTGGATGATGTTGGAGAATGTGAATAAACCTGACTCGTGAGATAAACTCAGCCTCGTCATTCCCACATTCTCCACACTGGTGACCCTAAGACGTATAATGAGCGAAAGAAACTCCCCCAAGCCGGACTCGTCAGGAGCCAGCCAGGCGAACGCAGCCAGAGTCAAGCTACCAGACTTCTGGCAAGACAACCCGTGCTCCTGGCTCCACTTGGCCGAAGCACAGTTCGCCCTCCGTGGGATAACGGTAGATGACACGAAATTCTACCATGTTATTGCCAAGCTTGACAACCGCACGGCTCGACATGTGCAGAGCCTTTTGGAGCGCCCACCGGCCGACAAATACGGCGGGTTGAAGGCTGCGCTCATCCAGCGTTTCACCCCCTCAGTCCAGGAGAAAGCGGAGAGGCTCCTGGCTCTGAACGACTTGGGAGATAGCACGCCCGTCGACTTGATGGAGGACATGCTGAGGTTGAGGGGCTCAGACGGCGACGACTTCCTCTTCACCCACATTTTCCTGAGAACCTTACCGTCGGCCACTAGAGCGACCCTGGCCAGTTCACTGTTGTTGGCCCACCGGGACTTCCGCGCGCTGGCCCAGGAGGCACAACGGATTCTCAACGCCAGCAAACAGCGCGCGGCCACCGCGGCAGCGACAGAGCTCGGCGCCACGACCGGAGATGGCAGGGGGCCAGAGGCGGCGGTAGCAGACCCACCGACAACGGCGGCGGCGAGGGCCAAGGATCGCGGAGGAGACGACCTCTGTTTCTACCATCGCCGCTTTGCAGAGAGGGCATGCAAATGTATACCACTGTGCCAGTTCAAGCGCTCGGGAAACGCCAAGGCTGGGGGTCGGTAGCAGCCGTGGCCCTTGGGGAAGAGAACAAGCTGCTCTACTTGACGGATGCGCGTTCGGGGAGGCAATTCCTCGTGGACACAGGCTCCCAAGTGAGTTTCATCACCCCTTCCTATGCTGACCGGCTGGCGGGTCCCAGAAGTCACGGAGCGTCAGCAGCAAACGGCTCGAGGATTAAGACCTTTGGTGATAGGACTCTGCTTCTGTCCCTACACGGCCGTACATTTGGGTGGACTTTTGTTATAGCTGCAGTGAGCTTCAATATGTTGGGAGCTGATTTTCTGTGCTCACATGGTTTGTTGGTTGATCTTGCTAATAGGCGCCTGGTTAATGCACTTTCTTTTTATTCTATTCCCTGTGCAGCCCGAGTGACCCCGCCCACAGCACAAGCCAACGTCGCAACGGCAAGCGGTAAGTTCCACACACTACTCACTCAGTTCCCAGCACTCACGGTTCCCACATTTTCAGCAGCTGTCGCTAAACACGGAGTGGAACATTTTATTACTACCACCGGACCGCCCGTTTTTGCAAAAGTTCGGCGCTTGGATGCAGCTAAACTGACCATAGCGCGTGAGGGGTTCGCCAACCTGGAAAAGCTGGGCATCATCAGGCGTTTGAAAAGCCCATGGGCTTCCCTGCTTCACATGGTCCCTAAAGCTGACGGCTCGTGGCGACCTTGCGGAGATTTCCGCAGGTTGAACAACGCTACAGCACATGACCACTACCCAATCCCGCATATCCAAGATTCCGTTCATTTGGCGGGGGCGCGCGTTTTTTCTAAGATAGACTTGGTCCGCGGGTACCACCAAGTCCCAGTGCGCGCTGAGGACATACCCAAAACAGCGGTAATAACTCCGTTTGGCCTATTCGAGTTTTTGCGCATGCCGTTTGGGCTTAAAGGCGCTGCACAGACGTTCCAACGCATGATGGACGCGGTGTTGCGCGATCTCCCCTTCGTGTTCGTCTACCTGGACATCATCTTGGTAGCCAGCGCGTCTGAAGACGAACACGAAAATCACCTCACGGCAGTTTTCCGGAGGTTGGGAGAGCACGGGTTAATAATCAACCCAGCGAAGTGTTAGTTCGGGGCGACGCAGATTGATTTTTTGGGGCATCGCGTCTGTCCAGAAGGAGCGGTTCCTCTGCCTGACAAAGTGCGCGCAGTAACAAATTTTCCCCAGCCACAAACGGTCAAAGCATTACAGGAGTTTTTGGGAATGGTGAATTTTTATAACAGTTTCCTCCCCCGCGCAGTGCAGCTCATGCAACCATTGTATGCCGCACTAAAAAAACAAAAACCCACAAATAAAATCGAATGGTCTCCGGAGCGAGAGTGCGCATTCTCGGAAGTCAAAACAGCCCTGGCAAATGCTGCATTGTTAGCACATCCAGACCCAACGGCCCGCATAGCGCTCACTACTGACGTGTCAGATGTGGCCATAGGGGTGGTTGTGGAGCAGTATGTAGCCGGGGCTTGGCAACTGCTCGCCTTTTTCAGCAGGACCTTGCGCGATAGTGAACGAAAATACAGCGCATTCGACAGGGAGTTGTTGGCTCTCCACTTGGCCATTCGCCACTTCCAGTTCTGGCTGGAGGGACGCCGTTTCACCGCGTTCGTTGATCACAAGCCGCTGACTTTCGCGATGGCCAAGGTTTCAGAACCGTGGTTGGGCCGGCAGCAGAGACAGCTGGCCGCGATCTCAGAGTTTACTACCGATATCCAGCATGTGGCGGGTAAACTTAATGTAGTGGCAGACTGCCTCTCGCGCGCCGTGGTGGCTCCAGCCCGCATAGGGGTAGATTTTACAGCCATGGCCGCGGATCGGGTTAGCGACGTGGACGTGCGCGAGCTCCAGTCTGGACCAACAGGGTTAAGGCTGGAGAACAGGGTGCTGCAAGACGGCATGCCCCCCCCTAATCTGCGATATCTCCACTGGGCGACCGCGTCCTGTGGTACCGGCCGCGTGGCGCAGCCGCGTTTTTGACTCGATCCATTCTCTGGTGCACCCGGGAGTGCGCGCGTTGGTCAAAATGGTGGGAGAGAAATTTGTATGGCCGAGCCTGCGCAAACAAGTTAGGGAGTGGGCAGCAGCCTGCATGGCTTGTCAACGAGCCAAGGTACACAGACATACGAGAGTTCCCTTGGAGCTGTTTCACATCCCGGCTAAGAGGTTTGATCATGTTCACGTGGACCTCGTAGGCCCCTTCCCGCCCTCACAGGGGTGCACACATCTTCTGACAATGGTTGACCGCACCATGCGCTGGCCGGAAGTGGTCCCACTGTCGTCAACCACAGCCGAGGAGGTGGCGCGCGCGTTTTTAACGGCATGGGTAGCGCGTTTTGGAGTCCCGTTGGACATTACGTCCGACAGAGGCCCTCAATTTGTTTCCGAACTTTGGTCAGCGATGGCTCGCAGCCTGGGGGCAACGATTCACCGCACGACCGCGTACAACCCGCAGGCTAACGGGTTATGCGAACGTTTTCACAGGTCATTGAAGGCGGCCCTCAGAGCGTCGCTTACGGATGCAAATTGGGTGGACAGGCTACCATGGGTTTTATTGGGGTTGCGTTCTGCACCTAAAGAGGATTTAGAAGCCTCCCCGGCTGAGCTAGTTTTTGCACAGCCACTTCGGCTGCCCAGGGAATTTCTCCCAGATAATCCTGCGCCAGAGTGCTCCCCAGCTCAGCGGTTGCAGAGTAGCACGGAATCGAGCACGCTGCCTGGCCTCGTTCACCACAGTTTTCCGCGAGTTTTTGTGCCTAAGGCTTTAAAAAATGCGGAGTTTGTTTTTGTCAAACACGATGCCCATCGCCCATCGTTGCGACCACCTTATGATGGACCATTTAGAGTGCTAGAAACAGGAGATAAGCATTTTTTGCTAGATTTGGGGGGCAGAAAAGAAATGATTGGCATAAACAGGCTCAAACCCGCTTTTGTGGTGGCTGACGAAGGCGTGCAGTTGGCCAGGCCTCCTCGGCGCGGCAGACCCCCTAGGGAGCATTCCCCAGAGCACCCACAGGGATCGACTAACAGTTCTCATCCTCAGACAGCAGCTCCCCAGCAGGAGGGCGCCGCGGAGGTGGTAAAGCCTGCTTACAGCAGATACGGGAGAAGACTGAGGCCCAAGCAGCATGTGGACTGATGTGTGATTTTATCATGACATGCAGACTGTTATTACGTTGTTCCATCTTAGACGTTTGGGGGGATCATGTGGGACACGTATGTGAGTTTCATATGCTTCATTTGTATATCACTGTATGCTTACTGTATGCTTCACGTCTCAGATGAACAAAAGGACTGAGCCTCCTAGGAGATAACAGGAGGATGTGAAATGTGGTCTTTGATATGCAGAGAGGTGGCCTTGGGGGATTTCCTGGCCGCCAGTGATTTTAGGTGGAGGTGATAAGACCTGGAAGAAGACGCATTGTGACTTGGGATTAAATACAATGTGACTGTGTGCTTTGATGTTCCGGGGTATAAAAGAATGAATGTCTGGGGGTTTCTCTCTCTTTCTGTTTTTGGATGATGTTGGAGAATGTGAATAAACCTGACTCGTGAGATAAACTCAGCCTCGTCATTCCCACATTCTCCACACTGACCTGTTTTATAGGTCAGGTTCTTTTCTTTTTTTTTTTTTTCCTTTGGACTGGTTTGACCAGAGCGTGGATCTCCAGATCTGGATGGCGAGCTGAAGCCTGAGCCCTAGAAACTGCTAGAGGTGACCCCACTGGTCACCTGGACTGATACAACAGAACTATGAATATTGTAAATATAATTTGGAGTATTTTTTTATTTTTTCCATTGTATCTCGCTATGTATTTATTTTTGTGTACATAATTGTAAATAATATACATAGTTGCAAGTTCCATATACGGCTGTGTATGTGTCGTCTGTTGTTGCACCTCCCAGGCTCCTATGAACCCAGAGTCGGTCTGACCTGGCCCAATTATCCCTTTTCGCTCAGGTAGAAAAGTTAAGGTAAATACATTGCCATAACACACCACTACCAAAAAGGGTACTACACCTAAAGTGAGTAGGTGTTAGTAAAGGTTACACACAAAAATCTGGCGAGCGCAGGTGTTAGTGGGTGTTACCCCCAATTACCCCGCAAGTATTGTACCACCCTGTGTATACTATTGTTACAGTGGTATATTGTTACAAAATTTGGCGAGACAAGTAAGTGTCAGAGGGATACAGGGTTACAAAAATTTGGCGAGCCAGCCAGGAGCCTGGAGCGTTGCACAACAGATGAGGATTCTGTTTTGACCCCTGACTAAACAGTTTATATACTGCCAAAATGGATTTTGTGGAAAAACATGGTGTTAAAATCCCTAATGCAGTCATTGTCAATGGTGTTGTTGATAAAGAGAGACAGACATTTTTGAGTCTGGATTAAGCATTGAAGCATTAGCACCTACGTTGCCGTGCTCCTTTCCATCCACTGACAATCCTGAGGTTAAATACTGCATTCAAGCTCTAACTGATGTCTACACTAAAACTGTAGGGGGCAGTGTTACTGAGGCTTATCTTAGCAACCTGAGGGGTTTAGCTAAGTTAAGTGGAAAAGGTTTTGAAGAGGTGTTGCAGGAGGTTGTGTCCAAAATAGGGAAGTCTATTGAAGCTGCTAAGAGAGCTGAAACGGTCTCTGCTGACTTTGATCCTGCTTCCCTTACTGTAGAACCCACACAAAGTGGAGTCTCTCCTCCACTCCAAGTTGAAGTGCCTCGCACCCCTAAAACCACTCAAGCACTCTTCCAAAGCCCTCTTAGACCAAACTTAACACCTCAAATGTTGAGTCCAGTTGATCTTAACCCACCCGAGGTTCAGAAAATCGTAGTCGAGCATGTCATTAAACATGCAGAGAAGCTGTCAAACGCCCATTCCTCTTGGAAAATCAGAGCTTTCTCTGGCAAAACGCCAAGACCGTATACTGAAGCTGACTATGAAACATGGCGTTCACATGTTGACTTGATGATGGAAGATACTTCTTTGTCTGACTTGGAAAAATCTCGCAAGATCCTGGAAAGTCTTCTTGCTCCTGCGTCTGATATTATTCGTTCTCTTGGGCCTGAAGCCACCCCTGCCGACTATCTTAAGCTTTTGGGTTCAGCTTTCGGGAGTGTTGAACACGGTGAGGAACTGCTTGTGCAATTCATGAACACTTTTCAAGATTATGGAGAAAAACCCTCTGCATATCTGCATCGTTTGCAGGTGGCGCTCAATCTCACAGTGCGTAGAGGCGGTCTGGAGCCCCAGGAAGTGAACAAACAGCTTCTCAAGCAGTTTAACAGAGGCTGTTGGGATGATAATCTGCTAAAAGAGCTACAGCTGGAACTAAAAGATAAACATCCACCTGAGTATGCAGAGTTTTTGCTTCACCTTCGCACTGTTGAAAACAGACAAGAAGTTAAAAACACACGCATGAAGAAACACTTGGGCGCCACAAAACCAAAAGCAGCCTCCTACGAACAAACAGTCACCGAAACAAGTACAAATAGTGAAGTAGAGTCAGACAGTCTGAAAGAACTGAAAAAGCAAGTCGCTGATCTAAAAAGCCAATTAGCTGCTGTCGTGAAACAAAAGAAACAAGCGCCACCGAGGAAAGACCCAACTAAGAAATCTGAAAATAAAAAACCTGACCATGCCAAACCTGAAAACTTACCTTCGTCCAGCCGTCCCAATACTAGGCCCAGACCATGGTATTGCTTCCGCTGTGGCGAAGATGGGCATATTGTAGCCACTTGTGAGTCAGAGCCAAACCCTCCACTTGTAGCTGCAAAATGCAAAGAACTAAGAGTAAAAAGACAGATTTGGGACAGTCGGAACCCCCAATCTTCTTTAAAACTGAAGTCTACCCCTGATGTGGGACAAACAGAGGTTAGTTCAGAGATGACCCGTCCCAAACCAAAAGTTCCATTCAGGACACGTGCTAAACTGAAGTCACACTACAAAATAAGCCCTTTTAGCTTTCCTAATGGTCTAATTGGTACCAAAAGTACAGCACAAGTGAAAGTGAATGGCTGTACTGTGAACTGTTTGTTAGATACAGGCTCCCAGGTGACTACTGTCCCTGAGTCCTATTACAGACAGTACTTATCCAACCATGAGATTAAGCCACTTTTTGAGCTGTTAGAAGTGGAGGGAGCTAACGGTCAGAGTGTACCTTACTTAGGCTACATTGAAATGCATGTCACTTTCCCAAAAGACTTTCTTGGTATTGAAGCCGAAGTGCCAAGACTTGCCTTAGTGGTTCCTGATGTACGTGCAGCTGATCAGTCCTTAGTGTTAATAGGGACAAACACATTAGATGTACTTTACGAGCTGTACTCTGATGCATGTTCTGAACTGCAGCCAACCATGTCACTTGGTTATAAGGCAGTGTTAAAAGTCCTTGAGCTACGGCACAGACAGTCCAAAGACACTAGCCTTGGTTTAGTGACCATGCGCAACAAAGAGCCACAGTTAGTTCCTGCAGGCCAAACAGTTGTTCTAGATGGCGCTGTAGCTGTGTCAGCCGGCAACAGTGAAAAATCTGTCTTGTTAGAACACCCGTTAATGTCAGCCTTACCTGGTGGTATCCTGGTAAAACCATGTCTCATAAACTTACCTAAAAGAGCACCTTATCTTGTTCCAGTTACACTCACCAATGAGTTGGAACATGACGTGACAATCCCTCAGAAGTGTGTCATTGGAGAAATTTGTGCATATCAACGAGTCCTATCACAAGAACACTCCATGAAAGTTACAAAGTCCAAGACTGAACAAAAGTCCACGCTGAAGTTCAACTTTGACTCTTCCCCCATTAGCGCTGAATGGAAAGTGTCTAACAGAAAGACTCAGTCAAATGCCTGAAGTATTTGCACAAAACGATCTTGACTTTGGCAAAACGGATCAAGTGAAACACACAATCAAATTATCAGATGAAACACCGTTCAAACACAGAGCATGTCCCATACATCCAAATGACCTGGAAGCGGTCCGTAAGCATCTCAAAGAACTCCAACAAGCAGGCGTGATAAGAGAGACTACTTCCCCATTTTCTTCGCCTATTGTAGTAGTGTGAAAGAAAAATGGCGATGTCCGCCTTTGTATTGATTACAGGAAGCTTAACATGCAGACTGTAAAAGATGCTTACGCCCTCCCCAACTTGGAGGAACTGTTTTCCACCTTGACCGGTTCGCAGTGGTTCTCCGTCCTCGATTTAAAGTCGTGGTACTACCAAATTGAGGTAGAGGAGCTGGACAAACCAAAGATGGCGTTTGTATGTCCCATGGGCTTTTGGGAATTCAATAGAATGCCCCAAGGCATTACAAACGCCCCCAGCACGTTCCAGCGCCTCATGGAGAAATGTATGAGCGACATGAATCTGCATGAGGTGATTGTGTTCCTCGATGACATCATCGTATTCTCCAAGATGCCCGAAGAACATGAGGCTCGCTTAATGAAAGTTCTTATTTGCCTAAAAGAGTACGGGCTTAAACTCTCCCCTGAGAAATGTAGATTTTTTTCAAACTTCTGTCAGATACCTCGGTCACATTGTGTCCAGTAAAGGAGTTGAGACCGACCCCGAAAAAGTGAAAGCCCTAAGTACCTGGCCTGTGCCCCGTGATCTCAAACAGCTCCGCTCGTTCTTAGGCTTTTCAGGGTACTATAGGCGGTTCATTAAGAACTATTCCAGCATCGTTAAGCCCCTCACTGACTAAACAGCAGGCTACCCTCCTTTGCGAAAAAGCACAAAGCCCAAAGCTAAGCCTGCCCAGTACCACGACCCGAAGACACCGTTTGGCGAGCGATGGACTTCTTCCTGTGATGTTGCATTCAAAACCATCATTGAAAAGCTCAGTACTGCGCCTGTCCTGGGTTTCGCTGACCCTCAGTTGCCATATACCCTCCATACTGACGCCAGCACTACAGGGCTTGGCGCCGCCCTCTATCAAGAGCAGGAGGGCCAGACTAGGGTCATAGCTTATGCAAGCCGGGGGTTGTCTAGAAGTGAGTCCCGTTACCCCGCCCATAAATTGGAATTTTTGGCTCTAAAGTGGGCAGTAACGGAGAAGTTTGTAGACTATCTATATGGCAATCATTTTACTGTTGTGACAGACAGTAACCCCTTGACGTACATTTTGACTACTGCTAAGATGGATGCCATGAGTTATAGGTGGCTAGCTGCTCTGTCAACGTTTAACTTTAAGCTCCAATACAGAGCAGGCAAGCTTAACTCGGATGCAGACGGCCTCTCTAGACGGCCACATGCCGAGTTACTTGATGATGCAGTGTCCCAAAAGGAGCTTGACTGCATACAGCAGTTCACTCAAACTCACTTGTCTCTTCCTGAGAACAGTTTAAGTTCCGAGGTAGTGTCTGCTATATGTGAAAAACACCTTGTCTGTAGCTCTCCAGACAACACTTTCCCTTTGGTTCACTCGTTAGCCATCTCTGTAGCCGTCATTCCAGATGACTATGCCGATGAAGATGGCTGTGGTGGTCTTCCAGTGGTACCCCACATGACCCCTGAACAGATCAAAAACGAACAGAGAACTGACCCCTGTTTAAGAGAAGTGATTGCACAAATTGAAACTGGGCTAAAAGTTCCACCAACTGTACGAACTGAACTTCCTGACATCAACTTGTTACTCCAAGAGCTCGGTTGACTTGAAATGTGCAATAACATCCTCTACCGCACTCGTCAAGAAGGAGGAAATGTTACTTACCAGCTCGTCTTACCTGAACAGCTCCGCAGTTCAGTCTTTCAAAGCCTCCACTGTGACATGGGCCATTTAGGCACAGAGCGTACTTTGGATCTCGCCAGAACATGGTTCTATTGGCCTTGCATGGCAGCAGATATTGAAAAGAAGATCAAGACATGTAATCGCTGCGTAAGACGTAAAACCGCTCCAGAGCGAGCTGCTCCACTGGTCAACATCAAGTCCACCCGACCGCTTGAACTTGTCTGTATGGATTTCCTGTCCATTGAGCCTGATCAAAGCAACACAAAGGATGTGCTTGTGTTTTTGAATGCAAAAGATGCAATAGACTTACACAATGGTCCTCTCCGGCATACAACTAGGAACATACCGGTCGCTATGGAGGGTGAGAATATGTATGGGCACATAATCATACCATGTAGGATAACTAAATAGTCGGTTATGCTGTTTCATCCCACCTAGCAACAATGCTCTGCACTGTGTGTGTTTATATATTTACATATTTATTCCATCTAGCTACAATGCTCTGCACTGGGTGTGTTTATATTTATATATCTATATATTTATTCCATCTAGCTACAATGCTCCGCACTGTTTTTATATATCTACATATTATTCCATCTAGCTACATTGCTCCGCACTGTGTGTGTTTATATACTTGCATATTTATTCCACCTAGCTGCAATGCTCCATACTGTGGGTGTTTATATATTTACATATTTATTCCATCTAGCTACAATGCTCTGCACTGTGTGTTCATATATTCATATATTTATTCCATCCAGCTACAATGCTCTGCACTGTGTGTGTGTGTGTGTGTATATATATATTTTATAGTAATATGTACATATGTATATTAGCTGCTCTTGCTTGCTTGTTTTTTCTTGCTTTCTGATTGTTGCTCTGAGTGTTGCTATCCCTGTGCTGTTGCAATCCTGGAATTTCCCTGTTGTGGGACTAATAAAGGCTTATCTTATCTTATCTTATCTTATCTTAACTGATCATTTCACGAAATACGCTATAGCCATCCCTACCAGCAATCAGAAAGCTCAGACCGTTGCAAAGGCACTTTGGGACAACTTTATAGTCCACTACGGGATACCCAAACGGTTACATAGTGATCAGGGTCCCGATTTTGAGTCCCATATTATAAAAGAACTTTGCAAAATCATGGGCATTCGTAAAATCCGGACGACACCCTATCACCCCAGAGGTAACCCGGTAGAATGTTTCAATAGAACGTTATTGAGCATGCTGGGTACTCTGGAGGAAAAGAACAAAACTCATTGGCACAACTATGTAAAACCACTTGTACATGCGTACAGTTGTACGAAGAATGACACTACTGGTTTTGTCCCGTTTGAGTTAATGTTCGGTCGTCAGCTGAGATTGCCCATCGACCTTGCATTTGGGCTCCCGTTTCACAACAAAAGTTTCAAGTCACATTCCCAGTACACTGAAAAACTGAAGACAACTCTACAAAAAAGCTACAAACTAGCAACAGAAAATGCTAACAAGATGGCTGAAAAAAACAAAACAAGATTTGATATGCGAGTGAAGCCCTCAAAACTAGAACCAGGCGACAGAGTTTTGGTACGTGCAGTCCGCCTCAGAGTCAAGCACAAACTAGCAGACAGGTAGGAAGCTGAGATTCACATTGTGGTGAGCCAAGCAGGTGACTTGCCTGTTTACACCATAAAACCTGAGACAAAAGATGGTCCTGTGCGCACCGTTCACTGTGACCTCTTCCTTCCCTGTGGTTTTCTTGCCCCTGTTGAAGAAGAGGGCAAGAAGCAGTGAAGAACACCTTGCTGAAGATGGTGGAACCGGGCAGCAATGGCTCTGCACGACTCCTCACCCTCCGCCTCAACACCACTCAAGGCCCAGTCACCCTCGTCAGTGTGTATGCCCCAACACTGACAGCCACACCAGAGGCAAAAGACGAGTTCTACGAGAATCTCGCAACAACTGTCAGGATCATCCCCAACTCTGAACAACTCATTCTCCTTGGAGACTTCAATGCCAGAGTGTGCGCTGACCACGACTCCTGGCCGTCTTGTCTTGGACCATTTGGCGTGGACAGAATGAACGACAACGGACAGCGGCTGCTTGAGTTCTGCACATATCACGATCTGTGCATCACAAACTCGTTCTTCAAGACCAAGCCCCAACACAAGGTTTCCTGGCGACATCTGCGCTCAAAGCACTGGCACCAGCTGGACTTGATCCTGACCAGGCGCACCTCACTGAAGAACGTGCTAATCACCCGTTCGTTCCAGAGTGCAGATTGCGACACAGACCATTCATTGGTGTGTTGTAAGGTCAAGCTGCAGCTGAAGAAATTCCATCGTGCTAGACAGCCTGGAAAGGCATGAATTGACACCAGCAAGATGACCCAACCAGAACTTGTTGAGCAGTTTGCCTCCACCTTTGAGAAGGAACTTGGTGTACCCCAAGAAGGAGAATCTACAAAGCAGAAGTGGGAAGAGCTGTGAAACACTATCCACCACACAGCCTTGGCTACCTTTGGGAGAAAGACCTCAAAGTCACAGGACTGGTTTGATGCCAAGTTGACCGAGATGACCCCTATCATTGAAGCCAAGCGCTCAGCACTTGCTGAGTACAAGAAGTACCCAAACGAGAAGAATCTCCAGATTCTCAGGGCTGTGAGAAGCAAAGTTCAGCAGACTGCTCGGCGCTGTGCCAACGAGTACTGGACTCAGCTCAGCCAAGACATTCAAACCTCTGCCATAACAGGGAACATCCGTGGTATGTATGATGGCATCAAGAAAGCACTTGGTCCGGCTCAGAGCAAGACTGCCCCCCTCAAATCCTCCACTGGGGAGATGATCACAGAAAAGAACAAGCAAATGGAGAGATGGGTGGAACACTACTCCGACCTCTACTCCAGACAGAACACCGTGACACCGTCAGCCCTTGATGCCATCGACTGCCTGCCATCCATGGACGAACTTGACGCCGAGCCAACCATCAACGAACTCAGCAAGGCCATTGATAGCTTGGCCGCTGGCAAGGCACCAGGCAGCGACGGTATACCCCCTGACCTGATCAAGCACTGCAAGACTGCCCTACTGCTGCCATTGCATGACGTCCTCTGCCAGTGCTGGAAGGAAGGTGCCGTACCACAGGACATGAGGGACGCCAAGATCATCACCCTCTACAAAAACAAAGGGGAGAGAAGCGACTGCAACAACTACAGGGGCATCTCCCTCCTCAGCGTTGTTGGCAAAGTCTACGCACGAGTTGTTCTCGTTCGTCTACAGAAGCTTGCTGAACGTGTCTACCCCGAGTCTCAGTGTGGCTTCCGTGCTGAGCGATCAATGGTAGACATGATATTCTCCATCCGCCAACTCCAGGAGAAATGCAGAGAACAGAAAATGCCCCTGTACGTCGCCTTCATCGACCTCACCAAAGCGTTCGATCTGGTCAGCAGAGAGGGCCTTTTCAAGATCCTGCCAAAGATAGGATGCCCACCAAAGTTGCAAAGCCTCATCGAATCGTTTCACACCAACATGCAGGGGATAGTGCAGTACGACGGCAACGTCTCAGAGCCATTCAACATACGCAGCGGAGTGAAACAGGGCTGTGTACTTGCCCCAACCCTCTTTGGGATTTTCTTTGCTATGCTTCTGAGGCATGCCTTCAGCACAGCAACAGAGGGAATCTACCTGCACACAAGATCTGATGGCAGGCTTTTCAACCTCGCCCGCCTGAAAGCCAGAACCAAAGTACGCGAGGCTCTAATCAGAGACATGCTGTTCGCAGATGACGCTGCAGTCACAACCCACACACAGCAGGAGCTTCAGACCCTGATGGACCGCTTCTCCCAGGCATGCAAGGACTTCGGGCTTACCATCAGCCTGAAGAAGACTAATGTCTTGGCGCAAGGCACGGAAGCACCACCAACCATCACCATCGACGACTACGAGCTGGAGGTCGTGAATCAGTTCACATACCTGTGGTCCACGATCAGCAACAACCTCTCCCTTGATACAGAGATCGACAAGAGGATTGGAAAATCAGCCTTCACACTCGCTCGCCTCACCACACGAGTGTGGGAGAATCCCAAACTCTCTGTCAAGACGAAGATGGCAGTGTACAACGCCTGCGTCATCAGCACACTGCTCTATGGGAGTGAGACGTGGACAACATACACCCGGCAGGAAAAGAGACCGAACTCCTTCCACTTGCGCTGCATTCACCACATCCTGGACATATCCTGGCAGGACAAAGTGCCCAACACAGAAGTTCTGTCCCGCGCTGGCCTTCCCTCCATGTTCACTCTACTCAGGCAGCGCAGGCTCCGCTTGCTAGGCAACGTTCACCGTATGGAGGATGGTAGAATCCCCAAAGACGTCCTCTACGGAGAACTGGCGACTGGCAGGAGAGACGTTGGCCGCCCACAGCTGCGCTTTAGACGTCTGCAAGAGAGACATGAAGGCCCTGGAGATCAACGCAGAGCGCTGGGAGGACCTTGCAACAGACCGCTCCAAATGGAGAGGCACCCTGACCAGACAGCTCAAGGCGGGTGAAGAGAGACTGACTGCTGCAGCAGACGAAAAAAGGACCCGCAGCAAGAACCGCCACAGACCCAGCAGCACGGAGACCACCCACAAGTGCGACCTGTGTGACAGGGACTGCCACTCGCACATCGGCCTGTTCAGCCACAGGCGGTGCTGTTCCAGCAGAGTAGACGTTTAGGATTCTCTTCCATGGTCATCATAGACCGACGGAGGCCGACGTTGAAGAAGAACCTGTCCAACCAAAATGTGTCCGCCAACCTAAGACAAGACAATCACTTGAACAAAGTGATCAATGTGAGAATTCAGAACCAGAAAATGAAGATGTCTATTGGTACAGAGAAGAACCAATCCAAACACCCATAAAGCTCACTCGAGTTTATGAAATTCCCCATCCAAAGACATTCTTTAAAGGAGACATTCCTGCTGAAACTCACTTACCTGAGAATGACAACCAAATGGAAAATGTCACTTCACCTGGATGTAACAACTTACCGAATGATGGAAACCTGGAGGAAACTGAAACAAATGTGGAACCATCGAACAATGAGAATGGAACTGGAAGTGAAACCAACTTGCCTGATAAAAGTACCTGTGATGAACCTGTGGAAGAAAAAGAACCTGAAAAAGAAGTCCCACAGACTGTGAGACGTTCCGAGAGAACAACCTCCCAGCCAGAAAGACTACAGTATAGTCAGTTGGGAAACCCTCTCCTAACTGTTGCCCAGTCCCTGTTTCAAGGATTAAACCTGGCTTTTATCAGAGCCTTAGCAGAGACAGATCCTAAGATTATTCAAACCTGGCTTTTACCAGAGCCTTAACAGAGTCAGGTCATAAGATTATTCCCATGAACACTAGTTCTCCCGTCAATACTATTTAGCTAATCCCATGCAAAGGGACTTGCATGATTCTAAGGGGGGATAGGGTAACCCAGTGTTAAAAACGTGATTAAAATTATGAATGTCGACACCGCTTTAAGAAGAAGGGGGGACATTCATTTCACAATGGGAGTAGATAGTTTAACGTGAATTAAATTATAAATATCGATACCGCTTTTAGAAAAGAAAAACACCCATTTCACAATGGGAATATATAATTTGAATATGAATATTTAAATAAATATATATTCATAAATAGTTAGGAACGTTTTCTAGAATATTCTGATAAAGTTCCTAGTATTGTGTGTTGATATTTATTGTAACCAATGGCTGCGCCGTTGCTGGGTCCCGCCAGCTAATGGGTTAAGCGCTCTCTCCCTGGGTCTGGGATGACTTGCATTTTTGGCTCAGTCACGCCAGACGTCGAAAGACACAGACCAGAGAGACAGACGGTCCTTGGTGATATGGCGACGCTAACGTGCTAATAGCAGCCTTTGCCTGGATAAAATCCTTGAAATTGGTAAGCCTAAACCAAAATGAGAAATGAGACATTGCGGTATTGCCAAATTCTAATGCTCCGTCTATTAAATTTTAAGATTGGGATCCAAAGGTTGTCGACGCCGTTGAGCGCGGGAACTCCATTGAAGCACGAGCCACTTGGCATGGTGAGTGCTATTTATTCATTGTGTATGTGGATGCTAATCGCTAGCTTAAAAACGCTAGCAGCCGATGCTAAATTCGGCTAGTTTTTTCATCAGAAAAAGCTATTTTTCAAGGCTGTAACGGTTAGCAAAGGTCCCAGTTCCCTTGCCATTAATTGCTACTTGATGATGAAAGTTATATCTGTGGTTTATGTGTGTTTAAAGTGCAAAATTGTGATAAATTGTTGTGCTAGATGTGATGTTAGCTTGGTGCAGCACACTGCACAAATGTCCTGTGATGTCAAGTGTTCCAAATGTACTTTATTCATCATTGTAGCACCATGTTGATGGGTTTGAATGGTAGATGTTTGTTTTATGCACATTTGTTGATTTGGGGAAATTGACATAGATTATAGAGTCTATAAGCTCTATAATATGTTATAGAGCTTAGTCTATAATATAGACTAAGCTCTTTGTGTTCTGACCTGTTTTATAGGTCAGGTTCTTTTCTTTTTTTTTTTCCCCTTTGGACTGGTTTGACCAGAGCGTGGATCTCCAGATCTGGATGGCGAGCCGAAGCCTGAACCCTAGAAACTGCTAGAGGTGACCCCACTGGTCACCTGGACTGATACAACAGAACTGTGAATATTGTAAATATAATTTGGAGTATTTTGTTTTTATTTTTTCCATTGTATCTCGCTATGTATTTATTTTTGTGTACATAATTGTAAATAATATACATAGTTGCAAGTTCCATATACGGCTGTGTATGTGTCGTCTGTTGTTGCACCTCCCAGGCTCCTACGAACCCAGAGTCGGTCTGACCTGGCCCAATTATCCTTTTTCCCTCAGGTAGAAAAGTTAAGGTAAATACATTGCCATAACACACCACTACCAAAAAGGGTACTACGTACACCTAAAGTGAGTAGGTGTTAGTTAGTAAAGGTTACACACAAAAATCTGGCGAGCGCAGGTGTTAGTGGGTGTTACCCCCAATTACCCCGCAAGTATTGTACCACCCTGTGTATACTATTGTTACAGTGGTATATTGTTACAAAATTTGGTGAGACAAGTAAGTGTCAGAGGGATACAGGGTTACACTGACCTCAGGATGAAACAGTGACTGGGGCTGAAGAGCATTTATTTTTTTTATTTTATTTGTTTGTTTGTCAGGGACAGTGCAATAAACATAGACAAAAAAGAAAATCTGATGTGTAGCACAGAGTGTGTATAGCATTAAGCTAGTTTGCAACTCTTGTCCCTGGATGGGCTTTAGAGAAAAGAAACGGAGAAAAAGAGAAAAAGATGAAGAAAAAACGAAATGAAAACAGTATAAACATTATCCACATGCATCAATGCAAACAAAATTATAAATACACAATATAAAAACCTGATTCACATTTGCCTGTTACAGTAAAATGCCTGTTAAACATTTGCCTTCCCTTCTTCACTCACACCCTGCAGACAATCATTTCATACATGGGTACATTCTTGTTTACTTTTCAGCCAGTTTTTAACCTTTGTAGTAAATGTTTTAAAATCCGTTATTATTTTGATTTCATTTGGCATTGTGTTCCAGATATGACTGCCCTTTATAGAAAAAGCTGTTTGTCCAAATGTGGTTCTGCGGTGGGATATTTTACAGTTATTGTTAACAGAACCCCTGGTGGCTCTGCTGCTGTCCTGTCGTTGGATTCATCCAACAAGTGGCTCTGGCACTTTTAAAAATTAATTTAAAAAAACATTGTTTAAAAAACATTTAAAAATTAATTTCAGAAAACAAAGGTCATCCAGCCCAGATGCCCAGGAATCCCTCTCCAACACAGCAACCTCGGACAGGGGGAGGGAGGGGGTTAATTGAACACCACCGAAATACACAGTAATTGAGACAGGGGTGAGGGGTCAGCAACCCATGGCTGCTCAGGCTGACATCCCCCACCAGAAGCAAGGCAAGATGTACAACCTGATGGAATAATGATTTATAACAATACTTGCCTTACTCCCTCCTGCTCAGTTGCCGGAAAAAACCCAGGTCGTGATGCAGTGGACGAGGCGACCTCGGGGGAGGCTGCAGACGAAGCGGTTTCAGCAGGAGCGTGCATGTGAAGGGGAGCAGTCTCTGCAAAGGCGTGCACATGGAGGGGAGTAGTCTCTGCTGGAGTGTGCACGTGTAGAGAAGCAATCTCTACAGGAGCATGCATGTGAAGAGGAGAAGTCACTGCTGGAGCACTCACCCTCTCAGATGTGGAGGATGTGAAGGTGGAGATGACCTCAGAACGAAGCGGTAGAGCAAGGGTGAGAGGTGGCAACAAAAAGGAAGTGGCAGCATTAACGGGTGGCGAGGGGCCAGAAACAGCAGGCGGCTGTGACTGGGAACCCTCGCTAGGAGCAAGGCAGTAAATTTCATTAATAGGTGTTAAAACAAATGAAGGTACTTGCCTTGCTCCACCCTCTGTCGCTGCTGGAGCTGCTGCTGGCATAGGGATGACAGCCTCAGGGTGAGCTGCTGGAGTATCGCCCTCAGTATGAGTTGCTGAGATGGTGGCCTCGGGATGAGCTGTGGGAATGGCGGCCTTGGGACAAGCTGCAGGAGAGACAGACTCCAAATGAGTTGCAGGAGGGGCAGCGGGCAAGGCGGCCGTGAGAGAAGCAGCTGGTGAAGCGAATGGAAGAGGAGCAGCAGATGGAGCGTCCGGGAGACAGGCAGAAGGTGAAGCGGTGGGAGGTGAAGCAGCAGGTGGGGCTCTCTGGAGAGGAGGGATGCAGCCACTGGAACTCTCCAGGGATGAGCAGGCAGTTTCACCCATTCCTCTTTGCAGCACCTCTCAAGTTCCATCAGGTTGGATGGGAAGCATTGGTGCACAGCCATTTTCAGATCTTGCCAGAGATGTTCAATTGGATTCAAGTCTGGGCTCTGGCTGGGCCACTCAAGGACATTCACAGAGTTGTTCTCTGTGTGCTTCGGGTTGCTGTCCTGCTGAAAGATGGACCGTCATCCCAGTCTGAGGTCAAGAGCGCTCTGGAGCAGGTTTTCGTCCAGGATGTTTCTGTACATTGCTGCATTCATCCTTTCCTCTATCCTGACTAGTCTTCCAGTTCCTGCCACTGAAAATCATGATGCTGCCACCACCATGCTTCTCTGTAGGGATGGTATTGGCCTGGTGATGAGCAGTGCCTGGTTTCCTCCAAACATGCCACCTGGCATTCACGCCAAAGAGTTAAGTCTTTGTCTCATTAGACCAGAGAATTTTGTTTTTCATGGTCTGAGAGTCCTTCAGGTGCCTTTTGACAAACTCCAGATGGGCTGCCATGTGCCTTTTTCTAAGGAGTGGCTTCTGTCTGGCCACCCTACCATACAGGCCTGATTGGTGGATTGCTGCAGAGATGGTTGTCCTTTTGGAAAGCTCTCCTCTTTCCACAGAGGAACACTGGAGCTCCGACAGAGTGGCCATTGGGTTCTTGGTCACCTTCCTGCCTATGGCCCTTCTCCCCTGATCGCTCAGTTTAGATGTCCAGCCAGCTCTAAGAAGAGTCCTGGTGGTTCCAAACTTCTTCCATTTATGGATGATGGAGGCCACTGTGCTCATTGGGACCTTCAAAGCAACAGAATTTTTTCTGTACCCTTCCCAGATTTGTGCCTCGAGACAATTCTGTCTCAGAGGTTTACAGTCAATTCCTTTGACTTCATGCTTGGTTTGTGCTCTGACATGGACTGTCAACTGTGGGACCTTATATAGACAAGTTTCCAAATCATGTCCAATCAACTGAATTTACCACAGGTGGACTCCAATTAAGCTGCAGAAACATCTCAAGGATGATCAGTGGAAACAGGGTGTATCTGAGCTCAATTTTGAGCTTCATGGCAAAGGCTGTGAATACGTATGTACATGTGATTTCTTAATTTTTTATTTTTAATAAATTTGCAAAAATCTAAAAAAAAAAAAAAAACCTTCACGTTGTCATTATGGAGTATTGTGTGTAGAGTTTTGAGGAAAAAAATGAACTTAATCCATTTTGGAATAAGGCTGTAACATAACAAAATGTGGAAAAAGTGAAGCGCTGTGAATACTTTCCAGACACACTGTAAGTGCTTTTAAACAGAAGCTGCATTTTCTCAGCTTTTAGGTATTATTGTGCTTTAAAAAATGTAGAGCAACCTTTTCTTTTTACCACAGTCACTGTAAAGGAATAAAAGACAGCACTGCCATGCCATGTGCACAATGGACCCAGGAACTGAGAAGCCATATTAAAGGTGGCCCTCAGCTGCTTTGTCCCAGCAGTTATTCTTAGTGTGACATTCATCACTGATGTATGATGAGATAGGAAAGCCTGGCAACCTGAGCTTGTATTGTGTGCTGATATTCCAAAAGCAGGTGGGGCCACCAGATACATAAAAATAACCTCTCGTCCTTGCATATGAAATGCTGAGACATTAAATGATGATTTACTTTCTTGTAGCTTATATGCTTGTAGTCCTTGTCATTACACTACCACTGGACAGACAAATGAATGCATTCACAAACTTGTACAAATACTAATATAGAATGTTAAGTTGCTTTAAATGTTAAAGACAAATGGAATAAACAAAAAAAAACTTAAACCCACAATTTGATGTAACCTCTGTTTAACCTATAAACTACAGTATTTCTGAAATAAGCAGGAACATCCCTGAAAAAGACATTGCTTGGATGGCAGCATTTGTTGCTCCAAAACCTGTATGTACCATTCAGCATTAATGGTGCCTTCGCAGATGTGAAAGTTACCCATGCCATGGGCACTAACACACTCCCATACCATCACACAGAAACCATGTCAACATCTGATTTCCAAAAGCCATTTGAAATGTGGACTCGTCAGACCACAGCACATTTTTGCACTTTCTGTCAGTCCATCTCAGATGACTGTGAGCCCAGAGCAACCAGTGGCGTTTCCGGGTGTTGTTGATATATGGCTTTCACTTTGCTTGGTAGAGTTTTAAGTTGGATTTGAAGATGTAGCGACGAACTATGTTAACTAACAATGGTTTTCCAAAATGTTCCTGAGCCCACATAGCAATATCCTTTACCTTTACAGAATTATGACAGTTTTAATGCAGTGTTGTTTGAGGAATTGAAGGTCACAGACATTAAATGCTGGTTTTTGCCCTTGCCGCTGATATGCAGAAATTTCTCGATTCTTTAAATGTTTTGATATTATAGCCTGTAGATGATTAAATCCCTAAATTCCTTGCAATTGTACAGTGCATCCGGAAAGTATTCACAGCGCTTCGGAAGGTATTCACAGCGCTTCACTTTTTCCACATTTTATGTTACAGCCTCATTCCAAAAGGGATTAAAGTCATTTTTTCCCTCACAATTCTACACACAATACCTCATAATGACATTGTGAAAAACATTTTTTTGAGATTTTTGCAAATTTTTAAAAATAAAAACTAAGAAATCGCATGTACATAAGTATTCACAGCCTTTGCCATGAAGCTCAAAATTGAGCTCAGATACACCCTGTTTCCACTGATCATCCTTGAGATGTTTCTACAGCTTAATTGGAGTCCACCTGTGGTAAATTCAGTTGATTGGACATGATTTGGAAAGGCACACACCTGTCTATATAAGGTCCCACAGTTGACAGTCCATGTTAGAGCACAAACCAAGCATGAAGTCAAAGGAATCGTCAGTAAACCTCCGAGACAGGATTGTCTCGAGGCACAAATCTGGGAAAGAGTAAAGAAAAATTTCTGTTGCTTTGAAGGTCCCAATGAGCACAGTGGCCTCCATCATCCGTAAATGGAAGAAGTTCGGAACCACCAGGACTCTTCCTAGAGCTGGCTGGACATCTAAACTGAGCGATGGGGAGAGAAGGGCCTCAGTCAGGGAGGTGACCAAAAACCCGATGGCCACTCTGTCAGAGCTCCAGTGTTCCTCTGTGGAGAGAGGAGAACCTTCTAGAAGGACAACAGTGTCTGCAGCAATCCACCAATCAGGCCTGTATGGTAGAGTGGCCAGATGGAAGCAACTCCTTAGTAAAAGGCACATGGCAGCCTGCCTGGAGTTTGTCAAAAGGCACCTGAAGGACTCTCAGACCATGAGAAATAAAATTCTTTGGTCTGATGAGACAAAGATTGAACTATTTAGCATAAATGCCAGGCATCATGTTTGGAGGAAACCAGGCACCGCTCATAACCACGTCAATGGTGGTGGCAGCATTATGCTGTGAGGATGTTTTTCATTTACAGGAACTGGAAGACTAGTCAGGTTAGAGGGAAAGATGAATGCAACAATGTACAGAGACATCTTGGATGAAAACCTGCTCCGGAGTGCTCTTGACCTCAGAATGGGGCACGATTCATCTTTAAGCAGGACAACGACCCTAAGCACACAGCCAAGATTTCAAAGAAGTGGCTTCAGGACGACTCTGTGAATGCCCTTGAGTGGGCCAGCCAGAGCCCAGACTTGAATCCAATTGAACATCTCTGGAGAGATCTAAAAATGGCTGTGCACCAATACTTCTCATCCAACCTGATGGAGCTTGAGAGGTGTTGCAAAGAGGAATGGGTGAAACTGCCCAAAGATAGGTGTGCCAAGCTTGTGGCATCATAGTCAAAAAGACTTGAGGATGTAATTGCTGCCAAAGGTGCATCAACAAAGTATTAAGCAAAGGCTGTGAATACTTATGTACATGTGATTTATTAGTTTTTTATTTTTAATAAATTTGCAAAAATAATTAAAAAAACCCAACGTATTTCACATTGTCATTACGGGGTGTTGTGTGTAGAATTTTGGGGGAAAAAAGGCCTGGAGCCTATCCCAGCATCTAAGGGCAAGAGGCAGGGTACACCCTGGACAGATCGCCAGTCCATCGCAGGGCCAACACAGAGAGACAGACAACCATTCACTCTCACAGTCATACCTAAGGACAATTTAGAATCCCCAGTTTGATGCCAATTAACCTAACTTGCATGTTTTTGGCATATGGGAGGAAACCGGAGAAATTTCGAAGTAAACCCCACGCAGACATGGGAGAACATGCAAACTCCACACAGATCACTGTTGGTTGGCGGCTGGATCGAACCCAGGATCCCCCGCCAAGGGTGAGTTGCTGTGCTGCCACAGTGCTAATCACTCCGCCACCGTGCTGCCCCGGAAGGTTTTAACCCTATTCTTAAAAACAGAAATCGAGTCTGATTCCCGAATCAAGATTGGCAGCTGGTTCCACAGGAAAGGAGCTTGATAACTGAAGGCTCTGCCTCCCATTGTACTTTTGGAGATTCTATGGTATTACGGATGTACGTGTGATTCATTAGTTTTTTTTTATTTTAATAAATTTGCCAAAAATCTTAAAAACAACTTTTTTTTTACATTGTCATTATGGGGTATTGTGTGTAGAATTTTGAGGAAAAAAATGAATTTAATCCATTTTGGAATAAGGCTGTACATAACAAAATGTGGAAAAACTGAAGCGCTGTGAATACTTTCCGGATGCACTGTATGTTGAGAAACATTGTTCTTAAACTGAGGGACTATTTGCCAACACAGTTGTTCATGAAGGGTTGACCTTCACCCCATCCTTGCTTGTGAATGACTGAGCCTTTCTGGGATGCTTCTTTTGTACACAGTCATGGCACTCACCTGTTTCCAATTAACCTGTTCATATGTGGAATGTTCCAAAAAGGTCTTTTTTGAGCATTTCTCAACTTTCCCAGTCTTTTCTTGACCCTGTCCCACCTTTTTTGGAATGTGTTGCAGGCATCAAATGCAAAATGAGTTAATATTTGCAAAAAAAAACTAATACAGATTTTCAGTTTGAACATTAAACATCTTGTCTTTGTAGTACATTCAACTGAATATTGGTTGAAAAGGATTTTTAAATCATTATATTCCGTTTTTATTTACATTTTACACAGTTTCCCTACTTGAAATTGGGGTTTGTATTATAAAGGCAACTCTTCAATCTTTTTTTTCCATTGCAAAAAAAATTGTTTTACCAAAATTCTGATTTAATCTGAGCACTTACCTTGTTTTACTTGGCATGTTGTCAAATCCAAGGAATGCAGATGTCAATTTCGAGACTGGTCTGGGGAGATGGCGGATATAGATAACACACAAGTCTGACAAAAAAAAAAACATACACATGGGCTGTGTTCCGGATGTTCACTCACTCACTCACTCCCTACTGGCTATATAGTGAATTTAAATAAACTCATCATAACAATAAAATTAACAGCTTTCAGACATTACTGGGCTTGCTCTGTGTTTATATATTTACATATTTATTCCATCTAGCTGCAGTGCTCCGTACTGTGTGTTTATATACTCATATTTATCCCCATCCAGCTACAGTGCTCTACTGTGTGTCTGTGTGTATATATATATATAATATATATTATAGTAATATGTACATATGTATAATAGCTGCCTTGCTTGCTTGCGTTTTTTTTTCTTGCCTTCTGATTGTTGCTCTGAGTGTTGCTATCCCTGTGCTGTTGCAATCCTGGAATTTCCCCGCTGTGGGACTAATAAAGGCTTATCTTATCTTATCTTGTTTGCATGGGACGGTTAATGACATCATCATAGTGAGACAGTAAAACGTTAACAGACTAACAGTGGCAAAAAATGAATACCTGCATGTAATTTGTAGTAAATATGTATTAAATATTTTTTTCCTGAATTACTAAGTATAAATGCCTTAAGGTAGTTTATGTTGTGATGTGAAGCTCTCCTCTCACTGCTCCATTGGCTGCGCCTTGCATTATGGGATATAATGGCTAATGTAGTGACCATCAGTTGTACAGTACTTTTCAAAATGCATTGTGGGATATTTTGAGTGTACTATATAGTGAATGAAATTTTCAGTTAAGATTTCGAACAGCACTACAAAATGGCAGATTCACTATATAGTACTCTATGTAGCGAAGGAGTGAGCATTTCGAACACAGCAATTGATTCTGTCAGGCTTCATCTAGCAATTTTCTCTTTAGGACAAAAAAGTCACCTCTGATTGGCCGACAAATGAAAGAGAGTCTATGACCAAATCCAGTCTCCTCCTAAACCCTCAAGCCCTGAGCCCCTGTAGACTTAGGCTGCCACCATTAGTAGTGCTCGAGTGTGCGAATGTGTGAGGGGATGAAGTAGCTCAAAAATGGTGGAAATGGGACACACTTTGTTATCTTGGAAACACTAAAAGTTTTTTATTCAATTTACTTTATTAAAGGATTAGGAAACAAAAAAAAAGTGTATATAAGAGATCACAAAAATAAAATCACAGGGCAAAATAAAAACAGATGCAGAGCAAACTAAAATTAGAAACAATTATTATTATGACAAAGGATAAAGGAAAATGATCCCGAAAATTCAAGGCTGTGTGTGTTTCTACAATCTTTAGAGGTTTTTATATTTATTCCATCTAGCTACAATGCTCCACACTGTGTGTGTTTATATATATATTTATATATTTATTCCATCTAGCAACAATGCTCCACACTGTGCGTGTTTTTATATCTACATATTTATTCCATCTAGCTACAATGCTCCGCACTGTGTGTTTATATATTTACATATTTATTCCATCTAGCTACAATGCTCCACACTGTGTGTTTATATATTTACATATTTATTCCATCTAGCTACAATGCTCCGCACTGTGTGTGCTTATATATTTACATATTTATTCCATCTAGCTACAATGCTCCGCACTGTGTGTGTTTATATATTTACATATTTATTCCATCTAGCTACAGTGCTCCACACTGTGTGTGTTTATATATTTACATATTTATTCCATCTAGCTACAATGCTCCACACTGTGTGCGTTTATATATTTACATATTTATTCCATCTAGCTACAATGCTCCGCACTGTGTGCGTTTATATATTTACATATTTATTCCATCTAGCTACAATGCTCCGCACTGTGTGTGGTTTATATATTTACATATTTATCCATCTAGCTACAATTGCTCCGCACTGTGTGTTTATATATCTCCATATTTATTCAATCTAGCTACAATGCTCTGCGCTGTGTTTATATATTCATATATTTATTCCATCTAGCTACAAATGCTCCGCACTGTGGTGTTTTATATATTTACATATTTATTCCATCTAGCTACAATGCTCGCACTGTGTTTATATATTCACATATTCATTCCATCTAGCTACAATACTCTGCCTGTGTGTTTATATACTCATATACAGACGACAAAATTGTTGGTACCCCTCTGTTAATGAAAGAAAAACCACAGTGGTCACAGAAATAACTTGAATCTGACAAAAGTGGTAATAAATAAAAATTCTATGAAATTAACCAATGAAAATCAGACAGTGCTTTTTGAATTGTGGTTCAGCAGAATTATTTTAAAAAACAAACTCATGAAACAGGCCTGGACAAAAATGATGGTACCTTAGAGAAAGATTGAAATAATGTGACCATAGGGATCTGTTCAACCAAGAATGTGTCGTCTAATTTAACATCAAGGTGTCTACAAACTTGTAATCAGTCAGTCGGCAATTTAAAGGGTGACAAGTAGTCACTTTGGCTGTTTGGTGACATGGGGTGTACACACTAAACATGGGACCAGAGGAAGCAAGGAGAGAGTTGTCTCAGGAGATTAGAAAGAAAATTATAGACAGCAAGTTAAAGGAAAAGGCTATAAGACCATCTCAAGCAGCTTGATGTTCTGTGACTACAGTTGCACATATTATTCAGAAATTTAAGATCCACGGGACTGTAGCCAACCTCCCTGGACGTGGCTGCAGGAGGAAACTTGATGAAAAATGGAAGAGACAGATAATACGAATGGTAACAAAAGAGCCCAGAACGACCTCTAAACACATTCAAGGTGAACTCCACGGTCAAGGTACATCAGTGTCAGATCGCACCATCCGTCGTCGTTGAGCCAAAGTGGACTTCATGGGAGACGACCAAGGAGGACACCACTGTTGAAAACAAATCATAAAAAAGCCAGACTGGAATTTGCTAAACTGCATGTTGACAAGCCACAAAGCTTCTGGGAGAATGTCCTATGGAGAGACGAGACAAAACTGGGACGTTTTGGCAAGGCAACATCAGCTCTATGTTCACAGACGCAAAAATGAAGCATACCAAGAAAAGAACATTGTCCCTATTGTGAAACATGGAGGAGGTTCTGTTATGTTCTGGGGCTGCTTTGCTGCATCTGGCACAGGGTGTCTTGAATCTGTGCAGGGTACAATGAAATCTCAAGACTATCAAGGTATTCTAGAGAGAAATGTGCTGCCCAGTGTCAGACAGCTTGGTCTCAGTCGCAGGTCATGGGTCTTGCAACAGGATAACAACCCAAAACACAGCTAAAAACACCCAAGAATGGCTAAGAGCGAAACACTGGACTATTCTGAAGTGGCCTTCTATGAGCCCTGATCTAAATCCTATTGAACATCTGTGGAAGGAGCTGAAACATGCCGTCTGGAGAAGGCACCCTTCAAACTTGAGACAACTGGAGCAGTTTGCTCATGAGGAGTGGGCCAAAATACCTACTGAGAGGTGCAGAAGTCTCATTGACAGTTACAGAAATCGTTTGATTGCAGTGATTGCCTCAAAAAGTTGTGCAACAAAATATTAAGTTAAGGGTACCATCATTTTTGTCCAGGCCTGTTTCATGAGTTTGTTTTTTAAAATAATTCTGTTGAACCACAATTCAAAAGCATTGTCTGATTTTCATTGGTTCATTTTCATAGAATTTTTATTTATTACCACTTTTGTCAGATTCAAGTTATTTCTGTGACCATTGTGGGTTTTTCTTTCATTAACAGAGGGGTACCAACAATTTTGTCCACATCTGTATCTATCCCATCTAGCTACAATGCACTGTGTGTCTATATATATATATATATATATATATATATATATATATATATATATATATATATATATATATATACTGTATATATATATATACTCGCTGCTCTTGTTTTTTCTCTTGCCTTCTGATTGTTGCTCTGAGTGTTGCTATCCCTGTGCTGTTGCAATCCTGGAATTTCCCCATTGTGGGACTAATAGATTAGATTAGATTAGATTCAACTTTATTGTCATTACACATGTATGAATACAAGGTAACGAAACACAGTTTAGCATCCAATCAGAAGTGCAAAGGACAGCAGTGCAGTATATACGGTAATTAACAGTATGTGCAATTTAAGCAAATATATGCAAATATATGCAGCAGTGCAGAAAGTTAAAAGTACTGTTATGTGCAAATAATGTGCAATAAGTTAGATGTAGTTTTGTAGTTATGCAGTTATGTACAGGTGAGGATGGTAAAAGATGATTGTAAGAGAGTCAGCGGGGAACTAAGTTCAATAACGTGACAGCTGTTGGAAAGAAACTGTTCCTAAACCTGCTGGTTCTCGTCCGAAGGCTTCTGAAACGTCTTCTGGAGGGGAGAAGCTGGAACAGTCCATGAGCAGGATGGTTGGAGTCCCTAAGAATGCTGCGTGCCCGGCGCAGACATCTTTTCCTGTAGACGTCCTCTATAGCTGGAAGTGGAGTCCCTGTGATGCGTTGGGGCGGTTTTCACCACCCCGCTGCAGCGCCTTGTGGTCAGCTACAGAGCAGCTCCCATACCAGAGTGTGATACAGTTGGTCAGGGTGCTCTCTATCACGCAGCGGTAGAAGTAAATAATAATAAAGGCTTATCTTATCTTAAAATAAAATCTCAATTCTGTTTTAAATTATTGCATTGTCCTTCATTTTGCTATTTATTACTGTAATAGTTTCTTATCCACCTTATTGCTGGGGGTGCCGCTGTAGGAATGATATGAGCAGAACTCCGGTTTCAGCTGAAGTAGTGTTAAATCAGTCAGCAAGAGTGGAGTAGGGGGCATTTAAAAATAGCATTTTTAAAAGTTTTTCAAATTCATTTTATGTATAGGTCCACATATGTGTTTTTGCACTCAAGTGGCAGCTAATTTCAGCACTTGTATTTTTTGAATGTTTTGGCGTAGTTTCTGGTACTTGTTGCTGGTGTTCGTGGTTGTGCCATAGACTGTATAAATGGGAGGCTTCTCACTCGTGCAATTGCGTAGATCATGCACTGAAAACTAAAGAGGACTGTTGGTGTGATCGGTGGTACACAGACGCAAAAGCACCATATATGTTTTCACTTGTATGAATGTCAGATCTGACGTTTTTGCATCATATACAGTTAGACCAGAAATAAATTTGGACAGTGACACAATCTTCTGATTTGGGCTCTGCATGCCACCACATTGGATTTGAAATGAAACAACTACAACGGACTGTAGTGCAGACTTCAAAGGTTAATTCAAGGGGTTGAACAAAAATATAATGATTAAACATGTAGGAATTGTAACTATTTTTATAACAATGCTCCTCATTTCAGGGGCTCAAAAGTAATTGGACAAATAATCATAACCCTAAGAAAAATGTTACTTTTTCAATATTTTGTGAGAATCCTTTGCAGCAATGACTGCCTGAAGTCTTGGAACCCATGGACATCACCAAACGCTGGGTTTCCTCCTTTGTGATGCTTGCCAGGGCCTTTACTGCAGCTGTCTTCAGTTGTTGCTTGTCTGTGGGTCTTTTCTGCTTAAGTTTTGTCTTATCAAGTGAAATGCATGCTCGATTGGTTTGAGATCTGGTGATTGACTCGGCCATTGCAGAAATATTCCACTTCGTTGCTTTAAAAAACTCCCTGGGTTGCTTTGCAGTGTGTTTTGGATCATTGTGAAGCGCCGTCCAATCAACTTTGCTGCATTTGGCTGAATCTGAGCAGTAAAGTATATCCCTATACACTTCATAATTCATCTGGCTGCTTCTGTCTTTTGTCACATCATCAATAAACACAAGTGACCCAGTGCCACTGAAGCCATGCATGCCCATGCCATCACACTGCTCACCCATGTTTTACAGAAGATGTAGTCTTTGGATCATGAGCTGTTCCCAATTCTTCTCCAAACCTTCTCTTCCCTTCATTCTGGTACAGGTTGATCTTAGTCTCATCTGTCCAAAAAATGCTGTTCCAGAACTGGGGCTGGCTTCTTTAGGTGTTTTTTGGCAAAGTCAATTCTGGCCTTTCTATTTTTGAGGCTGATTAATGGTTTGCACCTTGTGTGAATCCTTGTATTTACTCTCATGAAGTCTTCTCTTTATGTAACTTAGATACAGATACACCTACTTCCTGGAGAGTGTTTCTTCACTTGGGTGGATGTTGTGAAGGAGTTGTTTCTTCACCATGGAAAGGATTCTGTGATCATCCACCATTGTTTGTCTTCCGTGGACGTCCAGGCCTTTTTGAGTTCCCAAGCTCACCAGTGCACTCTTTTTTTTCTCAGAATGTACCAAACTGTTGATTGGCCACTCCTAACATTTCTGCCATCTCTCTGATGGATTTCTTCCTTTTTTTCCAGCCTCAGGATGGTCTGTTTTCACCTCCATTGAGAGCTCCTTTGACCGCGTGTTGTATGTTCACAGCAACAGCTTCCAAATGCAAACGCCACACCTGGAATCAACTCCAGACCTTTTAACTGCTTAATTGTGACAGGTTAACGAGGGAAGAGCCCATACAGCCTGTTATTTTTTTTTGCAGCCATCAGAGTCAATTGTCCAATTACTTTTGGTCCCTTGAAAAAGAGCGGCTACATATTAAAAAGCTGTAATTCCTAAACCCTTCCTCCAATTTGGATGTGAGTACTCTCAAATTACAGCTGAGAGTCTGCACTTTAAGCCCACAGTGATTATATAATTGTATCCTGAATATGTTTTCGTAAACAGCTAAAATAACAAAATTTGTGTCACTGTCCAAATATTTTTGGGCCTAACTGTATGTCACCAGATGCAAGGCTGCATAAGTAAAATAATAAATAAAAATTGTAACCGTTTGCTTCCTAAGGCTTAAAGGTCTGATGACACGATTTTGACATTTTTTAGCATGTTGTGTAAACCCAAACGTCATTGTCGATGATCAATATAATTATTTACAACCGTGTCTGCATAAACTAGTTATCATCAAAAAACCGCAGCCGCTGACTGGACTGTGGTGCCGCCCACTGAATGAAGTGCAGCACCACCATGACGTAAGCGACAGAACAGATGGTGTTGACTGGAATGACAGCAGCTTTGTAGCTCACAGTTTCTCTGGTTTCTTGTTTTAATTTTACGGCTATGCCTTCGCGTTGTGTCGCAGGCTTAGATAAACAGCAGGCCGTAAAAGACCACATCACACTCTTCAGCTCCAACTGCCATAAGCCTCCTCGTGCGCTTTTAGGCAGGATGAGTGCACGAGGAAGGGAAGGATTAATGGATTTACGTGCAGCTTTGACCTACTTTCTGTAATCGCATGCTGATGCTTGCTGGTCCGGCCACGTCCCCTCTATCATCATCATCAGCTGATTAAAAATCCCGCTGATCATCTTTCCTGGTCCTCACCCAGGTGCTTCTCATCACACCATCACCAGCAGTGCGTGTACTTAGCGGCCGTTTGCCAGTCACGCACTGCTGGTCCATAGTATTGTCATCTGTGCTTTTAGTCTGCCATTATTTTCAGCATGCTCGCGACATGTTAGTCACTCCATGTTTGCTGTGATTCTTGTGTGTCCTTGAAGCGATGTCGGCTCTGGGGCGCAACTGTGGCTAACACGTCTCCTCTCATTCGTTCTCTGGGTGATATCGCCCCCGAACACCATCAGTAAGTGTGTTTGTGTTTTTTGTACATCTTCACCTTTTTGGGAATTGTCTGTCTTTCTGTATTAAATGTGATGTGGTGAACCCTGCATGTAAATCCTCGTTATTTCATCCTCCCTCTCCATGCCCTGCGTAAGAGCGCACGGAAGGTCATAATGAATGGATTTACGTGCAGGATTCACCAGATAATACATAATACATAAATACATAAAGTTAATACATAATTAACCCGATGCCTGAGCCACAGAGAATACACTGCTATGATTTTATTGAAAAATCAGGTTTAAATAAATTATATTTATGAACAAATAATTTGTTGCAATATCTGTAACAAAAGCATAACACTCGGTGTTCTCCTGCTATGTGTTTGTCGCTGCTGCTGCGCCGGGCATGTGTGCGTCTCCACTGTCACTCTCTGAGTCTGACTCGCTTGGCACAATGCCCGCTTGGCACGGCTCAAACCTATACAGTCTGATGCCCCCAGATTCTTCATTATCATCCCATTCTTCGGAACTATAATCGTCTGAAGATTGGACAACACAAACCAATTCCAGACTACATGTACTGGAACCATCATCGATGTTTTCTACCGCTTCCATCCTGTGTGTACAATAGGCAGCCAAGTGCTGTGTTCTGTCAATGACGTTATAACATGGCCGGGGGGTTTTCCAGCCACTGACGCAACTGGTGACGTGGCGCTCATGAAAGCATTGGATATTCGTGTGAAAAAAAGCCTGTTTGACTTAGAACTGCACAGACCAATCTATTTCATCATATTGTATTATGTGTTGAAAAATTAGATGAAGTCAAAAAAGTGTGCTTCAGCATGCATTAATTTTTTAAATTATCACAAAATATAGATCAATAAAATTCTGAACAACTGTCAGAAAATGTCTCTACGTGCTAAGTTGAATATCAAGCATTCGTGGCATGACAGCAGCATGAGCATTTTAATTTTGGGGTAAAACAAACAGCTGCAGCTGTCTGTATTTACTCCTGTATTAAAGCACCCAAGCACGGTGTTGTGGTTCTTTGTGGCTCTGACTAGATTCTACATCTGCTCTGAGGTAAATTTGATTATGTCCAACAGCTTTTAATGAAATGCATCTGACTTTACTGTGGTGGAGACATTGATATGTCTCAGAGTTTTTATTTGTTTACAGCATTAGCATCTTAGCAGCAGAGCTAACTAACGGAGCTACTGGCTGCCAGGCCACTTTTAAGGTCATCTTCCCATCCCTCGATAGTCGTGGGAAGTGTTATGATTATATTACTCTTTTTGAGGTGCAAAAGGCCGTGTTCCCACATTTTTGATGTGCCAAAGTCATTGTTTTTTAACAAGGAAATGTGTCCCGTTTCAGTAACAACCACACGTTCTAAACTAGTACCAGAAGTTGTGCCCATAATTCACGCAAGGCATCATGGGGGCTACGAATAAGGTAGATTAAAATAAAGGGGATCAAATTTTGTGTCATTTCATTTTCAGTGTTACCATTTTAATTAAAATATAACTTTTTAACCTATTTATTTTAACCATACTTTTAATTTGTGTGACATGAAAACATGTGACCAACTATAGATAGATAGATGTACTTTATTGATCCTAAAATGGGAAATTACAGTGTAACAGCAGCATGACAGTTGACAGCCAAACAACAGAAGCACACACATGACAGACAAAGGGATTACCCATGGAAAGTAAAAACTAACATGACTATAGAACCTATATACATCATAGCTTAATATATGATGACCCGTATAAACACATGAATTATCCATTGCACAAAGAAGGACTATCAGGAGCAGAGTGACAAGTTGATGTACCAGTTAATCTGTAAGATGCAATGTTGCAGCGTAGCTATGACCCAGAATAGCATATCATAGTGAGTTATTGTATACAGTGAAACTGCATGTGGCTAGGAAAGATTTCCTTTACCTGGCCCATTCGAGCAACGAAGCTGTAGGATACTACTGGGAGGAAAGTGCTTGCGCTGTACTATCTAGTGTGTGGTGGAGGGGGTGATCAGGATTGTCCACTGATGGATCGCAGTTATTTAGTGTTCTCCTCTCCACCACTGTCTTCCAAATGGTCTCGTCCGGTCCTGAGACCAATACAGAGCCAGCCCTCTTGATAATCGTGTCGAAGTCTTTTGGTATCTCTGGCCCCTGATACTACTACTACCCCAACAGAACCACATGCCAACGAAGATGGCGCTGGCGACAACAGTCTGGTAGAACAGCTCCCAGCATCCCTGCTGCACGCACACGTTGAAGGATTTCAACTTTTCTAGGAAGTAGAGATCTGCTCATCCCTTCTTGTGCACAGCAGATGCTCCAGTCCAAAACCCACTGCTGATCCTGGACAACCCGAGATATTTGTAGTCCTCAACCACTCCCACGTCCTCCTCCCTAATCTGCAGTGGAGCTGAAAAGGAGCCTTCCTCTTCTGAAATCAATCACCATCTCCTGGTCTTGCTGACATTCAACCTCAGGTGATTCTTGCTCCGTCCACTCACAAATCTGTCTACCAGTGCCCTGTACTCCCCCTCCTCTCCTCCTCTTATACACCCCACAACAGCTGAGTCATCAGAGAATTTTTGCAGGTGGCATGACTCAGTGTTGTACTGAAAGTCTGTGGTGTATAAGGTAAAAAGAAAAGGAGAGAGCACAGTCCCCTGTGGCGCTCCTGTATCACTAGCCACCACTCCAGACAAGACACTGCCCAGCCTGACAAACTGTGGTCTGCCTGTCAGGTAGTCGGTAATCCAGGAGATCACAGAGCTGATGATTGTGGACTTCAGGAAAGTCACAACCCCTCTGCCCCCCCTCACCCTCACAGGCTCTCCCATCACCACTGCTGATTCCTTCCGCTTCCTAGGCTCCACCATCACCAGGGACCTCAAGTGGAGCCGACCATCAGCTCCTCATCAAAAAGGCCCCAGCAGAGGATGTTCTTCCTGCGGCAGCTGAGGAAGCTCAAGCTACCCACCAAGATGTTAGTGCAGTTCTACACAGCCATCATCGAGTCCATCCTCACCACCTCCATAACCGTTGTGGTACGCAGGAGCCACTGCCAGGGACAGACTAAGGCTGCAGCGCGTCGTGCGCACTGCTGAGAAGGTGATCGGCTGCAAGCTCCCATCTCTCCAGGATCTGTACATCTCCAGGACCCGGAGGCGTGCTGGCCGGATCATAGCTGATCCCTCACACCCTGGTCACGTACTGTTTGCCCCTCTCCCCTCAGGTAGAAGACTTCGGTCCATCCAGACCTAAAAACCTCCGTCACATGAACAGCTTCTCTCCCCTCTGCCATCAGACTGCTGAACACTAAGTGACCTTATTGACTCTCGTGCACCTATGTACAGCAGCTCAACCGACTCATGTCAATCATCACTGTTTTCTTCCTGCATTACCGACTGCCACTATAGGTTCTCTCCACATTATCTGCTGCTCGCTAAATATTTAAACTGCTGACTATATTACTCACTCTTATTCTAACATTTTAATTGCATGTTATAGTTTATTTCTTTTATTTTATCATGTTTAATGTTGCAGCATTGCACCGAGACAAATTCCTAGTTGTGTACTACATGAACAATGGCAATAAATCTGATTCTGATTCTGAGCTGTCAACACCCCAACACCCGCAGCTTCTTGCCCAGCAGCAGTGGCTGGATGGTGTTAAAGTCACTGGAGAAATCAAAAAAAGTGATTCTCACAGTATCTCCTCCACCATCCAGGTGCAGATGGGCTCGTTGCAGCAGGTAGATGGATTGTGGGTCGCAGACTTGATTTCAGACTTTCTACTTTCTTCAGGTATGAACTCAATTAAATGTGCTTCAGCCTCTTAAGATGATTTAATTGATTACAACTGCAAATCACCTTTTTTCAAACTGCATAATTAGCCAAAATGTATTTAAATTGCTTAAATGATGTGTATTTCAGCATAAACTTGAAGCCTTTATATCATATATTTTTATTTTGGCAAAGATCTTAAATTCTTGTCAAGGAAGTTGTTTTTTTTGGGGGGGGGGGGGCAGGGGTAAAAGGGTAGTCATTGATGAACAGGTGACCAGTCAGGAGCTTTCCCTTGAGAAACCCCGGCATGGTGCTCTGAACTGTTGGTAATTCCCTTACCTTAAGTCAGCATAGCATGCTGACTTAGAGCTACCTGGTCTCAATAAAAAACGTATCTAATAAATGTTTTCCCACCCCTCTAAAAACGTACATTTCCACATTAAATTAAAAAAAATGATGTGTCTCACTATGTTTTCACAAGTTCACTCACTGCGCAGTCCTCACTGCACATGCGCAGAACAACACATCTTTTACCTTGCTTTCCCAACGCTCATTTGGCTGGTGGGAGGGGGATGGCGGACGGTTACTTACACAGCTGTTTCAACAAAAACGCATGACTTCGACTCCCACTCTCGTCTGTCACTGACCTTTTTCTACATTTTTCTTCCTTTGTTTTTCACTCCACTAATCAAAGGTTCCTGTGAGGTTTGGGTCAGGCATTAAAGTATGGGTTAGGTTTGGTTAGTTGCTCCATGGTCACACACAGTAAAAGTGAAAAAAAAAATGCCATTACACATGTTTCTTAAAGCTGTAAATACACGTACCCACTGCACATCAAAAATCCTTTTTACGTGCTTTTGTATGTTTTCTCTGACTGACAAAACGTGCTATTGAACATTTTTTTGCTGAGACTGGGCTGCTTAGAGAGAGGGTCTTTTAGGGGCTCATAAAGTCAGCAAATCTGCAAGGGAGGAGAATGAGATTCGGCCTTTGAATCAAACAATTGACCACTCAACACTGACACTGCAATCCCTAATGTTCACCTTTAACAAAAGCCAACTGGATATAAACAGCACTAAAAATGTCAGCTTAATTTTAAATCAATACTTTTTCACAAAGTATGGGATGACTCAAAAGTGTAGAAAAAAAGATGCTAGCTTAAAATGCTCATATACTCATACTGTATATAAAATAGCTTTTGTGAATGTCTGTGCCATTTGCTGGTCTCATCCTCTGGGCACCATTGATTTTTATATACTACTACTACTATCCTTTTATGTCCATAAAATCCACTACCGTGGGTTGAACATTTGCATGGGACTGTAGAGCTCGATAGCTTTCTTCCATTTTGCGAGGTCCTGCGCATCAGTCACCTTTACGCCAGTCTGCCTCAGATCTTTGGTAAGTGTGTCCTTCCACATTTTCTTTGGTCTGCCTCTGCCTCTTCGCCCCACTACCTCAAGGCTTAAGATTTTATTTGTCCGTGAGGTGCTTCATTTGACATGTCCAAACCATCGAAGATGCCTATATGTGATGGAAGTTTCAAGATCCGTGAGGCCAAGTCTTGCACAAAGGTCCCAGGTGCTGATAATGTAGTGATATTTCAGTCTTGATTCGTGTATAATCTGTTGCAAAGTCTTAAGTATTGCAATCACTATAACAAGATCCTTAAAAATTTAGTTTAGATTTTATTCTACTAGTTGTTGAATTAGTTCCAATTGATTCCACTGTGTCAGTTTCCCCTTTCTGATAACATGTTTAGCACTAACCCTTCTTGACCTTGTCATTGCATAGCCTTTAATTATGCAATATTTGGATCCAGATGGGTACAAATAGAGTAGTGCTGTCTGGGTAGAGGTACTGCATCCAGTTGTCCTCTTGAAGGAATCCCAGCTGTTCCTTCATCTGCTTAAGTCTTACTGTAGAAGGAACTATTGTCTCATCTCTTAGCTGCTTGTCCACAAAGCTTTCTCCTAATCGATCTTCCTGATGGCTCTAATTGTGTGTCCATGTGTGCGACTATAGTGGATTTGTCTTCCATTTCAGGAGCAACTGTGATGGTGTGAGGTATCATTGGTCTATATTTACCAACTTAAAAATGAGACAGCATTGTGTTGTCCACATACTTGGCATTGAAGGACACTGTGTGTTCGGGGTCACTTTCATTGTTTCAACAGAGGCAATGGGAGAGGAGAGAGGAAGGTTGATGCAAACAGACAGGCAGGAAGGCAGAGATAATAAAGAGAGGTGAGACAGTGAAGACTGAGTGAAATCTTCACGGACAGAGAGACAGACAGGCAGACAGAAAAGGAAATAGGATATACCCATCCTACAGATCTTGACACCCAGAGGATTTCACCTGTTTTTTTAAAGAAAGCGTGAGTGTGATTTCCATTTACTCAGCCTTCAACTGTACTTACTACACACACCTTGAAGTTTTTTTCTTCATAAATTAAGATACAGTATGTTACAGATGCATTTGAGTACATGAACACTGAGCCGGTAAATGCATACACTGTACCTCTACAGCACATTTGCATAGTGAAGTTAATTGTTAGTCTTTTGGCTGGTGTCAGAAATGCTTCTTTGTTGTTTTTCTTGAGAGTGTTTGTTTGTTTCTTCTTCTGGTTGAACTTCTTAATGGCCTCATCTTTTGTTGGCCTCAGTGGATATAGCTTTTAATTACTCTCTGAGGAGGAGGCAAAGCGAGCTCCCATCATGTTCAGACAATGTCTTCCCCATTCCAGAGTAAAACAGTAAATCATTGGCCCCTTCCCCTGTGCTGATAGTGTCTTTATATTACACCGAGAAACCAAGCTCCCATTTCACTCTAGGGACTAAAAACTGCACAGTCTGTAGAAATAACTCCACTTTGCTTTTGCACCCTTCCCTCCAGGGGCCCAGGATACAGGCCTACCCATGGAGATTGATCAATTTTAATGTGCCAGAGGGTGACCTGCCATTAACAGTGTTCAAACAAACCCCTCTGCCTGCACAGCACTGAACCAGAAAACACAAGCAGCGGGGAATCAGCTGGGGTGTAAGCGTATTTGCCAGTAATTCAACTTCCACAATGCAATCGAAGGAGATGAGAAGAAATAACACATTATGCTTGTCTCTGGCAACAGCCCAGGTGGTTGCTGTTGGGAATGGGTGGATGAAGCCATCACTCAGGCATGACCTGAATCTGTTTGTTAGAAGCGGTCTGCATTCACTTTCCCTAGAGCAGCCTCATGAATAATGATGGGCAGGGTATGGGCAACAGTATGGCGGACTTCATCTGGTGAATTATTACTGGCTCAGTGGCCCACAAAGGTGTGATTCTTTCAACATGGGGCTGTTACAATTCTCTTTAGTACCTTAAAACAACACTGATCAGGACAATGAACTCCTACAAATTCACAGTAGTTTATAAAACAACAAAAGTTGTAAAAACATAAAAGGCTACGCTATCATTTTAACACCACTTGGTATCCTTCAAGAAACTGGCTCTTTCATTTTAGCAACTTATGGAGTACAGGTGGATTTTTTTTTAATTGATCTAGGCACATCCAAGAAATGGAGGGTGTCATGTTGGGTGACCACAGGATCTCATCTCTGCTGTTTGTAGATGATGTGATTCTGTTGGCTTCATCGAGCAATGAACTACAGGTCTTACTGTGAAGGTTTGCTGCTAAATGTGAAGTGGCTGGGATGAGAATCAGCAGCTCCAAGTCTGAGTTCATGGTTCTCAGCCGGAAATGGGTGGATTGTCCTCTCCAGGTTGGCGTAGAGCTTCTGCCCCAAGTGAGGGAGTTCAAGGATCTTGGGGTCTTATTCATGAGTGAGGGGAGAATGGAATGGGAGCTTAACAGATGGATCAGAGCAGCATTTGTAGTGATGCAGACATTATACTGGTTGGTCGTGGTGAAGTGGGAACTGAACTCTGAAGCAAAGTCGGTCAGTTTACAATCCTACCTCATCTATGGTCATGAACGTTGGGTAATGACCAAAAGAATGAGATCACAGATACAAGCGACTGAAATGAGCTTTCTAAGTTGAGTGGCTGGACTCACTCTTCGAGATAGTGTAAGGAGCTCAGTTATCTGGGAAAGGCTCAAAATAGCGCCGCTGCTCCTCCACATCGAAAGGAGCAAGGTATCTGATTGAGATGTCCCCTGGACACCTCCCGCATGAGGTGTTTTGGACATGTCGCACTGGGAGGAGACCCCAGGGCAAACCTAGAACATGCTGGACAGCCTATGTCTCTCAGCTGGCCTGGGAATGCCTTGGTATCCTCCCTGAAGAGTTCGAGGAGGTAGCTGGGGATAGGGAAGTCTGGGCTTCTCAGCTTAGACTGCTACCTTTGCAACCCAGGATAAGCAGTAGAGGGAGGATGGATGGATGGTCGCAAGCCACTCAATTTTGCAGCATTTCTATTTCTTGACTTAAAAGAATATGTGAACTCGCTTTTTTTTATTAGCAGAGCAATATGTCTATGCATCCTTAATTTGATCAAAACCACCAGGAAGTATTGATGCCTGTTGTTTGAAACAATAAAAAGCAGACATAATATTGATGCTCTTTACTTTGACCCAGCATGTAATTGTAGCAGATATTGATTCTGAAATGGAATAATAGCCTTATGCACTGTCAGTGCATGTTCTTGTGTTGTTTTTTTTCCAACACATTTCAGACAGCTGTTGTATTTTTAAAAGACCACAGTTTAAGTCATTTTAGTTTACAATTCTCTGTGGTTACAGCTGCAGATCAATTATAATATTACACCCTGAAGTTCTCTCCTTTACCATCATCAATGAGCAAATAGCTAAAACTATAAAGTATCTTTCTGAAAACAAAGTGCTTCACAAATAGTTTTGGTCCTAAAGGTATTTGGCTTTTGAACTCATCTGAACTGAACTTAAAACACACAGCTTTGATTTGCTCCAGATACAGCACCTGTCTGACTGTGGCTACACTGCCTTTGGTGCTTGGCTCCCATTGACCATCACAGTGCCTCCTACACACCTCAGAATACTTACTCCGGGTTTCCCCTCCCCCCTCTGAGCACAGGTGCCAGGTCGTGGGGTAACCATGGAAACCAGGATGGTGATGCATCGAGAGCAGGAGAAGCAGTCGTCCCAGATGTCTCACAGCATGCAACTGTCCTCCCAGATCAAGAAGAAGACTTTCGCTTCCAGGTACTAATGCAGACAGAAAGGATCACTGTAGAGTTCTTGTGATTTTCATGGCATGCTCTTTGTAATGGTGAATAAGATGAAATTTGATATTTGTATTTTCCTTATTATCCACAAGACTCAGGCATAGACTCGTACCAAAAGAAACAAATTGAAAAGGTCCCTTATGTCAGAGTAATAATAATTTTCATCAGTCTGCCTCAAGGCACCTGTGGCTACAGTAGTAGCTTATCACTATCAACGTCTGTCTGGAGTAAATGAATAATAGACTCACTGTAAGCACTTTGGGATGTCACTTGACATGTACAGTGCATCCGGAAAGTAATCACAGCGCTTCACTTTTTCCACATTTTGTGATGTTACAGCCTTATTCCAAAAGGGATTAAATTCATTTTTTCCTCAAAATTCTATACACAATACTCCATAATGATAATGTGAAAAAAGTTGGGTTTTATTAGATTTTTGCAAATTTATTGATAATAAAAAATTAAGAAATCACATGTACATAAGTATTCACAGCCTTTTCTCAGTACTTTGTTTATGCACCTTTGGCAGCAATTACAGCCTCAAGTCTTTTTGAATATGATGCCACAAGCTTGGCACACCTATCTTTGGGTAGTTTTGTCCACTCCTCTTTGCAGCACCTCTCAAGCTCCATCAGGTTGGATGGGAAACGTCAGTGCACAGCCATTTTCAGATCTCTCCAATTGGATCAATTGGGTTCTGACATGATTTCTGGCCCAGGAAACACGCACACAGGCTCGGGTGAGATTTAAGAGTTTATTTAACAGCAGGTGTATCGATGAATGAGTGGGAAATGTGAATGTAGTCTTGGGGACAGGAGAGCACCGAGGGCAGAACAGACACTGTACAGCCAGGCAACCCTGAGGACAGAACAGAGAGCAGGGGATGAGCAATTGTCACAGCAAGGCGGTGAAAGTAACAATAAGGCTTACTTGCAGATGTACTGGTGGCTGGCGTTGACAAGAGGAGCTCCCGCCTGGGAGACAGCGCCCAGCTGCGCTCGATGCAGTGAGGATGAGAGGAAAGGCGACGAAGGGAATTTCCGCCACCAGGAGGGTCCACCTGTGCACAGGGGAATAACTGAAGAGAACAGGTAAGAATACCTTACTTGAGGGCGATGAGTAGCGGCGTTGGCCGAGAGGAGTAGGCGAACGCAGAGCTTGAGCGTGGAGAAGAGCTGACGGCTCCAGACCGAGGCTGCGGGCAGAGCAGGTTAAATAATGGCAGCCTGATGAAGCCCAGGTGTGCGCACGGCTGGAGCGGATGACAGGCGGGAGCGAGTTGTGACAGTACTCCCCCCCCCCCCCCCGAGCAGCGCCTCCTGGTGCTGGCTTGTCGGGATGCGCCCGATGAAACACCTCAATGAGCTGCTTGTCCAGCACGAAGGATGGGCGCACCCAGCATCGGTGCTCAGGACCATAACCCTCCCAGTCCACCAAATACTGCAACCCCCGGCCCCGGCGTCGGGAGTCCAAGATGGAAGTGACGCTCCATGCCGGGTGTTCATCGATCATCCTAGGGGGGGCAGTACACTTGGGGGGGGGGGGGACAGAGAGGGTTAGAAACCACAGGTTTAACCTGAGAAACATGAAATGTGGGATGAACACGGAGGGGGGGGGGGGGGGGGGGGGAGCGCCAAACTCACAGCCACCGGGTTAACCACCTTTGTGACAGGGTAAGGTCCAACGAAGCGCTGAGCCAACTTCTTCTTCTCCCCCTTCAGATTAATATTCTGAGCAGACAACCAAACTTGTTGACCCAACTGGTAGCGTGGCGCAGACCTCCTGTGGCAATTTGCAGACTTGACGTTGCGTGATGCGGCACGAACCAGGGCCTGACGCGTCTTGGTCCACAGCCGTCGACACCGTCTCACGTGGGCCTGGATGGAGGGAACTGCCACTTCACCTTCTTCCTCAGGGAACAGCGGGGGGGTCGTAACCTAAAGATGCCCGAAAGGGGGACATCCCAATGGCCGAAGACAAAGTGGAGTTATGGGCATACTCCACCCAGGGAAGATGAATGCTCCAGGAAGTGGGGTTAGAGGAGGTGACGCAGCGCAGAGCAGCCTCCAGCTCCTGGTTGGTGCGTTCGCACTGCCCATTGGATTGGGGATGGTGTCCAGAAGACAGGCTAACTGTGGCCCCCAGAGCAGTGCAGAAGCTCCTCCAGACTTTAGACACAAACTGTGGCCCCCTATCAGAAACAATGTCCGCGGGGATGCCATGCAGCCTGACTACATGCTGCACCAACAGATCGGCCGTCTCACGCGCCGAAGGAAGCCCAGGGAAAGGCACGAAGTGGGCCGCCTTGGAGAACCGGTCTACAATAGTCAAGATGGTGTTAAAAGAGTTGGAGACCGGCAGACTGGTGACGAAGTCCAAGGCAATGTGTGACCAGGGCCTCCCGGGGACCGGCAAGGGATGGAGAAGACCCGCAGGAGGAGCATTGGACGACTTATTCATGGCACACTGTGGGCAGGCGCGCACATAGTTGGAGACATCCTCCTGGAGTCCGGGCCACCAAAAGGACCGCTGGAGAAGATCAACAGACCGGGAGACACCAGGGTGGCAGGCGAACCTAGAAGTGTGAGCCCAGTGAATGACGTCACCTCGGACTGACGAGGGCACAAACAATCTTCCCGCTGGGCCGCCACCAGGATCAGGTTCGGACTCCAGAGCCTCCAGGACTTTATCTCTGATGGCCCAGGAAACAGCCCCCACGACACACGAAGTGGGCACGACGGTATGGACCTCATCCTCTGGGGCTTCAGGGGCGTACAGCCTGGACAGCGCATCAGACTTCTTATTTTTGGAAGCTGGGCGGTAGGTAATGGTGAATTTGAACCTGGCGAAGAACAGCGACCAACGCGCCTGGCGGGCATTCAGGCGCTTGGCCGTCCTGATGTATTCCAAGTTCTTATGATCGGTCCAAACCACGAAAGGCTGAGCCGCCCCTTCCAACCAGTGACACCACTCCTGCAGCACGAGCTTCACGGCCAGGAGCTCTCTGTCGCCGATGTCATAATTGCACTCGGCCGAGGAGAGACGCTTGGAGAAGAAAGCGCAGGGGCGCAGCGCCCCGTCAGTCGGGGAGCGCTGAGACAAGACCGCCCCGACCCCAGTGTCAGACACGTCCACCTCGACAAAACACTGGCGCTCAGGATCCACAAGAGACAGGACCCGGGAGGATGCGAATTCCTTCTTGAGGGTTTCAAAGGCTGTCTCTGCTTCCGTCGTCCACTGAAAGTGCACCTTCGGTGAGGTGAGGCAGGTCAAAGGGGCGGTGATGGCACTGTAACCAGGGACAAAACGGCGGTAAAAATTAGCAAACCCCAAAAATTGCTCCACCTGCTTCTTAGAGGAGGGGGTAGGCCACTCGAGCACAGCTTTAACCTTGGCAGGGTCGGGGAGGAGCTGATTGTGCGAAACAATAAAACCCAGGAAAGAGGTGGTATTGGTAAAAAACTCTCACTTCTCGGCTTTGACGTAAAGTTTGTTCTCCAAAAGACGTTGCAGGACCCGCCTCACATGGACCAGATGCTCCTCCCGAGACCGGGAGAAGATCAATATGTCATCCAGGTAGATGAAAACGAAGACCCCCAGGAAGTCGCGAAGCACGTCATTAATCAGGCGTTGGAAGACTAACTAACTAACTAACTAACCTGCACTTATATAGCGCTTTTCTAGTCACAAAGACCACTCAAAGCGCTTTCATTAATACTAACCCTCTATTCTAAGGGCCTATAGGAAACAGATATCTAGGGACAATTTAGAACAGCCAATTAACCTAACATGCATGTCTTTGGCATGTGGGAGGAAACCGGAGAAATCCCGGAGTAAACCCACGCAACACGGGGAGAACATGCAAACTCCACACAGATCACTGTTGGTCGGGGGCTGGGATCGAACCCACGATCCCCACAATCCCCAGCCAAGGGTAAACTGTGCTGCCGCAGTGCTAACCACTGCGCCAGCAGGAGCGTTGGTGAGCCCAAACGGCATGACAAGGTATTCAAAGTGGCCGCTGGGCATTCGGAAGGCCATCTTCTACTCGTCATCCTCCCGGATCCGGACAAGATGATAAGCACTGTGGAAGTCTAATTTGGAGAACCAGGACACCCCCTGGAGGGAATTGAAGGCTGAGTCCATAAGCGGCAGCGTATAATGATCCTTAACCGTGATGTCATTAAGGGCCCTGAAGTCAATGCAGGGCCTCAAAGAACCATCCTTTTTTGCCACAAAAAAGAACCCAGCACCCAGGGGGGATGAGGAGGGGCGGATAATTCCGGCACTGAGGGATTCCTGGATATAGGTGTCCATGGCCTCCCGTTCTGGGGCAGAAAGGGTATACAGGCAACCAGAAGGGAGGGGCGCCCCCTGCAGGAGATCAATAGCACAGTCATATGGGCGATGGGGTGGGAGGGATAACGCCTTAGACTTGCTGAAAACCCCGCCCAGGTCGTGGAACTCCCGTGGCACAGCAGAAAGGTCCGGCGGGGCGGAGTCAAGGGCGGGTGCAGGCATAGATGGGGCACAGGCCGCAGACTGGAGACAGGTTCCCAAACAAAAGGTGCTCCACGATAAGATGCACCCGGTCTGCCAATCAAACACCGGGTTGTGGAGGCGTAGCCATGAGTAGCCAAGAATGATGGATGCCGCCGAGGTGGGAAGGACATAGAAACGGAGGTCCTCACGGTGGTTGCCAGAGATAATGACGGAGATGGGTTTGGTAATGTGAGTGACCTTTTCCAGGGGAGAACTGGTCAGGGCAACGAGATGAAGGGGTGTGGGCAAGGCTTGGCAATGGATGCCCAGGCGGGTTGCCAGGCTCTTAGAAATAAAACACTGTTCTGCCCCCAAGTCCACCAGTGCCTGAGATGTATGACCAGTGGAGTTGTGGCAGAGTCTAATTTGAACCTGACATTTGGAGAGGGGATTAGACTGGGAAGCGTCCGCGAGGCCCCCTACATTGACTCGCGGACCTCCCCTTTTGGCTTCACTGGGCAGATTTCCACGGGATGTTGGTCATCTCCGCAATACATGCAGAGACCCAACTCCCGGCGGCGCTGTTTCTCCGCTAAGGAAAGTCTAGCCCACACGATGATCATAGCATCGGGATCGGCGGCGGTCTCCAGAGGAGGTAACGCCAGGGGGCGATACTGGGGAGTGCGGAAAAGAGCTCCGCGCGAGCGGCTGGATGGCTTCCGCTCGGCGTCCCGCTCCCTCAGTCTGTTATCCAAACTGATGGCTAAAGAAATTAATTCTGGCAGCCGATCCGGCTGTTCCCGGCTGGCCAAGTCATCCCGCAAATCAGAATTTAGACTACGGACAAATAGGCTGCAAAGGGCAGCATCACACCAACCAACCTCTTCCGCCGCCACCCGGAAGTCGACAGCGTAGTCGGCCGCTAAGCGGCTACCCTGGCGGAGGCTAAGAAGCCGCTCGGCCAACACACTATCGCGATCCGAATGATCAAAGACCTCGAGGAAGTCTTGCGTGAACTGGGCATAGGTCAAGGTCACGTAGCTGGCCTTCGCCATAACGGCGTAAGCCCAGGCTAACGCTCGCCCTTCCAGAAGATTGGAAACATACCCAATTCAGCTTTGGTCTGACGGAAAATCCCCGGGCACGCGCTGAAACACCGTCTCGCACTGTAGAATAAACCCACGCTCTTTGCCGAGTTTTTCGCTAAAGCGCGCGGGAGTGGGAATTGGGGTGAGACGGGTCGGCGGACCCGGGACAGAGGAGCTGGCCTGAGGAGCGGGAGGAGCTGGCCCACCGAGCTGAGACGGAGGGAGCGCCTGCGGAGGATCAAGGCGATCCAACCGGCTATTGATGGAGGTAAGCTGATTAAGAATTACCTGCTGTTGGTGAACAATTAAGTCCACCCGAGCCTTGAGATTGGAGAGTCGGCGTACGTACCCGCTTTTTGCTGGGCCGCTGTGCTGGAGCCGTACTGACATGATTTCTGGCCCAGGAAACACGCACACAGGCTCGGGTGAGATTTAAGAGTTTATTTAACAGCAGGTGTATGGATGAATGAGTGGGAAATGTGAATGTAGTCTTGGGGACAGGAGAGCACCGAAGGCAGAACAGACACCGTACAGCCAGGCAACCCTGAGGACAGAACAGAGAGCAGGGGATGAGCAATTGTCACAGCAAGGCGGTGAAAGTAACAGTAAGGCTTACTTGCAGATGTACTGGTGGCTGGCGTTGACAAGAGGAGCTCCCGCCTGGGAGACAGCGCCCAGCTGCGCTCGATGCAGTGAGGATGAGAGGAAAGGCGACGAAGGGAATTTCCGCCGCCAGGAGGGTCCACCTGTGCACAGGGGAATAACTGAAGAGAACAGGTAAGAATACCTTACTTGAGGGCGATGAGTAGCGGCGTTGGCCAAGAGGAGTAGGCGAACGCAGAGCTTGAGCGTGGAGAAGAGCTGACGGCTCCAGACTGAGGCTGCGGGCAGAGCAAGTTAAATAATGGCAGCCTGATGAAGCCCAGGTGTGCGCACGGCTGGAGCGGATGACAAGCGGGAGCGAGTTGTGACAGGTTCAAGTCTGGGCTCTGGCTGGGCCACTCAAGGACATTCACAGAGTTGTCCTGAAGCCACTCCTTTGATATCTTGGCTGTGTGCTCAGGGTCGTTGTCCTGCTGAAAGATGAACCGTTGCCCCAGTCTGAGGTCAAAAGCACTCTGGAGCAGGTTTTCACCAGGAGGTCTCTGTACATTGCTGCAATCATCTATCCCTCTATCCTGACTAGTCTCCCAGTTCCTGCTGCTGAAAAACATTCCCACAGCATGATGCTGCCACCACCATTGGCATGGTTATGAGCGGTGCCTGATTTCCTCCAAACATGACACCTTGCATTCACGCCAAAGAGTTCAATCTGTCATGACCGCCAATCACGGCACCTGTGCATGCACCTGCCTGTCATCTCCTGCAACCTATTTATTCCACCAGGACCAGTGCTGGGCTCGGAGTCCTCTGATTCTCTATGCTGAATCCAGTTACGCCTGCCTCCGTGCTTCCCAGCACTCAACTCTCCAGCCTTCGGCTTCTTAGCCCTGCTGAACCTCGTCTGGGCCGGTTCCACCCGGACCACCTATCAAGTAAGCTAACCCGCTTCTCACCTTGTCTGATTCCCCTGTGCACAGGCGGAGATCCACGGCGGCGGTCCTCCTTCTCCCTCCAGGCGGCGGACTCACCCTCTCACCTCCAGCTAACCAGCCTAGCAGACACTGTCCTCTTGGCTGCAGCTTCAGCGCTACCTGAGCTTCTCCAACATCTCTTGACAGTAAGCGCTGTAACATCTATCGTGCTGCATAGGTTGAACGGTAAACTAACGGCCCTTGTCTCATTACAGGGTTGCCAGGTTGTACGGTGCTCTGCCGGCCCCAGCTGGAGATTACGGATCGCACTACACAACATTACACTATATATCCTGCACTCACGCACCCACTCACTCATGTTTACAATAAAAGTACGTTAATTGTATTCACCCTGAGTCGTGTCTGTTCTGTGGGTCACCTGAACCATGTCACAATCTTTGTCTCATCAGACCAGAGAATTTTGTTTCTCATGGTCTGAGAGTCCTTCAGGTGCCTTTTGACAAACTCCAGGTGGGCTGCCATGTGTCTTTTACTAAGGAGTGGCTTCCATCTGGCCACTCTACCATACAGGCCTGATTGGTGGATTGCTGCAGAGATGGTTGTCCTTCTGGAAGGTTCTTTCTCCACGGAGGAATGCTGGAGCTCTAACAGTGACCATTGGGTTCTTGGTCACCTCCCTGACTAAGGCCCTTCTCCCCTGATCACTCAGTTTAGACAGCTGGCCAGCTCTAGGAAGTGTCCTGGTGGTTCCAAACTTCTTCCATTTATGAATGATGGAGGCCACTGTGCTCATTGGGACCTTCAAAGCAGCAGAAAATTTTCTGTACCCTTCCCCAGATTTGTGCTTCGAGACAATCCTGTCTCGGAGGTCTACAGACATTTCCTTTGACTTCATGCTTGGTTTGTGCTCTGACATGTACTGTCAACTGTGGGACCTTATATAGACAGGTGTGTGCCTTTCCAAATCATGTCCAATCAATTAAATTTACCACTGGTGGACTCCAATTAAGCTGCAGAAACATCTCAAGGATGATCAGTGGAAACAGGATGTACCTGAGCTCAGTTTTGAGCTTCATGGCAAAGGCTGTGCATACTTATGTACATGTGATTTCTTAGTTTTTATTTTTAATAAATTTGAAAAATCTCAAAAAAAAATGTTTTTTTCACTTTGTCATTATGGGGTATTGTGTGTAGAATTTTGAGGAAAAAATGAATTTAATCCATTTTGGAATAAAGGCTGTAACATAAAATGTGGAAAAACTGAAGAGCTGTGAATACTTTCCGGATGCACTGTAAAGTGCCATATAAATCTAATCCATTATTGTTAATCACCAAACACTTTTTCTGCACAGAATCTACATACACCTCCAACAATTTCACTATTTGCTCTGGTGCACGGTGTGACATGTACCCTCATTTCAATAATAAATGAAGGAATCTTTGTTTGTCTCTGTGCATGATATCAAAAAGAACTTAATGTGAACTATTATCAAATTAATAATTAAAGAACTTTAGTGAGCAAGCTCAAATACCGTACTCATCCCCATATCAGAGTTCTAGCTGAACAATGTAATGCTTGCCCTCCTTTGATACAAATATAAATCTGGCATGTAGCCAAAGGAATTAGTGCCTTTTTCAATAGAAAAAAAGTTAATGCTCAAGTCCTTTAAATTGTTTGTTAACCTTGCAGCTTAACCCCTCATTAGATGTACGTCACAAATGAACTCGTTCAAAGTATTGCTGAGTTCAAATTTGAAGTTGATCAGATCAGAAATGTAGAAGCTATACTGGCAACAACATAAAAAGGACTGAAAAAAGTATAAGGTGACAGTGGTAACCACCACTCCCCTATTCTTTTAAGATTTTGTTTTCTGGGCATTTGTTTGAATTTAAAAATGTATGATAATACTCTTTTTCACATACAGTAATTCTTCTGTCCGGCGTTATTAAAGAAACTAGCCTGTTGATAGTAAATAGACTGGCCAACAATTTCCAGAAGTTTAAGGTTTTAAAATTCATAAGCCAAATTGATTTACTGTGCTGTAAAAAAAAGTATTTGCTCCTTTCCTGATTTCTTATATTTTTGCATATTTGTCACACTTAAATGTTTCATATCATCAAATTTTAATATGACAAAGATAACTGAGTAAAAACAAAATGCAGTTTTTCCCCTTATCCTGTCAGGCAGCTAGGTGAGCAGAACAGAAATCTGCTTCCCTTATTGTGCCAAACAGATTTACTTTGCCAAAAAAAGCTTTATACAGTACATATACTGTATATGTACTGTATATTGTTGTAAACTCCTGTTTTAATACTTTATTGAAATTGTTTTACCCATGAAGGACCCAACAGGCAGGGAATGGGGAAAGGAGGTGTGGGGAGGGGGAAAGAAAAGGGAGAGGAACAGACAAAGGAGACAAACAAACCAACAACTAAAACAAACAGAAGACAGACTGCTTCTTCCACCGAAGAGGTCTCAACACGAATAAAATGCAGTTTAGGTCTCAACACGAACAAAATGAAGTTTTTAAATGATGATTTCATTTATTAAGGGGAAAAAAACCTAACCAAATCTATCTGGCTGTGTGTGAAAAAGCAATTGCCCTCATTTTACATCATGAGTCACCATCATAACTAACGCCATAGCTAGTCGTAGCACCTAACACTGACACAAAGAAGCGACTCTGTCCCCAGTGATTGGGGCTCGCCGGAGGAACTAACCGAGGCAACAGTTGGACGGGAGCCGGATCAGAGTTCAAGTACAGCAGTGGTAGGAGACGGGGACCAGTGGAGGACCACCAGGGCCCCAGCCGGATAAGAGCCGGAATCGGAGCCCAGTTACAGCGGCGGGGCTCGGCGGAGGAACTACAGAGGAAGACGGCAGTAGGTGGCAGGGCTCAGCGGAGGAACTACCTGGACCCCAGCTGGACAGGAGCAGGATCAGAGCTCAACTACAGCGGCGGTGGGCGGCGGGACTCGGTGGAGGAGCTGACGGTACCCTGGCTGGACAGGAGCTCAATTGCAGCGGCGGTAAGCAGCGGAACTAGCAGCGGAGGGGGCTAGCTGAGGCCCAGCTGGATTCGAGGTCGGTCGGATTGGATACCGGCGACACCAACAGAGATTGTTTTACTATCAACAGGTCAGTAAAAATGCCACCAAAAAAGGAGGAAATGGAAGAGATCAAAAAATCTCTGAACTTCATGTCAGAAGAACTGACCAAAGTGGCTAGTTAGCAGGCTAAACTATTAGGGCTAATGGAAGAAATCCGAGAGTCAAAATTAACAATTAAGGAGAAAGACAAAAAAAATTGCAGACTTGGAGCGACGCATGGAGGATCTTGAACAATATTCTTGTATGGATGATGTAATTATAGTGGACTAGACATTAAATATCAATCATATGCTCATGCAACAGCAGGAATGAGAGGTGAGGAGGCTCCCACAAGTGAATCAGTCTCCCTGGAAAACCAGGTGCTTCAGTTCCTTGATAGTAGAAATATAAAGGTTTAAGCAAATGCAATTTCAGCATGTCATGCTTTACCCAGAAAGGATAATAAAACAAACAAATTAATTGTGATGCGTTTTGTGAACAGAAGGGTAAAGAATGACATACTGAGGCAGGCCAGAAAGCTACAGGGAACAGAAGTTTACCTAAATAAACATCTAACAAAAACTAATGCTGAAATAGCACGGCAAGCACGGATGCTGAAAAGACAAAATAAGATACAGGCAACATGGACAAGAAATTGTAGAGTTTGGATCAAACTGAATGGAACACCTGAGGAAGCAAAGAGTATAATAATCAGAGATGTTACTGACTTAAATAAATATAGATGAACACTGATAAAGAAAATTGAGACTATGATAATCCATATCCACACACACAGCAAGAATAGTTCTTTTGACATACCATGTCAATGTACTTTAAAAAAAAAACCAAACAAACAAAACAAACAAAAAAGCTTATGACTAACTTGAGTAGACATCAATTATCCCCAGTTGGAGGAAGTCATTTGACACAGAGTGAGGAAATTCAAACTCTGAAAATATGCCATTATGCTGAACATAAACTACAAGAGATGGAGAATGATATTGATCCTGATAACCACTTTTTCCATAATATTCATAATCATTGTGAATATTACACTGAAAAGCAATTCAAAAGTCAAGTGCAACTAGATGGTAAACTATCAATAATACACTTCAACAGCAGAAGTCTTAACAAAAACTTTCCACAGATTCAGGACTATTTATAATGGCTAGACAGAAAATTTACAGCTATCGCAGTCTCTGAAACTTGGCTTAATGAAGAGCAGGCTCCTCTGATGGCAATAGAGGGATATCAGATGTTTCATATTAACAGATCTCAAAAAAAGGGTGGTGGTGTTGCACTGTATATTGATGACCTGTATAGGTGTAAGTTTGTAAATGGAATGTCCTTTGCACTACCAGGGATTTTAGAATGTGTTACTGTTGAGATTGACCAAGATAAAACAAAAAATCTAATTATAAGTTGTATATATAGAACGCCGGGAACTTGCATTGAGACATTCAGAGATAAATTAGTCGAGCTGTACAATAATATTACTAGTAAGAAAATGGTAGTAATTTGTGGAGATTTCAATATTGATTTACTAAATCCATTTCAACAAAATGTAATTACAGAGTTCATGAATTCTGTGTACAGTATGAGTCTATATCCCACAATAACACATCCCAGTAGAATCACAGTTCACACTGCTACACTTATTGACAACCTGTTTGTTAATATTATTGATAAGAAAATAGAAAGTGGATTATTGATAAATGATATACAGGTAAGTGACCATTTGCCAACCTTTGCACTTATCCATGGCCACACGGGGGCCAATACAGAAAAAATTTTAAAATCGTTCAGATACAAATCACAAAATGCAATCAGTTCTTTTGAAGAAGACTTGCTGAAGCAAGACTGGACAAAAGTCTATGTATCAGATGTAAATGAAGCCTATGACACATTTATGAACATTGTAACCACTCTTTATGAAAAAAATTGTCCATTAGTAAAGAAAAGCTTAAACATAAATTTGTCGATAAGCCATGGTTAACCAAAGGATTACAAAAGGCGTGTGAAAAGAAAAAATTAATATATAAAGCTTTCCTAAAGAAAAGGACAAAAGAAGCAGAGCAGCGGTATAAAACATACAAAAATAAGTTAACATACAGTATATAATGAGATGTAGTAAAAGAGACTATTACAGTAAAAAACTGGAGAAAAACAGAGACAATATTAAAAATACATGGACAATACTTAACAATATTCTTGGAAATAAAAACAGAAATACAAGCTACCCAACCAATTTTTCAAAAAATAATAAAACGACTCAGAGTGTGAATGCAGTTTCACCTGATGAATTTAATAACTTTTTTGTTAACATTGGTCCTAATTTGGCTCAAGAAATACCCATTACGGCACCCACAGGTGATACAATAAGCAAAAACACTGCTATAAAAGACTCCATTTTCATAAAGAACACAGACGAGAGAGAGGTCATTGAAATTGTTAAATCCTTTAAAAGTAAAACATCTATGGACTGTGATGGTATTGACATGCTCTTAGTCAAAACTATTATTGAATGCTTAGTGAAACCACTGACGTATATCTGCAACCTGTCTCTCCAAACAGGTATATTTCCCAATGCAATGAAAATAGCTAAAGTAATGCCGATATACAAGACGGGTGACAGAGGGGTATTCTCAAACTATAGACCAATTTCGCTACTGCCGCAATTTTCCAAGATACTTGAAAAAATATTCTATGAGAGAATTGACAACTTCATACTGAAGAATAATTTATTGTGTGAGCAGCAATATGGGTTCAGACACAAGAGGACAACTGCATTTGTTCTAATGGAATTTATAGAAGAAGTATCAACTGCCATTGAAAATAAAGAGTATTCAGTTGGGGTATTCCTGGATCTTAAAAAAGCATTTGATACAGTGGATCATTATTTATTATTAAAGAAACTACAAAATTGTCACACTGTCCTGGTTATGTAGTTACTTAAAGAATAGATATCCGTATGTATGTGTTGATAACAAAAACTCAGTTACTGAAGGTTACTTGTGGAGTCCCACAGGGTTCAGTTTTGGGGCCATTGTTATTCAATATGTATATAAATGATATATGTAAAGTTTCAGAAAAAAATGGATTTAATATTGTTTGCCGATGACACTAATTTATTATGCAGTGGAAGCAATTTGGAACAACTTTTGGATACACTCGGAAAGGAATTAGAAAAGCTTAAACTGTAGTTTGATTCAAACAAATTAACGCTCAATTTAAGTATGACAAAATTTATAGTTTTTAACAACCATCACAACAACTTAGTATCTAAACTCAGTGTAAATGGTGTAGAGATTGAAATGGTATCCGGTGTAGGGAGCTTGAAATGAAGAAGCGATGTGATTTTATAAATCAAGATTTATTATCAGCTTCATCTCCCAAACATGTCTCATCTCGATGCAGAAGCAGAATGAGAGGTCGAGCGCAGTCAGACCTTCATACTTATACCCACACTCAACAAAAGACGTTGCATATCAAAGCTGACATCCCGCATTAGCATAATCCCCCTCCATTGTCCTCCATCTCCTCCACCTGACCCTGGGTGGTCAGGAAGTTCGATCCGGTCTCCACCGCTGCGATTCAGTCTGTTCTTTGATCCTCGCCAGTGGTTGAGACCTCTTGTCCTGTTCTGAGGCGTGAGGTCATTCCACATATGTAATCACTAAACATTCTAATATGTCTATACATATGTAGGTATGGAATATATGATTAATATAAGCCACATCCGGAACTAAATTTCTTGGAGTAATAATTGATAATAAACTGTGTTGGAAGTCACATATTAATTATATTAAAGGTAAAATATCCAAATCAATTGCAATACTACACAGAGTGAAATATTTGCTGAATCAACCCACATTATATACTTTGTATCATTTATTAATACTCCCATACATGACATATTGTACTGAAGTATGGGGAAATACATATAAAACAAACATATATCCAGTCTTTATGCTTCAGAAGAGAGCTATTAGGATAATAAACAAAGCTGCTTACAGGGAACCAACAAACCCACTTTTTCTTAAATTAAAAGCTCTCAAGTTGAAAGATCTGGTTGACTTTAAAAACTGCAGTAATAATGTTTAAAGTGAAGAATCTATCACTGCCTGCAAATATCCAAAAATTGTTCCAAATAAGGGAGAAACAATATCATTTCAGAGGAACATGTATATTTCAAAAAACCTTCAGTGAGAACTACCACCAAGAAACACTGTGTTTCAGTGCAAGGAATCAGATTATGGAACGCTTTTGGACCTGAATTAAAATCATGTACAATGCTTGGACAATTTAAACAAAAACTAAAGGAAGAAATACTCCAAACATATATACAAGATGACATGTAAAATTACATAAGGATTGTCATATCCAGTCTGCGTTGTGTTGTAGCTTAGTTTTTTTGTCACATTTTGTCTTAGCTTTGTTCTGAATTGTAATCACTCTTGTTTTGTTTTTCTTTTGAATTCTTGGATGGAATATGAGTGGGCAATATAAGCTGTGGCTTCAGCCATCACCCGTTTCGGATAACTTATGTTGAACTGTATAATCAGAGGAGTTATTGTCTAATTTGACCTTGCTGGATTTTCTTTCCCCCTTTGTTATATTATTCTGTTTCTTTTTTTAATCTTTACTTTTAATCTATCCGAAAATAAAGATTCATTCATTCATTCATGAATTAACTCTGATTAACCACCTTTTTTTTTGGAAAGCTGAGTTCAATTTCACTAGCCACACCCAGGCCTGATTACTGCCAGACCTGTTTAATCAACAAATCACTTAATTTGAGCCTGTATGACAAATTAAAGTAGGCTAAAAGATCTCAAAAAGCAACACATCATGACACAATCTAAAGAAATTCAACAGCAGATGAGAAATAAAAACCCAGAACAACATTTAAAGAACTGCAGGCCTCAGTTGCCTCAGTTTGGACACTGGTCTATGATTTAGCAATAAGAAAGACACTGTGTAAAAATGGTATCCATGAGAGAGTTCCAGGGCAAAAAACACTGCTGACCAAAAAGAACACAAAGGCTCATCTCACATTTGCCAAAAAACATCCTGATCATCTTCAGGAATTTGGGGAAAATATTCTGTGGACTGACTGACAAAGCAAAAGCTGAACTTTTTGGAAGGCATGTGTTCCATTATATCTGGCGTAAAAGTAACAGCATTTCATAAAAAGAACATCATACCAACAGTCAAACATGGTGGTGGTAGTGTGATGGTGTGGGGCTGCTTTGTTATGTCAGGATCTTGATGGGTTTCCATAACTAATGGAACCATGAATTCTGCTCTCGAACACAAAATCCTGAAGGAGAATGTCCAGCCATCAGTTTGTGACCTCAAGCTCAAGTCTTCCAATGTGGCTGAATTTAAACAATTCTGCAAAGAGAGTGGGCCAAAATTCCTCAACAGTGATGTAAAAGACGTCATTGCCAGTTATCACAAATGCTTGATTGCAGATGTTGCCACCAAGCGTGACACAACAAGTTATTAGGTTTAGGGGGCAATTTCTTTTTCACATGGGGCCAGGTAGGTTTGGATAGCTCTTTTTTTCCGCTTAAATCATCATTTAAAAACTGTATTTAAGGTAAGATAAGATAAGCCTTTATTAGTCCCACAATGGGGAAATTCCAGGATTGCAACAGCACAGGGATAGCAACACTCAGAGCAATAATTAAGAAGATAAGAAAAATAAGAGCAGTGAATATACATATGCACACATAAATATATAAATATATACTGTATACACAGTGCGGAGCATTGTAGCTAGATGGAATAAACAGCATAACCGTCTACTTAGTTATCCTACATAGTATGAATATGTACCCATACATATTGTCACCCTCCGTAGTGACTGATATTGTCCTAGTTGCATACCGGAGGGGACCATTTGTGTAGGTCTATTGCATCTTTTGCATTCAATACTATTAGGTCGTCAGGTTTTTTTTGCTATCTCTGCGAGCAGCCCTGCTTAGGTTATACAGTCTGACAGCCGTAGGTAGGAAGGACCTGCGAAACCTCTCGGTTGCGCACCTAGGATGATGTAGTCTACTGCTAAATGAGCTCCTCAGTGCGTTCATTATGTCCTGCATAGGGTGGGACTCGGACTCCAGCAGAGATGACAGTTTAGCCACCATCCTTCTCTCTCCTATCTCCTCCACTGGGTCAAGGCGTTGCCCCAAGACAGAGCTAGCTTTCTTGATCAGTTTGTTCAGTCTCTTCCTATCGGCTGCTGTAATGCCACTGCCCCAGCAGACCACTCCAAAAGTGATGGCTGATGCCACCACGTGTCGTAGAATGTCTTCAGCAGCGCCCCTTGTACACCAAAAGACCTGAGCCTCCTCAGTAGGAACAGCCTGCGCTGTCCCTTCTTGTAGAGTGTGTCGGTATTGTGTGACGTCTAGTTTATTGTTCAGATGAACACCCAGGTACTTGTAGGATATCACCATCTCAATGTCTGTTCCCTGTATGTTTACTGGTGCTGTGAGGGGTTGTCCTTGCCTGCAGCAGTCCACCACCAGCTCCTTAGTTTTCCTCGCGTTGATCTGGAGGCAGTTCCGATGGCACCAGTCCATGCAGTCCTGGATAAGTCCTCTGTACTCAGCTTCATCTCCGTTGGAGATGAGGCCGACGATCGCAGAGTCGTCAGAGAACTTTTGTAGATGGCAGTGTGTTGTGTTGTGTGAGAAGTCCGCAGTATAAAGGGTGAACAGGAAGGGAGCCAAAACCGTTCCCTGGTGGGCCCTCCGTGCTACCGATGATCGTGTCGGACACACAATCTCGGGTTCTCACAAACTGTGGCCGGTTAGTGAGGTAGTCCAGGATCCATGATGGCAGGTGCTGGTCCACCCCTGCGCACAGCAGCTTGTCCTTCAGGATCATCAGTTGGATGGTGTTGAAAGCACTGGAGAAGTCGAAGAATATGATCCTTACCGTATTCCCGGGCTTCTCCAGGTGGGACAGAGAACGGTGAAGGAGGAAGATCACTGCATCCTCCCCCCACAATGCCATGCTGGTAGGCGAACTGGAGTGGTTCCATCGCTGGTCCCACCAGGGGGCGGAGGTGAGCAAGGAGCAGTCTCTCCAGGGTCTTCATCATGTGAGACGTCAGGGCCACTGGTCTGTAGCTGTTCAGGTCTTTGGGGTGGGAAGTCTTTGGTACAGGTACCACACAAGATGTTTTCCACAACTGTGGTACCCTCCCCAGCTTCAGTCTCAGGTTGAAGATGTGCTCCACAATCCCACACAGCTGGTCAGCACAGGACTTGAGGAGATTTGCGCTGATGCCATCCGGTCCCGAGGCCTTCCTTGCCTTGATCTTCCTCAGCTCCGTCCTCACCTGGGTCTTAGTGAGGGTCAGGTTGGGGGGCTGTGTGCTGGGAGTGGGGGGGTGTTGGTGGAGTGAGGTGTGGACAGCAGGTCTCGATGACCTGTATTTGTATTTACTCGGTTTATCTTAGTCTAATATGAAAATTTGTTTGATTTTTAAACATTTAAGTGTGACAAATATGCAAAAATATAAGAAATCAGGAAGGGGCAAATACTTTTTCACAGCACTGTATGTCTCAAGTAGGTTCATTTTGTCTTCTTTTAATTACTTACTTTTTGTTCTTATTAAAGACAAAAATAGAAAGGAGATATTTTTACCTTCTTTACATGTTTCGACTGTTCACTGCAGCCTTCAGCAGAAGTATCAGCTGATTGCTGCAAGGTGTCATTTTATCAGCTGACTTTTGTAGGCGGGGCCAGCCCAGCAGACCTGTCAGAGCCACCAAGCCGGCCCCGCTTTCCACCGTCTGATAGGGGGGATATCCGAGGGATAACGGAACCAATTCAAAGGATCATGAAAAAATACAAAATAAACACAGTAGTAAAACCACACAAAAAAATTAAGACGGTTATCCGTACACCCCAAGGACAAAATAGAACAAGACAAAAAATGCAATGTAATATATGAAATATCATGCAGATCATGCAACAAAACCTACATTGGAGAAACGGGAAGATCATTCACCACAAGGAAAAAAGAACACCAGAAGGAATGTGAGAAGGAAACACAAGGACGACTCACAAGATCACAAAAAGAAAAGGCAGAACAAGAAACATTAAAATCAGCAATATCAGATCACTGCAAAAGAAATAATCACATCATGGACTGGGACAACGCAAAAATTATTGGATCGGAGAGCAACAGACACAAACACTGGATCAAGGAGGCCATGGAAATCAGGAAGCGGGGAAAAGATACCATGAACCGGGATGAGGGGGCCTTTATGCTTTCCCACACCTGGGACCACATTCTCCAGAGACCATAGGACGGTGGAAAGCGGGGCCGGCTCGGTGGATCTGACAGGTCCGCCGGGCTGGCCCCACCTACGAAAGTCAGCTGATAAAATGACAACTCGCAGCAATCAGCTGACTCTTCTGACGATGGCTGGAGTGAACAGTCGAAACATGTAAAGAAGGTAAAAACATCTCCTTTCTATTTTTGTCTTTAATAAGAACAAAAGGTAAATAAAAAATCACTGTATGTCTTTTATCCATTATTTTAAGACTATTGTTGCTGTAGCGTTTATAAAATAATGCATTTACTGTATACAGTGGTGTGAAAAAGTGTTTGCCCCCTTCCTGATTTCTCATTTTTTTGTATGTTTGTCACATTTAAATGTTTCAGATCATCAAACAAATTTGAATATTGGACAACGATAACACATGTAAACACAAAATGCAATTTTTAAATGAAGGTGTTTATTATTAAAGGTAAAAAAAAATCCAAACCTACATGGCCCTGTGTGAAAAAGTGATTGCCCCCCCCCCACCCCCACCCCGTTAAAACATAACCTAACTGTGGTTAATCACATCTTTGGAAAGCTGGGTTCAATCTCTCCAGCCATACCCAGGCCTGATTACTGCCACACCCGTTCTCAATCAAGAAATCACTTAAATAGGACCTGCCTGTCACAAACTCCCGTGCGCCATGGCTCGGTGCATGAGAGAGAGAATGATACCCAAAAGCGAGAGTTGATGGTGCACTTTTATTAACAAACACAGAGAAAATAACAAGTCCAATAATCACCAAGTTCAGTTCAGTTTAACCACACAATATACAGAGAGGTGCAATGACAGGGTTAGGCTACCAAACATACAGGGCGCCAGCCAAAGGCTCTACAACCTGGTGAATACGGAGCCTAGTGCTGCAGGGCTGCTTGCTAGCGCAAGAGGAAAGGCTAAAGACACTTACAGGTCTGGAGCTGATCCGGGGCGAACCGTGTAGTCTGGTGGATGAAGATAGGAGGCTGAGGCAGCTGCGAACACCCAGGAAAAGATCGTCTGAAGATGTTGGGTTGAATGCGTGAAGGGAGTGGAACGTCATTCATGGAGAACTAGCTGTCATGAACGAGGGTGAATGCCCCGACAATCTCTTTCCTCCGAAGTGGCAAACAAATACTCCTGAAGCTAACGAGGAAAGAGATTGCCAGTGCGAGAACACGTGGGCAGGACTGATTGGCATCCAGTGTGTGAGAGGACGTGTGAATGAGAGTGAATGGAGCGTGTGCATGTGTGTGTGTGTGCGTGTGGGTGTGTGTATGTGTGTGAACACCCGCGACAGTGCAGCTGATTGCACTAGACAGGAGGAGGGGGTGTGCCCAAGCTGTCAGAGGAAAACTAGGGCAAAACATTGCAATGAGTCAGAACTGGGTTTGCCTTCCAAACCCAGATTCATGGCACTGCCTGACAAAGTGAAGTAGACCAAAAGATCCTCAAAAGCTAGACATCATACTGTGATCCAAAGAAATTCAGGAACAAATGAGAAGCAAAGTAATTGAGATCTATCAGTCTGGAAAAGGTTATAAAGCCATTTTTATTGCTTTGGGACTCCAGCGTGAACCTTCCCAGGAGTGGCCGGCTGACCAAAATTACCCCAAGAGCACAGCAACAACTCATCCAAGAGGTCACAAAAGACCCCACAACATCCAAAGAACTGCAGGCCTCACTTGCCTCAGTTAAGGTCAGTGTTCATGACTCCACCATAAGAAAGAAACTGGGCAAAAATGGCCTGCATGGCAGAGTTCCAAGACGAAAACCACTGCTGAGCAATAAGAACTTAAAGACTCGTCTCAGATTTGCCAGAAAACATCTTGATGATCCCCAAGACTTTTGGGAAAAACTCTGTGGACTGAAGAGACAAAAGTTAAACTTTTTGGAAGGTGTGTGTCCCATTACATCTGGCGTAAAAGTAACACAGCATTTCAGAAAAGGAACATCATACCATCAGTAAAATATGGTGGTGGTAGTGTGATGGTCTAGGGTTGTTTTGCTGCTTCAGGACCTGGAAGACTTGCTGTGGTAAATGGAACCATGAATTCTGCTGTCTACCAAAAAATCCTCAAGGAGAATGTCCAGCCATCTTGTTTGTGACCACAAGCTGAAGCGCACTTGGGTTCTGCAGCAGGATAATGATCCAAAACACACCAGCAAGTCCACCTCTGAATGGCTTAAAAAAAAACAAAATGAAGACTTTGGAGCGGCCTAGTCAAAGTCCTGACCTGAATCTGATTGAGATGCTGTGACATGACCTTAAAAAGGCAGTTCATGCTGGAAAACTCTCCAATGTGGCTGAATTACAACAATTCTGCAAAGATGAGTAGGCCAAAATTCCTCCACAGCGCTGTAAAAGACTCATTGCCAGTTATCGCAAATGCTTGATTGCAGTTATTGCTGCTAAAGGTGGTCCAACCAGTTATTAGGTTTAGGGGACAATCACTTTTTCGCACAGGACCATGTAGGTTTGGATTTTTTTTCCCTTAATAATAAACACCTTCATTTAAAAACTGCATTTTGTGTTTACTTGTGTTATCTTTGTCTAATATTTAAATTTGTTTCATGATCTGAAACATTTAAGTGTGACAAACATACAAAAAAATGAGAAATCAGAAAGGGGGAAACACTTTTTCATACCACTGTATATGTGTAAGAAAAGCCATTCCTCTGTGGTGGAACAAATGTCCACTTTTTTTAAAACTAAATTTAAACTGTATTATGCTGAATGTGCGCAAAACTGTCCTAGTGAATTGCATCTGTACAATTTTTTTACTTGACAAATGCCATCAAGTATTCATCAGACAGAAATGTATGGCAGCCTGGCTGTTCTGAGCAGAAAGAGACATTATTTTCACTCAAGTGCACTCTGCGGTCTACTGGCAGTAGTTGTTATCACAACACATTCACATGCAGTATTCATGAACATATGTCACTGAGACCCACTCCACCACAGAGGTGTCTAATATAGATGTACATGTGGTTGGACACACTTCACTACATAGTTTGGTGACACATTCAGTCATAATCCATATCAAGCTACATATACACACAATGGTTCTCAAGACATGAATCATGTTGCATTTCAGTACTTTCCCTATAAAACTGACTCTAACATTGTGTAGCAGCAGTTGGTGGCAGGTGAAGACAACCATACGGGGTAAACATATCAACATTAACATGCTGATCGGGCAGAGGAAGCAAAACACCTGTGTATACAATTACTCAGTTTATCTAGTGTGGTTAGACTGGATATTAATGGAGGAGTAAAATGGAAGGTGCTCCACTCAAGCAGCGATTTGCTAGATAAACATAAGCAGTAGCAGCAAATGAGACTTTGCGATGGAAAAATCTTAATCCACAGCAGATCCTAAAATAAACTCTGCAACAATGAGATTAAAATTAGCAACAGGGAGCAGCATTAGCTCCCTTACTAATGTCAGTGTGGTGAATGAGTTGGCTTTGTCCTGCCGTGAGAACAGAAACAGACTGCTGCAGTCATCAGAGAAGCTTTTTGTTTAGCAGGAACATTTATGACATGACTGATTTGCAACATTTTATTCATTGCAGTTTGTTGCATTTTGTTTTTCTTATTCTTGAAGTTCATCCACAAGTTAAAGGTATTAACTTTTTTGTGCAAAATACAGTAGAAAACAACCCCTTTACCTTAGAGTTATATCATGCTGGTGGTCTAGTGTAATGTTTTTCAACCATTTTTGAGCCACAGCACATTTTTTACATTGAAAAAATCCTGCGGCACACCACTAATGAAAAATGTTACAAAATGACACACTGCAGCCTATTACAGCATATGGAATGATAATTTAGTCTTGCTATTTATTTATACTCGGTGTGAAACCTGGTCCCGTTTAGTCTTTGCAGAGTTTGCCATCCGCATGACATCATCCAACACAGGAGCTATTGTACATAGGTCTGCTGGTAAAGTCTTGGCAACGAGTGCCTCACAATGCAAAAACTGCACAACATCTGGATGTCTCTCTTTCACTCTGCTAACAAAGCCTTTGGTACTCCCCATCAGTACAGACACGCATGCATTTTTTCTCAATGAAGTCCTCACTGTTCAAGATACTCTGATATGACCCGAAATATTTCCTTTCCTGTTGTTTTTTCCAGTAATTCTTTGCAAAATAGGAAATTTTCTCTGATGGCATCTCGATCCACAAAACGCACATTAGCCAAGACCTCCGCATGTCCGCTTATGTTCATAGATAGATTCATCAAGATGCAACGCAAATTTCCCACTGATGCGTATCTTTTCTAAAATGACATTTTGGATATCTGCTGACATGTCATCAGTCTTGCAGTTGTGTTATCTGAGAAAAGGACTTTAACTGCCTTTTAACTGCATCAGGGCCTCATTCACAATACCTTTGCAGGCATGTACTATTAATGTTGCCACCACAGCGTGCAGCTTTTTTGATTTGGTTATGAGTTCTGCTACTAAGTAGCTAGCTTTGAGAGTTCTCTCAGACATCTTTGTGGTTTCTCATTAAAGATACCTGCTTCTCCGTGTGCTCACAGATGAACAAAATAATCTGTGCTCTTATTTTGAAGTGACAGGTGTTTTGTTTGGAGATGATATTTAAGCTTCCATGGGACCATGGCACTGTTGGATAGCTTTTCCCTGCATACAGTAGCAAGTATAACAGAGCCGGTTAAAGTAAATCCCAACGAGATAACTTTTGCTGTACTGCTCACTGTCATAGCTTTCTTTTGTCCACCACACAATCCTTCATCTGGGTTAGAATTTTGTCCAGGGCCCTGTCTGAATCTTTCCTCTTCAAATATTTATCCATCGCTGTTTTCCATCTTGTCACCACCACCTCTTGTAGGTTTCACTTAACAAGTTCAGTTCCTGTCAACCTGCTGTCAGCTGCTGTCAGTTGGTAGATTTCTATGTTTTGGTGCATGGTTTTTGACTGCTGTCCTGGCTTCTGATAACTGAGTTGGATTATGGACTGGACATCCTCGTTTCGACCCCTGCCTGACTTAAGATGTCAATAACTGCATTTACGGACTTGGAAAATGGGAGCGGAGCTGAGCGGCCCGCCACTCAGCTAGCTAAACAGCTGTTCAGTTAGCTTTTTAGTCAACATAAATCATCTGGGATCATGGGTCCTAAGAAAGCTCAGCAGGCTGAGGAGGTGGATGATAATTAAAAAGTTACTCGACTTCTTAGCTGAAGAGGTTTCTGCTGTAAGGCTGCAGCAGAAAAATATTCTGGACCTGGTCAAGGAGGTAAAAGCGCTGCAGATCCAGAATGCCAAGAAGGACAAGAGGCTGGTGTATCTGGAGAGCAGAGTGTCGGACCTGGAACAATACACCCGGGTGAACAATGTGATCATCACAGGGCTCCACATTAAACCTTGAACATATGCTTGGGCGGTGGCCGCGGATAGCGGAGGGGGACTCAGTGAGCTGGAAGCCAAATCCACAGAGCAACAGGTGGCGGCCTTCCTGCAGTCCAAAGGAATACAGCTAGACTGTAACACCATTGAGGCTTGCCACCCTCTGGCCAGGAAAAGCAACAGCGACAAACCAGCTGTCATCATGAGGTTTGTCAACAGAAATCACAAGACTGCACTGCTAAAACAAGGTAGGAAACTGAAAGGAACGAACATTTACATAAACGAGCACCTTACAAAAGAAAAGGCAGATATAGCCAGAAAAGCAAGATACCTGAGAAAGCAAAAAAAAGATTGAAAACACCTGGACAATAAACTGTGAAATATACATCAAATTAAATGGATCACCTGAAGAAGCCAAGGTCATTAACATCAGAAATATTATGGAACTGGACAAATATCAACATCATGATTTGGAATTGTTAGCAACAAGAGATAACTGTAGAACTCTGAAGGATCACACTCATCTGCAACAGGACATACAGTATAACTACATGAAGCAAAAGATCAACAAACAGGA